>JAVJIX010000206.1:517500-1237500 GCA_036785185.1 Paratrypauchen microcephalus
TAATTTTATGTATGAGAGAGTTTAAAGGTCCCATGGCATGACATTTTCACTTTCTGAGGTTTTTGTTTTGATTCCAAAACGTTAATGTGAGCTCCCCTACCCTGTTTAGGCCCCCCCCATGGCTAAAAGTTGTGTATGTGTAAACTGAGCAATTGCGATCCTTTTCCGCGTTTGAAAAAAAGACGGCCCAAACGGGCGATTCTGAACAAGGGAATTTTCTGACGTCACACTCAGGGAAAAATGCAAATGCAGTTCCACCCCCCGTCTGGATGTCTACCCACCGTCTCTGGAAATCATGCCCTGAGAGTTTGGACTGCGAACGAGCTACGCAATGTGAGATGCGTTTTTTTTATTTGCCTGGAGGCACGTGAGAGTGTTTCCAGGCTCGGATTTCCTTTATCTGAGCCTCTGAACTTCTGAAACAGCAGTGGTTTAATTTTATTTTCTGTGGAAATGTGTTTATTTTTCAATGGAAAGCGTCTCATATCTTCCTCCGTGCTTAAATGGGGAAATCGGCCCAGCGCACAGCGCACCGCTAAAGAGGAAAGAGCAGAGAGTTTGGTCACACCCCACCCGCTGCACTGGCCTGTCTCTGTCCTCCTCATTTGCATTCAAGCAACAACGCCCATAATAAAGTGTTTGAGAGAGATATTTTTGACTCTGACTGTGTTCATGGGGCTATCTCATGCACTGAGTCTTGATTTTGAAGAAGGATTCATTTACAGTATTAGGGAACCATTAAGGCGCCATATAAAAGCATCAAGAAGTACCATGTCATGGGATCTTTTAACAGCACAAATCAGCTCACCTGTTGTACATCCAACCAAGTCAGCTCTTTCTTGTCAGATTGAGTTAGAATAAAGATTAGATTAAGTCTAATTTGAGTAACACAGCTTCTAACAGTGTAGTGCTTTGACTTAACGTCACACCTCCAGGGAATGTTGACGACATCAGCTGCATCAATAGGAGAAAAATGTTTTCAAATTTTAGAATTATATTATATCAGACTCTCAGAAGGGGGGAAGAAACTGTTTTCCCTCGTGATAACATTGTATTTTCCGCTGAAATATCTAAGAGGTAAATTAACAAATGTTGAAAATGAAATTTTCTTTTAGTGACTAGACCATATAACTTGCTGTCTTACAAAAATCCGCATTTTGACCATTTTAATTTCAGCTGCTCCCATCTGTATTAAATGATATTGGTCGGTACAGTTGTGATGTCATGTGAAACACTGCTATTGCTGATCTTAGAGTGTGAAAGAGACTAGGCTTGTTTCAGCCCTGGTTCATATCTGAGCTGACAGCTGCTGACTCACATTCACCTCCAGGGGGCGCTCTGATGTCTGCGCAATGACAGAGCAACAGGCTGTCAGCCCCTCTCGGACACACATAAGACAAGGGAAATAACAGTAAACTGTAAACAGTTTCCAGTGGTCTAAGTTACCACTCACTTACTCACTTTATGCATCCCGAGCATCCTAATTTTTCACCACTATGAGTTTTCTCAACTTTCAGAAACCAGAATGGAATTTTGAAAGATACTGTCCAACTGAATTAATGCTCAGTGTTGTGGCACTGCTGACCTGCAGGCGTGCCGTCTGAGCCCGGGGTTAAACTCTATACTGGGGCAAGACTAATTTTGGGAAAAAGGTATAGGACCTTTAATTATCACTACATGTGATATAGGGTTTTTTGATATATTATAATGCTTCATATATTTGATGTCTTCCCTATATATAAAATGTAGAAAGTAGTAAACATAAAGTAGTAGTGTATATCTTTGAGACCATTATCTTGTTCCCAAATAAAAAAAAAATATTGCAGACATGGTTTAGCATAATTTTCACAGTTTGTACTCATCTCCTTGGATCTCATTTATTTCTTGGGCTTCAGGGGACTTTAAAATGTCTCCAGCTGCTTTTCACAAGTTCTGTTTCATGCCTCAGTGAAAGTGTCATTATCAAAAAGTTCAGATTCAAGGTTGAATTTGAGTTGAGCTTTATAGAAGAAAACCTGTAAAATAATGCTTTAGCGAGGCATTGCTAATCAAGCGCCTGGTACAGATCTGGACAAAGGTCCAGCTAGGTAGCAGTTTTTACCATTCAAAATATACAATATTTTGTGTTAAATTGTTAATTGCTATGGCAACGGACCTAATTTTTCATCATTCTAAAAAAGCATGGATGATGACGCTTAAAGCGGAAGTATTTTGGGGCGTTTAACTGCTAACACAACATACTTAGATCACCATGTTACTTTTTATCATTTTGAAAGTGCTCTATTTGTCAAAATTGCATTAACATGTTTTATAAGTTTCATTTTAGTGACACTAGGTCTACCTTCCCTTTCCTCTCCACACTAAGCCACTCCCCCTTCAAAGCGCTATTATAACCCGCCCCCCCCCCCCTTTAAGTATGTACTTACCCACGGCGAGGTTGGCGATGAAGAAGTTGGTGACGGTTCTGAGCGTCTTGAAGCGGTAAATGACATAAATCACCAGAGAATTACCCATAAGCCCCAGGACTATAATGGTGCTGTAGGCCAGGATAAGCACCACCTGTGGAGACAAGCCAGAACTGCATGTTAACACTGAAGAAAGTCAGATTTTTTTTTAAATTTTGGTGCGATTCGCTTTCACACTGTACTTTTTTTCTAAGTGGACCAACATCTGTAAACAAAACCACGTGTGCTGAGGTCGCTCAGCCAATGGACAGAAATGAGCCGTGTCAAAGCGCCGTGTCCAAACAAGTGACGGAGGAGAATCATGGCGTTACGTGCGCTTTTCAATCTAGCCTTAGCGATATGGTTTGGTTTTTACAGTTCTCACAAATGTTTGAGCAGCATCATGAGGTCTACACTCTTGTACAATCAATTTCCAAACGACGAAGACACAGGGCAAGACGACTACGGAGGACAGCGCTCATGTGCGCACACCAAGTTGTGACTCTTGCTAAGTAAGCCTAGTTTTGTTTCGTAAGCCTCGGTTTCCCATAACGCTCAACATACGAAGGGAGCTCGTTAAGTACAAAAAGCCAACTTGTGTCGGATCGAGTCTGGTCTGCATTCTCACCTCAAACGAACCGCACCAGGGTTCGAATGGAACCGTGCCGAGAGCTTTTTAGGTGGTCTCGATTCGCTTGTTTGCTCCGGATCGAGATTTTTGGTTTTTATTCACACCAGCCCAAAAGGTCCGAATCAAAGGAGCAAACGAACTCTGGTTCATTTTAAATGAACCAAACAAGGCAGGTGTGAATACACCCTGAGAGTTAACATAGGAGAGAATGTATAAATGTGTCCGTGAGCAAACTCTGGGGGCTACTCAGGGGTTATAGGATGTTGTGTTCACGTTCTAGAACAGTTAAACTTCCCTGAGGGCAAAAAACATCTCCACATTGCAAACCTGGGGTCCACAAAAAATCTGCCAGTACACAATGCTTTATTTGCCAAAATACAATGGTAAAAAAACAAAACAAAAAACCATGTGCATTTATGACTTGTCTGGTGTGTATGTGTTTGTTTTAAATGTGTTTTAAATCCAAAAATGTTGCACCTGACTCAAAACACATATTAATCTCCCAGAAGCTGCTGGGTGACTTCTACCATTATAAATGGTATGTAAATATATTTGCTCTATTGAAGTTTCACTGTATTTTGTACAATAACAATAAAAATCAAACATAACGGCATCTAATTTTTATGTTCACTGTGCTTTGTCTGTTTAAACTGTATGAAGTGTCAAGAAAATCAATATGTGTTATATTATTATTATTATTATTACCATAGTATTTTGACCTGTTCCCCAGCTCAGTATAAACTAGGGAGTGTAGGATGTTCTCACATGAAAAGATGAATAATTGTGTGGACACTGCAAAAAGCACCATCTAGACAAGTTAAAATTACTTTTACTTTCTTTGAGTAGATTAAGTCTGACAAGTAAAATGTGTGCTTTTTTTAATTCAAGCAACATTAGATTCTTTCTTTTTTTCTTGTATATATATATATATATGTATATGTATATGTATATGTATGTATGTATATATGTATGTATGTATGTATGTGTGTGTATATATATATATATATATATATATATATATATATATGAGTGTGTGAGTGAATGAACAATGAACTGAACAATGAACTGTAAAGCACTCTGGGTGTCTTAAAAGGCGCAATATAAATGCTATGATTAAATAATTTTGCAGCGTAATAGATAATAGTATTTCTAGTAATAGTAGCAGCAGTATTTGTTACCTGCACACTGAGTAGCCGAATGGTGTCCTCCGGGAAGTTCATGCCTTCGAATGTCACAGTGGGAACAGCGCTCACCGGTGGCCATGACGACGTCCCATCCGGCTCCGACCCCGACGTGTTGGCTTCAGCCGCCATTTTGGGTCAGAGCAGCGCCATTTCACTCACTGAGGAGAGAAACAAACCACAGAGAAGACCAGAATCAGAGAGCTTTTAGAAATGTTTTTAGACCTACACTGGGGTCCAGATCAGGTGAAGTCATCCTGTACATTTTAAACTTTTAACTATTTCACTAGACAAAGACTAACTAACTAGAAATGCTTTTATTGTCCAATAATGAGGAAGTGCACATAAGCATGCAAGTTGTTGTTAGTTTTTAAGTCAAGGCAAGTCTGCCTCTGTGCCACTCCCTCTTCAGAGGGCTAGTTGTTGTGTACAGTTTTGTATCATGCTTTTGTATATTTTTGGAGAATTGTTGTGTGGGAGCATGAATGACATAGGTTTATGGGCTGAGCATTGGATTACTAAAGTAGTGAAGCCTGCATGGATCTAAAACTGAGGAAACATAACATTGCAGAAACCAAAAAAAAAAAAAAAAGATTTTGCATACAGTGAACCCTCGCTGTATCGCGGTTCACTCTTCGCGGCCTCGCTGTTTCGCGGCTTTTTTTTTCCAATTTTTTTTTTTTTTTCCAATTTTTTTTATAGTGTAACTTTTTTTTACAGTGTAACATTCTGTCCTGCGCCCTGATTAGCTAAGAGACTAGACCAGGACTAAACCAGGTCTAAAGCAGGTCTAAACCAGGACTAAACCAGGTCTAAAGCAGGTCTAAACCAGGTCTAAACCAGGACTAAACCAGGTCTAGACCAGGGATGGTAGGGACAGAGTCTCAGATTTCCTTCACGAGAGCGCCTGGGTGACAGGAGGTGTGGCCTTTGTTTACTTGCACGAGCCATGGAAGAGACTGAGTGCGAGCCGGACCATGGAAGAGCCAAGAATCAACATGGACGGGCCTGGCGCCTGGCCGCGCGGCGTCCGGGGGAGCCACATTCGAGGGAGCCGCAGCGGGGGGAGGACACTCGCGCGCACAGAGGAGACAGTGGCTCTTCCCCGTGAGAGGACGAGAGGACGAACCCGACCCCGTCCTAGAGAACTGTGGAGTATTGGCGACGCATTGATAGCGGTCTGATTTTGGAGCCGGGGTGAAATGCAACCAACTCTTGTGAGCGCAGGTTGGTCTTACCTGGTCTTGTGGTGCTCAGAGGCGTCTGTTAGCGGTTTGGCACTGTTAGCATTGGCTTGAGTCTTGCCCAAAATGATATCCAGGTCGCTTTCCACTCGACTTTCGCACATGGCATGGATATGTGGTACCAAAACAAACACACGTGTCCGCGCGCACGTGTCCGCGCGCACGTGTCCGCGCGCACGTGTCCGCGTGTCACGTGCCCCCCCCCCCCTATTAATATATTTTAATGAAAATCTACAAAAGTTTGAGTGTTTAAACAAGAGAAAAATGTTAATACCAGTCTCAGAAAGGTGTATAATGTGTCTGGTGAAGCGTTTTCAGCCTTAAAACATGTAAAATAATTGTAAAATATAAAATTGTCCTACTTCGCGGATTTCACTTATTGCGGGCTATTTCTGGAACCTAACCCCCGCGATAAACAAGGGTTCACTGTAATACCCCCTGTTTAATGTAAGCTATTTGCCTCTCTACAGATATGTAACTTGGCTTGATCACATCACCTGCTTGTCTCTATTGAGATATAAAAGCGTGTAACATTCAAGGAAAAGTGCTTTAAATTTTAACTTTTATTGATTTTATTTGATTTTATTTATTTTATTGATTTGATCTTTCCATCAACAGAATCTGCAATCTCAAACTTTTCATTAGCATTATTACATACTGTTTGTTGTACAGTTGTACAGTTAACCCAGTAATAATAAAAATAAACATTTGTCAAAGTGGCAGATGGTGAAGTTGAGGGCTGGTCCCAAAGGTCTCAGAGCCTCCAGCTCCTTAGTCTGACAGAACAAACAAGTCTGTTCCACCATGAGACCCTCCGGGCATCCAGACCACTTCACTTCAACATGAACTTTTGTTTGTGAGTGTGTCAGAAGCCCTCCCACGACCAGAATGCATAAGGTAAAGTGAGGACAAGTACAGCACCTTTAACTTTAACTGAGACATGAAAAGGTAAATCTATTGTTGGTGTGAGTCACTAAAAAGGCTGCATTCATACTAGTCTGTCTTTGGTTCAGGTTTGAGCTCAGTTAGTCCTGATGTAGATTTGGTTTGGTTCTGTTCTATTCCTGGCTTAGTCCAGATTTAGTTCCATGATTAGTCTTAGTTTAGTCACAATTTTGATGCAGTGTCTGTCTAACATCAGTCCTGTTGTAATCCTGGTTTAGTTCTGCTGTAGTCCAGGGTTAACTCCGGATTCAGTCACAGTTTAGTCCTCATTTCATTTTTAAATGATCAGTTTCAACATTTGTGAATTCTTCTTTTGAATGTTCATGGAAGGTTTAGATCAAAGTTTAAACTTACTTCACTAAGAGAGAAAAAAAACCTCTCAACAAATGCCAATAATCAAAATAAGAAATTACAGCTTCTCATCCTCATGTCATTTCTTTTGGGATGTTCCACAAATGTTCCACAGTATGGCATTAAATTAGGGATGCAAAGTATCGATTAATTTATTAATCTATAGTTGATTGACCTTATCGATCGATTAATGATGAACTGATAAGCAGCGTTTTTCACCTGAATTTTAGTGTTTCAAAAGGGTCTTTAAGAATATAAGCTATAGTAACATAACACTGAGTCAAAAATATATCATAGTATTATTATATTGTATATTCCTCAATTAATTATTCCTTAGTAAAAAGCAGACAAATGTATTGATGCTGAATAACAAAATACAATAATCCCACGCTCTATCACAGTTCGCAGCCTTTTTTATTTTTTTTCAATTTTTTTTTTTTATAGTGTAACTTTTTTTTTTATAGTGTAACATTGTGTTCTGCGTCCTGATTGGCTATGAGACTAGACCAGCACTAAACGTGGACTAAACCAGGTCTAGACCAGGTCTAAACCAGGTCTAAACCTGGACTGGGCCTGGACTAAACCAGGACTGGACCAGATCTAGACCTGGACTAAACCTTGCCTGGAAGAATCCATGACTCATCGCTGTACCAGCGAGTGAGTCTGGTAACGTTTGATCCACAGAATGCGCTGCGGTTGCGCGTAGACAGACAGCTAAGTGAACCAATCAGAGATTGCGCCATCTTGATTCAAAACTGAGGCGGAACTTCCGCTGCCTAAGAGTGACTTTGCGGGCAAAGGCGGGTGCACTGACGTCACCATCTTTGAACGAATCAGAATCGCGGAGTCGGTTTGGAACCGGAGGAGCGAGAGTGGATGGAGAGTGTCCAAATGGTATCGCGGTGTATAGGAAATACAGAGAGATATCATTTGGCTGGCCAGGTAAGACTAAACCAGGATTAAACCACCACGTGCCGCTGCTGGTTTCGTGCGGCTGGTTTGTGGCTCGGGCTGAGACTACGCATTCCGGGCGCTGCGGTTCGATCTCATGCTCAGCAGCCCCAGTGTACGCGCAAGGCCCGCGCGTACACTGGGCAGTGCCGTTGAGTGAGCGCGGTGCGCGGTTGCCTTGTTTCGTGACCACGCGGGTGCGGGTGTCCGCAATTAATTACAATTAATGCATTTTGTTCGACCAAAGTCTTGATCAACAATTAATCGTAAGTTGATTAATTGTTGACATCCCTACATTAAATAGATTTATCTTGTATTTATTCAATTATGGGTGTTTTTTATTTCAAAGTACAAAGTTCAAAAGTTCAAAGTCAGCTTTATTGTCCAAAACCATATGTACCAGTTGCACACACAGGATTTGAAATTGCAGCCTAGGCCCACAGTGAACATAAAATATCTGATAAACAAGAAAACAATAAACACAATGACTAAAACATTACTTATACCCGTAGCAAAAGTACAAGACAAAAACAATGACTAAAACATCACATATACCCGTAGCAAAAGTACCCTAAACTTGTATATAATACAAATAGGTAAAACACATAATGTGTAGCTTAATAAAGGCAAAAGGAGAAATTCAATTTGTCAACTGGACTGTCCAGTTGACAAATTGAATTTCTCCTTTTGCCATGGATTCTGCTAACCTGGGAAATCCCAGGCTGTCTCTCGTTAGTTCCGATCTGAAAGACAGCCTGGCGACTATGGCAAGCGCGCTCTCCCGATTCTGGGAGCCAATCAGAGAGCGGGGAGGGGTGGCAAAAGGGTGACGCGTACTATGTGACAAACGGAAGCTTGTAGTTTGAACTGACAACTGACATGATTGGCTATGGGCTACGTATACGCCAAATGATAGACATTCGTAACGCCCAATAAACGGTCGTTGGCGATCTTAAACCACACCTCCGGTACGAGATATTTCGAAGGTGGCTTCCAGACCATATCTCACTTGTGATATGGTCAGGTGTAAACCAGGCAAGGATTCTACTTGGATGACTGAGGGATTCTTCACACATCTTAGCGTAATAAAGCTCAAATATGTAGAAGGTGTGCATGATGGGAGCTGGGGCTCTGGCTCTCTTCACCTTGCTTGTTGGGCTTTACTGGCCAGTGATGCAGTGTTCTTTGACCAGGAGAGGTCCTCAGAGATATCCACACCCAGGAACTTGGTGCTGCTTACTCTCTTCACAACAGCTCCGTTGATGGTGAGGGGGCGTGCTGTGTGTACTCTCCTGAAGTCAACGCCAATCTCCTTTGTCTTCTCCACGTTCAGGGGGAGGTTGTTGTTACTGCACCACTCGGTGGCTCACCTCGCTCCTATAGTGAGTCTCATCATCGTTGCTGATGTGACCCAACACAGCTGTATCATCCGCAAACTTGATGAAGAGGTTGGAGCTGTGTGACGGTGTGCAGTCGTGGGTCAGCAGAGTGAAGAGGAGGGGGCTCAGCAGGGTGCTGGAGATGTTGCTGCTGACCCGTACTGCCTGTCAGGAAATCCAGCAGCCAGTTGCACATGGAGGTGTTGATCCCCAGCTTGTTTAGTTTGAGTATGAGTTGCTGGGGGAAGATTGTGTTGAATGCTGAACTTAAGTCAATGAACAGCGTTCTAGCATATGAGTCTCTGGTGTCCAGGTTATTTCTTAAAACTACTGCAAAAACATACATTAAAGGGACAGTGTGTAAGATTTTTACCCGTTAATTACCGATATTGAAGATACCCATTCAAAAATACATTGTTTTCCAAGCCTTTTCACTTCCATCATGAAATCAAAGTATTCTTTTGGACTTAGATATAGTCACATAAAAGGGGGATTGACCCCATGTAGAGGCAGCCATTTTGATTACGAGAGCCGCAGAAGGACATTTGGGCTCCGCCTTCACCTTCGGCAAGGCTCGTGGTTTTGGATAAACAACGACAAGCATGTTGCCGGATCACACGTCGTAATGGATCTAACACGTGTTTTGGACTAAATTGTTTTACTGGATTTTATTCGCTGGATCCTTACGGACAGATTGAGACCAAGTTTATGGTGAAATACTGACTTTGACCTGTCCAGAGCCTTCAAAGGTAAGCTAAGTAACAAACCTCATTTTGTGCTTTTCCGTATAAAAGCCCCATGTGCTCGGGGAGTGATTGTTGTGCCGGGAAATGAATTGCATAGTCAAAAAGAGGAGACTGTAAGGTTTCATTTGTTGTGTAGATTGTCATGGTACACGATCGGGAATGTGTGCTTTCATGCGAAAAGAAAAAAAAAAAACAGTGAATGGGACCGCGTTTTATTTATACCGTAGTTGTCGGCAAGGGGTCGCACAGCGCCGGGTGACCCTCGAGGTCTGCCGTAGCCAAAAGAGGAAGTGCAATAGCCACCATCCACCTATGCGCCACGAATCCTACACACTGTACCTTTAATAACATGAGCTGACCCACATTTCCGCAGATCTGACTGATAACTTGACCTGGTGATGTCTCCATGAAGATGCCATACTGTAGATCATTCAAGAAAAAAAACATCTACATGGACTCAAGCAGGTTTCAGATTGTAAGCTATGCTGTGCATCCCTTTCAGTCATTTCAATAGCAGCATATGTATAATAGCTTTTTAAAACACACTGTGCAGTTTGGGTGAGTAATGCTCTTAACATGTTTTCAAACTTTTGTCCAAATTGTGAAGTGTGATCCAAACTCCCACCATGTCCTTGTTTACACCATACTCCCAGTCAAAAAGCTCCAGAAAACTGATTCAAAAGCCTAAAGCAGACTGTGAAGAGGCAGGCACTGTGAACGTGGGAGCAGGCAACGGATTTTGTAGTTTTTTTTATTTGTAAAATATGTTAGTTAAAGGTTCACTATGTAACTTTTCAGGTGTAGGGTGTGTCAAATGCTTTCCTCAATGGCCCTGTCTGGAATGTTTCACAGCACGGCATTAAAGCTTTCTATCTTCATGGAGACAAAACCAGACCAGACCATGCTCTGTAGAGAGACAACTCCGCACAGTCCAGCTATAAAGCCACCTGTAATTGAATAAATGTAAGGTAGAGCTGCTTAATGTCATACGGTGGAACCCTTAGCAAAAACTTACATAGTGCACCTTTAAAACCTGGTATAGTTTTGGTTTAGGCCTACTTTTGTAGCCTACTGCTTTACATAATAAAAAATCAAAGTCACATTAGTCTGGTTTGGTCACACTGGATCTCCTCAGGGCTGTGCATTGTCACCTCTCCTTTTTATTTTGTACATGGACAGCTGCAGATCTTCAGATGAAAACAGACTTTTGATTAAATTCTCTGATGATACTGTCCTGGTGTCGCTACTCACAGGATCGGACGTAAACCATGGCCCTGCACTGGGGAAGTTTGTCCACTGGTGTGAGGACAACTACCTCGATTTGAACGTCGCCAAAACTAAAGACATGGTGATTGATTTTAGACGTGCACCTTCCCACAGCGTTAGTGTCGTCCATGGTGATGTTGGCGAAATTGTCGACAGCTACAAATATCTGGGCACCGTGTTGGACAATAAATTGAAATTTGACTGTAACACTGACAGTATTGTCAAAAGAGGACAGCAGAGAATGTATTTGTTGAGAAAACTGAACTCTTTTAATGTAAACAAAACAATTCTCAACAACTTTTATTGTTCTTTTATTGAAAGTCTTCTCACATTTTCTTTTATTTGCTGGTTTCAACCACTGTCCTTGAAGGATAAAAACAAGCTGGAGAACATTGTTAAAACCTGCTCAAAAATCACAGGGGTCAAACTGAGGGAGCTGCATTCTCTGTGGGAGGAGCGGGTGCTGAGCAAAGCCAAGTGTCTCCTGGTTCAGCCCCTCCATCCTTTGGCTCCTGACTTCATCATGATGTCATCAGGGCGTCGGTTTTATGCTCCGGTCCGAAAGACTAACCGGTTCTCAAATTCTTTTGTGCCCTCAGCTGTTAAACTGCTTAATTCAAAGGGTGGTGTTTTTTAAAGTGTTTTAAAGTTTTTAAAGTTTTTAAAGTTTTTAAAGTTTGCACTGTATAACTTAATTGTTTGAGTTTTACTTGTGGTCTGTATTGGACTGACACATTGTGTGTGTGTGTGTGTGTGTGTGTGTGTGTGTGTGTGTGTTGTGTGTGTGTGTGTGTGTGTGTGTGTGTGTTGAGAACTGCTCTGAGAATGCTGCAAATGAATTGCCCTATGGGATCAATACATTTTTCTGAATCTCAATCAATTTTAATGGTGTTACTATACTGGTATGGTGTTACTATAAGTGATACTTTGCAGCTGAAGTTATCAACATTTCCTGTGGGGGTGAAGCTAGCTAGAGGCACTGCTATCTGAAGATCTGTTACACAAGTTAGCCTTTAATCGGAGCATTGTTTTAATACAATCTGACTATAAAGAACTAGCTAGTACTACCAGAGGTGAGCTAATTTGGCTAATGCAGCTAGTTACCATTAGTTAGCTAAAACATTCTTGAATTTCCTTATAAAATCATAAAGTCTGGAATGTTTCTGAGAATGACTGTCTCTCCACAGATCTGACCTGTAACTTGGTGGTATCACTTGTTTGTCTCTCTGAATCAGACGTTTAATACCATAAAGTAGTAAAAATCAGTGTGTATTTTTAAACCAGGACTTCTCAAGTGTCCATTAAATGATATGTATTCAAAGTAATGTTCCTTATATGCATCTGAATGTTCCCTCTCCTCACTCCTCACCCGGGCGTTAGCTCCACTCCACTGCCTTTCTCCAGCCCCTCCAGCTGTTTATGCCACGGATGGTGCCAATACGAGGAGGGAAAACTGACAAGACGTCACAAAAACCTGGCTCTGAACCAGGCTCAGATCGGGTCCGAGTCAAGTCTGCACAGGGAGTGCTAGTGCTGGAGGCTAACGCGCTTACAGCTGGTTAAACACGCATTAGGGTTAAAAATAACTGCAGAACATCTGGGCCGTCATCAGGTGGACAACCTCACTGGAACAAATCTGGAAATGTGTTGAATTGTTTTGAGGATAAGTCTCCATAACTAGAAATCTAATCATATAAATGTACTATTTAAACCAGGACTGAATCAATACTGAACTAAGATGAAATGGCACTGAGGACTGAACCTGAATTGAATCAGAAGTGAACCTGGTAAAACCAGGACTAAATAAAATCACAATGAGGACTAAACCAGGAGTAAACTAAACCAGAGCTGAACAGGACTAAATTGGCAAAAAGCAGGACTTAATGACCTGAAGAGGCAATAACTAACTTATTTGTAATATCTTGTAATATTCTCTGTACATTGACCCTTTGGACTGAAAAACTGATGTAATGCAGGTTCAGTTTTCTCCAAAAATGAGAACTTCGCACTTCAATCTCTTCAGACGGGTGCATTGGAGGCAAGGGAGCAGGTTCAGTTTTCTCAAAATGTAATATTTACCTGTATCAGACATCGTTATTATCCGGACCTATCCAAATGAAACAAACCTGGCACAATGTCTCCAGTGCAAGCATAAAATCACAAATGTTGAAATGATTTAGCTATTTCACAATAGTCTTTGAAAGTGTGCCATTAATCAATTAAAGATATGATTATTGTCAGTTGAAAGGACTTCACGCTATGAGATTAATATGACACACTTGTCGAGCCAATCCCAAACAAATAATGATGGGGTCCAATATTTGTAGATCATAGTTTGTATATTTCTTTCATAAACAGTGAATCTCCCTCATATAGCCCCCAATTTACTGAGGTGCATGCCCAGTTTTCTCAGAATGTTATAATATAAATTAGTTTAATTTTCTATTACTTCAGTTCTTTAATGCTAAGTTAAAGGCACTGTACCTGATTTTATTCTTCCTCATCAACTTTATGCATACTCATTGCAATGAGTTTCTAAGCAACTTTCAGATTCCAGAATGGAGTTTAATGCTTAATCCCGATAATGCTAACAACAACTAGCATGCAAACACACATTTCCTGATTATTAGACAATAAAACGCTTTATAATTAGATACAGACAGTACACAGTGGGCATATTTTGACCTCAGGAGCTGCTTATACAGTACATCTGTACTGGGGCTAGACACATTTTGCATAAATACATGGGCAAAAATATTTGGTACAGGGTCTTTAAGAAGCAGTTCAGACCTATTTTAATCCTGGTTTAGTCCTAGTTAAGTCCTGGTTTAGTCCTGAATTAGTCCTGGTTTAGTCTTAATTTAGCCCTTATTTAGTCCTGGTTTAGTCCTGATTTAGTCAACAATAATTAATTGGATAATTTTCCCTGTTCTTTCCCCATATGTCCTCTTCATTAGATTTGACCTTTTACTAAATCATGCTTCATTTGTTTGTCATAACTGTCCCATGGTATTAGCTGTGATTCCAGATGAGATAACTCCACTCTCTGCAGATTTCTTTGTTTATCTTCACTGCTTTGTTAGAAGTAATTAACCGGGATCCTGTTGTTCGGATGGAGCATTTGATTCACGCTTGACTCAACGGAGCAGAATGTACGGGTGACGTCTGAAAGCAGTGCACCAGGGTTAACGAGGAAGTCACACGGATGCTTGATTAAAAACATCACGAGAGCTTTTTCACTGAGACCCCAGTAAAACTCAGCCTTCCCATTAAAGAAAGGCCTGATCCAAGCTCCTTGCTAGAGGTAGAGATACGAGGCCTGCTGCCCCTGTGTGCAGCTCACAACACAGGCTACACTGCACATAGACTATAGCTCGGCTGTGTTACAGTGTATGTCTGTGTTGGTCGACCTGCCATCAGAGTGGGGTCAGATAACTCAAAAAGAAGTCTACAGAGGTGCAGGTGGGTTAGGAGTGCAGATTAATGAAACAGACTCAGGCTGTAGACACGTTTGCATGTGCGCGTATTTAATTAGCTGCTCAAAGACGGTATCCCTTAAGTGCACTTTGATTCACAGCAGCAAATAGAAAACGTGAGAAACAGCCCGTGGTACGTGTGTGCACGGTCATGTTATCAGTTTTAAACACGTGGTAACTACACAAGTGATGCTCCAGGGTGAGAAGGTAATGACATCTGTGCAACATTTCCTGGGGGAGGACCCCGAAACCCCCAGGCCTTTAAGAGGTCCACTACATCAAACTATCAAGGAAAAATGTACCTACAAATCAAAGGGGGCTGTGCATCATTCAAGCCTGAAAACTAATGTGCTACAGAGATCAATGTAGTCCTGGTTTAGTTCAAGTTAATCCTGGTTTAGAGCTGATTAATAAAAGGTTTATTGCTGCTTTAGTCCTTTAAAGATCTCACTTAGACCCTGTTTTTCCTGGTTTCAGTTTGGTTGATTTCTAATTTAGCCTGGCTGTCTCCTGGTTTAACTTCAGACCTAGTTTAGCTCTTGTTTAGTCCCAGTTCAGCCCTTGTTCTTGTTTAATTATGAAGTTGCTAATGAGTGTAATTAGCAACATGTTGTTCTCATGTTTTATCCACAAAAGCAGTGGCTCTGGGTTTTAGCTCAGAGTCATTTGGGCCTGGTCCAAGTCAAGTCCTGCTCTGAAATGGACTGAACTCAGTACCAGTGAAATATGGAGTGTGGAATTACTAATAGAGCATTGGGTTTACTGGTGTTTTCCTGGTTTAGTCATATTTTTTAGTCTTCCTGACATGACTGGACATGATTTAGTCCTGGTTTTCAGTTTTGTTAAATCCTGGTCTAGTTACTTATTTGTCTTTTTGGTTGAATTTAGACCTGTTTTTTGTTTTCCTGGTTTAGTCCTGGTTTAGTCCTGGTTTATGGTAGCCTACTCCTGGGGTGGATCTGAACTAGTTTAGTACTTGTTTATTCTTGGGTTTTACTTGACATTTCAGTTACCCACAAACCCAAACGTCATCACAGAGCTACTACTCTAAAACCCTTGAGCAAGACACTTCACTTGTAGTAAAATAGGTCTTCTAGGCAAAAGTACACATACAGCATATTGTGAGAACATGTGCATACAACAGATATAATTAAGGCTGGAGGATAATGATTCATAATTAACCATGTAAATGTGACTCGGCAGTAATATGTTAGCTAGCGGCGAGGTAGTTCAACTGTGACACCAACGCTTTATGCAAATGACAATGCTAAAAGGAAAAAAAAACACTTTGAAATCATTTTACATCAATTACATCTTTGCCTGATGTCATAGTTTTAAATACAAGTTGTGAGTTTTTATTTAAATGCAAAAAATCTCTTTTGAACAGAATTGGCCATTGAAGTTTTCAGTGACAAGAAAACCTCAACATTTACCTTTTTTTTTTTTTTTTTTGAGGGTCTGCCAGGTGTTTGTCTCCATGACAATGTAACTAATTTTTTGTAAGGTTCCACAGTATGGCATTCAAATTATGTAGTCTTTTTGTGTTTTTATTTTTTTATTATTCAACAATACCTTGAAAAACATGCATTCTTACTATAAGTGGGGTTGTTTTTCCACTGCTTTTCTTCACAAAAATTATGTTCCACAGTATGGCTTTCAACGCCACTAGATCAGGTTACAGGTCAGATCTAAGGATGAGTTCTCTCTAGGGATGCAAATTATCGATTAATTCATTAATTGATAGTTGATTGACCTTATCGATCGATTAACGATTAACTGATAAGCAGCGATTTTCACCTGAATTTTAGTGTTTCAATAGGGTCTTTAAGAATATAAGCTATAGTAACATAACACTGAGTCAAAAATATATCATAGTATTATTATATTGTATATTCCTCAATTAATTATTCCTTAGTAAAAAGCACACAAATGTATTGATGCTGAATAACAAAATACAGTAATCCCTCGCTCTATCGCGGTTCGTGGATTTTTTTTTTTTTCAAATTTTTTTTTATAGTGTAACATTGTGTTCTGTCCTGATTGGCTAAGAGACTAGACCAGGACTAAACGTGGACTGGACCAGGTCTAGACCAGAACTAAAGCAGGTCTGGACCAGGTCTGGACCTGGACTGGACCTGGACTGGACCGGGACTCGACCGGGTCTGGACCGGGACTCGACCGGGTCTGGACCGGGACTCGACCGGGTCTGGACCTGGACTGAACCAGGATTGGGCCGCTGCCGCTGCTGGTTTCGTGCGGCTGGTTTGTGGCTCGGGGCCCGGTTCGATCTCGCCTCGCGCGTACACCCGGGGCTTCTGAGCAGTGCCGTTGGCGCCTGGGGCCGGCTGTGAGTCGAGCTTGGCACAGCGCGGTGCGCGGTTGCCTTGTTTCGTGACCACGCGGGTGCGCGTGTCCGCGATTAGCGATTAATTACAATTAATGCATTTTGTTCGACTAACGTCTTAATCGACAATTAATCGTTAATCGATTAATTGCTGACATCCCTAGTTCTCTCATAGTAAGAATACATGATTTTTATGGTATTTTTGAACTATAAAAAACTGTAACTGAAAAAATGCAAGTTTGCTAAGTTTAATGCCATAATGTGAAACATTTCTGGCATAATCTCCATAGAGACAGTAGGCAGTCAGACTGTGTCATTAATGTTCCACAGCTTTTCTCTCTCTCTCACACACTTTGTCTGTTTGAACCTAAACCAAAACGCTATGAGCTAAATATGCATCAGAGTGACATTTAAAGCACTGGATCCTGTCTAACTGAGAAGAGAAAGGAGGGGAAGAGAAGACGGATGGACAGAGAAGGGACAGAGAAGAAACAGAGAGGTGTGTGTGTGTGTGTGTGTGTGCGTGCGTGTGCGTGCGTGTGTGTGTGTGTGTGCGTGTGCATGTGTGTGTGTGTGTGTGTGTGTAGTAGTTGGTTAATAAAAAGAATGTTGTCAGATCTCCGGGCTGGGATTACCAAGAACTGTCATTGTGTCCTTAGTGTGTCCTTAGGCAGGACACTTCATCCACTTTGCCTCCAGTGGTGAAGTAAAGGTGTATAATTGAGAGTGTGTTTGTGAGAAGGAATACAGAACAACAGATGGAAATTAGCTCACAGTACAATCTGTACAGTCATATTCACTGAAGGGCCTTTCCATGTTTTGAACAGACATTTTGTATAAACGCCTCCTGAAGTCAAAATGAGTCAACTGTGTGTGTGTCTGTATCTAATTAGAAAGTGTTTCATTGTCCAGTAATCAGGAACTGTGTGGTAGCATGCTAGCTGTTGTTAGCTTAACTCTGATGGCAAAATACAATAATTAGGATAAAGGGTTTTCCACATTCCACAGTAAAAATCAGGTACAGTGCCTTTAACATGCACTGTGGAATCAAATAATAAACAAAAAAGTGTGTAGAATTCCTCAGTCGTCCAGGTAGAATCCATGGCAAAAGGAGAAATTCGTTTTTTCAACTGGACAAAAGTTTATTTGGTCAAATACCTTTCGCAGCTCATCCAAGCTGCTTCTTCAGTTCTGACTAGAGTGCTGGTGGACACTGCCTATATTTGCCTGAAGGGAGGAGCTAACTACAATGAAATTACTATGAAAATATCACTCCTATTTGTTTTCAGTTTCTGTTAGTTAGGTAGGCCTATTAAATATGCAGTGGGAGTGGAGTGTGGGGCCTTGTTAGCAGAACCATTCAGGGCCATAATGGGTGTTTTTACACCTCTGGACTTGACCTGGCTGCCCTATTGTTTTCTTTGTTTGCTTTGAATTAGGTTTGAGGATAGAGTTATAAATGGGAGACAGATGATGTCTGAGACCTCCATTTCTGTTCAAGGAAAGGTTCTCTTTCTTGACAAAAATAGCCTCTTTAACTCCCCTCTCAAACCAGTTCTTTTCTTTGGCTAAGATCTGTACCTCACTGTCCTCAAAGGAGTGGCCCGTGGTTTTTAGGTGGAGATGTACGGCAGACTGAGGTTGACTATGGCTCTCTCGTCTGTGTTGGTACATTCGCTTGTGAAGTGGCTGTTTTGTTTCTCCAATATAGCGCTCACTGCAATCTTCACTACACTGAATGGAGTAGACCACATTGCTTTGTTTGTGGCTCGGTGTTTTGTCCTTTGGGTGGACCAGTTTCTGTCTTAAAGTGTTTGTGGGTTTGAAATAGACTGGGATTTCATGTTGTCTGAAAATCCTCTGAAGTTTTTCAGAAACGCTGGCCAGGTATGGAATATCTACACCCTTCTCTGTTATCTTGTTTCTTGTCCTTGTCTTAGTTTTGTTGAAAGCCCATTTCTTCTTTCTCCTTTCCCTCTGTGCTTGTAGGAACCACTTGGGCCCTGTGTTGTAATGTCCGAATAACTCCCAGTTTGTGCTGCAGTGGGTGGTGTGAATCAAAAAGCAGGTATTGGTCAGTGTGTGTGGGCTTCCTGAAGACCTCTACTTGGAGTCGCCGGTCTTCTCCTATTGTTACTGCACAATCTAAAAAAGCCAATGTGTTGTCCTTGGCATCTTCACGAGTGAATTTGATGCTCAGATCTAAAGAATTGATATGTGCATATTGAATAGGCTTACCTAACTAGCAGAAACTGAAAACAAATAGGTGTGATAGTTTCATAGTAATATCATTGTAGTTTGCTCCTCCCTTCAGGCAAATATAGGCAGTGTCCACCAGCACTCGAGTCAGAACTGAAGAAGCAGCTTGGATGAGCTGCGAAACGTATTCAACCAAATAAACTTTTGTCCATTTGACAAATTGAATTTCTCCTTTTGCCAAGTTTTTTTTTTTTACTAGAAAAAAAGCAGATAAAATTAGATAAAATTTCTTTTGTCAGTGTATAGTGCAGTGCAGTCTCTGAGGAGGCAGGAGAAGAAGGAGCTAAGGAGCTAGGATTTAGGAGCTTGGAGGCTGTGTGAGGATGTAACGCTCTGCCACACACATGTTTGTCATCTCACCAAACAGAAAACAGAAACAACAGAGAGCTTACATAAGCACTGGGGATGGATCAGGCGGGAAGTGGATTCTGGTTTTAACACGCTGTAGTATCACAGAGAAATGTCACAAAACAATGTAGTATATGATATAAATAATATGATATAAACCTCCTGTGTCAAAACGCAGAAGGAACTACATGGCCCATAATCCGTTGCTTTGATTCAATGCAGTCAACAAATAATAATTAATTTGTGTTAAAGGTGCACAATGTAACTTTTCTGGGTGAGAGTTAGTCACATGCACGGAGATATAATTATTACTTGGCCTGGAATATTTCACAGTATGATATTAAACATATCTGTCTCCCTGGAGAGAAGCAGGTGACACCAGCAAGTCAAATTAGAGGTCAGATCTGGATCTGGATAATACTCTAAATAATACTGCACTCTCAATAATACTGCACTAAACTACTTTTCATTATGCAGAATATGTTTACTGCTGCTGCTCTGTATGAATGCATCATATTTGTCACTACCTCACTGTAAACTACTGTTACCTGTGCAATAATCTGTACAATTACCTATGTGCAATATTTATACCATACTATGTGCAATACGAAATACACATGCAACACTTATACTACATGATCAAAGGAGAAGTTCAATTTGTCAACTGGACAAAGTTTGTTTGGTTGAAAACGTTTCGCCGCTCATCCGAGAGGCTTCGTCAGCTCTGGTTATTGTACTGGTTAGACCCTGCTTATATCTAGCTGCCGGGAGGCGCGTCCTACAATGACAAAAGCTCTGAAAACGATCCCCCTAATCTGTCTCTTTGTTTTTCAAATTACTCTGACGGCTGTTTCGACCCCCTATTCAACGTCTAACGACCCTCTCCACCCCTCTGCCCTGGCTCTGTTTGACTGGTCTAAGAATCGCATTATAAATGGGAGACAAGTTATGTCTCACTCCCCCATTTCTGTTTAATGACGGATTCTCTTTTTTGACAAAAATAGCCTCTTTAACTCCCCTCTCAAACCAGTTATTTTCCCTGGCTAAGATCTGAACCTCACTGTCCTCAAAAGAATGGCCCGTGGCTTCTAGGTGAAGATGTACCGCAGAAGCCGGTCCACTCTGGCACGCCCGCCTGTGTTGGTACATCCTCTTGTGAAGTGGCTGTTTTGTTTCCCCAATGTAGCGCTCACTGCAGTCTTCACTACACTGAATGGAGTAGACCACATTGCTTTGTTTGTGGCTCGGTGTTCTGTCCTTTGGGTGGACCAGTTTTTGTCTTAAAGTGTTTGTGGGTTTGAAATAAACTGGAATTTAATATTGTCTGAAAATCCTCTGTAGTTTTTCCGAAACGCCGGCCAGGTACGGAATCGCTACCCCTTTCCTCCTGGGTTCGGATTCTCTGTTGTCTTGTTTATTGTCCTTGTCTCTCTTGGTTTTGTTGACAGCCCATTTAGGATATCCACAAACAGAGAGGGCTTCCTGCACATGTTGCTCTTCTTTCTCCTTGCCCTCTGTGCTTGTGGGAACCACTTGGGCCCTGTGTTGTAATGTCCGAATAACACCCAGTTTGTGCTGATATACTTATACTACACCATATTATGTGCAATCTGTGAAATACTCTACTTACACCTTATTTAATCCTACCTGCACCTTTGTACATTGTACCTTGTGTTTTTTATTACATTTTATTACATATTTTTATTATATTGTTTACTTCTTCCCCTCCACTTTCGCAACACTTTTTTACCATGTACTCTTATTGCTGTTATTAGTACTTCTGACTATCTTAGCGAGTCAACGGTTCTTCTGATCCTAGGCATTTCATTGCATTGTTGACCCTGTGTTGATTCTGCATATGACAAATAAACAATCTTGAATCTTGAATCTGTGGAAAGGCGACCTCACTCACCATATGAATGTATGTATTTCATGCTTGGTTTTTCTTTAGCAATAAAAATGTAACTAAATAATTGTAATATATAGCTTCAATAACTTCCTTTCCATACTGTGAAACTGAACCAAACCTTACTGAAGTAATAAAATCTTCATGGAGACCAGCTGGTATTGGAAAACCTGCACTTGAAACATTACATAGTGCATTTTAATGGTACATTTGGCCTCTGAGTGTCAATAATTCCTACACATTGTATATTCTGCCCTCGCCCTGAGAACCAGCATCTGATACAGCTCCTACGCGACCTTTATATTTCGTCCATAAATCGACTAAATGACGGAATTGCTCACAGACTTTGAACTTTGACCTCCCCCGCTTCAGTTATCAGTCTGGGAGTGGTTAAACCATAAGGCTAGCTAGCTCTGACCTTTCCGATCCTTATGGGAGTAGCTAACAGCGCCAACGGCAGTAGCAGCTAATGCAAGTTTAAACAGGTCTAACACATGGAGACAGCTGAGTACTGAACTAGGACTGAATCAAGACTAAACCAGGACTGAACCAGAACAGAACCAGAACAGAACCAGGACTGAACCATGACTGAACCACGACTGAACCACGACTGAACCAGGACAGAACCAGGATCGAACCAGGACTGAACCATGATTGAACCAGAATTAAATCAGGACTAGGGTAGAACCAGAGCTAAACCAGGGCTGAACCATGACTGAACCAGGTCTGAACAAGACATCTCCAGACTATAAAAGTTTTGAATTAATCTGTTTTAAGAAGAGGAAGAAGACTTTGATCTCACACAGGAGAAATTTTCCTCTGCATTTGACCCATCCTTAGGAGCAGTGGGCAGCACATGACTGCGCCCGGGGACCATCTCCATGATCTTGTTGCTTAGGCTTGGTCAGGACCTAAGCTGGAGGATTTTACCTATGGTGCATGTTTTTGGGTGGATGGGTATAAACATTTAAACTCCACTACACTAAACGCCAGTGTTGTCCTCAGAGGGCACAAGAATTCTGTCACAGTGAGGATTAAAGCAATGTAAATTATCCTAAAACAATAGCTGTTAGCATCAAAATTGGTTAGCTTTATAATGAAGAAAATTTGAACACTGACATTAAACCAAGTCCTGTGGTCTTAAGGAAAACAAGTTAGAACAGAGTGTTTTCAGTTCTGTGGGAAACAGCCTAAGCCTGTAGGAATAATCAAGCATGAGACAAAACACAACTCCAGGTATGGTTGAATGCTAAATGTTTAAAATCTTAAAGAGAAGAAGAATTCATAGTCAAAAGTAAACAATGGAATTCAATTATTTGGGCAAATCTGGAGTTACATAAGACGCCTCCATTGTCTGGCAGCACCAACAACCACCCACCACAACCCCACTAAGACAGTCTGATGCAGGGATTTTAGTTTTTTGTCCAAATAAACACATTTGTTAAATTTAAAGTATGAATTGCAATTTGAGTTGGTGAGATTATAAAATCACAAAGGCTGCAATTATTATTATGTACCATAATTTCTTCCAATTAACAAATACCAGGTTTTATTCTGGATAAACAATCAGGACTAATCTGAAACCACATCAAGACAAGAACTCAAACAATTTTGAAAGGTATGGTATAACCTGCGCTTTTACTGAGGCTGCATTAGTCCTAATTAATACTGCAGGTGAAGGGATTTAGGTAGTGAGGATTCAGACTTTTCAGGTTTAAAACCAACTAAGTTTCAGCAATGAACCTGGCAACCCAAATAAGAGAGTCATGTGAGGCTCATTCTGATTGGACAATCATTTTGAGAATCCAAGTACAGTACAATACAATAGGCTCTGTGAATGATGGCACCCAGCCTGTTCCAGGCATTAGAAGAAGCCATCTGCAGAAAATCTCTGATGACTCTGCAGTGGTAGGGTGTATCAGGGATGGACAGGAGCTGGAGTACAGGACACTGATTGCAAATGTTGTGGAGTGGTTCCAGGTAAACCATCTGCTCCTGAACGCTGACAAGACCAATGAACTGGTGACTGACTTCAGGAGGAAGAGGACACCCATTACCATCCAGGGCCATGATGTGGAAATAGTGGACTGCTACAAAGTACTTTGGCGCCTATGTGAACAACAGGCTGGACTAGAGGGACAACTGTAATGCTGTGTACAAGAAGAGCATGAGCAGACTCTACTTCCTGAGAAAGCTCAGGTCTTTCAATGTGTGCAGTATGTTACTGGAGATCTCCTACCAGCCCTATACTTTGCTGTAGTTTGTTTGGGGAGCAGCATCAGTAAAAGGGACATTGGATGGATTGATAAACTGATCCGTAAAGCTGGTCATGTGATCAGCTGGAGACATTTGTCACAGTGAGGGAGAGCAGGACACTGGACAAACTGCTCTCCATCATGGACACTCCTGCTCACCCACTGCACCAGACTATAGAGGGATAGAGAGGCTCATTCTCCAACAGACTCCTACAGCTCCGCGCAAACAGTGAGAGATACAGGACTACATTCATACCATACTCCATACAACTGTACAACAACTCACCCTTATGTAACAGATAATACTCCCTACAACGGCACAACAACTCAGGCTTAAGAAACGGATAACCTTATGCTCTGTCAATCAGTATATTATTGCACTGCCATTCTTATCTCCTGTATATAGCTGTGATTTGATATTTTATTTTATATTTTATTACTATTTTATTTTGACTTGTACATATAAATTTATTTTTATAATTATGTCTCATTTGACACCTGTCTCTTGCTCTTTTTTGCTATACCATCTTTTTTGTTACTCTCTTATATCGTTATATTGTGACGAGTGAACTATAGTAAAAAATAATTTCCCTTGTGGATCAATAACGTTTGTCTAAGTTTAAGTCTATGTCTCGAAGTAATCTTGGTAATTTCCACTCTAATGTAATAGTGTGAGGTTTTAGCTGAGTCACGCTATGATCAATAAATTCTGACAGATCAGGCAGTGGTCAGGGAGCTGCAGGCGGATGTCACTGATAACATGTTAAACACTGAGGGGAAGACTCACCTGAGGAAACTTGTTTGTTTGGAAAGGTACGTATTTGTGTCTCAATGCTAATGCTAACTTCTGGGCCTAATAGATATTAAAACAACACAAATTGAAATGACAGAATCAGGTAGTTTCATAGAAAGTTAAAGATCCCATGACATGGTACTTCTTGATGCTTTTATATGGTGCCTTAATGGTTCCCTAATACTGTAAATGTCAACACTTAGTGCATGAGAATCAACACTTAGTGCATGAGAAAGACACATGTACAGAGTCAGAGTCAAAAACACCTCTCTGAACACCTCATTATGGGCCTTGTTGCTTGAATGCAAATGAGAAGGACACAGATTGGTTAGAGGAGCGGGTGCGGGGGGGTTCCTTGTTTTAGCGGTGCCTGGCCCCACTTCTGCGTGTGTAAGCGCGAAGGAGGAAAGGAGAGCCTTTTCAATGAAAAAAACACATTTTCACAGAAAATAAAATTAAACCACTGCTGTTTCAGAGGTCCAGAGGGTCGGGTAAAGGACTTCCGAGTCTAGAAACACTCGCATGTGCCTCCAGGCAAATAAAAAAACGCATTTCACATTGCGTAGCGCATTCACAGTCCAAACTCTATGGGCGGGATATACAGGGACGCTGAGCGGAGACAGAGGGAGGGGCTGGAGCTGCATTTGCCGATCTGACGTCAATAAGGGGCCTTGTCCGAACTCGCCCGTTTGAACACTGCTTTTGTGTAACGCAGAAAAGGATCGCAAATGCTCAGTTTAGACATTTCGCAACTTTTAGCCATGGGGGGGGGACTAAACAGGGTAGGGGGACTCACATTAACGTTCAAAAACCTCAGAAAGTGAAAATTTCATGCCATGGGACCTTTAAGTAATTAGCCCATTGATTTTAGCACAACTCCCATAGAGAAATCCTATAGAAAAATCATTAGGGCAGAGCTAAAGTGACCATGACCATGCTATAGAGCAGGGGTCATCAAACTTTTTTCTCTGGGGGCCACATTATTGCTCCTGAGTGTGACGGGGGGCTGGGGTCGGGGAGGCTGTATAACAGAATTGTATCACCCAAACAAAAATTACCACCAGCAGGCCTTATTGTGTAGTAGAACTGATTAGCCTGGCACAGCCATCCACAATAATATATATAAACATATAATTCCTGGTACATATTTGTTTATCAATACTAGTGGTTTGCAAAAGTAATAATTATTTCACACTTTGTTTTAATTTGAAATACCAAATTTATTTGTTTTCTAATAACAATAACATCAAAGGTAAGAAATATCAAGGTAAGAAAGGTAAAAAACTGTCAAGGTAAGATGCATCTGGTGATTGACACTGACAAAGGAGAGTGGCAAACTGTAGGTAGGCCTGTTGATATTAACAATAATACTTTTAATAACAATTGTATTAATAATCATTATGAGCAGCATTTAATAAAAAGTTTGAAATAAATATTCTGCATACCCTCCCTTTAACACTACTTACCTTGCGGACATGTGGTTTCAGCTGTAGGCAACTTTTGTGTCCACCACACCTAACCTGGGCCATATCTCTCATATAAATCTTGTATTCAAACTCTTGTGAATAATTGATGTGTGTAACCTGCCGTTATCAGGAGTGGCGCTGGAGTTTCCCACTGCGCCTGAACACAGCAGAGGCCTTCAGAGTCTTGGCTCACATGAAATATACAACAGTTAAAGCCTGTGGCACTTTAGCTTTAGCTGTTAGTGTCTATCACAAGTTAGCATTAGGGTTTGTTTACAGTTTGAAGCTGAGTTCTGCTAGTTCTGCTTTGGTCATGCTTCAGTCCTGATTTAGTCCTGGGTTAGTCCTCGTTTTAGTCCTCGTTCTGTCCTAGTTTAGTCCTTGTTCAGTACTGGTTCAGTCCTTTTTCAGTTCTGGATTAGTCCTGGGTGAAGATGTGTGGAGCAGACTGAATGAGTGAGACGTAAAGTGAGAAAATGGAGACATGAATAAAACATGTACAGCCAAGTGTTTTATCTGAACAACTACAGGGTCAATCTGAACGCCTGCGTGGTCACAAGATGAGAGAGGCTTCAAACTGGGAGGGCATAAGAATGGATTTACAAAGGCGGACTTGAACACAAAACCAGGATTTAATATGGCATGAAAGATATGACAAAATATGGAAACTTAATTGTAGTCTTAAAGGTGCACTATGTAACTTTTTATTGGAGTGTATGCCACCTTTTCTCCATGGAGATGTTGATTGATTTTCTTGGGATGTTCCAGTCCTGGTTTAGGTGTTTGTTTGTTTTTTAAGATTTTGTTCAGTTCTTGTTGTAGTTCGGATTTCGTCCTGTCACAGTCCTGGTTTAGACCTGGTTCAGTTCTGGTTCAGTTCTTTGTCTATTGTACCACTGTCCTCAGAAAGCATCAATAAAAGCAGATTTAGATGTATTCTGACTGACAACCGCTCCGCTGTGCAAGCCTCGAGCGGGAAAAATACACTTGGAGCATATGTTGGATTGACAAGCGGCTTAGACTGTGTGTGTCTGTGTGGTGCTTTGGCGTTCTGTCTGCACAGTCCAGCCTGATGAACCAGGAGCATGACTGAATGAGCCTGGAGAGATCTCCCGCACAGGGCTCTGCCCCTGCCTGCTTCTCTGTGTGAGTTTTGAGCATAAGAGAAAACCAGGATATATAGAGCTCGGGTCCTCTACCAGAGGCCTGGGAGCTTGAGAGTTCTGCGCAGTATCTTTGCTGTTCCTAGTACTGCGCTTTTCTGGACTGAGATGTCTGAGTTTGGGGGTTACAGCCCCGAGTGCTCCGATCACCACGGGCACCACTGATGCCTTCACGTTCCAGGCCTTCTCCAGCTCTTCCTTGAGCCCCTGGTATTTCTCTAGTTTCTCGTGTTCCTTTTTCCTGATGTTACCATCGCTTGGTATTGCAATGTCCACCACCACGGCTCTGTTCTGTTCTTATCCACCACCACTATGTCTGGTTGGTTCGCCATCACCATTCTGTCAGTCTGTATCTGGAAGTCCCACAGGATCTTGGGTCGGTCATTCTCCGCAACCTTCGGAGGTGTTTCCCACCTTGACCTTGGGGTCTCCAGCCCGTACTCTGCACAGATGTTTCTGTACACTATTCCCGCCACTTGGTTGTGTCACTCCATGTATGCTTTCCCTGCCAGCATCTTACACCCTGCAGTTATGTGCTGGACTGTCTCAGGAGCCTCTTTGCACAGCCTACACCTTATCTGATCACTGGCAGGGCATAGCTGTTTATTGCCTGGGCCTTGTTCTTGCCATTGAGCTGACTTCTTAGGACTTGCCTTACTTGTTGCAGGTATTTGGCTGTAGCCGCTTTCCTTGTTGCCTCTTCAAGGTTGCCATTTGCTTGTGGGATACTAAGGTCCTCAATGTCTGTTATTGTTCCCTCTGGGAGTGAGACCTCCTCTGTGTGGACTACAGGTCAGATCTGTGGAGAGGTGAACCCGCTCACAATAAGAACAAATGTTTCTTAAGGTAATATCAATAAAAGTGCATGTAAAAGCAAAAAACTGACCATTCAGGCAAAGTAATAACGTCTAGAAAGAATCAATACATGTTCAGCCTCCGTATATATGAATTCGCTGAACAATTGTTTTTTATTTATTTAAGGATTATATATAAGTTATTAAGTTAAGTCAATATAGTAAGTATTATTCTGACAGCCAAAAGCATAACTAAGAAGAACAAATAAGGCATTGAAAAACTTCAATAGCAAAACTGGGACTAAACTTGGACTAAATCAGTTCAAGTTCAAAAGATCAAAGTCAGCTTTATTGTCAGTTCTGCCATATGTGTTCAACATACAGTGAATCGAAATTTCGTTTCTCTCTGGCCAGGCAGTGCAAAAAGACAGTGTACAAAATGCAATATAAAGACAATACAAAAACTTGTAAGCCAAAATCTAAAATCTAAAGCAGTGCAAAAGAATAAATAAATACCCATTTACACATGTCCAAAATGTGCAGTGTGCATTAAAATGTGCAATGGAAGATGCAGCAGTGAAATGTGCAGTAATGTGCAAGAAAATTGAAAATAAAGATAAAAATAAATGTGCAACAGTAGTAATTCCAGTAATAACTAGAGAGAGAGAGAGGAGAGAGAGAGAGAGAGAGAGAGAGAGAGAAAGAGAAGGCAGAGGGATATAAAAAGAAGGAGAGGAAGAGCAGAGAGGATGGAGTGAAAGGAGAGATGAAAGGGCAGAGGCTGAGACAGGGGAGAGAGAGAGAGAAAGGGGAGGGACAGAGAAAGAAAGGGGAGGGCGAGAGAGAGAAAGACAGAGGAGGTGAGACACAAAGAAAAAGAGGAGAGAAAAGGAGAGAATGGGGGGGTATATACCCAGAGATACAGCATACAGGGAGATAGAGATACAGGGAGAGAGGGAGAGGAGAGGGAGGAGAGTAAGAGGGAAAAAGAGTAAAGGAGAGAGAGAGGAGAGGGGTGTGGTAGAATTAAGTGAAAGATGGTGAGAAGGATGAAAGGAAAGGAAGAGGAGAGAGAATGTGAGAATGAGAGAGGGAGAAAGAGAGAGGGAGAGATGTGAGAAGAGAAAGAGAAAGCTGATGGAGGGAGGATGGAGACTGAGAGAGAGAACGATGTGGGCCACAGATAATTGGTGTACATCCGAGACTGAGCTCGTTATAATCCACAAAAGAATTCTTCAGTCCCAGAAAACAAAAAGTAAAGACAAAATGAGTATGGACTGAACCAGGTCTAAAACAGGACTAAACTAGGACTGAACAAGGTCTAAACTAGAATTAAACCAGGACTGGACCAAGACTAGACTAGTACTGAACCAGGACTAAACCCGGACTGAACCTAAACCAGGAGGACTAGATTGCTGCATCCCTTAAACAACATTTTACCTAAATTTATTTGTATTTATTTATTTCTCATGTTGTAATTTATTCATTAAAAATATTAAAATGTGCACCGTCAGAGAAACCACTTTTGTTATTTTCCATAACAAGTTTATAATAATCAGATTTTCTGCTCTTGTTTAGCTGTATTCTGTATTCTGTATTCTGTATTGGGCTCAGATCAAACGCAGAGGAAATACATAAATATGAAATTTCAAATATAACACCTATAAACCGCAAACACTAGACAGAATGACAGGGAAGGCATCTGACGCAAAACCAGAGTCAAATTATTATGTCAAAATAACGGAAAGGCAAAAGAGTGATTATTGTGAAGCAGGACAAGAACTAAACCAAGACTAAACGAGGACCAAAGCAGGACTGACAAATAAGGATTTGCAGAAGGCTAACCCACATCTGAAACAGGTCTATACCAGGATTAAATCAGAACTAAATTAGACTTAAAGCAGGACCAAGAAAAACCCAGGACTGAACCAAAACTAAATTATAAAACTATTATAAAAAACTATTATATAAAAACTATTATAAAACAGTCTATCAAGGTCCAACTCTAAACCATTATTAACGGGCTACAAATAGAAGTATCGTACTAAAATCTGGATTTTGGAATCTGGATGGTCATATCTAAACAACTTTTAAATTAAGTGATTGATTACTGTTTATTTAAAAAAAATATTTAGCCTTTACAATTATTTCCTGAAATAAGAACTAAGATTTGAAGATCGGATTTGAGCCAAAACAACGCATTTAACTAGGAGGTATAACTACTAAACTAGGACTTGATTTTACACCAGGACTAAGGGAAAGGACTGACGCAAAAGTATGTCAATATGACTCTGCCCATTCTGATCTGCTCTCGCGCGTGCTGCGAGCGCGTGCTTGCTTTTGAATGCCATCACTCACAGTATATGCGCATGCACGTGTGTCCCTGTCTGCGTGTGTTTGCGTGCACGTGTCGGAGCTTCACTCACTGACCTCCGTGCCTGACACCGGGTCGAGGCGCAGCGTATGCCCGGTCCGAGCGCACTGTCCCCGGTCTGGTCCTGTGGTGCACCCCGGCCCTGGCGGTTCTCCTGGAGCCTTCTGGATACGTCCCATTCACTAGTCAAAAGAGTGGAGGAGTGGTGGGCTTTAAACAAATCCAAAAAACATCCAGACTGGAGCGCGTGCGTGCGTCCTGTACGTCCTCCTTTCTGGCGGCGCGTGCGGTGGGTGCTGTCACTTCGGATGAGCCACGTGCGTGTGAGAGACGGAGCCGCGAGGAGAGAAGGAGCAGCACGAGAGAGGACCGAGAGAGAAACTGTGCGCGCAACTGACGAGAGCGCAGGGCTTTGGAGAGAGAGAGAGAGAGAGAGAGAGAGAGAGAGAGAGAGAGAGAGAGAGAGAGAGAGAGAGAGGTTGGGAGGCGAGAGAGGGGGAGAGAGTGCCCGCGCTGCTGACTGGAACGGACGGTTTACGCAGAGAAAAAGAAGGGAGAGATGAGGGAGAGAGGGATGAGAGGGGGGAATGATGGAGGGAAAGAGTCTCTGTGAGCTGACTGGAGTGGATGGGTTTACGTGCAAAGAAAGAGGAGGGATGAGAGACAGGGAGGGAGAGGGCATGAGGCAAAAAAGAGGGAGAAAGTGAGAGAGAAAGGAAGGAGGAAGACGAGTGAAGTAAAGAGAGATGGAGACTGGGGGAGATCGAAAGAGGAGGGAGAGAGAGAGAAAGGGAGAGACCGTGGGTACTGACTGGAGCACAGGGGATTACATGGAGAAAAAGGGAGGGATGAAAGAGAAAGGAGCAAGAAGGCAAAGAGCAAAAGAGGAAGTGAGACAGAAGAGAACAGAGAGAGAGAGAGGAGGGGATTGGAGAGCAGAGGTGGGTAGTACTCAGTTACATTTACTTAAGTAACTTTTTAAAGAAATTGTACTTTTTGAGGTACATTTAGACTGTATACTACTAGAGTTATACTTTGTTTGAAGTAACAGTACTCTTGAGTCAAAGTTGTTACTCTTCCCAATATGAGTACGATATATTATCTATAACTGACAAGTTTTCCTTTTACAATATTAAATGATCAAACATGTAGCCTACACAATCTGCAAAAGAATGGGCTACAAGCTGATATAAATGCAAAAAACATGTACTTTAATGATGCAACAATAATCATCTTTTTAAATTAAAAAGTACAATAGTATTATAATATTATTTACTGTTCTTCCATCACTATTAAAGGTGTACTATAGAAATTTCTGGGGCCTCATCTGTCATTTGCTTGTCTCCCTGCCTTCAATTGTATTGTATTGTATTTATTTATTTGTTTATTTGTAATTAGCCACACATTAAAGGAAAAGTAACGTTTTTTACAATCTGAGCCTTCTTTCGGCAATAAAACAAGTAGTTTTACTCACCCATAGCAGTTTGGTGTCAATTGGAGTGGTATCGCAGAAGTTATGTTGGAGCCGTTCTGTTCTACTAATGATCCCGTATCCGTTAACATGGTGCTCGGGGCATTACTTTGCGGTGTCCAAATAACACAAACTTTAGCACTTTTCAAATCACAGAAGATCGCTGTGTCAGCGTAGACTTTCAGTGGATCCCAAAACGGCCTGAAACCCGATATCCAGCTATAGTTTCATTTGATGACGTCATCAGAGAGGACAGTGCGCATGCGTGAACTCAGCTGTTTTGTAAACACCGCTAGTCCGAAAGAAGCTAACACCGCTCTGAACTTTACTTTTCTGTTGCGATATCGGGTTTCAGGCCGTTTTGGAATCTACTAAAAGTCTACCCTGACACAGCGATCTTCTGTGATTTGAAAAGTGCTAAAGTTTGTGTTATTTGGACACCGCAAATCAGTGCCCCGAGCACTCATGCTAACGGATACGGGATCATAGTAGAACAGAACGGCTCCACATAAGTTCTGCGATACTGCTCCAATTGACACCAAACTGCTATGGGTGAGTAAAACTACTGGTTTTATTGCCAAAAGAAGGCTCAGATTGTAAAAAAAAAAAACGTTAATTTTCCTTTAAACCTATCTATCCAATATTTTTCATTGCCTCTTCACAGATCTGACCTGTAACATGCATGTATCTCCTACTTGTCTCCATGGAGATAGGTAAGTTAAATACAGTGGAACAATCTGAGGCAAAGCAATAACATCTCACCATTTAGACATTCTTACAGAGAGCAGTGGGTGATTTAAGACAGTACACAGGAGACGTAATATTTATTTTGTTTTATATTATAATCATTATGTACTCTGTAGCCTGAATACACTGTCATACACACAATATATATACAGTATAGCCCGTCTCATGCATTTAAATGGATATTAGCACCGTAATATAGAAAATATTCACTATCAGTCATATTCAGTCTTATAGTTATTTTTCGGTATAATCAGTTCTGAACAGCATTAAAATAAATAATGATTTTGAAAATCCCAGGTAGGTTCCATAGAAAAAGAAAATTGAATTCTTAGTTTTTTGACAAAAGTTTTAAAGTGAAGAAACGTAGAAAACAATATGACCATTTCTATTCTATAATGTTGTTTCCTCATCACAAACATACTTAGAGTTGTGTTTTGTTTTGTTTGATTCACATATGCTTAACGCATAAACCCTGTATATTTAGGCTGAGTTCTTCTCTCAAAAAAAAAACAAAAAAAAACACACTCTGTTCCACCTTGTGATGTCATGTGGTAATACAGGAAGTGCTCCACTATGTTTTGGAACTCCCAACACCTTCACTAGAATCATTTGGATAATTTCAACCCTAGAATTGCCCATCTCTACTGAACTAAAGGTAAAAGAAAAAGAAGAAGAAGAAGAAGAAGAAGAAGAAGAAGAAGAAGAAGAAGAAGAAGAAGAAGAAATGACCTTATTGATCTCACACAGGAGAAATTCTTCTCTGCATTTAACCCATCCTGTTATTAGGAGCAGTGAGCAGCACATTACTGCGCCCGGGGACCATCTCCATCTCTCCATCTCCATCTCTCCATCTCCATCTCCATCTCTTGTTGTTTAGGTTTGGTCAGGACCTCAGCTGGAGGATTTTACCTATGGTGCATGTTTTTGGGTTGATGGGGGGGAAACGGGAGTGCCCAGAGGAAACCCACCCAGACAAGGGGAGAACATGCAAACTCCACACAGAAAAGATAAAAGGAGAAGTTCAATTTGTTTCGCCGCTCATCCGAGAGGCTTCGTCAGCTCAGCCTCTCGGATGAGCGGCGAAACGTTTTCAACCAAACAAACTTTGTCCAGTTGACAAATTGAACTTCTCCTTTTATCATGGATTTTACCTGGACGACTGAGGGACTTTTCACGCATCCACACAGAAAACTACTACTACATGACATCACAAGGTGGAACAGAGTTTGAGCTTTGGAGATGTAGAAAAACAAATAATAAAGGATTACTCAAACATAAAACATAAAACATACCTGGAGTTGTTATTTCATTCACACATGTTTGAGTTTTTTTTTAAATACTCAAATAAAACACAACTCCAGGTATGTTTTTGATCAGGTAAAAACATGGACTCACAAGAGTCAATTTTTGTAATGTAGGACATTTAAATTAAAAAGATTATTTTTTAATCAAAAACCTTAAAGATTGATGTTATTTGACTCTCTCCTGGTATGACGAGTACGCTGGTACATTCAGCAGTGCTCCAGACCTTCAGTCTTGCATAAACCCTCGATCCTGGTTAGTTTTCTGTTTTAGATGGTCCAACACTTCAAAACTTTTCTGCAAATTTGGTTGGATTCTCAAAAGGTCATTATATGTAAGATTTTTCCAAAAATATTCACACTCGTTTTCCAAATTTGGACATTTTTTAGGTTTCAGGTGATTGCTGTAAAACTAGCATTTATCTTTACAATAATTAAATAAATTAAGTCAAAATGACATAATAACAAAAATCTCTCATACGCACTTTAAATTTAGTGCTGTCTAGTTGTTTTAAATCACAACCCAACCCCTATATTAATGTTCTGCACTTGTATGCATTTTAGAAATTCAAATCGTATTAGTTCAGAAATTCCTCTAAAGATTGAATATTGTGGACAGAAAGGTCTGTCACAGATGAGCTGATCAAGTAGTTTACCACCACAAAGTGAATACTGATGACAGCAGCTTTGACAGAAATGTATATTGTATGACAGAAATGTATTATTTTTCTATTATTATTTCACTTCAAGTGCTATCCATTTACACGCACAACAAAAGCATGACCTTGACAATGTTTCTTTGTGATTTCATTCACTTGAAATGAATGCAGATTCTTTTTGACCTGTGTGTTTGTTGTGTCAGTCACGTAATGCGATAATTTAAAACCAAGGCGTCTGGTCCTAACACCGCTGGACAGAGCAGCTGTTACCATTAGCATATGGCTAATTGACACCCAGAGAGATGCACAGAATATCTTTTGAGTTTTGAGGAGAGAAAGACGCATTTAAGCTGAGATAAAGCAGAGAGATAAGCCACAAAAGTGAAATAAAATGGAATAATACCAAATTTAACACTTTACAGAGAAATGTTGATGTGATGTTATCCTTCATTTTTCCCAAACTGGACTTCCGTACATATTATTTAGTGTTCTCATCAAAAAAGTACATAGTGCTGCTTAAAAGCCATAACATGTAACTTAAAAAATAGACTGAAATCAAGTTTCAAGAAATTATGTTTTATGTGTTGTTATTTTTCATTTTGGTAGTCAATCAAATCAAAAACTGCAAGAGGGGTTTCATCTCCACCAACCTGACTCATGCTTGGTCTGGAAGTGGATTTCTGCTCTTTCCAGGGAAATGTTGTTCTTTTGGCTATAATATTCCACACTATGGTATGAAACATATGGAGGATGTTCAAATTTCCGTACTTGAGAAAGTTACATACTGTACCTTTAGTTCAGCAGATTTTCAAGTCCATATTTGTGCTGATTTTACACATTTTGATACTAAGGAATACACCTGACACTTAATGATGATTAAGTTTTAAATTTGTATTTTTAAGATGAACTCAAAGCTCTTATATTACCATGTGGTCTTATATCTGTGTAATCCCTCAGTCGTCCGGAAGGTTCCATAGTGTTCCATGGGTGTATACTAATCTGTGTGCTCTTATTCTGATACAGCTCAAGATGATTCTAAAGCTATTCAGGAAAGGTTCATTTGTGTCCTGTGAATGTGATTTTTTTAGTATCGATACCTGCTCAAATGTATTTAGTTTTGTTAGTCTAAAATACAGTCTTCCTGGTTGCATGTAACTCCTTTGATAAAAAATGTATAGGGAAAATAAGTCGTGTTCATCTCTGTCAGAGCAGCTTGTGTTGTGGAGATGATAAAATGCTTTTGAATGAGGCATATGTAAAACTTTCACCCCTCGCCATCTGCTGCTCTTGTGCTGCTTTTATGCCACTGTCGATGCAGCGCTAGGTTTTTCTACATTTTCCCAGGTCCTGAAGGCAGCGGCTGACTCTCTCCTAATTGAGAGAGCAGCATATTTTTGGAAAATAAGTTTGAGTATTCACGCCTACTGGTTTCACCCATTGCCTCTGATATTGTAATAATACTTTCAAGTTGATCTTCCTCCCACTCCATTTCGAGCTTTTTTTTTTCTTTTCTTTTTTCTTTTTCAATGTCTGAATCAATTGAATTGACTGTGCAGGATGTGTACTTCTGTACCTTTTTATGTTTACAAATGTATTATTTCAAGCTCGAAATAATAATAATAAAAATAAAATAAAAAGATGAGGAGTAAACCATGACTGGACAAGAATTTCTTGGACTAAACCAGGTCTAAACCAGGACTTTTACACAACCAGGTGTAAACCAATTCATGGTTTTCAGCTTCTTGTTATATGTGACTTTTTCAGGACTTTTTCCTCATTAAAACATATACATTTTGTATACTAATTCTATAATAATACTTCATTTTTCAATTCAAATACTTCAGTTTTAAATCTAAATTGGGACTAAACCTAAAAGGTGCTAACCCTGTTTGAATCTTTCTCTAAATGAGTTCTAAACTATTGTTGGAATGTATGTGTTCTTATCAAGAGATGACCAAGATTCAAAAGTTTCAAATTATCCAAAAGTTTATTCCCCTAACAATATTTCTAATGCAGAGCTCTGGGTCCAAATTTCTGTCCTGGTGCGTAGCCTACATACGCCTTACCCAGTGCTTACAAAAAGGTGACAACCCCTCTTTCTCCTTCAGACAGATATCACACACAATTTATGAATATGCAAATAATATGATGGTCAGGTTCAGCCCAGACTCATGCAGCTGCGAGCAACCCTGTCCACGGAGGCGTCTCTCCTGATCTCTTCTCCAAGCCAACCTGTTCCAGACAGAGTCATCCACTCACATTCTATTCATCCGCTCGCCACACAACATTTCCACTCTGTTTTCTCTGGGTATTAAAGAAATCATACAGCGTATTATAAAACAGTTATATAATTCCAGTATTTAAGTATTATAAAACATGTGACTTCTGTGTGTATATACGATTAAATGAGATAATAACTCAGTGCCTTTAATATTGACTAATATAATATTTGAATAACTTAAGAGCTTTATGTGAGCATGTGCATGTACTTAAAACCTTTATTTTCTTCACTATATATAAGGTGTTAATGCACAAAATTAGTTTTAAGCCAGGACTAAACACAGAGATCCGAACAATGACTGAAAATATACAAATAAACTAGAATTTAATAGGATTTAACACTTCTGCTTATCTTTCCATCTTATCTTATCGAGACGCTTATACAATATATTAGTACAGGGGCGAGATAAACTTTGCTCAAATACATGGGGAAAAAATCTGGTACCGGCCCTTTTTGTCTGTAGTTGTGTGACTTGTTCTGGTTTTAACAGAAATAATCCTGGAGCAAATGGGGACCTGAATAGTTGGACTAACCCAGGATGGATCCAGGACTAGACATGGACTAAAGCAGGAGAGATCAGCAATAATTCTATGGATATGTCATTGCTCTGTCTGGAATGTTCCACAGTATGACATTAAACAGCCTTACATTTACCTTACCTACCTTACATTTATTAAATTACACATGGTTTTATAGCTTAAAAATGACTGTGAGCGGGGTCGCCTCTCCACAGATCTGACATGCACTTGGTCTGGTTTGGTCTCCATGAAGACAGAAAGGTTTAAACATTGAAACATTCCAGATAAAGCAATAACATCTCCATGATGAAAAGCATTTGACAGACCCTCCACCAGAAAAGTTTCACAGTGCATATTTAAAAGAAGGGGAAGCAACCAACAGGAAGATTCTAACAGGAAACCATGCAGCTGTTCATACAATCAGATCATTTTTTTCACTCAGCATGTGCGTGACCCATTTATCTTCAGAGTTACATAAGAAGATGCACACACAAACAGCTGTTTCAACCGGGCGTGTAACATTACCTGTTTAATTGTTCAATTTATTTTTTTTATACATTTTTGAAAAGATTTTATTACCGTATGCACTCACTTTACACCACTTTTGCACACATTATTATCAAATGACACTTTGCAGCTGGCCGTCATCATCATTCCCTGGGCGTGTGATGCAAACTGTAAGCACTGCTCTGTCTGAAGCTCATGTTTGACCATAAAGAACTGACTTAGCTGGAACTACAACAGGTGATCTGATTTTGTACTGTTAAACAACTCCCTTTCAAATAATTTTAACACTTAAAGATCCCATGACATGGTACTTCTTGATGCTTTTATATGGCTCCTTAATGGTTCCCTAATACTGTAAATGAATCCTTCTTCAAAATCAACACTCAGTGCATGAGAAACAGAGATAAGATGAGAAAGAGTAATTTTTCTCTCTCTGAACACTCCATAATGGGCGTTGTTGCTTGAATGCAAATGAGGAGAAAAGAGCTGGCCTATAGTAGAGGGTGGGGGCGTGGCCAAACTCTCCGCTCTCCGCTCTAGCTCTCAGCTGATCCATTTCCGTGTTTTTGCACGGGGGGAGAGATTTGAAGCGTTCCATTGAAAAATAAACACATTTCCACAGAAAATAAAATTAAACCACTGCTGTTCAAAGGTCCAGAGGCTCAGATAAAGGACTTCCGAGCCTAGAAACACTCGGACGTGCCTCCAGGCAAATAAAAAAAACGCATTTTGCATTGCCTCGCGCATTCGCAGACCAAACTCTCTGGGCGTGATTTACAGAGACGCTGAGTACAGACAGACGGGGGTGGAACTGCATTTGCATTTCTTTTTTCGATCTGACGTCAATAAGGTGCCTTGTTCAAAATCGCCCGTTTGAGCTCCGATTTTTTGTAATGCAGAAAAGGATCGCAAATGCTCAGTTTAGACATTTCGCAACTTTTAACCATGGGGGGGGGGCTAAACAGGGTAGGGGAGCTCACATTAACGTTCAAAAACCTCAGAAAGTGAAAATTTCATGCCATGGGACCTTTAAGATTCCACTTATGTTTGGAGGTCAAGTTTCGAGTTGTAAATTCACATCAGAACACCCATCCATCTCTACTCTGAAATTCAGGCAACATTTCAGAATCCTGAGCTGGTTCTGAGTTAGAAAATCCAACAATGCCACAGTTTTATGATCTTTGTTTTGGTGAGTAATCAAAAGTATTCATAAAAATAAAAATAAAAAGCGTTAGCAATTATTGAAATAATACAAATACCAATGAGTTTCATATTAACATGCATAAAGAATTTTACTCACTATCACTATCTTTGCTCCACCCCAGCTTAAACTAATGGCATGTTTTTCTTTTGAAATTATAAGTATGGATATTTTTGCATGAGAACAAATATGTCAGTATTGGAATATTGATCATTAGTATTGATCCGCTAATCTCTACTACTACTCTTTTGAGAATTCAGTGGAACAGAACACTATGTCCTCTTCAAATCTGGTTAAGTCCTGCTGTACTATAATACTTTTATTCTACTTTTGTGCTGTTTTCCCCTCCCCCTTATTGAATCTGTATTGATTTTTAGTCAGTGTTTCACAGTTGCAGTTTAAAAAGAAAATAAGACAATAAGGAAATTATTGACCCTTTTTAGTAATTTTGGCCCTGAACAGGCTTGAATATTGAATCCAAAAGCAACTGTAGTTACTTCAGGGAGCTTTGAGTCCATCCATCATTTTTCAATTACAGCAAGGCATTGTGGGTAATGGATGCAGAGCAGTCCTCAGAGTAAACATAGAGTGAATACAAAGGAATAAGTGCAAAAAATATGGAGGAAAAGATTTGATCATGTTTTTTCCTGTCAATTATCTGAACGCCTGAAAGAGGAGAAACTGCTCATGAATACAAACACTAGATATTTCTGAATGGGAATACACAAACAGAATGTCCAGTCTTTTGCTAAATGAAGCTTTTAAACATGTTATGATAATATATAATATGTGTAATGTTTTTTTTATTATAAAATCATATATGGAATATTTGATTTAATTTGCACGTGTTTGTGTAATTCTGCTATGGTATAGCATTGTTGAAGATTATGATCATTGTGCCTAGATTAACATTTACAAAGAACAAAGACATGAACACTGCAACTTTTAGAAGGGGTTAGGATTTGAGGTTATGGTATTAATTTAGTAGTTAAATTTTAAAAGTCAGTAGCTCAGTTGGTAGAGCGTTTGTCCACTGATCCAAAGGTTGGCGGTTCAAATCCCGCTCTTGACATAAGAAACATCAGTGGTTGAGCGGTCAGATCCACTGACCCACAGGTTGGTTGGTACGATTCCTGCTCCCACAGATGAATGCTGCTGTTGTGTCCTTGGGCAAGACACTTAACCCTCCTTGCCCCCAGTGTCTGCGTACACTGGAGTGTGAATGTGTGAGTGGTTCCTTGTTGTAAAGCGCTTTGGGTCACCTTGAAGGTGGAAAAGCGCTATATAAAGATGTGACCATATTACACACAATTTATATTTGTGAGCTTTTATGTCATGTTAGAATGTTGTTACCTCCTCAAAAACACACCTGGAGTTGTGTTTTGTTTCATTCACACATGTTTGAGTAACCTTGTATTTTTAGCCTTGACTACATCTCCATGAAGTAGTAATTTTCAAGTTAACAGATATTTTTTCCCTTTAGTTCAGTAGAAACTGGTAATTCCAGGGATGAAATCATTTCAAATGATTCTAGTGAAGGTGTATGGAATTTAAAAACACAGTGGAACACTACCTGCATTAACACATGACATCACAAGGTGGAACAGAGCAATGTTCCCCCTAATGTTTTATGTGTCTGAGCAAAAACACTAACGCCCTGAGCGCTCCTTGGACTCCTGTGTGCGACATCCGACATGCACCCCCGCTACACGCTGTTGCGAAAGAGCTGCGCGTGCTCGTGGCTTACACCGGTAGAAGTTTAATACGAGACACATACTTTTGTTTCTGAATACTGGACGATTCCCCCGTATTCAGATGACCCCGCGGCTGAAAAAAAAGCGGAACTCTTTCATCCGTGCGCTGCATAGGTTTTCTTGTGCGCTGAGAATGTGCGAGCAGTGCGCAATTGCACAGGCGCGCAGCTTAGAGGGAATGTTGGAACAGAGTGTTTTCTGTTTGAGAAAAGAACTCAGCCTAAATAAATAAATAGGCAGGGTTTGAGAGTTAAACATGAGTGAATGAAACAAAACACAACTCCAAATAAGCATTAGAACATACAAAAAATAACACGATATGGGCCCTTTAATAATCCATTTGTTCAATAAGTCTATCTTTATTATGAATACATATAGTTATCGCAAAGTGTTACCAAATGTTCTATGTTTTGAAAAGTGCTAAGTAATGAATTTCCTCTGGGATAAATAAAGTATGTATGTATGCATGTAGCTATCTAAGTGATGCCAAAATCTTGGAATTAAAATCTATGAATAAACCAAAGCTGAAATGTGGAATAGCAGCTCCAATACCCTAGACAATGCATAAAACAGGACCTTAAATGTGACCCATGGATCCTGTTCACATGGAAGACTTCAATATGTGTAGCTGGTGCGTGTTTGGACTGTTGATTTGAATGAACATGGACTGAAGTTGACAGCTGCACTGCCACTGAGGAACCAGCAGAGAAGGAGCTCGTGTCACCTCCTATCACCACTCGCCAAAACTGCAAAAGTGAATTCATTACATCTGCAAAGAGGTGGTGAAATATCATCTAAATGCTAAACGGTACATTTGAAAACGCAAGGATGACATTACGCAGAGAGGAGACAGGGTACCCACAGTAACATAGAGAGGACATAGGCACTTTATTCAGAGAGATCTATAGTATGGCCCACAACCTCCTGATTAAAAGTGTTTTCACCACATCAAAATATGAACTAAACCCAAAACAAGAAACTTGGATTGGACCAGGACCATAGACTGTATAAATAATAATAAACAACTATAAATTAGCCATTAGCCGCAACATTCCAAATTAGAATGTGGAGTGCACCATTGACTCAATGGCGCACTCCACAATTTCCAATTTCCTTATATTGAAAAATTGTTATCCTCTCTCTGTAACTGCTGCAGTAAGCCTCGTCATTTTGGTCTACATGATCCTGGTGTTTTTGTTTCGCTATTTTGTCTGTAAATTAATTCCTATTCCTAATATGGACGTGGCTCTAAATTCACTCCTATAACTGCTGGCCTTATGAGCTTCAATTGACGGGGAGGACATGTGAATGTAGAAGGGTGGACTTTGTGGAGTAACCAGCAGGTGGCAGTGGAGCAAAAACTATAATGGTTTTCCAGCCGTCTTTGGTCTTCCTCTGACTTGCCCACTTCCACCTGCTGTGTTGTCTGTCCTGTCCTCCATGATGCTGGGCAAGACATTTAACAAATTCAATTCTAACATTTAGGTGAACTAATTTCCATCCATCCATCCATTTTCTTCCGCTTATCCGGGGCCGGGTCGCGGTGGCAACAGTCTAAGCAGGGACGCCCAGACCTCCTTCACCCCGGACACTTCCTCCAGCTCCTCCGGGGAGACCCGAAGGCGTTCCCAGGCCAGGCGGGACACATAGTCCCTCCAGTCCTCCCTGTGGGACATGCCCGGAACACCTCCCGAGGGAGGCGTCCAGGAGGCATCCGAAACAGATGCCCGTGCCACCTCAGCTGGCTCCTCTCGACGTGGAGAAGCAGCGGCTCTACTCCGAGCTCCTCCCGTGTGACTGAGCTCCTCACCCTATCTCTAAGGGTGCGCCCAGCCTCTCTGCGGAGGAAACTCATTTCGGCCACTTGTATCCGCGATCTTGTCCTTTCGGTCATTACCCAGAGCTCATGACCATAGGTGAGGGTAGGAACGTAGATTGACCGGTAAATTGAGAGCTTCGCCTTTCGGCTCAGCTCCCTCTTCACCACAACGGTCCGGTACAGCGACCGCATCACTGCCGACGCTGCACCGATCCGCCTGTCAAACTCACGCTCCATCCTCCCCTCACTCGTGAACAAGGCTCCGAGATACTTGAACTCCTCCACCTGAGGCAAGGACTCTCCACCCACCCAGAGAGGGCAAGCCACTTTATTCCGGTCAAGAACCATGGCCTCGGATTTGGAGGAGCTGATCCTCATCCCAGCCGCTTCACACTCGGCTGCAAACCGCCCCAGTGCACATTGGAGGTCCTGGTTCAATGAAGCCATCAGGACAACATCATCTGCAAACAGCAGAGATGAGATCCTGTGGTTCCCAAACCGGATCCCCTCCGGTCGCTGACTACGCCTAGAAATTCTGTCCATAAATATAATGAACAGAACCGGTGACAAAGGGCAGCCCTGGCGGAGTCCAACATGCACCGGAAACAGGTCCGAATTACTACCGGCAATGCGAACACAGCTCCTGCTCCGGTCATACAGGGACCGAACAGCCCTTAGCAAAGGGCCCCGAGCCCCATACTCCCAGAGCACTCTCCACAGGTCCCCACGAGGAACACGGTCGAATGCCTTCTCCAGATCCACAAAGCACATGTGGACTGGTTGGGCAAACTCCCATGCACCCTCGAGCACCCGATGGAGAGTATAGAGCTGGTCCAGTGTTCCCCGGCCGGGACGAAAGCCACACTGCTCCTCCTGAATCCGAGGTTCGACTATCGGTCGAATTCTCCTCTCCAGCACCCTGGAATAGACCTTACCGGGAAGGCTGAGGATTGTGATTCCCCGATAATTGGAACACACCCTCCGGTCCCCCTTCTTAAACAGAGGGACCACCACCCCAGTCTGCCAGTCCAGAGGTACTGTCCCCGACCGCCACGCGATGTTGCAGAGACGTGTCAGCCAAGAAGCACTGCACTGCTTCCCCCTCCTGAGGCGCCGAACGGTTTGCCAGAATTTCTTTGAGGCCGTCCGATAGTCCTCCTCCATGGCCTCTCCGAATTCCTCCCAAACCCGAGTTTTTGCCTCTGCGACCACCCGGGCTGCAGCACGCTTGGCCCGCCGGTACCCGTCAGCTGCCTCAGGAGTCCCATGAGCCAACAAGGCCCAATAGGAAGGCCCCGGAATCCGGGAGAAGCTCTCCCGGAGGTGAGTTGAAGGTGCCCCTGACAGAGGGCTCTGCCAGACGTTCCCAACAGACCTTCACGATACGCTTGGGCCTGCCAGGTCTTTCCGGCTTCCTCCCCCGCCAGCGAACCCAACTCACAACCAGGTGGTGATCGGTTGACAGCTCTGCTGAAAGAGCCAACCTGTAAAAGTGAATGAAATGATATTGGGTCTTGATAGTGAATGAAATTATGACAAGTGAAGTGAATGTAGTTCTTACTCAAGCTTTATGCAATGTAAAATAATAATTTAACATTACTATTTAAACTGGAACTCACTTGTCTCCATCAGTGAACAAACATGTGCGCCTTCTGCTTTTAGTTTAGTTCATTTGTTTAGTTTTATTTTTTTCCTGGTACAGTGTACAGTGGCATTGCTGGTTTACCTTCATCTAATCATTTAGTTATATTTACTTTTTCAACCACTTGAAATGCTACACGCATGTCACACAGATCAGGAATCTAACCCACAACCTCCTTACAAGGGGAGGAGACAGGGTAACCACTCTGCCACATGTACTTCTTTTTTATTGCTTGGATTTGATTTATTTTATTTTTTTCATGTAGGTGTGTCTTCTTTAGCTTTGGCGTTTGAACATGAAAACGTCCTCGGTCTCTCTTTCTTCACTGGCTCCATTTGACGCGCTCTTTTATGTACAAGGCAATTATACCAACGATGTGACAGGACTCCATTCTTCAAAAGATCAGCAGTGAATTAGAAAAATCTACAGAAGAAATCAAACGTTCGGCTTTAATTCAGAAAGACGTGGAACATACTTGGAATAGTTATTGGTTACAAAGCCATTCTTGGGGGGAAAAAATAGTGTGTTGCATTCACATGACATTACAACATGCTTGAATCCTTGTAGTTTAACACTGAGCTGAAGAATTATTACTTATTAGGGCCCGAGCACTGAAGGTGCGTAGGACCCTATTGTTGTTGCTTCGTTTCCGTATTATTATTATTATTATTATTATTATTATTATTATTATTATTATTATTATTATTATTATTATTATTATTATTATTATTATTATTATTATTTTCGTTCTTGTTCACACACACTGGGGCAATTTTGAGTATGTTCCCATTTTTCAAAACGAATGTAACTTCACAAAGTGCGGCCAGTACGACCATAAAAACACCCGGCCCCCGATGGGGCCCAGGAGCTCTCTAGCGCCCCCTAACACAATTTAAGTCGGGGCTGGCATACCGTTTAAGATAGCCGCACGAAATTTGGTATGGATGTGTATCTCAGTAAGACGAACAAAAAAGTCCATACAAAGGTAGGGCCACACCCAACAGGAAGTGAGATAATTTGGCTTTTGTGTGATTTTGTGTGATTTGACATACAATGGAATTTGAAATACTTCTCCTGAACCGTAACTCAGATGGGTGTAATTTTTGGTGTACATGAGCTCAAGACCATGGAGATGTTAAATTGGGAAGGAATTTCAAACATGATGCAATAACAGGGCTCTCAAGGCTCACGCATTGAGAGTGTGACACACGCAATTCGATGTATTCACACGCTCACACGCCACACATGGTATTTCTCACGCTGATTTGTGTATTTTTTAAATTTATTTATTTATTTTTTTGGGCCCAGAAAATCGGTCTGTGTGGCTTAGTTTATGCAGGCTCCGCGCGTTTTCAGCGCCGCCCCCTCCCCCAGCTCCGGGGGAGCAGGGGGACGGCGCGTCTGCTCCCGACCGTGCGGTCCGAGCGGAGGCCGGAGCAGACGTGCCGTCCCCTGGGCGCGTCCTGAGCCTCAGTCCCGGTGCCATGTCTCCTCTGAGACGCACCGACTCCGGTCCCGGTGTCTCCGTCTGTGCGTAACGTGTCCCCCCCGACGGCTTACGCGCGGAATACGCGCGGCCCAGAGCCGAACTGCCCGCGGTGAGACGCGGGCCCGGTGCATTAACCAGACTCTTACATGAATCCGTTAAAAATGTCCCGCTTCCCCCCGCCCCGGTCCCTCCTCCCCGCCCCTCTCAGCGCGCACTGACAAAGTGCGGTGATGATAAAACAAACTGAGAACCATCAGGTAATAACTTCATTTATATAACTCTCATTAGTTGCTTTGTAGTTTAAGTTTGCTCTTTAGACAAACAGGGCTCTCAACACGCAATTCGACGTGTTCACACGCTCACACGGCACCCCCCCCCCCCCTTCCCCCCCCGTCCTTGGAAATTACAGTCACACGCACGACCCCGCTCAAAACTTGAGAGCCCTGTAAATATGACGACATAAAGTTAGGTATTTGATTAAATGTACCCAAACAAACAGGAAATGGGTCAAAAATCCATTTTGCAGTAGTTCTCTGGACTAAAGCTTCAAAGGGTCATGTATATGAGGACTACCAACATTTTTATCCAAAATAACTGGCAGTCTGACATAGTGCTCCCATGCGGTAGGCAAGTGAACTGTCAGATGTAGAGAAATTGAGCGCTTTAACACAAAGAGGATCATGGGTGGCATACCATTTCAGCCGGACACACGAAAGTTGGTATGGGTGTGTATCTCACTAAGATGAACAAAATTGTAATTACAATGTCATGGCCACGCCCAACAGGAAGTGAGATAAGAAGACTTGTGTTGCGATTTTGTGTGATATGACATAGAATGGATTTTAAAACACTCCTCCTACACCGTACATCAGATGGGCGTACATTTTGCTGTACATGAGCTCAAGACATTGGAGATGTTAAATTGCGAAGGGATTTTTGATATCTTGTAAGATGACAAAATGTCGGCCTGATGAATTTTGCTACCATTTGAAAGTGCCAAATTCAATAGGAGGTGTGTCACCACTTCATTTAGCAGGGGTTTAAAAGCCTGGAACCCCATAAGCTTATGTATATTGTGACTATGAACATTTTCAAGCAAATTAAATGGTAGTTTGGCATAGCGCCACCATATGGTAGGCAAGTGAACTGCAAGAAAATACAGTAGCTTAGCCCCCTAAACGCAAAGTGGGTCACGATTAGCATACCACTTGAGCCAACCACACGAAATTTGGTATAGCCTTGTATATGATGAAGAAACAACATTTTTATGCAAATGAACTGCCCGTATTTCATAGCGCCACCATGTGGTAGACAAAAAAAAATGCACTGAAGCTACTACTGTGCTTTAGATTGACATGACATCTTGTGCGGCTGAAAATACTTTGTATTGCTGGCATGGAGCATGCCCCCCCACCCCCATAGGCCGCAGGTGCAAGGGCCCGACAACGCCGCTTGCGGCTTTAATTTTATTATTATTATTACTTATCTTTATGCCATTCTTGCCTGCATGCACTTTTCTTTCTTGTTCAAACTGTCCCTACCTGGAGCTACTGTGACAAGTAAATTTCTCCTGCGTGAGATCAATAAAGTCTTATCTTATCTTATCTTAGAACAGATCAGTTTTACATGGGGGGATTCTGCCTGTCAAAATGCAGATGTTTTGTCCTGGTTTATGGTTAATATTAGGAATGTAACGATATCCAAATTTCTCAGTACAGTATTTTCACAATATGCATCTTACTGTACAATATTTATTGTAATATTTTGTATATTATTGTGAATATACAATTTTTTCCTTTAAAATGCCTTGACAAGCCTTTGGTTCTGTCATAAATCAAAGAGTTAAGATTTAAAAGTGCTTCAGTAGCAAGGACCATGCCACAACAATGGAATATGATTAAGATATTTACTGATGGTGGATAGAGGAGATGGCTGGGGAAAGACTCCGTCTCCAATCCAAAATGGTCACCCAGCTTGTTTGGAACCCCCAAAAGATGGATTAAGATGAGTGAATGAGGAATGAGCTAAGGAGTTGGTCAGTAGCGGTTCTTGGGGGGGGGGGCGAGTGGGGCAATTGCCCAGGGTGCAACTTCGTGAGGGGCACTGTGCCAAGCGCTTGAAAAAAAAAAAAAAAGATGATCTATCATATCACTGTGTAGGAAATTGGCAAATTGGCGCCCCCTCTGGCTGCAGGCGCCCCTGTTGAGAACAATAATATCTGTCTGCAGAGCCGCAGAGCCAACGCCACTTCTACCCACCACTTTCCTCCACCACTTTTGGCCCTCGCATGCGCAGTACGCACCACTTTCAACTAGGGCTGTGCAATTAATCAAATTTTGATCACACTCCTCCAAAATTATTTTTTCATTTGTCTGTCGAGAGGGACGCGCATGCGCAATACATTCCCTTCCACGCGGGCCAATGCGCAGCACAGAGACCTGCTGGCGCCTACACTGGCACGAGAGGAAAAGGAAGAGAGAAAGAAAGAGAAGATAGAGAGAGGATTCACCCCCTCCCTCTCTGCGGCCGGCTGCGAGTGGAGCTCACACTATCACGATTTGACCAATGTCACGGCACTAGTTGCTACCAGGAATTGACCAATGATAGCTCCTACTAGCTCCTACCAAGAATCGCTAGCGCTCACATCGGGAACACGGAAACTACAGAAGACAATAGTAAACGAAGTTAGTATAACGCAACATTTAATCACTTTTAAATCGATCGTTCACCCTCCGTGGTATTTACTATGAATACAACGTACAAAGACACACTTTACATGGGACTTTGTAGAGATACGCGATCAGCATTTTCAATAGAGGCGACGTGAATTACTTATCCCGGACAACACTTCATCTTGGAGCTCTTTCGGATTTGCTGGACAGTATCTCATCTTTGCTTCTGGTAAGTCATGTCATGAAATGTGTGTTTGTCATATCACTATTCTATTTTAGCGCTATTATATTATATTGTATTAATTATATTAATTATATATGTTATATTATGTTATATTTATTATATTATATTATATTATATTATACTGAGGAGAAATCTGTGTGAGGAAAGTGGGGAATAGCTGTGTGTGATAACTTTTTGTTTGTGTGTGTGCCTGTGCAATCTGTAGAATAAGACAGAAGAAGAATAAATATTAAAGGGTTAAAGGGGAGAGTAGCCCACTTTGTGTGTGTGTGTGTGTGTGTGTGTGTGTGTGTGTGTGTGAAGGTAGGGGATTTTGAAAAAATTGTTTGAATAATCGTGATTTCAATATTGACTGAGATAATCGTGATTATGATTTTTTCCATAATCGAGCAGCCGATGGTTCTATTTATATATCTGATTGTATATATTTTTGCCACTTTTATGTGTAGAGTTTATTGTATTTTTTGTATTCATTGTGTTTTTTAAATATTATTTTTTATTTATGTTATTTAAGTTATGATAACTTATATTTTTTTGAAAGTTGTGATAATGAGAACCACTCTATAGTGATAATTAAACATGCCTGCTTGTGGTACATGTTGTGGGTTTTTTTTTTTTTCATTCCTGGGGGAATGATTAGGAATGGCTGTCCAGCTGGAAAAAGCAGCTCGGACACAGATAGTGAAATAGCAGGAGGAGATGCTGGCTAATCAAATGATTCTCTGTAGTGGATTGGTCCGAAAGTATGGAGGAGACAGATGTGAACTACTATTATTGTTAGAATGAATGGGAACTAAGGCTACGTTCACACTGCAGAGCTTAATGCTCAATTCCGATTTTTTTGTGAAATCCGATTTTTTTGCGAGGCCGTTCACATTTCCAGTTAAATGCGAATTGTATACTCAACAAAAATATAAACGCAACACTTTTGTTTTTGCTTCCATTTTTCATGAGATGGACCCAAAGATTCAAAATTCACTCCAGATACACAACACTACCATTTCTCTCAAACATTGTTCACAAATCTGTCCAAATGTGTGACAGCGAGCACCTCTGCCCCGCCGAGACAATCCACCCCACCTCACAGGTGCGCCACATCAAGATGCCGATCCGACATCATGACCAGTGCACAGGTGTGCCCCAGACTGCCCACAATAAAAGGCCACCCCGAAATGTGCTTTTTTTTTTGCTTTATTGGGGGTCTGGGGACTCAGAACCAGTCAGTATCTGGTGTGACCACCATTTGCCTCATGCAGTGCAACACATCTTCTTCACATAGAGTTTATCAGATTGTCAATTGTGGCCTGTGGAATGTTGGTCCCCTCCTCTTCAAAGGCTGTTATGGACGAAGAACACAGGTGCATTTTATTGATGGCATTTTGAATGCACAGAGATACCGTGATGAGATCCTGAGGCCCATTGTTGTGCCATACATCCATGAACATGACCTCATGTTTCAGCAAGATAATGCACGGCCCCGTGTTGCAAGGATCTGTACACAATTCTTGGAAGCTGAAAATGTCCCAGTTCTTGCATGGCCAGCATACTCACCGGACATGTCACCCATTGAGCATGTTTGGGATGTGCTTGACCGACGTATACGACAGCGTGTACCAGCTTCCACTAATATCCAGCAACTTCACACAGCCATTGAAGAGGAGTGGACCAACATTCCACAGGCCACAATTGACAATCTGATAAACTATGCGAAGAAGATGTGTTGCACTGCATGAGGCAAATGGTGGTCACACAGATACTGACTGGTTCTGAGTCCCCAGACCCCCAATAAAGCAAAAAAAATGCACATTCCGGGGTGGCCTTTTATTGTGGGCAGTCTGGGGCGCACCTGTGCACTGGTCATGATGTCGGATCGGCATCTTGATGTGGCGCACCTGTGAGGTGGGGTGGATTGTCTCGGCAGGGCAGAGGTGCTCGCTGTCACACATTTGGACAGATTTGTGAACAATGTTTGAGAGAAATTGTAGTGTTGTGTATCTGGAGTGAATTTTGGATCTTTGGGTCCATCTCAGGAAAAATGGGAGCAAAAACAAAAGTGTTGTGTTTATATTTTTGTTGAGTATATGTGATCTCCAGTGTGAACGCTAAACTCCCCAAAAGTGTCCCGCATGCGCATTGGAGGACACGATGACGTCACACGCAGCGAACACGCTCAATGTTTACGGAAGTAGCCTAAAGTTGCTTTCGTACCGGAGCCAAAACATGTGCAGCTTATTTGTTTTAAGGAGGAGACGGAGAAGGACAAGGTTTTTGGCCACAGCGTTTTGCGGGGCAGTGGCAGCAACGTCTGCAGAAAGGAACATGTGGGTGCGGAGTCACAGGCAGGAAAGGTGGGATTGCTACGTGCTTCGCCGCTTCACTGATACGAGTTTATATACTATTTTCGCATGACGAGAAGAACGTTTGTGCACATTTGTGAACGCCTACTTGTACCACTCTCATTGGAGGAAACACACTCAGGTCGGATGAATGCGACCTGGGCGTTCAGACTGCAGTCGCATGTCAAAAGATCGGATATGTATCGGATTTAGGACCACATATCCAAGTGGCCTGGATCGCATTTGAAAAAATCGGATCTGTGTCGTTCACACTGTCATTAGAAGATCAGATACAGGTCGCATAGAGGCAAAAAAATCGGATTTGGGTCGTTTCAGGCTGCAGTGTGAACGTAGCCTAAGAGTGGTTCAGAAGCCCTTATGATGAGTTCAATAGCAAGGCCAGATACGTCGCCCGGACTGGCGTCACCGGGGCCCCACCCTGGAGCCAGACCTGGGGTGGGTGCGCGTCAGGGTGCGCGTGTGGTGGCCGGGCCTTTCCCCACGGGGCCTGGCCGGGCGAAGCCCGAAGAAGCGACGTGGGGCCGTCCTCCTGTGGACCCACCACCCGTAGGAGGATCCATAAGGGCCGGGTGCAGAGAGATCTGGGCGGCAGTCGAAGGCGGGGTCCTCGGTGGCTGGATCTCCGGACATGGAGACTAGCTCTGGGGACATGGAATGTCACCTCGCTGGGGGGGAAGGAGCCTGAGCTTGTGCGGGAGGTTGAGCGTTACCGACTAGATATAGTTGGCCTCACCTCCACGCACAGCTTGGGCTCTGGAACCCAACTCCTTGAGGGGGGCTGGACCCTCCATTTCTCTGGCGTTGCCCGCGGGGAACGGCGGCGGGCTGGTGTGGGCCTGCTCATTGCCCCACAGCTCAGCCGTCGAGTGTTGGAGTTCACCCTGGTGAACGAGAGGGTCGCGTCCCTGCGCCTTCGGGTCAGGGACAGGTCTCTCACTGTTGTGTCGGCCTATGGGCCGAACAGCAATGCAGAGTACCCGGCCTTCTTGGAGTCTCTGGGAGGGGTACTGGACAGTGCACCGCCCGGGGACTCTGTTGTTCTCCTGGGGGACTTCAACGCCCACGTGGGCAACGACAGTGACACCTGGAGAGGGGTGATTGGGAGGAACGGCCTCCCTGATCTGAACCCGAGCGGTGTTCTGTTATTGGACTTCTGTGCTAGCCACAGTTTGTCCATAACGAACACCATGTTCAAGCACAAGGGTGTCCACCAGTGCACGTGGCACCAGGACACCCTAGGACGGAGGTCGATGATCGACTTTGTTGTCGTGTCATCTGACCTCCAGCCGCGTGTCTTGGACACTCGGGTGAAGAGAGGGGCAGAGCTGTCAACCGATCACCACCTGGTTGTGAGTTGGGTCCGCTGGCGGGAGAGGAAGCCGGAAAGACCTGGCAGGCCCAAGCGTATCGTGAAGGTCTGTTGGGAACGTCTGGCTGAGCCCTCTGTCAGGGGCACCTTCAACTCACACCTCCGGGAGAGCTTCTCCCGGATTCCGGGGAAGGCTGGGGATATGGAGTCCGAATGGGCTCTTTTCTCTGCCTCTATTGTCGATGCGGCCGCCCGTAGCTGTGGTCGTAAGGTCTGTGGTGCCTGTCGCGGCGGCAATCCCCGAACCCGGTGGTGGACACCGGAAGTAAGGGATGCCGTCAGGCTGAAGAAGGAGTCCTATCGGGCCTTGTTGGCTCATGGGACTCCTGAGGCAGTTGACCGGGTACCGGCGGGCAAAGCGTTCTGCAGCCCGGGTGGTCGCAGAGACAAAAACTCGGGTTTGGGAGGAGTTCGGAGAGGCCATGGAGGAGGACTATCGGACAGCCTCAAAGAAATTCTGGCAAACCGTTCGGCGCCTCAGGAGGGGGAAGCAGTGCTTCACCAACACTGTTTACGGTGGAGGTGGGGAGCTGTTGACCTCGACTGGGGATGTTATCGGACGGTGGAAGGAATACTTTGAGGATCTTCTCAATCCCACCGTCACGTCTTCCGAGGAGGAAGCAGAGGCTGGCGACTTGGAGGCGGACTCGTTCATCACCCTGGCCGAAGTCACTGAGGTGGTTGGAAAGCTCCTCGGTGGCAAGGCCCCGGGGGTGGATGAGATCCGTCCTATCTCAAGTCTCTGGATGTTGTAGGGCTGTCTTGGCTGACACGTCTCTGCAACATCGTGTGGCGGTCAGGGACAGTACCTCTGGATTGGCAGACCGGGGTGGTGGTCCCTCTGTTTAAGAAGGGACCACCAAGAAGTGTTCCAACTATCGGGGAATCACACTCCTCAGCCTTCCCGGTAAGGTCTATTCCAGGGTGCTGGAGAGGAGAATTCGACCGATAGTCGAACCTTGGATTGGATTGGGTGCTCGAGGGTGCATGGGAGTTTGCTCAACCAGTCCACATGTGCTTTGTGGATCTAGAGAAGGCATTAGACCGTGTCCCTCGTGGAGTCCTGTGGAGAGTGCTCTGGGAGTACGGGGTTCGGGGCCCTTTGATAAGGGCTGTTCGGTCCCTGTATGACCAGAGCAGGAGCTGTGTTCGCATTGCTGGTAGTAAGTCGGACCTGTTTCCGGTGCATGTTGGACTCCGCCAGGGCTGCCCTTTGTCACCGGTTCTGTTCTTTATATTTATGGACAGAATTTCTAGGCGCAGTCAGGGGCCGGAGGGGATCCGGTTTGGGAACCACAGGATCTCATCTCTGCTGTTTGCAGATGATGTTGTCCTGATGGCTTCATCGAACCGGGACCTCCAATGTGCACTGGGGCGGTTTGCAGCCGAGTGTGAAGCGGCTGGGATGAGGATCAGCTCTTCCAAATCCGAGGCCATGGTTCTCGACCGGAAAAAGGTGGCTTGCCCTCTCTGGGTGGGTGGGGAGTCCTTGCCCCAAGTGGAGGAGTTCAAGTATCTCGGGGTCTTGTTCACGAGTGAGGGGAGGATGGAGCGTGAGATTGACAGGCGGATCGGTGCAGCGTCGGCAGTGATGCGGTCGCTGTACCGGACCGTTGTGGTGAAGAGGGAGCTGAGTCGAAAGGCAAAGCTCTCAATTTACCGGTCAATCTACGTTCCTACCTTCACCTATTGTCATAAGCTCTGGGTAATGACCGAAAGGACGAGATCGCGGATACAAGCGGCCGAAATGAGTTTCCTCCGTAGAGTGGCTGGGCGCACCCTTAGAGATAGGGTGAGGAGCTCAGTCACGCGGGAGGAGCTCGGAGTAGAGCCGCTGCTTCTCCACGTCGAGAGGAGCCAGCTGAGGTGGCTCAGGTATGTGTTTCAGATGCCTCCTGGACGCCTCCCTCGGGAGGTGTTCTGGGCATGTCCCACCGGGAGGAGGCCCCGGGGAAGACCTAGGACGCGCTGGCGGGACTATGTCTCCCGGCTGGCCTGGGAAAACCTTGGGGTCCCCCCGGAGGAGCTGGAGGAAGTGTCCGGGGAGAAGGAGGTCTGGGCGTCCCTGCTTAGACTGTTGCCCCCGCGACCCGGCCCCGGATAAGCGGAAGAAAATGGATGGATGAATGGGAATGCCCCTTCTGGATTAGTCACACCCCCAAAGAATGGTGGAAAGGTAGGGCAGAGTTCCGATGAAGCTGAAGACTAATTATGCAACTCAAGAGCTCTGAAAGCTACGCAGAAGCCAACTACTGCCGGAGATTAAGCACTGGAGAAACTGGAGCTGAGTTGTGAAGGTGCAATGGAGAAGAATGAGTCAGGATTAATGTAGAGAGGCCGTGGTTCCACGCGCTAGCATGGATAGTTGTCAGAGGTGACCATGACAGCCCTGATATGTGTGCTTCAGCATGGATATGGGTGGCAAGCATGAGAACCTGCAGGTGAAAGAAGCACGGCTTGAATTGTTAAATTATGCAACAAGGGTTGGATAGAGGGATGAGGGTCAGATGGATGAGGGATGAGAGAGGGAGACCCGTCGTGGGTCGGTCGAGAGGGGGATCCATCGTGGGTTGGTCGAGAGGGGGACCCGCTGTGAGTCGGTCAAGAGGGGGACCCGACGTTGTCGGGTCGGGAGGGAGACCCACGTGGGTCATTTGGCTCAGAACCTGTGGGACGGCTGAGGACCTGAGGGTGGGAGTGCATGCCGGGGCTGTTCGTGGGGCGGCTACAGTTTGAACACTGTATGGCAGCTGGACGGAAGCGAGAGGGCAAATGTGGAGACAGAATTAGTCATTGCGACATAAGAATAGAGAATGATGAAGGACTGCGATGACATCACACAGCATGAGTGGTAGGAGGTGAGAGCGAGATGGCGAGAGCATCGCTGAGGAGGTGTATATGGATAGAACAGTGAAGGGGTGAGGTGGTGAGCCGAGATGGTGTTTTGGGGTGCGTAACCCAGGGTGAGAGCAGAGCTGGAAGGGGCTGAATAGCTTGACACATGGTTACCGGAAGCTTAAGATAGCATGTAATGAATGACATGAGCATGAGTGGATTTGAGACAGCGAGGGTCAGAATACGAGTTAATGGCAAGCAAGTGTAAAGACAGCTAGAGTATGTCGAAACTGCATGAGCTAGCCTGGTCTGGCATGGCATGAGCCATGCAAGCTGGAATAGAGTGAGCGAAGTGAGTTGACGGGTGCTGATCGGAATAGCAGAGAGCGGGTGTAGAGACTGCTAAAGCTAGCATATGTTGGAATAGTGTGAGCTATACCAAGATGGTGTAGTGTATAGGTGTAGAGACAGGTTAAGCAATCAAATGCATCGGTATGGCATTCCAGAGTGCGAACGAGAATAGTCTGAGTGAGCGTGGAGACTTGTAGAGGCTGCGACAACATGAGAAATAACATTTGGGTCTTGGGCAAGGGGAGGAGGAGGGGTGGGAGGGGGAAAGGGATAGAGCAGAAGAGGGGAAATGGGAGCAGGCACAGGGGGAGAAATGACCTGCCCCCTCTAGTGGGGGCTGTGGAATTAGGCTGAGATGGATGCAAGGGGATTCAGAGGAGACTACACAGTAGACAGAAGATACTTAACGGCCATTGGTGGTGATGCTACTTAGCACCCAGCAGGGGAAGCTATGAGACTGTGGTAGAGGAGAGGTGGGAGTGACAACATCAGCAGCTGCGTGCGGAAAACATGGGTGGAAGCGCGGAAGCTTGTTCATCTCGTTTCAGAGTGCTGGGATTACTTTCTTGACCCAAACAGTTGTAGGTCCTGTCTTGATGTGTCGTCAGCCTGAAGGGGCACGGTGGGTGCCAGGTGGTGCCGAATGCTATGGTTGCCGTGGCTGCTGGAGGCCGGGGGGCGCGGCGAATGCTGTGGTCACTGGAAGCTGGGCTGCACCTAACGCCTGCTGGGTAAATGAGGAGGGGGAGGAGGACTGAGAGGACACTGTGGATACCCCATAGATACTGCCAGCTACAGAGATATTGACAGTGGATGGAGGTGGAGGTCTGCTGTGTAGGCGCAAGTCTGGATCGTTCGCTGGGCAGCGTGGGCCCTGGGCTGGAACGCTGGCTGATGGTTCCTGCTGCGGAGTGGACATGCGATGGAAGATCTTCCAGCTGCAGATCCCTGGAGAGGATCCGTTGGGATAGGCCATATAAATAGGGCTTCTGGGTAATTGAAGGTGTTGTTGAGATGAGCTGTGGTTGGCTGGCGAGGAGATTGAGGCATGGTCCAGCTCCTGAATCTAAGTTAATCATATTAACTCCACTTAATAAGTAATTTCATCATGTAAATTAGACTGAAACCGAGCAAAGAATCATGGTCTATGTCAGGGGTGCTCAACCTTTTTTTAACCGAGATCTACCAAGAGGAGGGGGGGGGTCTGTAGTCCATTTTAGAATGACCTGTTAGACATGGCAAATATGGGCTTTTGGAGTGAGATTATTTTTATAGTTGCATATGGGCGAAAAAAAAAATCGGATTTGGGTCACTTCAGGCTGCAGTGTGAACGTAGCCCAAGATATGTGGTCATAAACCCGATACATATCCGAACTTTTGGCATGCGACTTCAGTCTGAATGGCCTGGTCGCATTCATCAGACCTGGGCGTGTTTCCTCCAGCGAGAGTAGTACAAGTAGGCGCTCACAAATGTACACAAACGTTCTTCTCATCATGCGAAAATTGTGTATGTGAAGCGGCGAAGCACATAGCAATCCCACCACTCTTGGCTGCGACTCCGCACCAACACGTTCATTTCTACGGACGTTGCTGCCACTGCCCCACAAAACCCCGTGGCCAAAAACCTTGACCTTCTCCGTCTCCTCCTTAAAACAAATAAGCTGTACATGTTTTGGCTCCAGTACAACAGCAACTTTAGGCGACTTCCGCACATGCGGGACACTTTGAGGGCATTTAAAGTTCACACTGGAAATCACATACAAGTCGCATTTAATTGGAAATGTGAGCAACCTTGCAAAAAAATCAGATTTCACAAAAAAATCGGAATTTGGCATTAAGCCCTGCAGTCTGAACGCAGCCATAGACACACATTTCTCGCGATCGACTGACACTCAGCCTGCGATTGACTGGTAGACCGCGATCGATTGGTTGGGGACCCCTGGTCTATGTAGTTCCCTCTGTTTCTTTTAGCTATTGCTGCACCATAACAGTGAATTTAAGCTTGAGGTTCGATATATTGTGATGGCCCACGATATTAATGAGGCTTTTGACAATACTATATCATGATATTTCAGTTACTATTACATCCCAAGTTAATATCTCTTTAATAGCTCCAGAAAGCTGTTTAAAGTCATCATAGGTGTCAATTAATTGGAAGGACTTTAAAAGGTAGGGTAGTGTATAATGCTGTTACTGATAAAACTGTATTACACTCACAATTCATTCTCAGTATATGGACAGGACATGTCTCACATGAGGGCTAAATAGCCTTATACAAATGACTGGCTGCAGATGGGTTTAGGTAGACTATTCTAATCTGAGAGTTCTTCAAAAGGTTTAAGACCAAATGGATTTCTGCACTGAAACTGCAAACCAAATGACAGACATTAGCAATCAGCATCACAATTGTTATCAGTAAAAGTTATATTTCCCTTGGGAGCACTGAAAATTTAAATACATATACACACACACACACACACACACACACACACACACACAATCTGCATTTCAGGTTCACTGCTTTTTCATTTCATCATTCCATCAATCTGTTGGTTTCCTTTTTCTTTTTGAATTTACGCTCTATGTGGTGCCAAGTGAGCCCATGAGCGATGCTAAATGATGCTAGCTCCGCGCGTATTTTCTGCAGCTTCAGTCTTCTGTCACTCTTCCATTACATGTACGTCAGGCTAATGGAGCAGTGTGTGACATAAACACATGGGAAGGCAGGAGGGATTATACAGGGTCGTAGTGCTGGATTCATCAAAATAATATTACTCCACTAGAAGTAAGTGGAAATGGTCCAAGATCCAATGATGGACACAAAATTTAAAAAAACGAAATCATATCTAAAGGATTAAACATTCAACTCATTTCATATTGTCAACATAAAGCTTTTGACACTTACAGACTTACTTAATGTGGGAAGAGTAACATTTTACCCTGGTTTAGTTGTTTCAGGCCTGGAAAAATATATAATCTTTTGATCTAGGTTTAGTTATGGTTCTGTCCCGGTTCAATGGTCAATGAAGACCAGTGTTGGGAGTAACTCATTACAAAAGTAATTAATTACTGTAGTGCATTACTTTTTGGTGTAACGCAGTAATGTAACGCATTACAGGGAAAAAAATCAGTAATATATTACTCGTTACAATGCCAGTAACGCACATTACAGTGCATTTTTAACCTGCTTTGTTTTTGTGGGTTTTGCGTTTTCTTCATACAAAGTTCGCGGATCACCGCGAGATCAGCTACTGTATCTGATAAGTCCGCGCAGAACATTACATTTCATACAAAGTTCCGCGAGATCAGCTAGTGATATAAAAGTCCGTGCAGACCATTCCATTTCCTTTTACTTCGTCTCGAACTGGCAGACTGACAAAGGATGACAGAACCAGAAGAATCGGATAGTGCTAGCTCCTTTTCAAGATGGGCATACACCCACTACTTTCACTTCGTTCAAAATAAGGACTCCAAGAACATTTTAGTTAAATGCACACTGTGTGTGAATCCCAAACCTCTTTCCACGTCGAAATGCAGTACAAGCAATACATATGGGCTATATTCACAGATGTGTATACCAAATGTGAAAATGCCATTTGCTACAGAATTGAAGAGGATGGCAGTGAACAGGTGCTGGAGTGCATGGTAAGGTGTGGCAAGAAGGGAAAGGATGATTTATCTTTTGGTATTGTAAGCGGGTAAGAAGCAATTAATGAACATGTTGGTTTTCAGTCTGCAGGCTCCCAAAACCTCCTGGATGGCAGGTGAAAGTCATGACACATGACAGATTTGCACTGTAGATTGCCAAATCCTTATTTCCAGTCATTTTGGCGAGAGTAACTAAAGTAATGCAAAAGTAGTGTAATGCCTTACTTTTTATTTAGAGTAATATTGTAATGTAAGGCATTACTTTAAAATGACAGTAACAAGTAATAAGTAGTGCATTACAGTTTTTGAGTAACTTGCCCAACACTGATGAAGACAAGCATGTACTCCTCACTTGAAATGTTACATAGTGTGCCTTTAAAGTTTGTACTTTTGTCCTTCACTAAAATACATCTCACTTTAAAGCCGTGTGCCTCCTGCAGCCAACGTGCCACTGAAACATTCGCTTGAAGCCGCCTCAGACGTGATAATTAGATGCTCCGTTTGCAATGGTCGTGCAATTTGCGTGTGACACGTCCAGTGTAAATGTACCTTTACACATCAGATAGAAAGTCCTGAATTACTTGCCTGTGGTCCAGAATACACACTTCAACACTATAGCCGTGTCTCAATTACATCACTTCTAGTGCAACAACTGCTGTCCCATTTCTTTTTGTCCCATGCTCACTTAAAATGCACCCTGAAAACCGCAGTCGTTTCCATGGAAATTGGGGTGTGAACCAACTGTGCATCAGTATGCACAGTCCGGAGGGCCCTTAAACCCACACTCCGAACTGTGCACACTGCGAATTGAGACACGGTTTATATGAAGATGTGAGTCTGGTCACTGTTGAATCTCCCAGAGTTCAGATGGGCATGAGTGACAGGTGGAGCAGCCAATCAGGGATATGCATCAAACAAGAAAGAAGATTGAAAAACATTGTGGATTTCTGCAGAATCAAGGAGCAAAGCACGAAACTCTCTTAATCTAAGGTGAAAGGTAAAATGTAATTTTATTCAGAATGATGGGTGACTAATGAGCTACTTTGTTTCACGTGCATCACACTTTACACTTAAAGGGATATGCCACCCCCAGGTCAAATTTGGGCATCTCCCCACAGTCCAGAGACTAAAACAAGTGATGAAAAGCGTTTTCCTGCTCACCCAGCCATTGTCCGAGTCTGTCGCCACTGACCGCCGCGCGAGCTGCTGCTCCTCCGCCTTAGACTGGAGTCTAACGTCGCCAGAGAAAGATTTCGGCCAAAAGGAATTAATTTGCTCGATGCTTTTCCCAATTACTTTCTGTGTAGTGCGCATTCATATCGAGTGCAAATAAATGTGCAAATCAACACGGAGAGCTTGCCTTGGTCATTTTGGGTGGGAATTATTTTTCAGTGCGGAAGAACATGGCCGAATCACGCACCACGTTGTGCAACAGGGGAACTCCCTTCCCGGTGCGTAACTGGGATTCCCCTGGCAGCGTGCTGCGTGATTCGGCCATGTCCTTCCGCACTGAAAAATAGTTCCCACCCAAAATGACCAAGGCAAGCTCTCCGTGTTGATTTGCACATTTATTTGCACTCGATATGAATGCGCACTACACAGAAAGTAATTGGGAAAAGCATCGAGCAAATTAATTCCTTTTGGCCGAAATCTTTCTCTGGCGACGTTGGACTCCAGTCTAAGGCGGAGTAGCTGCAGATACCGCGGCGGTCAGTGGCGACAGACTCGGACAATGGCTGGGTGAGCAGGAAAACGCTTTTCATCACTTGTTTTAGTCTCTGGACTGTGGGGAGATGCCCAAATTTGACCTGGGGGTGGCATATCCCTTTAAGAGCACTGTTTAGGACTTGTTTGAAATGGCCTACGCACTCACAGCATAGAGTGGACCTAGAAGCTTTTAGTGGAATTTGGGACTAAAGCACCTGGATCATGACACGAGGAACACCTGATGCTGGATGTCTCCGTCCAGGTGAGGACCTTTGTTTTTGCACCATGTTCATATTCACCAAAGTGTATGCCTTTTTAAAATACCCAGCATCAGATTTGGCTTTGTCTTTATGTGTGCCATGTATGCTCAAATGTGCTCTTTCAATGAAAAGTTTGGAAAACCCTACACTAAAACACAGTTAACATCATCAGATTTAAGATTTCTCAGTTTTGGCAATATTTTTATGTTTCAAATTTTACACTAGGAAATTCAATAACTGTTACTTAGCAAAACTGCTCCTAATGAACACAAAAAGTATTATTTGACAAACATAAATATAAGAAAACAAAGTACTGTATCAGAAAAAAAAATGTGTTTTGGACTTTTACAAACCTTTAGACAGAATTCTCCCAGTGTGATGTCATCAATATGGGACTCTAAATAGAGTCCTCCATTTCCTGTAGCTTTTTTCATAAATTGCTTCTTAAACTATACCATAATTCAAATATAATTTATATTTACAACAGATATTAGACCACCAAATTAAGTCAACATTAAATAATCATAAAAATCTGTCATATGCCCTTTAAGAAGTAAAATGTATTCAAAGGTATCTTAAACAAAAACTTAAATTGTGTAACATAGGACCTTTAAAGTCTTGTATATTCCTGTTTGCAGTGCAGTTCAGCTTTCTCCTTTCTGACGCCTGTCTCTGAAGCTACACTCAGCTCTTTCTGTTTGAGGCTTTGACAAAAGATTTTCTGAATAATGAAACAAATGGAGCACCGTCAGCGAGGTCTGAGCCTTGGGTTTAAAATGCACTTCACAGGGATTAGTGCTAAATGCTACCAAGATGCTCGCACAAGGGTCAAGTTCGACAATGAGAGGGAATAAAAGACGAGTAAATCATGACTAAAACAAAAATATATAGTAGACTTAGCCAGGACTGAACCAGGACTAAACCAGGACTAAACCAGGACTTAACTAGGACTTAACCAGGACTAAAGTGAGACTAAAGAACCAAAGCCATTGCCAATTGCCACTTGCTTTTGGAGATGTTGTTTGCCTGGAATGTTCCACTATAAGGCATTAAACGTGTCTTTCTCCATGGATACAAGCAGTCACCAGGCCAAGCTACTGGTCAGATATGTGGAGTGGCGAACCCACAGTAAGAATGCAAGCTTTGTTTTTCTTTTTAAGCAATAAACTTACATGTAATTTAAAAAATGCAAGAAAAAAACGTGTAATTCCATATTGTAGACCATTCCAGCAGATCACTCTCCACCAGAAAAGTTACATAATACACCTTAATTTTCTGTCAGTGTTGTGTAGATTTGGTTGTCCCATGATTTAGGTTCACATTGCTTCTGTAAATGCTTTCTGAAGTTGTAATCGTCTGCAGATTCTAAACCATTACTACAGATGATGGATTTTGTTTTCCCTTTTCCCATTTAAAATAAGTTTGCCACAGCTGCGCCCAAAGTTTTCACTTTCAAACTCTTAAGAAGTTCATAAATCCTTGTTTTGCAATTCCACATTTTCCTTCTGTACATTTATATTCAAATGTTTTCACTTTCATTTTAGTTTTTGTGAAATGAGATCAAACACTCAGACTTTTGGAAAAACAAAGAAAACGAATGTATTTTATTATCTTGGTGCTGGCTTAGTTCTATTTACAGTGGGACTAAACTCCGCCCACAACCACATTTCAGTTAGAGTTGCTAAACTGGGGGGTATTCCATGAACGTTGCTAAACATAGCGGCGCCTAAGTGGTTAAGCCTCGCCTGAAGTAGCGGCAACTTAGACTAAAGCCTGAAGTCGTTCCACTAATGCAGTTTAGCTGGCGTGGCGTGACAGAAGATCACCGGCCGCTTAAATGCGTAAGTTAAGTTCTATAACAGTGCTGAATGTTGAGTTTTTTAAGTATGTTTTTACAATTGGTAACAAGACAAGTCTGTGGGGGAGAGGACGCGCTACGGTTTGTTACATGGGAGATCGATACCCAAGGAGAGCAGCTGATGTCATAAAATGTTTATATTCATATTTGTAGAGCAGTCTTGTCAAATTTTTTACTGTGTAAAAGTATTTGCACCAACTAATATGTTAAATTGTGTTATCTTGTCTTTGAGCAGGAATAATGTAAAGAGGACTGTTTTACAGGTAAAGACAAAGCATAAAGTGGTAAGTAGGCTAATATTAATATTATTATTCAGTGAAATTAGTAATACTGTCCCCTCCTTGAGCCACCACCTTAACGTGGTGGAGGGGTTTGAGTGCCCGAATGATCCCGGGAGCTATGTTGTCGGGGGCTTTAAGCCCCTGGTAGGGTCACCCAAGGCAAACAGGTCCTGGGGGACGGGTCAGACTAAGAGCGGTTCAGAAGCCCTTATTATGAGTTCTATACCAAGGTCAGATACGTCGCCCGGACTGGCTTCACCGGGGCCCCACCCTGGAGACAGACCTGGGGTGGGTGCTTGCCACCGAGCGTCTGGTGGCTGGGCCTTTCCCCACGGGGCCCGGCCGGGCGAAGCCCGAAGAAGCGACGCGGGGCCGTCCTCCTGTGGACCCACCACCCGCAGGAGGATCCATAAGGGCCGGGTGCAGAGATATCTGGGCGGCAGTCGAAGGCGGGGCCCTCGACGGCCGGATCTCCAGACATGGAGACTAGCTCTGGGGACATGGAATGTCACCTCGCTGGGGGGGAAGGAGCCTGAGCTCGTGTGAGAGGTTGAGCATTACCGACTATATAGTCGGCCTCACCTCCACTCACAGCTTGGGCTCTGGAACCCAAATCCTTGACGGGGTTGGACCCTCCATTTTTCTGGCGTTGCCCGCAGGGAACGGCGGCGGGCTGGTGTGGGCCTGCTCATTGCCCCACAGCTCAGCCGCCGAGTGTTGGAGTTCACCCCGGTGAACGAGAGGGTCGTGTCCCTGCGCTGTCGGGTCAGGGACAGGTCTCTCACTGTTGTGTCGGCCTATCGGCCGAACAGCAGTGCAGAGTACCCAGCCTTCTTGGAGTGCCTGGGAGGGTACTGGATAGTGCACCGACCAGGGACTCCGTCGTTCTACTGGGGGACTTCAACGCCCACGTGGGCAATGACAGTGACATGTGGAGAGGGGTGATTGGGAGGAAGGGCCTCCCTGATCTGAACCCGAGCGGTGTTCTGTTATTGGACTTCTGTGCTAGCCATAGTTTGTCCATAACGAACACCATGTTCGAGCACAAGGGTGTCCATCAGTGCAAGTGGCACCAGGACACCCTAGGACGGAGGTCGATGATCGACTTTGTTGTCGTGTCATCTGACCTCCGGCCACGTGTCTTGGACCCTCGGGTGAAGAGAGGGGCAGAGCTGTCAATCGATCACCACCTGGTTGTGAGTTGGGTCCGCTGGCGGGGGAGGAACCCGGAGAGACCTGGCAGGCCCAAGTGTATCATGAAGGTCTGTTGGGAACATCTGGCAGAGCCCTCTGTCAGGGACACCTTCAACTCACACCTCCGGGAGAGCTTCTCCCAGATTCCGGGGGAGGCTGGGGACATAGAGTCCGAATGGGCTCTGTTCTCAGCCTCTATTGTCGATGAGGCTGCCCGTAGCTGTGGTCGTAAGGTCTGTGGTGCCTGTCTCGGCGGCAATCCCCGAACCCGATGGTGGACACCGGAAGTAAGGGATGCCGTCAGGCTGAAGAAGGAGTCCTATCGGGCCTTGTTGGCTCATGGGACTCCTGGGGCAGCTGACGGGTACTGGCTTGCCAAGCGTGCTGCAGCCCGGGTGGTCGCAGAGGCAAAAACTCAGGTTTGGGAGGAGTTCGGAGAGGCCATGGAGGAGGACTATCGGATTGCTTCAAAGAAATTCTGGCAAACCGTTCGGCGCCTCAGGAGGGGGAAGCAGTGCTTCACCAACACTGTTTACGGTGCTGGTGGGGAGCTGTTGACCTCGACTGGGGATGTTATCGGACAGTGGAAGGAATACTTTGAGGATCTCCTCAATCCCGCCGTCACGTCTTCCGAGGAGGAAGCAGAGGCTGGAGACTCGGAGACGGACTCGTTCATCACCCTGGCTGAAGTCACTGAGGTGGTTGGAAAGCTCCTCGGTGGCAAGGCCCCGGGGGTGGATGAGATCCGTCCTGAGTATCTTAAGTCTCTGGATGTTGTGGGGCTGTCTTGGCTGACACGTCACTGCAGCATCGTGTGGCGGTTGGGGACAGTACCTCTGGACTGGCAGACCGGGGTGGTGGTCCCTCTGTTTAAAAAGGGGGACCGGAGGGTGTGTTCCAATTATCGGGGAATCACACGCCTCAGCCTTCCCGGTAAGGTCTATTCTAGGGTGCTGGAGAGGTGAATCCGACCGATAGTCGAACCTCGGATTCAGGAGGAGCAGTGTGGCTTTCGTCCCGGCCGGGGAACACTGGACCAGCTCTAGACTCTCCATTGGGTGCTCGAGGGTGCATGGGAGTTTGCCCAACCAGTCCACATGTGCTTTGTGGGTCTGGAGAAGGCATTCAACTCCGTCCCTCGTGGGGTCCTGTGGAGAATGCTCTGGGAGTACGGGGTTCGGGGCCCTTTGCTAAGGGCTGTTCGGTCCCTGTATGACCGGAGCAGGAGCTGTGTTCGCATTGCCGGTAGTAAGTCAAAACTGTTTCTGGTGCATGTTGGACTCCGCCAGGGCTGCCCTTTGTCACCAGTTCTGTTCATTATATTCATGGACAGAATTTCTAGGCGCAGTCAGGGGCCGGAGGGGATCCTGTTTGGGAACCACAGGATCTCATCTCTGCTGTTTGCAGATGATGTTGTCCTGATGGCTTCATCGAACCGGGACCTCCAATGTGCACTGGGGCGGTTTGCAGCCAAGTGTGAAGCGGCTGGGATGAGGATCAGCTCCTCCAAATCCAAGGCCATGGTTCTCGACCGGAAAAAGGTGGCTTGCCCTCTCCGGGTGGGTAGTCCTTGCCTCAGGTGGAGGAGTTCTTGTTCACGAGTGAGGAGAGGATGGAGCGTGAGATTGACAGGCGGATCGGTGCAGCATCGGCAGTGATGCGGTCGCTGTACCAGACCGTTGTGGTGAAGAGGTCAATTTATCGGTCAATCTACATTCCTACCCTCACCTATGGTCATGAGCTCTGGGTAATGACCGAAAGGACAGGATCGCGGATACAAGCGGCCGAAAAGAGTTTCCTCCGCAGAGTGGCTGGGCGCTCCCTTAGAGATAGGGTGAGGAGCTCAGTCACACGGGAGGAGCTCAGAGTAGAGCCGCTGCTTCTCCACGTCGAGGCCTCCCTCGGGAGGTGTTCCGGGCATGTCCACCGGGAGGAGGCCCCGGGGAAGACCCAGGACGCGCTGGAGGGACTATATGTCCCGGCTGGCCTGGGAACGCCTTGGGGTCCCCCCGAAGGAGCTAGAGGAAGTGTCCGGGGTGAAGGAGGTCTAGGAGTCCCTGCTTAGATTGTTGCCCCGCGACCCGGCCCTGGATAAGCGGAAGAAAATGGATGGATGGATGGATAGTAATACTGTTGGAATTTAATTTTACCTTAATTTAATTTAAAATGAACAGTAGCTACCAAGCCACAGGAAGTGGGAGCCCCCCTCAAAATCTTTCACCTGCAGAGGAGCTGGCACTTGCCCTGAACCGGGGTCGCTCACTGATGAAGGTAATTGAAGGAGGGACCCCATCAAAGATCCTTCCTGTGAGTTCTCGTGAGGAGTATATTCAAGGTATTCTCTAGACTAATGCTTGCTTCAGCTGTGATCCAAGCATTTGTATTTTTTAATAGTATGCTTGTGTTCTAGTTACTGAAGATGGCATACACTTGCCTGACCCTCAGCAGTCCTCCAGCAGTGGCCTCACACCAGAATGTCATACCTAATGTCTTTTATGGTTTTATGACTATTGATGGAAATTGATAAATAGGATTTCATTAAAGAGGCTTGCACAGCATCTCTGAAGCAAATTTGTTGAATCATTGAAATGTTGCATCAGGGAGTGTGCCTGCTATTTGGCTACATTTTGTTTTAAAAGTAAAGGTTTACCTTTAACTGTATTCTTTGATAGAGATGTCACATAAAATATAAAATGTCAATGTCGTCAAGTGAGAGTGATGTTAGGCCCAGCTGATATATGTTCTATGATGATATGAATAATTGTAGGTTAAATTCATTCACATTTGTGTAATGTGTGGCAAATGTAAATTTGTGAAAATATAACACATAATTGATTTGCGCATGAATACTGTGAGAAATAGGAACCAAACCCAGGTCTCCCTCATGAAAGACGCAGTATTTAACAAAGTCTTTCTCCATGACAGGTCTGGAGTTCTATCTGATAATGCTGTAAAGTCAGTGGTTCAAAAGAATATTTTAAATTACTGGAAATTTGTCAAAACTGACCAAGAACGTAAGGTAATTTTTGGACAACACAGATAGTCATGCGGTAGGTGTGCGGAACTGTTTTTTGACTGTTTACTTCCGGTACGTATTCTTTGTGACATGGCCTGATTAAGCCTCATCTTTAGCCTGCCCGGGACTAGGCTAGCTCTGAGGACTGTGTTGCCACAGTAACTCAGCAGGGACTAATGTTAGCGAGAGTCATGGGACCGAACTAAAACTAGCGTGGACTGTCGAATAAAGCCGGGCTTTGCGCTTAGCCGCGTTGATGGAATACCCCTCTGGGCAGTAGGTGGAGGCCTTAAGAAGAGAGTGAGGAGGGGCGGGGTCTGGGGTATAAGGACCAGTGTGATTGGTCCTTATCCAGACTTCAGACACCACCCCTGCAGCTGGTTGTTTGTAATCAGAAACACCAGAGGGGTATTCCATCAACGTGGCTAAGCACAAAGCCCGGCTAATTTCAATAAGCTGGGCTTTGTGCTAGTTTTAGTGAGAGTTCGGTTCCATGACTCTTGCTAACATTAGTCCCCGCTGAGTTACTGGGGCAACATAGTCCTCTGAAATAGCCTGGTCCCAGGCAGGCTAACAATCAGGCTTAATCAGGTAGTGTTGCAAAGAATACATACCTGAAGTAAACAGGGTGTGAAACAAACAGTTCCGCACACTTCACACCTGACTATCTGTGTTGTCCGAAAACAAGGATGACAATATCAGCAAAAAGTTTTAACAAATTTGGTCAGTTTTAACAAATTTCCAATAATTTAAAATATTCTTTTGAAGCGCTGTCATTAATATATTTTTCAGATAAAAGAATTCCACAGAACAATTCCTCTGGCCGAGTGGTTAAGTGCTCCTTATATCACGTGGGATTCCCGGGTTCGATTCTTATTACTGACAGTATTAATGCGCAAGTCAATTATGTGTTATATTTTCACCAATTTACATTTGCCATGCATTACACAAATGTGAATGAATGCCATTTAACCTACAATTATTCATATCATCATAGAACTCAGCTGGGCCTAACATCACTCTCACTTGACGATATTGACACTTTATATTTTTATGTGACATCTCTATCAAAGAATACAGTTAAAGGTAAACCTTTCCTTTTAAAACAAAATGTAGCCAAATAACAGGCACACTCCATGATGTAACATTTCAATGAATCAACAAATGACATTCTGGTGTGAGGCCACTGCTGGAGGACTGCTGAGGAGGGTCCAAGTGTACGCCATCTTCAGTAACTAGAACACAAGCATACTATTAAAAATACAAATGATTGGATGACAGCTGAGGCAAGCAGTAGCCTAGAGAATACCTTGAATATACTCCTCACGAGAACTCGCAGGAAGGATCTTTGATGGGGTCCCTCCTTCAATTACCTCCACCAGTGGGTGACCCCGGTATAGGGCCAGTGCCAGCTCCTCTGCAGGTGAAAGATTTTGAGGGGGCTCCCACCTCCTGTGGCCTGAACATCTGCCCTCTTTTTGGTAGCTACAATTTGTTTTAAATTAAGGTACCATTTCAATTGTATTACTAATTTCACTGAATAATAATATTAATATTAGCCTACATGCCAAATGCAAAATGTTTTTATGCTTTGTCTTTACCTGCTAAGCAGTCCTCTTTACATTATTAAAAACATTCCTACTTAAAGACAAGATAACAGAATTTAACATATTAGTTGATGCAAACACCTTTATACAGTAAAAAGAAATTACAACTGAAAGACTGCTCTACAAATATGAATATAAACATCTATAATGACATGAACTGCACTTCTTGAGTAAAGGACTCGGGTTTCCCACGTGACATACCGAGTCCTCTCCTCCACTGACTTGTCTCAATACTTAAAAAAAACTCAACATTCAGCAGTTATAGAACTTAACTTACGCATTTAAGCAGTCAGCAATCTTCTGCCACACCATGTCTCTCGCCTTGATTATTGCAAGTCTGTTGCCTTTCTTTGTAATTGTGTCTTTATATTGCTCGTAGAGTTCCAAAAACAACTTCTGTTTTGATGCACAGAAATAATCGGCTCGAATCTTCGACATGATCGCGTTTTCAAAAGTCACTTGTTCTGGGCCTCTTATGTCCCCCGTGCACTTGCCTAGCGCAAGATTGGATAAGCCTGGCTGAAGTTAACTCTGATGAGGCGCAGCTGAACTGTGTTAATGGAACGACTTCAGCCTTAAGTTTAAGCTGACGCTGCTTCAAACGAGACTTAGTTACTTAAGCGCTGCTATGTTTAGCGGCATTGATGGAATACCCCCCAGGCAAGTATTTTGGGAAGGTGGTGCCACTGAAGACAGGACACACTTTTAGACATTTTGACCAAAAACCTGCAGATTTACCAAGTTTACACTAAAATTGCAAGAAAATGACTAGAACCAGTAGATAATGATATTAAAACACCAGAGTCGTATGGTATTACAGTTCATAAACATGACTGCTCTCTGTCCCCACATACGAGGTAAACATGTTAGGAACAAAGATAGCTGTTACTGGTATACTTACCTATACTTACTGTAATGCTGTTAAAACAAAGTTTTTTCTTGTAATTTGGTGTTTTGCTTCTTAAGACAATTATCCAATCAGAAATCAGAATGAGCCTTACATCAGTCTCTTATTTGGGTTTGCCAGTTAAAATGCTGAAATCCATTTGGTTTAAACCTAAAAGGACTCTGAATCCTGCTACTTAAACCCCAGAACCTGCAGCCAATAATGAATCAGTGCTAGTGCAGCCTCTGGAGTGAGTGAATTCTGGAGGTTCTGAGCATTCACAGGCAAACTAAAAACTTGTGTAAAAAATAGCATAAAACACAAATATAAGAGTGTGCTTAACAAGTATCCTGGCTCACACCAGATTTATCTGAGCACTGAATTGAGTTTTACACAGTGAGGGTATTCCATCAAAGTTGCTTTGACTATGATGGAATACCCTGAGGTGAAGGACATGGACATGAAGGACACTTAAACATCTCCAGTTTAAGCCTCAACTCGTTCCATGACAGAAATAAGACTGAGTCTGACCATAGCTAATTGAGGCCGGAAGTTTAAGCTATGCTTTGTGCGTGGTCCTGGTGACTCTGGGAAGGCCAGATGCGCAATAGTACATGTGGAGCTCTGCTGTGAGTAAAACTAAAGCAGTAACGGAACTCTTCACATGTAGCCAGAAGTTTGCAGTTAAACAGGGAGCGAGAGACAAGGGAATGAGGAGAGATGAAGGCGCACACAGACAGAACTCACTGGAAACCAGTTCATCCTCAGAGTCCAAACCATTGTCTGTTCGTAAAAGCTGCACTGTCCCTCAAAACAGCCACATGTGCAAGATAGGGCATGGAAACCCAACCAAAGTTCGACAGACCTGTTTGAACCCGATGGGCTTGGTTTGACTCGGACAAATATTTAGAACCTATGTTTGGGCTTGAGTCGAACTCGGACACATCAGCACATTTTGACATTTGAAATGTAAAATTAAAAACAGCTTAGGCTATTATGTAGGTGGCCAATGGGCCTGTTTCACTTGATGCAAGCATTCGTTTGTGTGATAAAAAAAATAAACTGAAAAAATTAGGCTACCCTAACATCGTTCTTCCTGTGCACAAGATTTGTCTATTGCTACATGACTGGGCCCAGCCTCTTGTGTGAACATGCACTTTCACAGTTTGAAAAATCATACACTCCAACTTTTATGTAAAACACTTATGAGCTGAAAAAGAAATTCCCCAAAACTATGGCAACCAATGACTGCTATAATCTGCAGTGGTGCTCAAACAGTGAATGAGCCCTTGACTTTTGTGCATTCAAAGTGGGACAAAATGAACCAGCAGCCCTCCATTCCTCATTGTTCAAAAGTTGGGCATTGATTTGAGCTGTCAGACCCACATGGTGAGGTGGTGAGCCTATCCAGGAGGAGAGGCTAGGTTAACTATTCTAAAAAAGTGATCCTTTCAAAGTAATCCAGACTGCAATTTCCACAGAGAGTAACATTACAAGAACTTGAAAAGGAAAATGGGGGTAATAAATTGCTAGTTACCACACCGGGCTGGCAATCAGTGACCTATAGCAAAGAGCTGCCAAGTCTTTCACTAAAAGCAGTTGAGTCCAACGCCACACTTTCTTCTGAAATTTTCAGACTGAAGGACCAGAACCCTTCCTTGTAAATGTGCTTTATGGTGCATTTAAGAGGAGTAGTTGGGCTGAGTAGGTGAATTTACAAAGCACAAAAGGGTGATTCTCCAACTACAGTCAAATTTGGTTATGCTATTTTTCAGAAAAACACATATTATTAGAAATATTTTGATTTGTTCTACATCATCACAGTGTGTAAAAACATTATCTGATAGTGGTTGTGATGAAATTACATAAATATAAAATAAATAATAATAAACAATAACAATAAATAAAGTGATGGAAATGACTGCTGTGGAAATGACAATGTTTAGCATTTCTTTTAAAATCTCATGACATATTAGCATGCTAATCTCTGTTTTAGAGTTAGCATAAAATATACTCAAAATACACAATATAAAATTGTATTTTTCTCATTATTTGTACATTCAAAGGAAATATGAGGTGTTTGGAAATGAAATGGAGTGATCCCTAGGGACAGGTGTTCTTTTTATGAAAAATAAATAAAATACTAATATATCTTTCAAGCACATGATATTTTTCATTAAAATAAGGAATTTCTGTGCCATTTGTCAATGAAGTTACTGTTGAATCAAATTTAATTTCAGTCTTATGAGGGACTGAGAGTCCAAAACCTGGCCAAGGGACAAAGGACATATAGCAAAAACACTCAATATAAAAGCTCCGTGTGCACTGATGTGTTGCGCTCACCTGTGTTGACATTCCAAATGCCTTATTTCAGTTAAATCAGACTTTCCACACAAACAATATCCTACGTGTATCATTGGTAGGCCTATGAAAATAGTGGGATTTTAATTGTGTAGGGCTCGGCCGGACACAAATATGTGACTGGCCACTGGAAAACCGATCACAAGTCGGGCTAGTTGAGATCATGAAGAAACCACTCCATGTTTCAAACAACAGCATTGGTTGCTTTAAAAGCATACATTTTGTCTTTGAAATTGGCTTATTTTTCAGAAAGAATCGGGGTGTGTGTAAATGACCATAATTACCATACTGGCACTACTGGCCATTCACGTGACGATTAGCGCAGTAGTTATATTGGAGGTGACCGCGTCCAAGAGAAAGACCCCCGCATCCCTGATGGTGTTTGCAGGAACACATTTCTCTTTCTTATGGGGTGAGTAAAGTGCCTCTAAACTTTGACACAACATACTTTAGGACATGTTTACTATACTAATTCAGCTTCCATGTGGTCATATTATTTCTGCATGAAAGGGGGATATTTAGCTGAAAGCTAATTGTCAACATTAGCATCATATTACTAACCAAACCGCCCATTACAACTACCTCTACTATATTCACCTAAATATTGCTCATTTTTTAAATGCATTTTTTTTTTTATCTTTATTTTTTCTCTCTTTTTCATTTTATATTGTATAATACATTTCATATTGTATTGTATTAAACTGACAATACAGGTGACTTTGACTTAACATATTATCCTGTGTATTATTAAATTATTGAATGATTATATGGGCTTTTTGTTATAAAAGCATTTCCATTTTAACAAAGTTTCTTTTAATTCTGACCTGCCCTGAAACACCACACCGTAGTGATAGTCAGTGATGGGGGAGGGCTTAGCTTGATGTCATGCAAATGAGCTCCTTTCTGCTCCACAAGCAGATCTTCAATGCAGCTTTTCTCAGCTTTGTGTTTTGATATGTGCATGCTTTCAAATGGCTACAAATTCTTCAAATCTTATCAGATGTCCATGTGTAGGGCATCGTTCGAAAGCTTAGAATCTACAGTTTCAGAATCTGTGAATAACTCAAAATGCCTACGGGGCGACTTGTGACTGTTTTTTTGTGGCTGGTGACATATTTTAATGCCTGTCAGTCTCAGTTCAGATTAGATCACTGCTCTGTCGGACGTGGGCTGGTCTTGGACAGAAAAAAATCTGCCTAATCTACAGTCTAGTGCAAGATCATTTTAATGAAATAATGACCACAGCCTTTTATATGGTTTGTGCTTTTTTGATGAGTGCAGCGTCCACAGACACGTGTGCATAGGAGCGTACTGCTGGCAAAAGTATCAGCCTCAATTCTAACACAGGTGTGTGAGTGCACTTGCTCAAACTTTTGATTAACCTGTTTCTTTAGACGTTCTTGGAGACAAAGCTAAAATAATCTTGACAGTGAGGCTGGTCTCAACCAGGGGTGTACCCGGGTGCTTGTTACTACAACAACTCAGTGCCAACTCTAGTTAGGCACTTTGGTGGAAAGGAAATGAGGATTTGACAAGCCTAGATTGGCCAAATAAGCCACAATTTCGCTTTAGCTCGCTTCATGGTGTACCCCCATTATCAATCTGGGATGGCTCTCGCCAAAAGCAATCAGAAAACACAGAACATCATGGCTAACAAGCCAAAAAATCAATCAGATATCTATCTCTATATCAGATATTTATCTTCTTTCCTGATGTGTTCACTTGGCACCCCCTGCTCCTTGGACAGTGCTGTGATGCTGCAGGACACAGAGGAGGGACACTTTTAACTTTTCCACAGGATCTGCTGACCCTACCTGACCAGTCCTTTATTTAAACTGCACTGAGACCTTTGACTGAGACACAAAGGTGATTGAGAAGCCCATTGTAAATGTTGCTGCAACAAAACTTGGACTAAATTTGGACTAAAACAGGAATAAACCAGGACTTAACCAGGACTATAGCAGGAGAAAACAAGGATTACAGTATACCAGGACTAAATTAGGACTAAACAAGTACACTATAATTCATATAGGAGGGTTTTTACTGAATCACCTGAACCAAACTGACTCAGACCTGTTGAATTTGTTTGCCTGGTTTATGGTTTCCACAGTTCCTTATGAACGGAGAGCATTCTGATTCATCAAAAGCTGCTTTTACAATATATCTGTACTGTGGCACGACACATTTTACTTAAATACATGGGAAAAAAAATCTGAATCCTGAATCATTTGCAATGGTTCATTATAAATTACGGTAAGTATTTTTGAGGCTAATTAAAGGCCCTGTGCCCGGAAAATATGTCTTGAAGATAGTTTGTATATCAATGGACATAGCTAACCTGCTAGCTGTCGCGTTCCAAATAGGAGGGCGCTTCTGGCTCCTTCGACTCTAGTTCCATTCAACTTTACAAACTGTTGCAGATTGTAAAGTCGAAACTGCAAAGTCAAAACCCCCATTTTGGTCTTAAAATGTTCATATTAACCCGCTGTGCATGATCCTGGTGTTTTTATTTCGCAATTCTGTACATTAATAAATTCCTATTCCAAAATCGCTCCTATAACTGTCTGCATCTAATTAAAAAGCGTTTTACTGGCCAATAATCAGGAAGTGTACTGTTAGCATGCTAAGTGTTGTTATCTTTACTGTGATGGCCAAGTTGTGTTTGTAAACTCATTGCAGTGAATAATTAGGATACTCAGAATGCAAAAGGTAAGTGAGAAATAACTTTGGACCACTGCAAATCAGAATGACTTCTGTTTTTCATGTTTTTAAGATCATAAAAAGCAGGTACGGCACCTTTAAGCGCTTAATTTAGACTGAAATAGCACACCACTTCCCTGTCAGGATCTCATTTGCAGTGTCTTTTCTTGCTCATTTAATCTTTTGTGTCTGGTCCAGATTTAATATGTTGGTAAAATGCCACCAGTGTTGGCAAACGTGGAGGAATTTTAAATGCACTGTCCTACTTTCTCCTCGGCTGCAGATTTGATTATGCAACTCTTTAGCTCAAAGATTTCACAAGATTTTCAAAACAAACAAGTCCTGAAGTTTACAGTGACCAGCAGAGTGGTTAGTCCTTTGACCCCACACGGCAAGGTCCATGGTTTGGGCATGTTTTAAACCTGGTATAGACCTAAATTAAAGGTTTGGTTTCAGTTTAGTCCTAGTTTAATTCTGCATTAGTCCTACAACCAAGTCCTGGTTTAGATCTTGCTTCTGGGTTCGCCCTGGTCTAGTTCTCGCATAGTCCTGGTTTGGGTGAAAGTTTAGTTCTCAAAAGCTGTGATTTGGAGGTTGTTTAACACAGGGTTTGGTTTAAAGGTCCTATATTATACAAAACTGACTCTTGTGAGTTTTAAGATATGTTATAATGCTGTTTCCTATCATCAAAAACATACCTACAGTTGTGTTTTGTTTCATTCACATCTGTTTGAGTAACCTTTTGTTACTAGGCTGTCTATCTCCAAAGCTCAAAATGCTTCATTCCACCTAGTGATGTCATGAAGCAGTAGTTTTCATGTTTACAGCTACCTTTTACCTTTTGTTTAGTAGAAATTGGAAATTCCAGGGCTAAAATTATCCAAATAAATCTAGTGAAGGTGTATGGCTTTTAAAAACACAGTGGAGCACTTCCTGTATTACCACATAACTTCACAAGGTGGAATAAATATGCAGGGTTTGTGTGTAAAACATGTGTCAGTGAAAAAAGCAAAACTCCAGGTATGATTTTGATGAGGAACCATTACAACAGAACCATTATAACAGAAAATAGCGTACCGAATAGTACCGAATAGGCTCTAAATTCTTTGTTCCTGGTTTAGCCCTGGTTAAATCCTAAATTAGAGGTTTGGTTCTAATGTAGTCCTTGTTTAGTTTTGGATTAGTCCTCGTTCTGTCCTGCGTGGATTATAAATTTGGTTCTGATTAAATTCTGGATAAACCTGTTTTAGACCTAAATTAGAGGAACTGTTTTAGACCTGCTTTGTCCTGAGCTTGGTTCGAGTTTAAACCTGGTTTGTTGTCATTTTAGTCCTGGAACTAAACCATGACTAGACCAGGAATAGAACTAGATCAAACTAAATTTCCTTTAGGGATAAACTGTACTCAAAACATGCAACCTTAGTCCTGTTTTTGTCTTTTTTTAGTCCTGCTTTAGAACAACAAATGTCCAATTGAGACTTTGAAATTTCTCTCAGATTAAAATGCTTTGACGTGGGATCACAGACTTTGGAAAATGTGGGCGTATAAATGATAAATATAAAAATGTAAACAGGTCAAATGTAACAAGAATAATAGAACAGGCTGATGGGATTATGCTCCAGATTAAAGAGACACAAGCCAAAGAGACAACGTAATCCTAATGCAGAAACAACTGAGCAGCTGCAGTTTAAAGACTCACTCACCTGGGACAAAGACTAAAGAGGAAGTTAGTGTGTGGATTCAGTCATTATTACATGATTTGAGATACAGATTACATAAATATTGTAGCCTGGCCTGAAAGATGAATTCTCTGTGGTTTAGACCAGGGGTCTTCAACGTTTTTCAGGCCAGGGACCCCCAAACAGATGGCGAACTGGGCCAGGGACCCCCTACTATATATACGGTATAGAATTGTGTTTTATATTAAATTGAGCTTAGTGTCATGTATAAACATTGCTACTCTGTTATGGTACATCCAATACAAGGAAATAATACACAGGTTAATACTGTATTTTACACTATAAAATAAAAAATTATATTATTTTAAAGTGAAATCAAAAGATTTCGCGACCCCCCTGCAGTACCTCCACCACCCCCCCTAGGGGTCGCGACCCCCCTGTTGAAGACCTTTGGTTTAGACCAATCATTGTCGTGTTTTTGGGCAGAGCCAAATGTGAACCATGGCGACTTACTTAGACCTATTATAGCAGAAATACGGACTCAGTGCTTTTCTCTCAACAGGATTTCATGAAAGGTCCTATATTATCCAAATTAAATCAAATGGACACACATCTGGAGTTGTGTTTTGTTTCATCCACCTTGTGATGTCATGTAGTGGTAGTTTTAAAGTGAACAGCTAAATTTTATCCTTGGTTCAGTAGATTGGCAATGCCAGAGCTCAAATCATTCAAATGATTCTAGTGAAGGCGGAATATAGCGGAGCACTTCCTGTATTACCATATTATATCACAGGGTGGAACAGAGAGAAAAGAACTTGGCCTAAATATGCAGGGTTGTATGCTAAACATTTGTAAACAACATTATAACATAGATTAAAAAAAACAAAACTTGGATTTCTCATCTTATTCGACTGTTGTGATGCTTTGGCAAATCAGCTTGAAGAATTTGTTCCTCCTTTTCACAACTGCTTTCAGTGAGAGCCGTCAATTCAGAGGTACACATATCAATATAGTATCAGCCAGGCTCTAATATTTAAAACTGTCAGTAGTGGACCAGCTCTGATTTTCTAATTCAAGTCTAGATGGAGTCTTCCACAGACTACATATGAGTAAAAGCAAGGACAATATTTTTGTACAACTTTTTTCCTTGCACTTTGTAATTTTTCCAGTTGACTTATCTGTGTGTCTCCACAGTGATGTATTACTTTGCCTATATCTACACTAATAAATGCAAGTCACCCAACAGACCAAGTTACAGGTCAGACCTGTGGACACAGTGAGAATACGAAATTAATTCGTTCCAGAAGTGGTTTCGTAACGTGAAAAATTCGTAAGTTGAGTAGCTATTTCAATGGGAAAAGCCTGATTCGTTCCAAGGCCCCGATCCAAGTTTTTTTTTTTTATAGTGTAACTTTTTTTTATAGTGTAACATTGTGTTCTACCTCCTGATTGGTTTCTCAGACTGGATTTGGACTTTTCCCGCGTTTGTCTCTCGTTTGGACACTCAAACTTGGACCCAGGGGGACACTGCCAGCCCGTCTTAAGAGCTCCCTAAGCGGGCATGGGTCCGGGGATTGTCCCGGTCACCGGCCTGGAGGTCTTGAAGAGGCCGACCTCACGGTTCTATCCAGGCCGCTCTGTGAGCACCTTACGCGGGCAGGTCTGGAGCGGGTCTGGACCGTCGCGGGTCTTGCGTGCGAGCGGCGGCTCACCTCGGCTGTGGGCTGGTTTAGTCCAGACCACTGCGGCTCCTCCTGGTTTAGTCCAGGTTTGGTCCTGGTTTGGTCCGGGTTTGGTCCAGGTTTAGTCCTGGTCCAGTCCAGGTTTAGACCTTGGTCTAGACCTGCTGGCAGCTCCGCGCCGGGTCATGCTGCGCTATCACACATGTCCCCCCACACTTCACTATTGATAGGTTTTGTTGGGAATCTGTGGGGGTTTGGATGTTTGAATGGGGGACAGGTGTGAGAGGGGTTTAAATCCAGTCTGAGAAAAGCTATAATGTGTGTGGCTGAGCGCGCATTATTTGAATTTTTGAGACTTCACGTTTCGTAACTTGAATTTTCTTTCGTATCTAGAGCCCAAAATTTACCGTGAAGGCGTTTCGTAACTTGAAATTTTCGTTTGTTGGGTCATTCGTAAGGTGAGGTACCACTGTACATGTTTTTCAATGTATTCTTATAACTTTAATGCCATACTGTGATATTTCTGGCTCAACAATAACATCCCCATAGCAACAAAAAGGTACTCTCCCACCAGAGGTTACTTAGTGCAACTTTAATTTTATTCTCTATCTCGCACTCTCTGATTGAAACATATCACCTCTTGATCTTAACAATAGTAAACAGTTCAAATTTGTTGTAATAGAACAAAACCAGAAACCAATGAGCTCAGACCTGCATTGTTGCCTGAAGCTCTGAAAGATTTAAAAATACGTACTGTACGTTCACATTGTTGATGATATAAGAAAAATGAACCTGTTTTATTGTACGCTTCCCAGCATGCATCTCTCCATCCCGCGAGGAGGACGGCGAGTGTAGGAGGATTAAAGGCAGCTTTTTAACTCCACCGACAGAAAAACACCATATCTGTATCCTCGGCTTTCACGCCTTCCTCTATGGTCTTCCTCTGGGGCTAAACCAGGACTAAACCAGGCCTAAACCAGGAGTAAACCAAGATTAAACCAGAACTAAACCAGGACAGAACCTACTTGGACAATATCTTTGTTTTTTCATTGCATCCATACATTCTATACATTATAAAAAGCCATTTTTACGTATTTATTTATCTTTATCTTTTGTTTACCTTTATTTAACCAGGGGCTCAGACTGAGATTCAGAATTCTTTTTTCAAAAGAAACCTGACCAAGGTAGCAGGCAACACAATGAATACAAAACGGCAAAAATCACAAAATCATTAAAACATATCAAAAAGGCACAGAGTGAAAAAAATGATGTGATTGTGAATGATTGTGTGTTAACGCCAATTTAGTAATGCCTCAGAGCAATTTTTTTTATTACATTTTTCTAGGAATAGCTGAGATCAGACTTATAAGAAGTACATTTTAGATGTATAACTGTCTTATTCCTCTTCTGGCTGTCAAAAAAAAGTCCCATTCACAGGACAGCTTTTCCTGAAATAGCTTTAGAATGGTCTGTATCTAGAGCTGTATCTGAACAAGTATAAAACCACACAGATTAGTATATGCTCCTGGACCACTGTGGAACCTACCTGGACCACTGATGGTACACAGATGGTAATATAAAAGACCAGATGGTAATATAAAACAAAGTATTATTTAATGTTAATAATCCCATTCTATTGTCTAAACAAAGTGTTGTTTATTATCATTGTGGTATCTGAAAGCATTGAGTATTCCTTAGTATCGAAATTTTAGGATCAGGACACAAGCCCTGGTTTTAATACTTTTTTGAGCATTTTAAAATTCCTAGTTTAGTCTTGGTAAATTGGTCTTGAGTAAAACTGATCTAAAAGCATAAATCAATAAATATAGGCATAATATGCCTATATTTATTGATTGTATTCTCTGTATTCTCTGTATTTCTCTGTATTCTCTATATTCTCTGTATTCTCTTCTGTCTTCTCTGGCAGCTTTAGATCTTGGAAAACCTTCATTTTTATTGGTTTCAGACTAATTCCTCTGACCTTTAACTATATGGTACATTCTTCAGTTTTCCATTATAAACCACTAGTGAAACCATCTTCAGTGAGGCTGGCTCATTATATTTCCTCTCTGTGGTCTCTGGCTCCACGTACACACACGCGCTTGGGCCCTTAGGCAGGAGCAGCGGGACAAACCGGATAAACTCAGTTTTTTCCCTTAAAGACACGTTAAAGATAATTCTAAATAGATAGATAAAAATATACACTTGAAAATGTGCTAATTGAGAAGAGTATGGGAAATAAAGAACACTGTAGATGTGGTTTGGCCCTTGTTTAGTACTGATTTAGACCAGGTTTAGATCTGGTGTAGTCCTGATTTAGATTTGGTTTAGACCTGTTTTAGTACTGATTTAGAAGAAGAAGAAGAAGTGACTTTATTGATCTCACACTGGAGAAATTCTTCTCTGCATTTTAACCCATCCTATATATATATACATATATTAGGAGCAGTGGGCAGCACACACATTAGGGCGCCCGGGGACCATCTCCATGATCTTCTTGCTTCGGTTTGGTCAGGACCTAAGCTGGAGGTACCTATGGTGCATGTTTTGGGTTGATGGGGGAAACCGGAGTGCCCGGAGAAAACCCATCCAGACACGGGGAGAAACATGCAAACTCCACACAGAAAGGCCTCGTTTAGACCTAGAATAGATCTGGTTTAGACCTGGAATAGTCCTGGTTTAGTACTGAGTTAGGCCTGGTTTAGACCTGGTGTACCTGATTAAGCCCTGGTTTAGACCTTGTTTAGTCTTGGTTTAGATATGGTTTAATTCTGGTTTAGTCCTGGTTAGATCTGATTTAGAACAATGGTTTATATGTGAATTAGTCCTGGTTTAGACCTTTTCCTGGTTTTGATCTGATTTTAACCAGGTCTAAACTTGTTTTAAAGTATTTATTTTTGAAGCTTGCCTTCATGTACATACAAGTCTTTTTTGAACAGTAAGTATAGAGCATTGGAAGGGGGGGGGGATTTCTAAACTATATTCTCAAATGCAGGACAATGCAGGATTACCCAAACATACATGAATACATTCATGATGGAGCACTGTTATAACATAATTAAAAGCTCACAGAAGTGGATTTTCCATAATATGTCCCTTTAAGCTCACATAAAGCTATGAGCCGGAGGAGATGTTTAATTTTAAGTCCACAACGATTTTAAGCACGCTTGTTTCTCAGCTGGAGTCTCTCCCACAAGACACAGTGGGAGGTGCCTGATTATGGAACTACAGAGCTACGATAACACAGAGCATGCTAACACAGGGCTACGTTAACACAGGAGGAGGTCACTAATTAGGTCTATGTCAGATAAACAGTTCACGTGACATCACAACATTCTGCAATCCCCGGATCTCCAGTTTAACTGTCAGATAACAGATTTGTTGACCTGGTTTATGGTTAATATCTCTGTAAATACTGGGCAGATTCATATGAAAAAAACTAGCACAAAGTAACATTTCTCTGTCTGTATTAATAAACTCAGGTGAATTATTTATTCACAGTGGTTTCAGAAAACGGTATCATTATTCAATCACAAGACATAGTTGTCAGCATTTTCATCTGACCACAAAATGGTCCCTGGCTTGTTGAGATTGCATGTTCTTCTTGTGTCTTGGTTGGTCTCATAGACAGTATAAATAAGCAGAATATGGGAGTGTGGCATCACCCATAGCTTTGGCCTCCCACCAAATGACGCTCACAATGCTAGCAGTTATAGGAGTGAATATGGAGCTGAGTTCCATATTAGGAATAGGAATTTATTTACAGACAAAACTGAGAAAGGCCAAAATTGCGCAAGGGTGCATGGGAGTTTGCCCAACCAGTCCACATGCACTTTGTGGATCTGGAGAAGGCATTCAACTCCGTCCCTCATGGGGTGAGGTCCTGTGGGGAATGCTCTGGGAGTACGGGGTTCGGGGCCCTTTGCTAAGGGCTGTTCGGTCCCTGTATGACCGGAGCAGGAGCTGTGTTCGCATTGCCGGTAGTAAGTCGGATCTGTTTCCGGTGCATGTTGGACTCCACCAGGGCTGCCCATTGTCACCGGTTCTGTTCATTATATTTATGGACAGAATTTCTAGGCGCAGTCAGGGGACGGAGGGGACACGGTTTGGGAACCACAGGATCTCATCTCTGCTGTTTGCAGATGATGTTGTCCTGATGGCTTCATTGAGCCAGGACCTCCAGCGTGTATTGGGGCGGTTTGCAGCCGAGTGTGAAGCAGCTGGGATGAGGATCAGCTCTTCCAAATCCGAGGCCATGGTTCTCGACCGGAAAAAGGTGGCTTGCCCTCTCTGGGTGGGTGGGGAGTCCTTGCCTCAAGTGGAGGAGTTCAAGTATCTCCAGGTCTTGTTCACGAGTGAGGACTGAATGTGAGATTGACAGGCAGATCGGTGCAGCGTCGGCAGTGATACAGTTGCTGTACTGTTGTGGTAAAGAGGGAGCTGAGCCAAAGGGCAAAGGTCCCAATTTACAGGTCAATCTACGTTCCTACCCTCAACTATGGTCATGAGTTCTGGGTAATGACCGAAAGGACAAGATCGCAGATACAAACAGCCGAAATGAGTTTCCTCCGCAGAGTGGCTGGGCGCACCCTTAGAGATACGGTGAGGAGCTCAGTCACATTGGAGGGGCTTGGAGTAGAGCCGCTGCTCCTTTACGTCGAGAGGAGCCAGCTGAGGTGGCTCGGGCATCTGTTCCGAATGCCTCCTGGAGGTGTTCCGGGCATGTCCCACCGGGAGGAGGACCCGGGGAAGACCCAGGACACGCTGGAGGGACTGTCTTCCAGCTGGCCTGGGAACGCCTTGGGGTCCCCCCGGAGGAGCTGGAGGAAGTGTCCGGGGTGCAGGAAGTCTGGGAGTCCCTGCTTAATTTGTTACCCTCCCGACCCGGCCCCGGATAAGCGAAAGAAAATGGATGGATGGATGGCAAAACTGAGAAATAAAAACACCAGGAACGTGTAGAGCAGGTTAATATGAACATTTAAAAACCAAAATGACAAGACTCACTGCAGCAGTTACAGAGAGGGGTGACCATTTCTCAATGTAAAGTCAACTGAAAATAGACAATGGAGCCAGAGGCACCACTTCCTATTTCGGCTAGCAGGTTAGCTATTTCCGTTAAAATATACAGTTTATGGTTGGTCCCAATCTGGAGAAGGATCCAGTTAGTTGGGCACATTATAGTATGGGATAAACACAAACATCTCCTTAACAATCTTCAAATTTGCTGTGGATTGTATTATTTTTCCCATCTCAATTTACCAGTGCAGAATATAAAGCTATGTCTAGGAGAAGTAGATTAAAATATTGTGCTATTACAGTTAAATGTAGGTTGGGCCTGTAGGGATTAGACATATAGAATGTAAAAAGGACCACACCGATGCAGAGAAATTGCATATGGGGATTAAAACTTGTGCTTTAGCGATTATGATTTTATTATCGTGGAACTAAAGTTAATCTGGCTAATGTACCAATCGTGTGGGGCATTATGTTCATGAAAGTCCAGACCTGGGACTTTGTAAATGCGCATATTTTCATTACAGTCCTGGATCACGACCGTCTTTAGTGCTGGGATAATCCTGGGGCATGCCCTATCTGTACTGCTGCATTGAGGATGAGACAATTGGAACAGGAATTATGATAAAAAATAAAAAAATACTTATAGAATACATGCGGGCATTTTAATAAAGTAGATACTGTAAATTATAACAATTAATGAAAGAAAGAGATTAAGAAAGAGTATTAAACCAGGACTAAACCAGAACTAGATCAGGCCTAAACCAGTACTAGATCAGGACTAGATCAAGACTAAAACAGGACTGAACCAAGACTAAAGAAAGACTAAATCAGGACTAAAGAAGGACTAAAGGGTGCATTCAAACTTCCACAATCACGACATCGAACTTGGTACTAAACTGGATTAAATCCAAAACTAAACCAAGACTAGATGAGGGCTAAACCAGGACGAGAACAGGGTCAAACCATTTCTACATTAGGACTTAAACTGGAACCAAAGCGGGACCAAACCAAGGCTAGTGTGAATGCACCCTAAATCAGGTCTAGACCAGATTAAACTAAATTTAAAGGTGTGCTATCTGTTTGTCTCTATGGAGATACAGGACTACGTTCATACCATACTCCATACAACTACCCACCCTTATGTCATAGATAACTCATGTCAATCACTGTTTCATCTTTGCACTGTTTCTCCTTACCCACCTCTTGTATATAGCTGAGAGATATTTGTATTACTATACTTCCATATTTTAAATTTTTACTTGTACATATACATTTACGCCTCTAATAATTATGCCTCGTTATTTTTACTTCCTATTTTACTACCTACACTGCCTGACAAAAGTATTAGGACGATTGTGTATTTCTGAACTTTCATAAATAATGATAACAAGACGTATTGGTAATGACAACAAATCAAATTATTGATATATTAAAGCAAATTTCATCAAGTTAAATAGCTTTTTCATCAAAATAACCACTTTTGGCCTTAATCACAGCTTTACAAATTCTGTCTGTCCTTTCAATCATGCATATGGGGTGATTTGAGAATATGAGTTGATTTTAAAGGTCCCATGACATGGTACTTCTTGATGCTTTTATATGGCGCCTTAATGGTTCCCTAATACTGTAAATGAATCCTTCTTCAAAATCAAACCTCAGTGCATGAGATATGACTTTGACTGTCTTCATGAGGCTAAATATGTCTCTGAAACGCTTTATTCTGGGCGTTGTTGCTTGAATGCAAATGAGGAGGACAGAGACAGGCCAGTGCAGCGGGTGGGGGTGTGGCCAAAAGCTCCGCTTTTTCCTGGATTAGTGGTGTGATGTGCGCTGTCACCCACTTCTGTGTTTTAAGAGCGGAGGAAGATATGAGACGATTTCCATTCAAAATAAACACATTTCCACAGAAAATAAAATTAAACCACTGCTGTTTCAGAGGTTCGGAGGCTTGGATAAAGGACATCTGAGCCTGGAAACATTCTCACGTGTCTTCAAGCAAATTAAAAACTGCATCTCTTTGCGTAGCTCGTTTGCGGTCCAAACTCTCTGGGCATGATTTCCAGAGACGGTGGGTAGACATCCAGACGGGGCGTGGAAACCTTTTCTCGAGTGTGACGTCAGAAAGTTCCCTTGTTCAGAATCGCCCGTTTGGGCTGTCTTTTTTTCAAACGCAGAAAAGGATCGCAAATGCTCAGTTTACACATTTCACAACTTTTAGCCATGGGGGGGGGCGGGGGGGCTAAACAGGGTAGGGGAGCTCACATTAACGTTCAAAAACCTCAGAAAGTGAAAATTTCATGCCATGGGACCTTTAAAATATTATTGAGTGTTCAAACTATTATTTTCATAATGAAAGGATGCTATGAAAACATGAGTAATATTCGTCCACAAATGGATTTGCGCACAATGATCTGAAAATATGAGAACGTGTGATAATATAATTGAATAAATACAATGAAATAGTATTAAGTACACCACATTTAAATAATGCTTGATACATTGAAAAGTTGGCTCAGTACACCAGCATCACAAATTATGGCATCGTCCTAATACTTTTGTCAGGCAGTGTATATTACCATTTATATTGTGACTTATTACTAAATATACGATGATGTGTGAGCTATTGTGTCTAAATAATTTCCCTTGTTGATCAATAAAGTTTGTCTAAGTCTAAGAATAATATATAGATATATATAATATAGATGATCGATTTTTTTGTTTGTTTGTTTGTTTTTAGATGTTTTTAGCTGTTATGTCACCTGCTTGTTCCCATGAAGATTAAGAAGTTTAATGCCATACTGTGGAACATTATAGACAATGCAAAAACATCTTCCATAGAGACGAACAGCTGTCGGACCCTCCCTCCACCAGAAAAGTTACATGGTATACCTTTAAACAGGACAAAGTTATTCCAGAACTACAGTACATCCAGACTAATCCAAGTCTATAATGTCCTGGCACATAAGTTATGCATATAGAAGAACCATTACCCGAGGCAGAGAAAGTAGCAGCTCTCATTCCGATACGCAGAAGACTGAAGTCCGTCTGACCCTCATGAATAAAACATGAATCCAAGGAGTGGGCGAGGGCCTTATAGACTCAACTCCTTACTGTCAGAGGGTTCACATCAGTAAAACGGATCAGAATGGAATGGATTCATTAAATGCAATGTAAATAAATTGTGTATTAATAAAGGCACTGTTAGTACTTTTTAAATGGTTTGCAATTCTCCAAAGTTATTCTTCAATAGTGGTGGAAGCTAATGAAGTACAAAAGTAAAAGTGTAATACTTTTTAGAATTTTAGGTGCTGTAACTGTAATTTACTTAAGCAGATTTTACACTAGATACTTTTTACTTTTACTTCAATATGTTTGAGAGCAGGTATCTGTACTTTCTACTCCAGTACATTTTAGAGCTGGACTGAAAAGTAAAAAGTACTTGTATGTTCTTTTATGGTTAGAGACCTGTTGAAATTGCTGAGACTTCCCAACTTTGAGCAAACCAAATACAAAAAAAAAAAACACTAGAAAAGTTTAAAACAGCTAGAAAAGTAAAGAAATCAATTGAATCACTTAAAATCTTCGAAATTCTTTGTTTCGCAACGTGCACTGGGGCGGTTTGCAACTGAGTGTGAAGGAGCTGGGATGAGGATCAGCTCCTCCAAATCCGAGGTCATGGTTCTTCACCAGAAAAAGGTGGCTTGCCCTCTCCAGGTGGGTGGAGAATCCCTGCCTCAAGTATCTCAAGGGCTTGTTCACGAGTGAGGGGAGGACTGAGTGTGAGATTGACAGACGGATCGGTGCAGCGTTGGCAGTGATGTGGTCGCAAAGACAAAGCTCTCGATTTACCGGTCAATCTATGTTTCTACCCTCACCTATGGTCATGAGCTCTGGGTAATGACCAAAAGGACAAGATCGTAGGTACAGGCGGTCGAAATGAGTTTCCTCCACAGAGTAGCTGGGTGCTCCTTTAGAGATAGGGTGAGGAGCTCAGTCACTTGGAGTAGAGCCGTTGATCCTCCACGTCGAGAGGAGCCAGCTGAGGTGGCTCGGGCACCTGTTCCGGATGCCTCCTAGAAGCCTCTCTCGGGAGGTGTTTCAGGCATGTCCCAATGGGAGGAGGCCCCGGGGAAGAGCCAGGACACGCTGGAGGGACTATGTCTCCTGGCTGGCCTGGGAACACCTTGGGGTCCCCCCGGAGGAGCTGGAGGAAGTGTCTGGGGTGAAGGAAGTCTGGGAGTCCCTGCTTAGACTGTTGCCCTCTTGACCTGGCCCTGGATAAGCAAAAATGGATGGATGGATAAATTCTTTATCAAAATCACTATAGTTGACATGGAGCAACTGATCAGTGCCACCATCGCACAGCTTGATGACATCAGTTAGGCTACGTTCACACTGCAGCCTGAAACGACCCAAATCCGATTTTTTTTGCCTCTATGCGACCTGTATCTGATCTTCTAATGACAGTGTGAATGACACAGATCCGATTTTTTCAAATGCGATCCAGGCCACTTGGATATGTGGTCCTAAATCCGATACATATCCCATCTTTTGACATGCGACTGCACGGCCAGGTCTCATTCATCCGACCTGAGTGTGTTTCCTCCAATGAGAGTGGTACAAGTAGGCGTTCACAAATGTGCACAAACGTTCTTCTCGTCATGCTAAAATAGTATATAAACTCGTATCAGTGAAACGGCGAAGCAGGTAGCAATCCCACCCCTATTGCCTGTGACTCCACACCCACATGTTCCTTTCTGCACACTTTGCTGCCACTGCCCCGCAAAACGCTGTGGCCAAAAACCTCGTCCTTCTCCGTCTCCTCCATAAAACAAATAAGCTGTACATGTTTTGGCTCCGGTACGAAAGCAACTTTAGGCTTGTGACCAAGACGGGTAGAGCGGCTGGATTGCAGTGAGTTCCACAAACAGATACTGGAGGCAGGGTTAACGTGGTCCACAGTTTTAATGTTTTTTTTTCAGTTTTCACAAAAAATATAAAGTGCTCACGTGCAAAGTGCAGTGCAAAATAAATTAAGGTGCAAGGAGGATAGGAGCGTGGCTTTTCTCCAGCAGCAGAGCAATCAATGATAGGATACAGGTGGCTTAAATACTGTTGGGTAAAACCATAAAAACTCCAAGGGGTGTATAATTAACATTAGCTGTTTAAAACTAAGTTAAAATCCTCCAATAAAATACCCCTCATCAAATAAACCATATAAAACCCACATACAAAAATAAACTCTTAGAAACCAAACACCTAATAAAGTATAAAATAAATAAACCCAATTAAAATAGGTGGCATTTCCTCCCCCCAATGTCCGCTGTCTTGAGCTGGCCCGGAACTCTTAAATGGTGTCTGGTCCCCCGGGGAATCTTTTGGCCAGACACCTGGACATGAGACACAGGTAAGTAAAACCACAACTCAACCCACGCATACCACTTTCACACTCTAAAATATCCACATCCCACACAAGACACAACTAATTTAAAAAGTGGCACATATTGCACATTGATTGTTGTCATTTGTCTCCACAGACCGGCGGCCACCATTACCGGAAGCACCTGCCCGACCGGACTCCGTGACAAACGCTACAAATGTTTTCAATAAATACTTTAAAACAATACAAATGTGTGCAATCTTATATGTGCAAATTAGCGTATCTTGTAAGTGCTCTAAAGGTGCAATGTAAATATATATAAAGTGCAAAGTCTATGAAAGTGCATGTGTGGATACTCATTCCGTAACGAACGGCCTGTTCGTTACATTTCCCCCTCCCTCTCCTAAGGCGCAGCCTCCTCCTCAGCACTCCTGGAGAGACAGTCCGCTACCATGTTATCTCTTCCGGGCCGGTACTGGACTGTAAAGTTGTATGGCTGCAAGGAGAGGTACCATCCAGTGATGCGGTTGTTGGCATCCTTCATTTTATGCAGCCATTGGAGAGCGCGATGGTCTGTCTCCAACAGGTCATCTATCCGAGGCATTGGATAGGGATCAAAATTAGATATCGCGTTGAGATACCTAAAGTCAATACAAAAGCGCAAAGAGCCGTCTTTCTTAGGTACCAGTACAATAGGACTGCACCATTCACTACTTGACACTTCAATCATTCCTAGCGCCAACATTAGCTTGATTTCCTTTTGCAACACAGGGACCAACCGCTCAGGGATCCTGTAGCTCCTCTGGCGTTGTTGCATCCATACTGTTAAGACTGATGCTGGTAAAACCCAACTCTTTACCTAATAGATTCCTATCAATGTCAGTAACAACCTGGTCCTTTCTGCTATGACCAGTATGCAGCTTGCCTGCAGGAGCACCAATTAGCTCCTTCAATCGTCTCTCATTAGCAGTATGAATATCTTCATCTTCAGGTTTAATTACAAAAATGCCTTTGCTCCCTTCACTTTTTGATAATTGTTGGAGTGGCGAATGTCCATTTGCACAAAAGCGCTGCGTGCCTTGCCAGTCAATAGGGGGACAAGGCGGACCGCCCACTCTTCCTTTGGCCAATGACAAACTTGGGCCATCCGCTCAAATGTGATTAAAAAATGTTCAATGTCATCTTCTGGGGTCAAGATTGGCAGTTTGGGCTCCCTCTGCGGTCTGTAGCCATAGCCGCCAGGGTCCGGGCCATAATCTTCACCACCATCATCCTCATCATAGTCACCTGATGGCTCATTTTGTCCTTGCACATACAACTCAGAGTGCTCGGACCTCCTCTGCTGCTGCTGGATTTGCTGGAACTGCCGCTGCATGGCCTTCCAGCACTGCTCCTGTTGAAGCTGGTCTTTCTCCTGCTTCCTCTCTCTGGCATCTTGCCTCTCGATCAATGCTTTCACAAGAGCAGTCAACTCCTCCACTTTATCATGGGACCCACTTGTGCCCTCTTGGGGGTCAGATGTTACAGCATTTCCTTCATCTGGCTCCTCAGCTTTTCTCCCTCCTCTTAGCATCATGTTAATTTGCGGACTCACTGTGGCGGGGCAGCACTTCTGACACCAAATGTGACCACTGTGGCGGGATCCCACTTCTGACACCAAATGTGACCACTAGGCGGCTCGCATTCCACGCCCGGCTCCAAGCCAGCGATCCCACTTCTGACACCAAATGTGACCAAGACGGGTAGAGCGGCTGGATTGCAGTGAGTTCCACAAACAGATACTGGAGGCAGGGTTGACGTGGTCCACAGTTTTTAATGTTTTTTTTCAGTTTTCACAAAAAATATAAAGTGCTCACGTGCAAAGTGCAGTGCAAAATAAATTAAGGTGCAAGGAGGATAGGAGCGTGGTTCTTCTCCAGCAGAGCAATCAATGATAGGATACAGGTGGCTTAAATACTGTTGGGTAAAACCATAAAAACTCCAAGGGGTGTATAATTAACATTAGCTGTTTAAAACTAAGTTAAAATCCTCCAATAAAATACCCCTCATCAAATAAACCATATAAAACCCACATACAAAAATAAACTCTTAGAAACCAAACACCTAATAAAGTATAAAATAAATAAACCCAATTAAAATAGGTGGCATTTCCTCCCCCCAATGTCCGCTGTCTTGAGCTGGCCCGGAACTCTTAAATGGTGTCTGGTCCCCCGGGGAATCTTTTGGCCAGACACCTGGACATGAGACACAGGTAAGTAAAACCACAACTCAACCCACGCATACCACTTTCACACTCTAAAATATCCACCTCCCACACACGCAAACACACACAAGACACAACTAATTTAAAAAGTGGCACATATTGCACATTGATTGTTGTCATTTGTCTCCACAGACCGGCGGCCACCATTACCGGAAGCACCTGCCCGACCGGACTCCGTGACAAACGCTACAAATGTTTTCAATAAATACTTTAAAACAATACAAATGTGTGCAATCTTATATGTGCAAATTAGCGTATCTTGTAAGTGCTCTAAAGGTGCAATGTAAATATATATAAAGTGCAAAGTCTATGAACGTGCATGTGTGGATACACATTCCGTAACGAACGGCCTGTTCGTTACAAGGCTACTTCCGTAAACATTGAGCGCGTTCGCTGCATGTGACGTCATCGTGTCCTCCAAGGCGCATTCAGGACACTTTTGGGGAGTTTAGCGTTCACACTGGAGATCACATACAATTCGCATTTAACTGGAAATGTGAACGGCCTCGCAAAAAAATCGGATTTCATAAAAAAATCGGAATTGAGCATTAAAGGGATATGCCACCCCCAGGTCAAATTTGGGCATCTCCCCACAGTCCAGAGACTAAAATAAGTGGTGGAAAGCGTTTTCCTGCTCACCCAGCCATTGTCCGAGTCTGTCGCCACTGACCGCCGCGGTATCTGGTGCTCCTCCGCCTTAGACTGGAGTCTAACGTCGCCAGAGAAAGATTTTGGCCAAAAGGAATTAATTTGCTCGATGCGTTTCCCAATTACTTTGTGTGTAGTGCGCATTCATATCGAGTGCAAATAAATGTGCAAATCAACACGGAGAGCTTGCCTTGGTCATTTTGGGTGGGAACTATTTTCCAGTGCGTAAGAATACAGCCGTATCACCCAGCACGCTGCCAGGGGAATCCCAGTTACGCACCGGGAAGGGAGTTCCCCTGTTGTACAACGTGGTGCGTGATACGGCTGTATTCTTACGCACTGGAAAATAGTTCCCACCAGAAGGAAAACGCTTTCCACCACTTATTTTAGTCTCTGGACTGTGGGGAGATGCCCAAATTTGACCTGGGGGTGGCATATCCCTTTAAGCCCTGCAGTGTGAACGTAGCCTTAGTCTACTTACACCTTATTTAATCCTACCTGTACCGTTGTATTTTATTATTTTATTACAATTTTTATTATATTGTTTACTTTTTTCCCTTGTATTTCTATTGCATGCTATTAGTACTTCTTGACTATCTTAGCGAGTCAACGGTTCTTCTGATCCTAAGCATTTCATTGCATTGTTGACCTTGTGTTGATTCTGCATATGACAAACAATCTTGAATCTATTTGATGCTTTAATTGTTCTGAAAATCACTGCAAAATGCTTTTACTTTTTACTCACAAAGTACATTTTTAAACAGGTACTTCATTAGTTTTACTTAGATTTTTTTTCATGTGATGCTTTTACTTGAGTAATCTTTTGCCCCAGCAAAGTTATCTATCTATCCAGAGTGATGTTTTCCCATGGTATTAATGCTAGCAACAACTGACAAAGCATGCATTTTCTGATTCTTAGACAGTAAGTCTCTTTATAATTCAATGCAGACAGTACACAGCGGACTTATTTTGCCCTCAAGAGCTCCTTATATAATATAGTATCTGTACTGGGGCAAGATAAAATTAGCTCAAATACCAGTACATGGGAAAAAAAAAATCAGGTACCAGGCCTTTTTATCTGTAGGCACAGGTTCTTTAAATCCACTTTAGGGTCCAACTCATATTGATTCATTAGACCTCCTTCTGGCTTATCTGTGGTTATATAGGACTGACTCATTAACATTTAACTTTTAGCTGCCCCAGGAACAAACCATATCTTATGTCTACATTTTCTTTGCTTTAGGGTTGTCAAACGTATCAGCATTTGTATCAAAACTAGATACTAATTTTTGGAGGTATCGAGACCAGAAAAGTCACATTCACAGGACAGAAATCAACTTTTCCTGAATAGCTTTAGAATGATCTTGAGCTTTATCAGATAGAAGTATAAGAGCACATAGACTAGTGTACACACATGGACCACTATGAGAACAATCTGGATGACTGGGGGATTACACAAACCCCATGGTAATATAAAAGAAGATATTATGATTTAATGTTGGAAATCACATTCTTCTGTCTAAATCAAGTGTGTTTTTATTATCATCATGTAATCCACTATGTGCTTATCTCCATGAAGACGTTATTGCTTTGCCTGAATGTTCTATGGCATAATCTATCTCCATGGAGACAAGCAGGTGATGCTACGAGGCCAAGTTACAGGTCAGATCTGTAGCGAGGAGACTCTGCTTGTAAGAATGCATCTTTCTCCATGTATATTTAAGCAACAAAAACACCTGTAATAGATTAAATGTAAAACAGATACAGTATGTTTAATGCCGTCCTGTAGATACATACTTTATTTCATTCATTTCAATTGTCTGTTTATAAATGACATTTTGAGGACAGTTGAAAGAGAGTTATGAAGAGTTAGGGATTGTTAATTGTTCTGGCAACGGTGTAACTTGGCTCTCAGCAGAGCGGAACAAGCAGAGACATCAAACTTTAGTTAGATCCAGCTGAGAGAAAAGCTCAGGCGTCTTACCCGTTCACAGATACACAAAGCACTTCCCTCTGCACATTTTCCACAAACTAAATGTCGGTATTTACACTAAAATTGGCTCAAGTACGTTTGTCAGCGTTGCCATGTTTTTTCCCTGTTACTAACAACGGAAACCCATGGACAGCAGATTTGTGATTCTAAACTACGATACACTTGTAAGATTTTCCCTCTGGTGTTTCGTGCACTTTTTTCTACAAATTTAAAACTAGGCCTACTTAATACACACATCATCTATTATTGAGAAAGATTAAATATTTATATTGAAGTACAAACTTCTACCACATTTTTTATGTTTGTTAGCTTTTCAAGAAGCCACTGCATGTTCTACTTTTCCCAAAACTGTAACAGCATTATTGATAAAGCACATAAAAGGAAGATATTCTCACATTAATTTAGACTTTAGACTTGTGTGGTAATGCATCCTAATTTGGTCCTGGTTTGAGCCCAGTTTAGTTTTGATGTAGACTTGATTTGGTCCTTTTTCAAATCTTGGTTTAATCCTGGTCTAGTTTTGTTTAAGTTTTAGTCTAGCTTGATGAGGTGAATGTGCGATTCTTAACACACCCTCAAAGTTGCTGTATTTAATTTTTACTATCTTAAAAATGCAAAAACTGATTCTTTTCAAACAGTCTGCAGTGGTCCAAAGTTATTCCTCATTTACCTTAATCATTCCGAACATCTTAATTATTCACAGTGATGAGCTTATTTATTTTTCTATTGAAAAATAGACAGTTATTCTATTGAAAAACAGTCACCCCTCTCTCCATAGCTGCTGTTTTTATTTCACTATTTTGTCCATAAATCAAGCTCTGAACAGTAATAACAGACAAATCAGGTACCTTCTTTCCCTGAGGTCGCATCCACTAAAGTTTGAACAGATTTGATCGACAGCCTTGCTAAGTGGGAAGGGGTGTAACCTACCAACAGCCTCGCTCGGATTGGCTCTTTGGTTGCTATGACACTCACGGTCAGAATTCCAAATACGGAACATTGCTCCAAATTTGCCCCTTTTAGAAACCACAGCGAAGTTTTGTTGGAAAAGCTAACTATAACTAGCATGCTAACAGTGAACTCCCTGAATCTTGGGCAATAAAATGATTCATAATTAGATGCAGACAGTACACAGCAGACTTATTTTGATCTCAAGATCTACTTATACAATATCTGTACTTGGGCAAGACACATTTTGGAAAAAGGCCTTTAAAGGTGCATTGTGTAAGGTGCATTGAGTCCGTTAAATGCTTTTCTCCATGGAGATCATAATGTTTTGGCTGGAATGTTTCACAGTATGGTATTTAACCTTTCTATCTTCATGGAGACCACACTAGACAAAGTCAGAATTCGCAGAAGTCGCAGTCAGAATGTCTGTTTTTCTAGGTATTTTTGAGCTATAAAAATAGTAAACAAGTTGTAATTGTAACAGTTGTAGTTGTAACAAACATGTAATTTAATAAATGTAAGGCAGAACAGTTTAATGTCATACTGTGGAATATTCCAGGCAGAGCAAGAACATATCTATAGAAACAAGCAGATGACGGACCCGTAACTAAAAAGTTACATAGTGCATCTTTAAAGAGAACTAGGCCAGATCAAAATGGGTATTCCACGAACGTCGCTAAAACCTAAGTGGTTAGTCCTCGCCTGACTTAGCCGCAACCCAGACTAAAGCCTCAAGTCGTTCCACTAACGCATTTCAGCTGCGCCTCATCAGCGCTAAGTTCAGTCAGGCCTATCCAGTCCTGGCCTACGCGCGGGCACGGGGGACGTAAGAAGCCAAGAACAAGCGATTGTCGAAAACGCGACCATGGGGAAGATTCGGGCCGATTATTTCAGCGCATCAGAACAGAAGTTGCTTTTGGAACTCTACAACACATTTGCAATAACCAAGGTGAGAGACATGGCGTGGCAGAAGATCGCCGAGCGCTTAAATACGTAAGTTAAGTCCTGCAACAGTGCTGAAGTTTGTTGAGTTTTTAAGTATGTTTTCACCATTGGTGTTAAGACAAGTCTAGTGGAGAGGATATGCTACGGTTTAGCACGTGGGAGATGCAGGTTCAATACTCAGGGGGAACAGTTGGTGTCATAAAATGTTTTTATTTGTAGAGCAATCTTGTCAGTTGTAATTTATTTTTACTGTGTAAAAGTATTTGCTCCAACTAATACGTTAAATTGTGTTATCTTGTCTTTGAGCAGGAATAATGTGAAGAGGACTGTTTTGCAGGTAAAGACAAAGCATAAAAACATTTTGCAGAGTGGTAAGTAGGCTAATATTAATATTATTATTCAGTGAAATTAGTAATACTGTTGAAATGGTACCTTAATTTAATTTAAAATGAACAGTAGCTACCAAGCCACAGGAGGTGGGAGCCCCTCTCAAAACCTTTCACCTGCAGAGGAGCTGGAACTGGCCCTAAACCGGGGTCGCCCACTGGTGGAGGTAACTGAAGGAGGGACCCCATCAAAGATCCTTCCTGCGAGTTCTCGTGAAGAGTATATTCAAGGTATTCTCTAGGCTAATGCTTGCCTCAGCTGTGATCCAAGCATTTGTATTTTTTAATAGTATGCTTGTGTTCTAGTTACTGAAGATGGCGTACACTTGGACCCTCCTCAGCAGTCCTCCAGCAGTGCCTTGCCTGACCCTCAGCAGTCCTCCAGCAGTGGCCTCACACCAGAATGTCATACCTAATGTCATTTATTGTTTTATGCCTATTGATAGAAATTGATGAATAGGATTTCATTAAAGAGCCTTGCACAGCATCTCTGAAGCAAATTTGTTGAATCACTGAAATGTTGCATCATGGAGTGTGCCCGTTATTTGGCTACATTTTGTTTTAAAAGGAAAGGTTTACCTTTAACTGTATTCTTTGATAGATGTCACATAAAATATAAAGTGTCAATGTCGTCAAGTGAGAGTGATGTTAGGCCCAGCTGATATAAGTTCTATGATGATATGAATAATTGTTGGTTAAATTAATTCACATTTGTGTAATGTGTGGCAAATGTAAGTTTGTGAAAATGTAACATAAAATTGACTTGCGCATGAATTCGTCAGTAAGAGGAATTGAACCCAGGACACCCACATGAAAGACATAGTACATAACCACTCAACCAAAGTCCTTCTCTGTGCTGCTTCTAGAATTCTTCTAGCGGCTCAAAAGAATATTTTTAAATTACTGGAAATTTGTCAAAACTGACCAAGAACGTAAGGTAACTTTTTTTTTTTTTTTTGCTGATATTGTTTTCGGACAACACAGATAGTCATGCGGGAGGTTTGCGGAACTGTTTACTTCCGGAACGTATTCTCTGCGACACGGCCTGTTTAAGCCTCGTCTGTAGCCTGCCCGGTACCAGGCTAGCTCTGAGGACCATGTTGCCGCAGTAGCTCAGCTTGGACTAATGTTAGCGAGAGTCATGGAACGGAAATCTCTAGTGGACTAGCGCAGACTGGCGAATAAAGCCGGGCTTTGCACTTAGCCGCGTTCGTGGAATACCCCTCCGGTCTCAAGCAGGATTAGACCTAGTCCAAACCAGAACTAAACCAAGTAGACCAGGGCTCTCAAGTCTCACGTATTGAGAGTGTGACACACGCAATTCGACGACACATGGCATTTCTCACGCTGATTTTTTATTTTTTTTTTGTGCCCAGAAAATCAGTCTGTGTGGCTCAGTTTGCACCTCACGTTTTCAGTGAAAAAAACTCTCCCCCTCCTGCCCGTCCCGCTCCCTGGAAAAAAATCAGCCAATCAGAAAATAGATTGTTCTGTTGTTGGGCAGACTGTAGAGTGTAGTTTCAGCTGCTAAGCGCACACTGCGGTGATGATAAAACAAACTGAGAACCATCAGGTAATAACTTCATTTATATAACTCTCATTAGTTGCTTTGTAGTTTAAGTTTGCTCTTCAGACAAACATTTACAGCAGGGCTCTCAAGTCTCACGCATTGAGAGAGACAATTCACTCGCACCCCCCCCCCCCCCCCCCCCCCTCCACACCCCTCCTCGGAAATTACGCAGTCTCACGCACGACCCCGCTCAAAACCTGAGAGCCCTGAAGTAGACTAAAGCAGAGCCAAAAGGGGCCTAAGTAAAGTACTAAACCTGAACTAAACCAGAAATATATGAAAAACAGGTCTATCATCTAATTCTAAAGTCACCATCCAATTAAAGAAGAAATAACCTTACTTCTGTCGCTGGCCCTGCACAGAGAAGTCTCACTACAAATACATTTTTAATCCAGCCACACTAACTACAGCCCAGCTAATTAGCTTTAGTCCGGAAGTTAACTGCTAGCTTTGGCATTTTTTTATTTGAACCCATCCTCGTAGTAGCTTTGAGCTGTTTTATCAGCGTCGCACTGAAGCCGGTAATTAGCAACAAGCGGCTAACTCTGAGGCTAAAGAGAGAGAACCAAAGCAATTAGCAAACAAGGGAGCAAACAGAAGACGGGGAGGAGAAGAAAGGGTTAAAGTCCGGTGAAAATGGGGCGGACGATTTATGTTCTGAGCTTTAAACGTGTCTAGGATTAATGTAAGTCTATAAAGGAATGCTCTAAAGATAGAAAATACATGGGGAAGGCTAATGGTTGTTTGTTGAGATAAATACACTGCTGGGAATTACATGTAAAAAGAGATCGAGTCCTTTTTTAATTAAGGTCTTATCTTATTATTATTATTATTAGTATTAGTATAATAATAATAATAATAATAATAATAATAATAATTATTATTATTATTATTATTATTATTATTATTATTATTATTATTATTATTATCATTATTATTATTATTATTATTATTAAGGCCTTTGGAACTACTTTTGGACTTGGGATGTTACAATTTACGTCATAAAGGTGCAAATGTAACTTTTCTAGTTGGAGATGTTACTTAAAACTATAGACTGTATCTATAAATGGACATCTTTAATCCGCTAACCGCCTCCGGCTCCATCAACTCTGCCACCAATTCACTATCTATTGGTTATTCTATTGAAAAACCGTTAACCCTCTTTCTGTAGCTGCTGTTTTTATTTCACTATTTTGTTCATAAATCAAGCTATGAACAGTAATAACAGACAAATCAGGTACCTCCTTTCCCTGAGGTCGCATCCAATAAAGTTTGAACAGATTTGATTGACAGCCTTGCTAAGTGGGAAGGGGTGTTACCTTCAACAGCCTCACTCGGATTGGCTCTTTGGTTGCTATGACACTCACGGTCAGAATTCCAAATATGGAACATTGCTCTAAATTCGCCCCTTATAACTGCTAGCCTCAATGAGCTTCATTTAAGTCCCCTGTGGGTGATGTTGCACTCCCTTAGTCACTTCTTTGTGTTATGCCCCCCCAGTGGCAGAATTTGTTACTGTGTTTACTACTACTACTACTACTACTACTACTACTACTACTACTACTACTACTACTACTACTACTACTACTACTACTAGGGTCCTTCTAGGGTCCTCGAGTGCCTTCTAGGGTCCTCGAGTGCCCTGTGGATCTCTGGGTATAAAAAGACCTCCTCCTCCTTCCTCCCATGACCTGCAGCTGCCCTGCTTGTACCCACACCCACATTTCAACACTAACATTTCATTACAACTGTTCCCAAACTGATTTTCATTCACAGCACACAGTGCACTACTTATATATAGCTACTGCATGGATTATCTATGCTTAAAATCATTAAATACATTTCAGTTTAGTTTTAGATGCTCCACACATACAGTCACTCTCAAGTTCTAAAAAGCTCCAAAAAGTAGATTTTTTAAAGTATTTTAAAAATCACCTGCTTGTCTCTATGGAGACAGATAAGGTTAAAGCCATACTGTTGAACATTCCATTCCAACATATTGTAATATAATAGACAAAACACAACTCCAGGATTTTCTCCACAGCTCACAGACTCAAGAGCCATTTGGGTTGTTTTTTTCAAATTTGGAAGAAGAAAATTGGACTAAAAATTGCTTTGCTATCTATCTATTATCTATTATTAAATTATTGTGGGATGTAAGATCTTTTTCATTACTCCAAGCTTATTTTTTATAATATTTGTCTTTGGTTCAGTCTATAGAGAGCTTTGTAGACCCCAGTCCTGTTTTCTTTTGTATCTCGTGGCGTGCGTTATCATAAACGTTGTTAGCCAAGCGAAATGGAGCGAGAAGCCTAAACGTACAGAGAGGAGATAAAAAGGTAGTTAGCGTTAGCTCCCAGGCTAACTCTAAACAAAACACGCACAAGGAGAGCACTAAACACACAACTCCAGCTGTTTACAGAAAAATGAACTGCAGTGAGTTTTACAGCTGAGGAGGACTAAACCAGGACTAAACCAAGTCTAAACCAAGACTAAACCAGGACTAACCTAGGACCAAACCAGATCTAGGGTCCACTTAAAACAGGACCATAGCAGAACAAAACTAGTTACATCTACGAGTAAAACATGTCTAAAATTAGTATAGGACTAAACAGAGCATTTCTGAAGCAGCTTCTCTGCTCCATCTGAGATTATCTTTTTATCTCTTACCTAAAGGTTGTCCTTGGTACTTGCAGCTGTTCAGCTTCCTGCTTCTCTTACAATAAAAATGATTTATAATTAGATGGAGACAGCACACAGCAAACTTACTTTAATCAAAAGCTTCTTATACAATATATTATATAAACCAGGTCTAAATCAATATTAAGTCAGGTCTAAACTGATATTAAGTCAGATCTAAACCAGGTCTAAACCAATATTAAGTCAGGTCTAAACCCCTTAGAAATGTTTGTAGAAGAGAGGAATAACATTTTCAATGAAAATATTGGAAAACCACTGGATAACAGAGCCACAGTTTGAGTTTATGAAAGTGGAATACCCTATGACTCCCATCTTCTTTTTACTTAAAAAAAAAATACATAAACAGTTAGTGAACCCACCAGGCAGACCAACTGTGGCAAGTAAAAACTCATTGACTGAACCGGTAAGCCATTTTGTAGATACATTTATAAAGGACATTGTAAAAATTTTACCTTCATATGTAGCGAACACGACCGCTGTCTTACAATTACTGACTGATATTTCTATGCCTGTGAGCTCTTTCCTTGTGTTATTTGATGTGGAGGCGCTGTACACCTACATCCCACATGAGGGGGGGTTGGAGGACTGGATTAGTTCCTGATGACATTGACCACGTTTATCTTAAAATCTAATTATTTCATTTTGATAAGAAATATTTTTTACAATGTCAAGGCACCAGCATGGGGTCACCGTTCGCGCCCAATTATGCCAACTTATACATGGGACTGTGGGAGGAAAGACATATCTTCAACAATAACCCCTTTGCCAGTAATGTTTTGTTTTATTGCAGATTTATTGATGATATCCTAATGGGTTTTGTAGGCCATGAAAGTGAACTCACAGCTTTTAAAGGGATATGCCACCCCCAGGTCAAACTTGGGCATCTCCCCACAGTCCAGAGACTAAAATAAGTGGTGGAAAGCGTTTTCCTGGTCACCCAGCCATTGTCCGAGTCTGTCAGCACTGACCGCCGCAGTATCTGCAGCTACTCTGCGTTAGACTGGAGTCTAACGGCGCCAGAGAAAGATTTCGGCCAAAAGGAATTAATTTGCTCGATGCGTTTCCCAATTACTTTCTGTGTAGTGCGCATTCATATCGAGTGCAAATAAATGTACAAATCAACACGGAGAGCTTGCCTTGGTCATTTTGGGTGGGAACTATTTTTCAGTGCGGAAAAAGAAAGCTGAAGCACGCACCACGCTGCGCAACAGGGGAACTCCCTTCCTGGTGCGTAACAGGGATTCCCCTGGCAGCGTGCTGTGTGCTTCGGCTTTCTTTTTCCGCACTGAAAAATAGTTCCCACCCAAAATTACCAAGTCAAGCTCTCCGTGTTGATTTGCACATTTATTTGCACTCGATATGAATGCGCACTACACAGAAAGTAATTGGAAAACGCATCGCGAAAAGTAATTCCTTTTGGCCGAAATCTTTCTCTGGCGCCGTTAGACTCCAGTCTAACGCGGTGTAGCTGCAGATACCGCGGCGGTCAGTGCTGACAGACTCGGACAATGGCTGGGTGACCAGGAAAACGCTTTCCACCACTTATTTTAGTCTCTGGACTGTGGGGAGATGCCCAAGTTTGACCTGGGGGTGGCATATCCCTTTAAGGACTATATTAATAACATGTACCCAACCTGAAAAGAGACACAATACTGCACACTAGTAGCTTCCACCCTGACTATCTAATTGACAATGTTCCCTATGGACAGTTCATCAGACTCAAGAGAATATGTAGTAGAGAAGAGGATTTTGTGGTAAAGGCTCATGAAATGTCTGAACGTTTCAAACAAAGTGGGTACAGTCAGTCTCTGAATGACAAAGCCATGAAAAAAGCTAACCAAAAGGAGAGAAGAGAACTTTTACATCCTCAACCAGCTCAATGTAACAATGACAATAGAGTCACCTTTGTGTCACAGTATTCGACTGCTTCAAAACAAGTTAAAAAGATCATCAATAAGCACTGGGGTATACTAGAGTGTGATCCAACCTTGAATCACTTGTCCTCCCACAGACCACGCTTCTGCTTCAAAAGAGGAAAAAACATTAGAGACATAGTGGTGAGCTCCATGTACACGCAACCCATTCAGCACAGTTGGCTCTCCCAACCAGTCCTGGGCAATCACAGATGTGGAAGATGTGCACATTGTGCTAACACGATAAACACAAAAACTTTCAATCATCCACATTCTGGAAAGACATAACATTAAGGACTTTGTTAATTGTTCTACTATTCATGTCATTTATGTGCTTATGGTGCCTTATGTATGCAGGGCTCTCAAGTCTCACGCTTTGAGAGTGTGACACACGCAATTCAACGTGTTCACACGCTCACACGCCACACATGGCATTTCTCACACAAATTTAGTTACGCAATTCAAGCTCAGCGCACAGCGCTTCTGTGCGCAGAAAATCGGTTAGATAATGGAGGCACTGCGCGTTTTCAGCGAAAAAAAAGCACAGACTTAATCAGTCCGCTGTAGCACTGGAATCCTTTGAATGGTCCATGGTAGAAAAGGAGGTTTCATTTGAACAGTTTTTGAACTGGAAATGCTTCAACTTCCATTCAGCATTTTTAATCTGAAGGAGCTGGATTAGGCCAGACAAACACCCCCTAGGGCAGTTCAGAAACCTTCAGTAATGAGCTCTGGATGATAGTTGAAACATCTCAACTTCAAAAGTGTCCAGATGACCTTTGACCTCTCTCTACCAAATGAGGGACTCCTTTTAAAGGACACAGGGGGTGCTGTCTAAGTTGTCCTCTTCTTGGGCTTGTCCCACCGTGGAAATAGTAGTGCCAGTAAAGTTCTGGGCCGGTTCCTGAAGGCTGTGATGCAAATGTTCAGATGCTTCATTGCATCCTGGACTCTGGTCCCAGAGCCATCACCAGGACCTTGGAGGCAGAGCCGTATTGGTTGATCAGGTCTCGGGCTCTAGCTTTGCCCAGCTTCTTGATGTTATTTCATTTGAGATAAACTTCATCTGGGACTTTGAACTGGTCCAGAGCCTTTTCCAGAGTCTGCACTACTGTCTTGGTGGGATCTCATTTTGGATGGCAGCTTTTGGAGAAGTTTCTTCACTAGAGCCTGTATCACCAGGCTCTCCACTGACCCCAGGGTCTGTGAGGCCTGAGGAGCTGCAGTGGTTTCTGAAGCTGAGGCTGGCTCTTTTGTCTGCAGCCTCTCACATGCAGCTTCTGCTGTTACGTCCTCTGCAGTGTTGAGCTCCTCCTCCTCTGTGTTTAACTCTTCTGCTCCAGTCTGGAGGTGTTTCTGGACCACCATTGGACTGTGTGTGTACTCTGGGGTTTGGTCCTCTAGTGTTTGGAGCTCAGTTGGACTGTGGTCTCCCTCTGAGCTGCTGTCATCTTCATCCGATTTCATTATTGGACAGTTGGGCTCCTCTGGGTTTGGTGTCTTCAATGGAATCTTAGAACCTTCCAGGTTATGGTTATCCTCTGGAGGCCCTAGGTCCTGTGGGTTCTGGTCCTCCTCTGGACTCTTGGGATTGTCCAGAGATTGGGTCTCCTCTGGTGCCTCCAGAATTTGAACCTCCATTGGACTCTCTCCATTTTCTGGACTTTTAGTCTCTCTGCCTCCTCTTGGTTCGCCAGGCTCTCCACTGACCCCAGGGTCTGTGAGGCCTGAGGAGCTGCAGTGGTTTCTGAAGCTGAGGCTGGCTCTTCTGTCTGCAGCTTCTCACATGCAGCTTCTGCTGTTATGTCCTCTGCAGTGTGGAGCTCCTCCTCCTCTGTGTTTAACTCCTCTGCTCCAGTCTGGAGGTGTTTCTGGACCTCCATTGGACTGTGTATGTACTCTGGGGTTTGGTCCTCTAGAGTCTGGGGCTCAATTGGACTGTGGTCTCCCTCTGAGCTGCTGTCATCTTCATCCTGTTTCGTTATTGGACAGCTGGGCTCCTCTGTGTTTGATGTCTTCAATGGTATCTTAGGAGTTTCCAGGTTTTCATTACCCTCTGGAGGCCCTAGGTCCTGTGTGTTCTGGTCCTCCTCTGGTCTCTTAGGATTGTCCAGAGATTGGGTCTCCTCTGGTACCTCCAGAAATCCTCCAGGAGCAGCTTCTGCTGTGGTCTGAGGAGCAAGTGGAACCAGCTCCTCCTCTGGGACTATGTAGCCCATCATCTGGAGTAGAGCTGCTGTCGCTCTCCTCCTGGCCTCCTCCTTGGAGCCCCCTGTGCCCACCGCAGTGCACTGATCCAGGGACACCTCCATGGAGAAGACCCACTGACTGCCAGCCGCTGTGTCCTCTAGCAGGCGGTACTGGGCGGCGTGTGTTTGCGCGCCATGAGAAGCTCAGACAGGCGAGTGCATGGATCTTTGCACAGACCGAAGTCTGGACGTTCGTGGAGCCAGAGGTTAGCGTAGCCGTAGCCATTGGTGTAGCTGTTGCCGTGGCTGTAGCCATTTGTGTAGCCATAGCTATTAGTGTAGTTGAGGTTCCTCTGGTTCTTCTCCGTTGCTTTAGCACCATGAGACAGGCTTGAGTTTTAGCCTCTCTCCTGTTGGGATCTCGCGCTTCTGCACTGAAGGACCTGACCGAAGCTCGGATGATGAAGATGGGGCAGCGGTGAGGTCCCATTGTGGACTCTGTGAAGTCCAGGAAGAATATTTTTATTTTGAGTTTATCTGTTTTGCCTACTTTGAGCTACCTTAGCTGCCATATTGTTTTAGACTTTTCAACTGTTCTGTTACTTGCCAGTGTTTAATGAACTGTCAACGACTGAACCTGGTGGACTAAATGAAGCACAGGATTTGAGCTGTTTTTTGTAAATAATTACTTGTACATATTGCTTGTGTGTTGTGTAAATAATGTGTAAATAGATTAATGTTATGGTGGTGAGATTGTCCATTTCTGAATGCCCTGCACTGGTCGGCATGTTGTAATGTTAACTTGTAAGATAAAAAAAAAAAAAAAATCTATACTACTGTATATATTGCATTCAAAAAATATGACTTTAAGAGAAAGAACATGTGACCGAATGGAATTTAGTCACACCTGGTACTACTCTGGCAAACCTGATGACGCTGTAGAAGCGAAACGCGTTGTTCGCTCTCACCTAATAAAGGATAAAGACTTAAGTCAAACAAGTGTGCGGTAAACCTTTTTTGGAATCAGGTTATTAAGTCAGGTCTAAACCAGGTCTAAGCCAATACTAAACCAAGTCTAAACCAATATTAAGTCAGGTCTAAACCAGGTCTAAACCAAGACTAAACCAAGTCTAAACCAATATTAAGTCAGGTCTAAACCAAGATTAAACCAGATCTAAACCAGGACTAAACCAGGTCTAAACCAGGACTAAACTAGATCAGAACTAAATCAGATCTAGGGTCCAATTAAAACAGGACCATAGCAGAACAAAACTAGTTACAGCTACAAATAAAACATGTCTAAAATTAGTATAGGACTAAACAGAACATTTCTGAAGCAGCTTCTCTGCTCCATCTGAGTTTTTCTTTTTATCTCTTACCTAAAGTTTGTCCTTGGTACTTGGAGCTGTTCAGCTCTCCAGGTAATGCGTTTATAAAGGAATTATCCTGTATCTGAAGGGTGAATATTGCCACGAGGTCGACTTTTGAGTGGGATTTGTAATTTTAACTCTTCTTCTGAAACATGAATACTAAACACCTCATATATTTATTCATATGAGGGAGACTAAACCAGGTCTCCCAATATTAAGTCAGGTAATATGAGGGAGAATATGAACATTAAATAGAAGAAATGTCTAACGATTTCCCTGATCCTTGTCTGTCAGGGTTCCACAAACTCACTATGTTGGGTTGGCTGTTGTCAATAATCATGTGAGTAAAACAAAAACAAAACAAAACATCTTAGTTCATTAATCTTGAAAGAGAAAACACTGAACTTGATAAACCTAATATTACAGAGATATTAAAGCTGCAACACTATGCAACTTTTCCAATGGATGGTCTGCTTGTTTCCATTACACAATATGACATTAAACACCTGTTTCGAGACAAGCAGGACAAGTTACAGGTCAGATTTGTGAAGGGTGAGTCCACCCACAGTAAGAACGCAATGTATCTCTGAGCAATAGAAACACCTGTAATTGAAGAATATAAGAAAGACATAACACCATACTGTGGAAGATTCCAAGCAACACAATAATATCTCCCTGGAGATAAGCGGATGGCTGACCTTCAACAAGAAAAAATACATAGTGCACTTTAATCATAAACCAAGTCAAAACATTTAGATCATTAAAGGGACAGTGTGTAAGATTTTTACCTGTTAATTACTGAAATTGAAGATACCCATTCAAAAATACATTGTTTTCCTAGCCTTTTCACTTCCATCATGAAATCAAAGTATTCTTTTGGACTTAGATATAGTCACATAAAAGGGGGATCTTCCCCATATAGAGGCAGCCATTTTGAATACGAGAGCCACAGAAGGACATTTGGGCTCATCCTTCGCCTCGGCTCCTGCTAACAGCTGCTTAGCCGCGCTGCGTTTGGGAGTGAAGGAGAGAAGGAGAGAAGGGGAAGGGGAGGGGGGAAGGGGGGAGCCTGTGTAAAGAAGCATGCTGCCGGATCACACATCGTAATGGATACAACACGTATTTTGGACTAAATTGTTTTACTGGATTTTATTCGCTGGATCCTTATGGACAGATTGAGACCAAGTTTATGATGAAATACAGAGTTTGACCTGTGCAAAGCCTTCAAAGGTAAGCTAAGTAAGCTAAGTTTTGTGCTTTTCTGTATAAAAGCCCCATGTGCTCGGGGAGTGATTGTTTTGCAGGGAAATGAATTGCATAGTCAAAAAGAGGAGACTGTACGGTTTCATTTGATGTGTAGATTGTCATGAATCATGATCGGGATTGTGTGTTTTCATGCGAAAAGAAAAAAAAAAAGTGAACGGGGGACCGCGTTTTATGTATACAGCGGTGCGCGGTTCGTGCGCGGGCACGCGCGATCTCGGCGCTACGTCGCGTCCGGGTGACCCTCGAGGTCTGCCATAGCCAAAAGAGGAAGTGGAATAGCTAGTAACCACCTATGCGCCACGAATCCTACACACTGTCCCTTTAAGACATTTTTTCTTATACTGTATATGTTTTACTATATTTGGTACTTTAATTTAGAATTTTATTTCCATTTATCTCTTTTTTTTTTTTTTACCATGAAACACAGTTTTGTTCCTTATTTACCTTATGCATTCGGACATCCTAATTAATCACAGTAATGGGCAATACAAAGCATGCTAACACACGGTACTTCCTAATTCTCGGACAATTAAAAAAAAAGTATAATTACATGCAGACAGCTCACATATTTCAACCTCAAGAGCTTCTTATACAATATATTATATATATTGTAAATTTAGCTCAAATACATGAGAAAATGTCACATACAGGGCCTTTATTTCCCTCGTGGATCAATAAAGTTTGTCTGTTCTGAATTTACTTTTTATAGTTTTCTTTATGGGCACAACCTGAAAATCCATTCTCCATTTGTGTACCAGCTGCAGCCAGAAGTGAACGCCTGAAAGGTCTACTCCAATCTCAAGCCATTTCCACATCTGATGCCGCTCACGCCTCTCATCCAATCAGAGCTAATCGCTGTAAACTCTGACCCCAATTAGAGTTTTCCTGCTGTTATCTGTAAGCATGCGATTTGTGTAAGCACAGGAAGAAGGGACAGAGGGAGGAAGGGAGGATAAGGGGATAACGATAGAGCGATAAGAGTGCAAATGAGAGAAGGAGAGGGGAGGGGAGAGAGTGGAGGAAAGAAATGTACAAACAAGGGAGAGAGGGAGAGAGGGAGGGAGGGAGAGAAGGAAGACTGAGAGAGAGAGAAGAAAGGGGGAGGGCTAAGAGGAGCAAGAGACAGAGATAAGGCGGAGTGGAAGGGAAAGAGAAATGAGAAGGAAAGATTAGTGTGAACAAGGGAGGGAGGAAAGAAGTGAGAGAGAAGGCAAAATTATAAATATGGGAGGGAATGGGAGGGAGTAGACAGAGAGCGCGAGGAGAGAGAAAAGAGGAAAAACTAAGGAAGGAAAGAGTGCAGAGATGAGAGAGAGGAGAGAGAGATTATAGACATAGGGAAGAAAACAATGGGAGAGAGACATGAGTGAGGGGTAGAGGGAGGAGAGGAGAGAAAATGAGAGAGAAGAGCGAAAACAAGAAGGAGAAGGAGGACAGAGCAACAAGAAGACAGTGAGAGGACAGAGAGGAGATAGGGAGGAAAAAGACAAAAGAAAAGGAAAAACAAAAAAATCAGAGGAAGAGAGAAGGGAGGAAGAGAGAGGGGGAGAAGTCAAAAAATGAGGTAAAGAGATAGATTAAAAAGAGACAATGAAAAACGAGGAGAGTGAACGAAAAATGAGGGATAGGGAGGCAATAGAATGATGTAAGAGAGAAGAGGAAAGGAGAAACTAAATAAAGAGTGGGGTGGAAGAGAGGGATAGAGAGATAAATGGAAGCAAAGGAAAAACAAAGAAAGGAAAGAGTGAGGGAGGGCAGAAAATAAACAGGGGGAAAGAAGAGAATATGGAGGAGAGAGAAAAATGAGAGAGAGGACAGTGAGTGAGAGACAGGAAGAAAAAAGGGAATTAGAGAATGGAAGAGAGAGAGATAAGTGAGAGAGAGAAAGAGAAGAGCGAGGGAGAGAGAGGAGTGAAGAACAATATGATGTAGAGAGGAGAGAAGAGTGGCAGTAACAGAAAATGTAATCAGAGAGACAGATTAGCTGCATGGTTTACTGTCCACAAACGGATTGGAGTTTACACAGGCGAGAGGGACAGGACTGGACTCAGAGATAACCCGGACTATATCAGAACTCAACCAGGACTCGACAAGTTTACAAATGAACTATGAATATATCAGGACTGACTTAATCCGGGACTAACCTTGGACTGAACTTAAAGGGACGGTATGTAATATTTATTCCAGATTTTATTAATATGACTTAATTGTGTAGCCATGTTCCAATCAAATATAGCGTTTACTAATAATTATTGGCTCTGTGTACAGCCGTATACTCACTAGCTCACTCTGTCTCAAAGCTAAAAACATAAAAGTCATAAAAGAATCTACTAACATTCAAATTAATTAAAGTAAAGATTACCCAATTATTTTTGTATGTAGAATACTTCAGTTTGTGGCATTGTTTTAATATTTATTATGCCTCCAAATTAGCATTAGTGTTACTACTGAGACACAAACATCTCTCTTTCTAAACACAGAAGTTTTCTCTGCTCAAGCATTCATTTTTTTGTGTATTTTTAAAAAATCAGTCAGTCACATTCACCCACAGCTCCCTGTTCACTGTGTTATCTTTAAATATTCATTTTGGCATGACTGCAAAAACCTCATATACAGATACAATTGGACAGGAAGTAGTGATGCTAACAGTGAGGCTGCCCGGTGCTGTTGTGCACAGAGCGCATTGTAATGCTGATTTATTCTAAATTACACAAACATTGGACATTACAGCCCAGTTGTTTATGTTAAAACTTGGTGTTTTGGTTCTCAACATCATTTTCAGAGAGCAGAATTTGACTCACAAGTTTTTATTTGGGTTGCCACTTGACAACGCTGAAATTCAGTTGGTTTAAACCTTAAAGGAGTCTGAATGGTCACTACTAGTGCTGTCAGGTGATTAAAAAAATAATCTAATTAATTGCAAGATTTGTAATTAATTAATCAAATTAATCGCATTTTAAGAGTGTGTGAGAGAGAGTGAGAGAGTGAGAGATAGAGACAGAGAGAGATTGTGAGTGAGTGAGTGAGTGAGTGAGTGAGCGATTGATCGATCGAACGAACAAACGAACCCACTTTGCGATTGAGTTTGTCAGTTTTCAAGTGGTCGCTTTGCTCATTCGTTTCCCAAATTCTGTGAGCGTGGTGGTTTGGTGGTTTGGTGAAGTGCAGGATTACTTAAAAGTGTGAATGAAATGAAACATAAATCCAGATATTATAACATGGGTTCAAGCTCACAAGAGTCAATTTTGCATTATATAGGATCTTTAAAGGGAGATGCCACCCCCAGGTCAAATTTGGGCATCTCCCCACAGTCCAGAGACTAAAACAAGTGATGAAAAGCCTTTTCCTGGTCACCCAGCCATTGTCCAGGTCTGTCAGCACTGACCGCCGCGCGCAGCTGCTGCTCCTCCGCGTTAGACTGGAGGCAACGGAGCCAGAGAAAGATTTCGGCCAAAAGGAATTAATTTGCTTGATGCTTTTCCCAATTACTTTCTGTGTAGTGCGCATTCATATCGAGTGCAAATAAATGTGCAAATCAACACGGAGAACTTGCCTTGGTCATTTTGGGTGGGAACTATTTTTCAGTGCGGAAAAAGATAGCCGAAGCACACAGCACGCAGCGTAACGGGGGAACTCCCTTCCTGGTGCGTAAACAGGGATTCCCCTGTCCGCGTGGTGTGTGCTTCGTCTGTCTTTTTCCGGAAAAGCATCGAGCAAATTAATTCCTTTTGGCCGAAATCTTTCTCTGGCGCAGTTGCCTCCAGTCTAACGCGGAGGAGCAGCAGCTGCGTGCGGCGGTCAGTGCTAACAGACTCGGACAATGGCTGGGTGATCAGGAAAACGCTTTTCATCACTTGTTTTAGTCTCTGGACTGTGGGGAGATGCCCAAATTTGACCTGGGGGTGGCATATCCCTTTAAACAAGACATAACCTGGACCAGAACACGTTTGCAAAATACCACGAATAAATGAGGACTGAACTGATCCAGGACCAAACCTGGACTTGACTGGGACTTGCTAAAGATGCAAACATTTCATGAATAAAAATGAGTGAGCTGCATATTTTTAAGGTGTGTGTGTGTGTGTGTGTGTGTGTTAGCATTAGGCTTAGGCTTAAGCCTTTATTGGTCTCACACACAATGACACACGGGAGAAATTTGACTTCTGCATTTGACCCATCCTTTTCAGCAGTGAGCAGTCATCTTTTTTCGGTGCCCGGGGGGCAGTATCGTGAAGGGTCTTGCCCAAGGACCCACACTGGTTAGCTCATTGCCCAGGGGGGGATTTGAACCCACAACCCCCAGGGGGAAAGTCCATGACTTACCAGTTGAGCTAACCAGCCGATGTGCGTGCGTGTGTGCGTGCGTGTGTGTGCGTGAAGTGTCTGTCTCTGGAGGACTGGGCTCTTTTAAGATTCAAAGACAAAATCCTTAATTATCAGATCCACACCTGCTCCTTCTTGCTCAGCAGCCCTCAGGAAAAAAACTAAATATTTACCGCTAATCCTGTTTCTGAACTACAGCAGGCTCACTGGGACACACCACAGATAAATTAAGTACTCGACAAACTAACAGGTAATTAATGGAGGCACAGATTGCTAAACAAGTGAGACTGTATTAACATTGCAAATGTACCTGTTTGAATTGGTTTAGACAAGCTTATTTCCAATGCACATCACAACATTTAAAGGTGCTGTACCTGATTTTGCCTTAAAAATGTGAAAAATAGAACTAGTTCATTTAAAAAAAAAGTTTGCAGTGGTCCAGAGTCCTCGCTTACTTTATGCATTGTGAGCATCCTGAGTATTCATCATGAAGCACCATCCACAACTTTATTACGGTAAAGCTAAAAACAACTAGCATGCTGACTGTGCACTTCCTGATTATCAAACAATAAAACACTTTGAATTGAATCTTTGTTGTCTGCTTTTTCAACACAAAATGACTTAAGTGTTTTAGTGGTGTTTATTCATACAGTACATTTAATGGTGCTCATTACACATTCTGTATAAATAATAACACCTTCATATATAAGAAATCCAAAATATCAGACTAAAATGACAATGGCAAAAAATCTGATCTGAAGACAATACACATGGAAGTATGCTTGCTGTTGGTTAACAAGAGTCTCAATGATTCATGAGCATACTCTAAATATTTCATTAATTTTGTTTGTCTGACAGTGTGTGCTGGTGTCTCTCTCAGGAGGAGACTGTATTTATTCATTAATTCATATATTTATCAGAACAAATATTTAAAATGGAAATCAGCAAATGTTTTCCCTGATCATTAATATTAGAAACAAAGTCCATTATCCCACTGTAGTTCTCCAACCACACCACATATATTTGAATTTGAATTTACTCATGGGAAACCCCTTGAGATGCAGCATATATCAGCTCATTGGTCCTCTATCATTTGCACAGAGAATTACATTTCTCTCACCTCAGATTTGCATCATCAATTCTGTGGAAATACGCAAGGTTTTTCAGTCCGTTGTGATATTTTTTCTTTTTTCCTTGTAAGCTGCCATATTTGATTTGACGCGCACGGACCATGCATCTCCCTGATTGGTTAATCCAACTGTCAATCACGCCTGTCTAAAGTCAGGAGAAGTGTTTTCTTATCCAAGAATTAGAAAGTGCACTCTTATCATCCTAGTTATTGTTAGCTTTTCTCTATTATAAACTTCATGGTAAAATCCTCCAGCTGAGGTCCTGATCAAACCAAAGCAAGAAGATCATGGAGATGGTCCCCGGGCGCAGTAATGTGCCGCCCACTGCTCCTAATAACAGGATGGGTTAAATGCAGAGAAGAATTTCTCCATTGTGAGATCAATAAAGTCACTTTTCTTAATTAGCATGCTCAGAATGCATAAGTGAAGAATACATTTGGACCACAGCAAAGTTCAGTTTTTCACATTTTAAAGACAGAAACATGTACAGCACCATTAACTATAAATACTGTATTTGTCCTGCCCTTACACAGGAATAGAGGAGTGTGGAAGGGCATCTGAAGTACAGGGATGTGACACAAGTAGTAATGCATTTTAATATTAGGTCATGTGTTCAACTAATCTATTTAATGAAATTATTTAATGGAAAAGCAATTTATGGATGAATGGAGAAACAACTGCAAGCTATAGGAAGCGGATGGTTGATTTGTCAATATAAGGAAAGAGGGACAGAGAAGGAGAGGGATGGAGGGAGAAAGGGGGTAGGACAGGGAGAGAGAAAGAGGTTTGGGGGGGTAAGAGATAGATTGAGGGAGAGAGGGTGTGAGAGGAGGAGAGATTGGAGTGAAAGAGATAGAGAGGAGGAAGAGAAACATACAGAAGAAGAGTAGGAGAGAGGGGACAGTACTGAGAGGAAGGGAGGAGAGGTGTGGAGGAGCTGAGAGAGAGAAGGAAGAGATTTTGACAGGCTTTTACTGTGTCTGACAAAAAATATATATATTCCATTCACATCTTGTGCTGTTTACAAAAAAATAAATAAATAAAACAGGCTCCTCAAAGCCCTCCACATCACTGTTAATAAGTACAGGCCAGAAGGAAGGAAGAGAAAGGGATAAAGAGAGAGTGAAAAGAGGAGAGAGAGGAGAGGTTGGGGTGAAAGGGAGAGAGTGGAGGAAGAGACAAAGAAATAGGAGGAGAGAGGGTGAGAGATGAGGGAGAGAAAAGAGGAGGAAGAAGTGAGAGAGGGTGAGAGAAGAAAGAGAAGCAGAGAGTGGAAAAAGAGAGGAAGGCCTATAACCAGTGCAGTCTAATTATGGAGACAAGCGTGTGCAATGAGTTTATTAATGTGGTCATGACAGGAACATTATAATGAAGCAAAACCAATGTCTAATGTACATGACCATCATTCACAGCACATCACAATTTTACATTCAATTATTTTCTGTTGTATCCAAACCTTTTTGTGTTGAGATAATCAATTTAAATATAGACTTTTTTTAACAAAATAAAATAAAATAAATAAAGACTGTTGTGGTGAAAAAGCGGCTGATTCAATGTATTGCTCCATCTTCCTTATACTCCCAACTACAGTCTCACCTATGGTCAGGACCTTTGGGTAATGACCGAAGAGAGATTAGAGATACAAGCAGTCGAAATGACGGGGGCTCCTTTAGAGATAAGTTGAGGAGCTCAGTCTCATGGGAAAAGCTCAGAGTAGAGCCACTGCTCCTCCACATTGAGAGGAGCCCTGTTCCAGATGCCTCCTGGACACCTCCCCAGGGAGGTGTTCATGCCCCACCAGGAGGAGGCCCCGGAGAAGATCCAGGACATGCTGTATCTCAGATTAAGAAAATAAAATTGGAGAACAAAGTAAGTGCAGAGCAGTGGGCGTATACCAAAACAGAGAAATGCCATCTTGAATACACGGGAATAAAACACACTGTGGCACATTTCAGGCAATGCTTGTCTCTCTATGGAGACAAGCAGGTATCTGACCCTCCACAAATGAAAATGTAGTTAAAACTTTCATTAAACAGTACTAGTAACTGAACTATATTCAAATCCAAATAATATTCTTTTTAAGTCACATCATAAGAAGTACAGTATTTTTACAGTGCAGTCCCGGAGTCATGTTTTGAACCGTGACCAACCAATTACCCATCATACACTGCTGTGAGGGTTTCCACGGAGACCACAACATGCATGCTCACAGCAGGAGAGTGCACGTGACACAGTGAGACAGGAGATTGTCCTGGGTTTGTCCTGGTTTAGACCTGGTTCAGACCATGGAGTTTAGCTGTTTGGTCTTTAGTTAGTCCTGGTATACTGCACTGAAAAAACTATTCAGGAATATTTATTTCAGGAAACTTATTTGTAAAAAAGGTGTACAATGTAACTTTCCCGGTATGGGTTCCTCCAGCTGCTTCTCTGTGTCTATAAAGCTTCACCTGGAAAGTTACACAGTATGGCAACATATCTATCTGGCTGTTTTTCAATGGACTCTTTTGAGTCAACCACCAGAGTTTCTTTGTAGTGAATTGTGTTTTCTTCCACCATGACGCACTTCTGTCTGTTCAAAAACTCTGGACCAGTCAGAGCACTCCTCTGATGAAGATATCAGAAAGTTCTCCTGAGAGACCTGAGAGTCCTTTGAGGACATTCTTCAGCCCAAACACAGACATACCTTCACCACCTTCATACGGCTGATGGGCCATAGACTTGTCTAGACTCTAAAACAGTGCTTCTCAAATAGTGGGGCGGGCCCCCCTGGGGGGGACACGGTGTGATACCGGGGGGCAAAAAAACATGCTTTTTTGCCGTACTGTACTAGAACTAATTGTAATTGCACATCAACAACAGTAGTTGGCAGTGGCGCTCTCATTGTCGCTCTGGGGCAGGAGTCGGCAACCTTAAATACGCGATATACAGAACAGGCTCACCATCAGCAGAACATCCTCTGTCACAGAAAAAAACATGTATATTCCACTGAGTCGTATCCTTTAGTCCGACAGAAGCTGACGCATCAGCGGCCCAAGGAGAGAGCGTTTTGTTTTTTTGTTTTTTTTTTTCAGAGCTTTTAGTTTATGCAAATAAGCCATGGGGGGGGGGGGGGGGGGGGGGGGGGAGGGTCACAGAAAATAATTGAGAAGCACTGCTCTAAAGTATGGAAAAGCAGATACTGATTGATACTAAAAACAAGTATCAAAACTAAATACTAAATACTACAAATATCAATACTAAAAAAGTCACATTCACTGGATTAGCCATTTCTGAATATCTTTAGAATGATTTTGAGCTGTATCAGAACAAGTATAAGAGCACACAGACTAGCATACGCCCATGGACCACTGTGGAACCTTCCTGGACGACTGAGGGATTATTTGATTATTAAAACAGTTGACAACGATTTCAATAATCAATAAGATGCGATTATTTAACTTGTTGAACGCTACTTAGTATTGAAAGCAAGTTTGAAATGTTAGTATCGTGACAACATTACTGTGAGTGGGGTCGCCTCACCACACCACAGATCTGACCTGTAACTTAATCTGGTGGTGCCTCGTTTTTGTTTTTTTTTACCTCCATGGAAATATATCAATTATGACATCTCCATGGAAACAAGCAGAAAATGTGCATGTCATTTTTACAAAGGGGGTTTGCTACCTAATATTGTTTTGACTGAATGTTCTACAATATGACATTGGACTTCATGCATGTTTTTCCAAGAGATCTGAAGCAATAAAACATTATATACAATGAAGGCATGCAAAAAGTTTTAAGCCATTCTGTGGAATATTCTAGGCTTAACAGTAACTATGTATCTCCATGGAGAAAACCCTCCACCAGAAAAGTCACAGCGCACATTTAAATCCTCTCTTGGTTTTGGTTCCTTGTTTTGACAGTAACTTTTTGAAATTGGGTCTGGACTCATTTTTGCTTGTGGGATCAAAAAGTGGGTGGTACTTTGGAGAATGGCCTTATAGTGCATCAGAAACACGCCTCTTGGGGGTTTTAAAGTTTTATTCTTCACAATCAGGATCGAGCTTGTGTGCCCTTGATTCACTGAGGGACTGGGAGATTCTGGTATTTTCCCCTCAAACTCAGAGCAGAGACTAAACTCAGAGAAGTAATCATTTCCCCAGAACTTTAGAACCAATGCAACAAAAACAGAAAAATATCAGTGATACTTTTTTTTATTTTTTTTTTACTTTTTAATGACTGGAAGTTTGTTTCATTTTAAGTACAAATTACAAACAGATGGTGAGAAATAAATAAATAAAGTTAAAAAATTTATTTTAAAGTGAGGTCTTTAATAAAATGGATGCTAAAAACATGTAAAGGTGCTCTGTGTAACATTTCTCGTGGTGGATCCGTCACCTGTTTGTCTTCATGGAAATGTTATTATTTTTGCCTGGAATGTTTGATGGCATTGAACATATCTACAATATTTCCATGTAAACAAGCAAGTGACATGACAAGGCCAAGTTACAGGTCAGATCTGGGGAGAGACAACTTCCTTTCACAATAAGAATGCATGTTTTCCAACGTATCCTTTTCTTTGTTCAATAAAAACTCTTATAACTGAATAAATGTAATACTTATATGTTTGAAGCAACAATGGTAATTCTCTAACTCTTACCCAGCAACCATAAGGTTAAAAAAAATAATCATTTCACAGTAGTTTTGATTTGACTAATACAAAAAATAGCAACACATATATTTTGTTAACTGAATGTTTAAACTTCTTTGTGAGTAAACTGTGCCTGTATTTTGGATTACATTTTTTATGTTGATGAAATAGGTACATAATTTAAAGGTGCACTAAGTAACTTGGATGGAACTTCTTGTCTTCATGGAGATGTCATTGGTTATCTTAAAAATGTTCCACAGTGTTGCAATGTAGTTATCTTCTAGAATTTTTTTTTAAATTACAGATGCTCTTTTTAATAGTAATAGCAGTCCTCTCCACACACCTGACTTGTAACTTGGCTGGTGGTTTCAACAGCTTGTCTCTATGGAGATAGATACATTTAAACAATATAGGTAACCACTGTAGAACATAATATAGTCAAAGCAATAACATCTGCATGAAAACAAGCAGATGGCGGACACTCCACCAGAAAAGTTACGCAGTGCACCTTTAAAGTAACACTTAACACTTAACTGATGTAAAACCATAATAAATCTTTACCACAGGTACTATTCCACCAAACCAAGTAATAATTATGTACTGTAAGTAAATACTTTAACTGTAGAGGAGTTTGCACACCACAGTTTGAGAAGCAAACAAAACAACATTAAAATTAGTTGTTTTGACAGAAGAATGTTTTGTCCATTGTAACATTCCCAAGGGCACACGCACACAGACACAGGAGGAATGTACTCAGACTTGTGCACATGTGTTAGCATACGATTGTGTTTCATACTTTAAATATTTTATCATCCAAAGATGTGTTTATAAAGGCAACAGAGAATGCATCATTTAGTGAGACCTATAGGTGAACTTTCACTGAGCTGTTGTTGTGATCTAGACTTGGTTTAGGCTTAAATCAAATAAGTTACTCAAAATTATTTAATAAAAATTTAATTGAAATTAATTAAATTGCTGACTTAGCCATCTTTTAATTATAATTATTTTTGGCATTATACAAGGCAAATAATTGGTCTTCAAGTAAATCTATAATGATAATGTAATGAAAATGTAATATAAACATATTTTAGATTCAGAGTAAACCTTTTGGCCTGGTCGAGTCCTGGTTTATCCCAGTCTTGTGGCTTGGACAAGACCTAGACTAAACCTGGTTTAGTTCTAGTTTATACAAAGTAGTCTTGGGTTAAATCTGACTTTGTACAAGTTCAGTGCTGTGGACTTGAAGTAGTCATCACGGTCTTGGTGTAGTCCTGATTTAGTCCTGGTTTTGTGGTTTAAACTTGCAGTCCTTGCTTTACACCTAATGTAGTCCTGGTCTAGTCATGTTTTGGTTGCAGTCCGTCTAGTCCTGGTTGAGTTCTGGAGTAGTCCTGGATTAGATCTGATTTACCCGAGTGTAGCACTTTGGACCTGGTGTAGTCCTAGTTTAGTTCTTGAATTAAAACTAATCCTGGTCTGATTGGTTGGATCTTCTCTTTTGATCTTTTCAATCTTGTCTTTTTCTCTTCCGTCACACCATCTCCAAACCCATGATCCAATTTCACAATGTTATCTGCACAAATCCCCCATCTTTACATTCAACTTTTAATAAGAAGACTAAAATGAAATAGATTTTTTTTAATAGATTAAAGAGGGCTATTGTAAAATGCAACTTTTATGAGCACTATAAGATATCAAGTTTAAAGTACCACTTGTATAACACACAATAGGACCTCATGGACAGTTACTATGGTTACAATAAACCTTTGCAATGTCTTGAACTAAACATGCTGTGTTTAAAGAATTATGCTTTTTAGGAGTATGTATTACTATATTTTGTTAATTGTAAAACTTAATGTTTATCTAAAACAGCTTAAAGGGTCCTGTTGATTCTTTATCAAAAAAGTACTCAGAGTTGTGTTTTGTTTTATTCCCACATGTTTAACACAGAAACCCTGCATATTTAGGTTCTCAAACAGAAAACACTTTTGTGATGTCATGTGGTAATACAGGAATTGCTCCACTGTGTTTTTAAACTCCATACACTATTACTAGAATCATTTGGATAATTTCAGCTCTGGAATTGCCAATCTCTACTGAACTAAAGGTAAGAGGTAGTTGTTAACATGGCGACTACTACTTCATGACATCACAAGGTAGAACAGAGCATTTTGAGCTTTAGAGATGTAAACAGACTGATAAAGGATTACTCAAATGTATGTATGAATAAAACAAAACACAACTCTGGGTATGTTTTGATGAGGTAACAACATTATAACATGACTTAAAGGGACAGTGTGTAAGATTTTTACCCGTTAATTACCGAAATTTAAGATACCCATTCAAAAAGAAAAGAGTTCAATGATTTCCTGTTCAAAACTGCAGAACTGGCCCTGGAGGGCATTTCACTGTAGCAAGAACTGTAACAAATAATTGTTTTTATTGTTGAAGTAAGTGTAAAGTAAGAACAGAGTCAAGTCTATCGTACATATCACCACCCTTTGAAATTCTGACTTTAAAGATCCCATGACATGGTACTTCTTGATGCTTTTATATGGCGCCTTAATAGTTCCCTAATACTGTAAATGAATCCTTCTTCAAGATCAAGACATGAGATAGCCCCATGAACACAGTCAGAGTCAAAAATATCTCTCTCAATCACTTTATTCTGGGCGTTGTTGCTTGAATGCAAATGAGGAGGACAGAGACAGGCCAGTGCAGTGGGTGGGTTGTGGCCAAATTCTCCGCTCTTTCCTCTTTAGCGGTGCGCTGCGCGCTGGCCCCACTTCCGCGTTCAAGCGCAGAGGAAGATATGAGGCGCTTTCCATTGAAAAATAAACACATTTCCACAGAAAATAAAATTAAACACTGCTGTTTCAGAGGTTCGGATAAAGGACATCCAAGCCTGGAAACATTCTCACGTGTCTCCAGGCAAATAAAAAAATGCATCTCGCATTGCGTAGCTTGTTCGCGGTCCAAACTCTCTGGGCATGATTTCCAGAGACGGTGGGTAGACATCCAGACGGGGGATGGAAACCTTTCCGCGAGTGTGACGTCAGAAAGTTCCCTTATTCAGAATCGCCCGTTTCGGCTGTCTTTTTTTCAAACGCGGAAAAGGATCGCAATTGCTCAGTTTACACATATCGCAACTTTTAGCCATGGGGGGGGACTAAACAGGGTAGGGGAGCTCACATTAACGTTCAAAAACCTCAGAAAGTGAAAATTTCATCCCATGGGACCTTTAACATTTAACATTTTTTTGTTTTGAGATGCTAATTTTTAGATATTTTGTAGCTAATCCCATCTTTGTTCCTTCCACAAAGTTCATGTTTGGTTTCAGTGTCAGTTTTCAGTGATAGGGAAAGGCCAAGTCATTCAGCTCTTTACAATACCAGACAAAGATTTCCTTGGAGGTAATTGTGTTGATTTGTGAAAATGTAATGATTAAAACACAAAACAAGGTAAATGGTTCTGAGCACAGCGCGTCCATAGCTAAATGTTATCACCACTCCTGATTCTTATTAAAGGTCCCATGGCATGAAATTTTAACTTTCTGAGGTTTTTGCCCCATGGCTAAAAGTTACAAAATGTGTAAACTGAGCATTTGCGGTCCTTTTCTGCATTTGAAAAAAAGACAGCCCAAACGGGCGATTCTGAACAAGGGAACTTTCTGACATCACACTCGCGGAAAGGTTTCCACCCCCCGTCTGGATGTCTACCCACCGTCTCTGAAAATCACGCCCAGAGAGTTTTGACCGCAAACGAGCTACAAAATGCGAGATGCGTTTTTATTTGCCTGGAGACACGTGAGAGTGTTTCCAGGCTTGGATGTCCTTTATCCGAGCCTCCGAACCTCTGAAACAGCAGTGGTTTAATTTTTTTTCTGTGGAAATTGTGTTTTTTTTTTTCATGAAATGCTTCTCATATCTTTCTCCGCGCTTTAACGCGGAAGTGAGGCCAGCGCACCAGCGCACCGCTAAACAAGGAAAAAGTGGCGTATTGGCCACACCCCATCCGCTGCACTGGCCTGTCTCTGTCCTCCTCATTTGCATTCAAGCAACAACGCTTCAACGTTTCAGAGTCATAACTCATGCACTGAGGCTTGATTTTGAAGAAGGATTCATTTACAGTACAGTGGTACCTCACCTTACGAAAGCCCCAACAAACGAAAATTTCAAGTTACGAAACGCCTTCACGTTAAATTTTGGTCTCTAGATACGAAAGAAAATTCAAGTTACGAAACGCGAAATCTCAAAAATTCAATTAATGCGCGCTCAGATGCGCGCTCAGATGCACCCCCCGAAACGTAAATAGGCCTACACTTTATCAACACACGGGGTTAGGTTCCAGAGGTGGCCTGCGGTGGGAGAGGTCCACGAGGTAGGACAACTTTGTATTTTGCAATTGTTCTACATGTTTTAGGGCTGTAAATGCCTCACCACACACATTCTATGCTTTTCTCAGACTGGAGTTGGGCTTTTCTCGCATTTCTCTCTTGTTTAAACACTCAAACTTTCATAGATTTTCAACAAAATGTATTAATAGTGAAGCGTGGGGGGAGACGACTCCGGAAGCAGCGCGGAGACAGGAGCACCGCCCGCGAGGAGCACCGTGCGCGACGCACGAGGTGCACCGAGGAGCACCGCGCGCACCGAGGAGCACCTGGCGCGAGGAGCACGGCGCGCACCGAGGAGCACCTAGCGCGAGGATCACCTGGCACGAGGAGCACCTGGCGCGAGGAGCACCTGGCGCGAGGAGCACCTGGCGCGAGGAGCACCTGGCGCGAGGAGCACCTGGCGCGAGGAGCACCGCGCACGAGGAGCACGCACCCCTAGTCCTAGTCTACACGACCGGCACCGGGTCTGCGAGCAAGAGAGAACCGCGGCGCCCGGAACGCGTCCTCCGAGCCACAAACCAGCCGCACGGCCCTGGTCCAGTCCTGGTTTAGTCCAGGTCCAGTCCAGGTCTAGACCTGGTTTAGTTCTGGTTTAGACCTGGTTTATTCCACGTTTAGTCATGGCTCTACAGTCTCTTAGCCAATCAGGAAACAGAACACAATGTTACACTATAAAAAAAATGTTACACTATTAAAAAAAAAAACTTGGAACGGATCAGGCCTTTTCCATTGAAATAGCTACTCAACTTACGAAAAATTCACATTACGAAACCACTTCTGGAACGAATTAATTTCGTAAGGTGAGGTACCACTGTATTAGGGAACCATTAAGGCGCCATATAAAAGCATGAAGAAGTACCATGTCATGGGATCTTTAAATGTCTGTGGATTTTATGGGAGCAGACAGGAGCAGAGCCAGAGGAGCAGAGCCAGAGGAGCAAACAGGTGCAAAGCAGACAGGTGCAGGCAGGAGGAAGTCTCAGAGAGACCGACTTGATGGCCTGAGGAGGAGGTCTGAGGCTGGTTCCTTCATAAAGTGTCTTAAATTATTCAGAGCTCATTTAATGGGATCAATTTTCTTTGTTTGTTTGTACTCATTCCACTGTTCTCTGCCAGAACTGAACCAGAACTAAACCAGGATCCAAGCAGCTCTAATGAAGACTAAACCCAGGACTAACCCAGGTCTAACCTAGTACTAAAACAAGACTAAAGCTAACAGGACTGGCAAGCAAGACTGGCTAACAGGATGAATGTGACATTTGTGAGTTCACAAATTCACAAGAATCCATATGGTCCGGCTCGGTTAACCGGTGATTTTGACCAGTCATAGAGTAGCATTATGGTTTGGGCCAAGCCAAAGGTGAAGCATCCAAATGAACGAGACAAGATGCTGTGGTACTTTGACCAATCAGATTAAAATGTTCATCATGAACATTTGAATCTGAACAAATTTCCCAACTGCTTTGAATGAGAACCGTTCCATATTAACAAATGCGTAAAACTCGCATGCTATACATAACAGTCTGATGTGAGCCTGGTTAGACTAAACAGTGACAAATTCAAAACTGAATAAGGACAAAGTCAAGGCTAACCCAGGTCTAACAGAGATCCAAACATAAACCAGAACTAATCCAGGACTAAACCAGAGCTGAACCAGGAATAATGTACAGGCCTAAAAATGATGAATAGACCCCTTCTCTATTTAAACTCCTTTCCTAACCTCAGGACAAATGACTCCTCTCTGGGACTTCTAGTGTTAAACTGGCAAAATGGGCATAAATGTTGCACTTGTAAAGCAGGTCCGGCAGATTTACAGTGGTTTTATTGCCAGTTGACAGCGGTAGACAACTGCATTCATGTTCACATTTATTGTGATATTTTCTCATCACACTTCTTACTTGCACGAGACTTCGTATCAGAGATGCTCAAAACAAATGAACGCAACCTGGTGGAGCCAGTATATCACAGCACTGATTTTTAACGTTACGTGCTGCCATTTGAATAACAGTCTTCATAAGACATTTCTAATTATAATATAGTAAAATAAAATGTTTTGTGTGTGTGTGTCCGACATAAATATTTGGTTCTTTAAACGCTACTTTGTGCAAATGTAAAATTCATTCCCACATTTGTCCCGATCGCTTCCGTCCAAGTGCTTTTCTGTGTTTGAATTAAACATGAACCTCTCCTCTTGGGTTTCAGCACTTCCATCTGAACAGAAATATGTTTCCAATAAAACTCCTCTCTGCCTATATGTGCTATTCAAATGAGCAGCAGGTATAGACAGGAGCAGGCAGATTTAATGGAAGATTATGATATATTGGTACTATAAAACACCAGATGAAGACAGGTGTGTTTTTTTTTCTTTCTTTAAATTATTATATTGGTGAATTTGGTGGGGACAATGCATGTTAAAGGAGCTATACCCCTTTTTCATTTTGCCTCAATACAGATATTGTAAAAGTTGTTCTCAGGGTTAAAATGAGACCTCTGTGTGCCGTCTGCATTTAATTATAAAGCATTTTTATCCTCTGTGAATCAGGGAGTAAAGCATGCTAGTTTTCATGTTTTTAAGACAGTAAAAATCAGGTTCAATGCCAAAAAAAACCCAACAAAAAACTATAATTAAAGCATTGTAAATATGGCCCAAACTAGGACTAAAAGAGAGGAGAATCTGACACACAGGGATATAAGAGGGTGGGAGGGCATCTGACACAAGGGTAAAGAATGACGGTAGGGTATCTGGCACAGAGAAAATAATGGAAGGAGCCGGCTTTAGTTTCAAACAGATGAAAATGTACTGGAGCTTTGAAACGACTGACCTTTTCAAATTTGTGATAAGAGCCAGCGTTATGAAGGAAGAGTTTGAATTATAGAATAAACATGATGTAAAAACAACATATTTTGGTGGGTTTCAGATTACATCAACACATATAGGTATAAAATATTTAATACAGATGGGGGCGTGCAAAAATTAATATTGTTAAAGCCAGACTAAACACCTAAACTCCCACAAAACACATTTCAAGCAGAGCTGCTAACCTGCACAGTACCTGAAGGACTAAAAAAGAGAGTGAGTGGAGAAGAGGGACGGGGTCTAACCCACACGTCACACTTCAACTAAAGCAACATAATTTATCATAGTTAAAAGGACCTGATTTAGCTATTTTAGCATCTTCTTGTTGAGATTAATAGCCTTTTTAATATGTCTGAAACTGAAAGACAACCTATGCATTTTACAGAGCATTTTGTTATAACTTATACAGAAGCTATAGACAGGGTTACTCATGCTTGTCCAATCAGGAATATGGTTTGCAAAGAATCATGGGAAATCAGCTGGCTGACACTATGCCGTATGGTTGATTCTCTGCAGTCTCTGGTGTACTTCAACAGTGGGAATACAACACAAAAGGGTAGAGAACTGTATGGAAACAAATGCATGACGTTATCCCAGACACTTAGACACATAGACATATAAATGGACATAGCTAGCCCACTAGCCACTGCGTTCCAAATAGGAAGTGTTCATGGGGGTGCTTCTGGCTCCATCGACTCTCTTTCCTATTGACACTTCTTTATACAGTCTAGGGTTGGAAAGAACAAAGTGGGCAGGGCTGCAGTTCACACCAAAACATGTTCCTGACTCATTAAATTAGTATTTGCATTTAGCTTTGAAATTAGTATATTTTTGTTGACTTAAACTAAATAAAAATGCCTTGACAAAATAAACACATCCTAGAGTTTAGTTACCCTATTTGATGATGTATTGCTAATGCCACTCTATTATTCAAGCAGCAATTTCAAATTTATGGTGAGTTCTCTACCAAAATGTTTTGAATTACTCATGACCCAATATTTATGTAAATGAAAATAGAACGAAATCAACTGATGCATAAATATAACATAAACCTTCTGTTTTCTTTTGTGAGAAAATAACCTCCATATTTCCGCCACTGAAATGTCATTTTTATGGACATTTTAATTTGGTCTTGTGTTGCCGAGTTACCGTTCAAAAACTAATTTCCGCTGTAACGTTTCATTTATTTTTACAAACATGAAACATTTTCCCAAGCGCAGACATTTACAGAGAGTAATTTGTTTGTGTAAAGCAACACCAGCGAAATCATGACGCAAAAGAAGTGAATTTGGACAAATGTAAAAAGGACTAAAAACAGGACTAACCCAAGGGAACTAAACTAAGACTACCCGGAACTCGACTAAACCAGGGCAAAACTTGGGTTAACTAGAACTAAACCAACTAAACAGGCTCCAAATCTAATTTTAAACGCTGCCCAGTGTTTGAAAAACTGTAGTGTACGGGCTGCTCCTTTTCATAAAAATTATTATTCATGGTTTTTAGACCAGTTTAGACCTACAGATAATGGTGATTCTTGAAATGCCTCTAAACTGAACCATGAACCAGGGCTGAATCAGGTGTAGACCAGGTCAAAGCCGAGTGTAAGCAACATATAAACGTGGGCTCATTCCAAATAACTCAGCTCATAGCTCCTAGTTCCTAGCTCCTAGCCCCTAACTCCTTTACCTTTGGAGCTATTGTATGCCACAGGGTCCCATGTTGACATATCGTCCTCAACAGATCCATAGCACCGGCATCTCCTATGGATATCTGCATATCACACTAGCGAGCAGCAGATTTTTTCTTTTTTTCATTCATACCAAAATGACTATGCTATGCTGCCGAATCCTTCACCAATTAAGAAAATAAAATTGAAGAATGAAGTTAGTACATAGCAGTGGGTGTGTGTCGGTAGTTGTGAAAACAGGGATTGATCTGCACCATCAGCTGCAGCTTCTGTCACAAATATTTCACCAAATCCTGGCCTTAAAGGGATAGAGCATTTTGGGTTTTTTTTATTTTATGTTAATCTGTATGGGTTTCCTTCTAAAAGTTACGTGTGTTGACACCGACTAACAGCTGACAGTCTCAGCTGATCCCGGTTCGGCTCGCTTTCTGGAGCCCACATAAGTAGGTCCGGTAACTTCCCTGGAACATGAAATAAAGCTTGTTTTTCTTCTCAAAACAAAACATTTGTTAGAAAGGTGATATATTTGCGTCCCAAACAGTTGTCCACGAAACATCCAGCAGCGTATTTCGCATTTGCGTATTGTCTCTCTCCATTCGTATCACTACGCCCATGTTAACTCTATCAGCCTGTTCACCTTCAGTGGATGTCTATGCCAAGTGAATAGGCTGATAGAGTTAACATGGGCGTAGTGATACGAGTGGAGAGAGACAATACGCGAATGCGAAATACGCTGCTGGATGTTTCGTGGACAACTGTTTCGGACGCAAATATATCACCTTTCTAACAAATGTTTTGTTTTGAGAAGAAAAACAAGCTTTATTTCATGGTCCAGTGAAGTTACTGGACCTACTTACGTGGGCTCCAGAAAGCGAGCCGAACCGGGATCAGCTGAGACTGTCAGAGGTAAGCCGGTGTCAACACACGTAACTTTTAGAAGGAAATCCATAGAGATTAACATAAAAAAAAAACGCACTATCCCTTTAAGTCGTTCTGCAGGAGTATAGAGTGGAGTTTATGCAAAATAGTCATGTGGCTTTAAGTTTTATTTCTATAAATGTAAACAATGGGCACATATACTCCCTTATGTCAATATGTAGTCTCCAAATAAAGCATGTGAAGAGGGTTCTTTTCTCTTATTTTCATTCTTATATAAAGTTGGGTATATCCAGATAGTTCTATTGTATAATGTCTGAAGCGATGAAACTTTTAACGCATCACAAACTCTTAATGCAGAGATCAGTTCGGAAACCTTCGGGAAAAAATGCACTGGATTGAAAGAAAGCTATGCCTTTATTAGTCCCACAGTGGGGAAATTCCAGTTCAGCATTTAACCCATCCTGTTATCAGGAGCAGTGAGCAGCACATTACTGCGCCCGGGGACCATCTCCATGATCTTCTTGCTTCGGCTTGGTCAGGACCAAAGCTGGAGGTACCTATGGTGCATGTTTTGGGTTGGTGAGGGAAACCGGAGTGCCCGGAGGAAACCCACCCAGACACAGGGAGAACATGCAAACTCCACACAGAAAGGCCTGGGCGACCCGGGGATCGAACCCGGAACCTTCTTGCTGTGAAGCATGAGTGCTACCCACTCAGCCATCGTGCCTCATAGCTCCTTATGGCTGATGTGAAAGTAAGCATGCAGGCTCCTTTTCCTAACCCCTTGCTAAGTCAGTGCACTATTCGAACAGTCCTTATAATGGCAGGTGATGATGCACATCTGGTTTCTGGCTTAAGGAGCTTTGTGACGAATTCGAAACGAGCCTTGATCTAACCAAATGGACAAACTTTATTCATCTACAAGGGAAATGATTTAGCTCACACATCACGATATATTATAATAACAAAGAGCAATAATATAAATGGTAATAATAAATTCAAAATAAGTAAAGAAATTAGCAAGAGACTGGTGTCAAATAAGGCATAATTATGTAAATTTATATGTACAAGTAAAAATAAAATATTGAAATATAGTAATACAAATATATCTCAGCTATATACAAGAGGTTGTGTGGAGAAACAGTGCAAAGATGAAATAATGACTGGAAGGACAACCTGTCTCCCATTCATTCACCATGGAATGTCCTGTGACCTAGTTGCCCGGTTAACTAGTGGTTCTGACCAATCACAGAGTAGCAGTGTGGTTTGGGCAGAGTCAAAGGTAAATCAAAACAAACCTGGGACCATGGACTATTCTGAAAAACATGCAGATAAAGTGTTTTGTGCATGTGTGGATTCTATTGTCATCAATGTCATGATATTTCACCTTTTCCTGCTCACTTTCTGCAGGATAGAACTGGAATCATGAGTAACACATCAGTCTAGTGTTGTCATGATACTAAAGTTTAAAGATTTCTATATGATACTCTGAACTCAATACCGATACTACAATGGTAAAAAAAACAAACACACACACACAATTTATTTAATCAAAAGAATGTGATTTACAACAATTTAAAGTTATTCCTTTCTTTCCTGTGAATGTGACTTATTTAGTATCGAAACTTGCTCAAATGAGTATCTAGTTTTGATACTAGTTGTAGTATCTGATCTTCGCATCTGATTTTCGATAATTTTACAAGCAGTCTGGCCTCAGTAGTTACCTTCTCCTCTGTCATATTAAGGCTCAGCACATAAAGCCACCTGCCGATTTTATTATGGTTGTTTTGTTTTGTCCACATCTCTACACACAAGCTGAATACACAATCAGGACGCTCTGAAGAAATTTGATTTATTCAAATATGAATTGAGTTCGACCTCTCAGGATTACGAGGTTAAACAGGACCCACCACGGAAAGAGAGAGGGGGACTGAGAGAAAGATTTCAGCAATTTATTGTTATGACTAAACTAATAACAAAACAGACATAATAGAAACAGACTTTTTAAATACATTTACTAGATGAGAAGCAAAAACAAAGACCAAATCAAGACCAAACCAGTACCAAAGCAGGAATCAAGCAGAACTAAACCAAAACTATAACTGGACTAAAAATGTAAACAGGACTAAACTGAGTGACTACAGCAAAACAACTAAACCGTGTTTAAAAAGGGACTAAACCAGGATCAAACAAGGTCTAAACCAGGACTCTGGCTGAAACAAGTAACAAAGTAGGACTAACCCAGAACTAAATCTGGACTAAATTAAAACTAAGGACTTAAACCATAAACCAGTGTCACACCAAGCTTAAAGGAAAAGTAACGTTTTTTACAATCTGAGCCTTATTTCGGTGATAAAACAAGTTGTTTTACTCACCCATATCACTTTGGTGTCATATGGAGCACTTCCGGAGATGTTTTAGATTTGCGATCTCCATAATGTGAGTTCTCGGGGCACATGTTTGCGGTCTCCAAATAACACAAACTTTAGCACTTTTCAGATCATAGAAGCTCGATGTCTTAGTCTACGATTTCATTTGGTCAAAAGTGGCCTGTAATCCGAGATATAGCCATAGTTTCGAGTAGATGAGGACGCCAGTGCGCATGTGCGGACTGTGCTCTCAGCTCCCGGGACCCAAACATGAAACGCAAAGCTGTAAACTATGGCTAAATCTCGGATTACAGGCCACTTTTGACTCAAACGAAATAGTAGACTAAGACATCGAGCTTCTATGATTTGAAAAGTGCTAAAGTTTGTGTTATTTGGAGACCGCACGGGGCATATTACATGCTCAGGGAATATATTGTATGCCCCGAGCTATGGCTAGAAGTCGCGCTAGGCTATCACAAATCTAAAACATCTCTGGAAGTGCTCCATATGACACCAAAGTGATATGGGTGAGTAAAACAACTTGTTTTATTACAGAAATAAGGCTCAAATTGTAAAAAACGTTACTTTTCCTTTAAACAGGTCTAAGTAAGGACTAAACCAGGTCTAACTAAGAACTAGACCAAAACTAAACCAGAATTCTGACCTAAAAACTGAAATCAGAACAAAAACCAGACTAAACTAGACTGTATAACCAAAGACGAAACTAAATCGTCAAAACATAACTAAACCTGCGCCAAACCAGAACTAAACCAGGACTAAAACAAGACAGAACTTTAAAGGAATAAGACTAATGCAGGACTATCTATGGACTACATCAGAACTAAATCAGAACTGATCCTTGACTCTCTTCTAAACAAGTAACAAAGTAGGAAAGGTACCATTAAACCTAGCCAGTTATTCCCACACCATTACATAACCAGGTCTAAAGCAGGACTAAATTGGGACTTTAACAGAATTGAACCAAAGCAAGACTAAATCAGGTCTAACTATGGACTAAACCAGGTCTAAAATCAGGTCTAAATGAAATGTGAAAGATAAATTATTTGTGAGGTTTTTGGATTCACGCCTTCAGGACTCTCAGAGTTAATTTAGAAATAATCCGGCATCAGCTCAGTTCATCTCAAACATATTAAAATCTTTATCAATAATAGAAGGGCACTTAGCATCTGCAGCTCCAGCCCACAGGAGAAAGACCATTTTACATTTAAAGTAACATGCTTAATTATGCACAGCTCCACGATAAGGTCATGGTATTTCAGCACTGTAAAATGAAGCCAAGGTCAAACACAAGAATTTGAATATACTAAAATTTAAAACACATTTTTTATACTTAAAACGTGATAGTAATACCAATAAGTAAATGTGTCATTTCAAGAACACAATGATAGCCTAATAAATGCAGATGTACTGTATTGTATGAGCAGCTCTTGAGGTCAAAATAAGGAAGTGTGGTGCTAGCATGCTAATTGTTGCTCACTTTACTGTGACTGTAAATCTCTGAAAGCTGTGAAAAGCTCTTATAAACTCATCACAGTGAATAATTAGGATGGTCATAATACATAAGGTAAGTAAGGAACAGCTTTAAAATAAACTAGGTCAGTTTTTCATGTTTTTTGTGGTCTTTTGTTATATCAAGACTAAGAGCAAAACATTTTATATTAAAAGCAAACTGAATAGCTCCAAGATCTCTGCTGTCATCATTTCCAAACCTTCACACACCAAACTGAATAACAGAAAGGTCTCCTCTTTACTCATTAATTAAACTTTCAAACTGTAAACTGGACACTGGATGGTGGTTTAAACCAAAGAGAATAGTTAAAAGTCTCAAATTTGTTCTAAATCTATTGCAACATCACGCTGAAAACTCGACAGCCAAAAGGTCTTGACTCTCATCAGCTTTTGTACATTCAAATAGCAACCTGAGCAGCTGAAAGAACTCCATTTGTATCATCCATTATAGCCTCATACAGCGATCTCCCCAACTGAAACTCTCTAATCTCTCGTCATGTATGCTCATTTAAGTTGCAAACTGAATAGCTGAAAGAACTCCTTGTTTGTCTTATTATTTATTAAACCTAAAATAAACTCAACAACCAAGACATCTCTACGTATGTGATCCCTACTCCCTCAAACTGTGAACGCCATACTTCACACAACTGTACAACAACTCACCCTTATGTAATAGATAACCCTATGTCCTGTCAATCATTATTTCATCTTTGCACTGTTTCTCTTTACGACCTCTTATGTACAGCTAAGATATATTTCTATTACTATACTTTTTTTTTAACATTCATATAATTATGACTTATTTGGCACCAATCTCTTGCTATTTTTGCTACTTATTTTGAATTTATTATTACCATTTATATTGTTGCTCTTTGTTATTATAATATATTGTGATATGTGAGCTACTGTGTTCAAATAATTTCCCTTATGGATCAATAAATTTTGTCTAAGTCTAAGAACTGGACAGCTGAATGTTGCACACTATCATAATCTATTCTATGGTAAATTTAAACCATAAACTGAATAGCTGAAAGAACTAAATTTTTAATACTAAGCTTATTACACCTTCATTTACCAAATTTAACAATATCCACTGTTGTGATCTCCACACTGAACAGCTGAAAGGTCTCCAGTGTTATTGCCATTGTTCATTTAAATAGTGAACTGAATTTCTTGGACTATTCTGACCTGTTTTCGATTGTAGACATCACAATCTTTTCTTAATTACATTTTAATAGCTCAAAAATACCAAGAAAAACAGGCATTCTGACTGTGAGTGGGATTGCCTCTCCACAGAACTGAAATGTAACTTGATCTGGTTTGGTCTCCACAAAGATAGAAAAGGTTTAACACCATACAGTAAAACATTCCAGATTAAGCATTAACATCTCCGAGGAGACAAGCATTTGACAGACCCTCCACCAGAAAAGTTACACAATGCACCTTTAAAGAACAGAAGCAGACATTTCTATCTGTAGCCTGTAGGGGATGCTGTTTCGAATCTCAAGATTGAATTACGTTGGTTTGGATTCTCGTTTTTAATCTTTGGCGCTGAAGGATCCATGGTCTGTCCAGGGATTAGGATTAAACCTCCCTGTGCGTGATATTGTCCCCCAGCAAGGCTTTGAACAGAAGAAAGAGCCCTAATGCACGAGAAGAGGAAATTATCACTCAAAATAGAACTGTAATGACCACTGGCAGCGCACGAGATCAAGGCTACGAACTAAAGTGTGTTCAGAGCTCTTGTTTGTGGAGAAACTTCGAGATTTGAACACATCCCCTGCTGTGAAGAGAAAGCTTTGTGGTCAAATTACAATGGTGAAAGGACTCAATGTATTTTGAACACAGACTGTATAGAGAAGTGCACTGAGGGAGTGTGAAGTCAGCCACAGAGTTCAGCTCCAGTCAAATAAAGCTGATCGAGGCTAGCAGTTATAGCAACCAACTCTCATATTTGGAAATCTGAGTGTTTAACCCCTTCCTGCCCGCTTGAAAAGTCTGTACCCTTGTCGTAGCAGCAGCAATTCAAAACAAAATTCTAGTAGTCAGTTAAATTTGCATGAGAAATGTTTTTTGTTTGCGTTTCTATCTCCATGGAGACGAAACCAGACCAAGACTGTGAACCCCGCTCACAGTCAACATGCCTGTGTTTCTAGGTATTTTTGAGCTATAAAATCACCTGTAATTGAATAAATGTAAAGTAGATCTGTTTACTGTCATACTGTGGAACATTCTAGGCAGAGCAAAGGCATATCCATAGAAACAAGCAGGTAAGTATTACAGTGGTACCTCACCTGACGAAAGACCCAACAAACGAAAATTTCAAGTTACGAAACGCCTTCACGTTAAATTTTGGTCTGTAGATACGAAAGAAAATTCAAGTTACGAAACGCGAAATCTCAAAAATTCAAATAATGCGCGCTCAGCCACACACATTATACGCTTTTCTCAGACTGAATTTAAACTTTTCTCACATTTGTCTCTCGTTTAAACACTCAAACTTTCATAGATTTTCAACAAAATTATTAATAGTGAAGTGTGGGGGGAAGGGGGAGGGGGGAGAAAACTGCGCGCGGACACGTGTGATAGCGCAGCATGACCCGGCGCGGGGCTGCCAGCAGGTCTAGACCTGGACTAAACCAGGACTGGACCAGGACTAAACCTGGACTAAACCAGGACTAAACCTGGACTAGACCAGGTGGATTAAAGCGCCGTGTGCGGGTCTATTTCCTGGTTTCGTTTCGAGTCATGGCTGAGGCGAGCAGCGAGGACTGCCCTCGGGACCACATGCAGTCTGAGCGCATGCACGAACGCGGTGGTCTAGAGGAGGCACGGTTTGAGCACGGGTCTCGTTCATGCGCTCAGACCCAGCCCTTGCTGCTCGCCTCAGCCGTGACTCGAAACGAAACCAGGAAATAGACCCGCGCACGGCGCTTTAATCCACCTGGTCTAGTCCTGGTTTAGTCCAGGTTTAGTCCAGGTTTAGACCTTGGTCTAGACCTGGTATAGTCCACGTTTAGTCCTGGGTCTCTACGCAGAACAAAATGTTACACTATAAAAAAAGTTACACTATAAAAAAAAAAAACTTGGATCGGGGCCTTGGAACTAATCAGGCTTTTTCCATTGAAATAGCTACTCAACTTACGAAAAATTCACGTAAACCACTTCTGGAACTAATTAATTTTGTAAGGGGAGGTACCACTGTAGTTACTCTTCCTGCTGTGAGCAAGTCTGCAAGTGGCAAAACTTTTATGTTGACGTAAGCAAATGACCACTAGATAATCCATCAGTATGTTTATATGAATATTTGCTATCTAGATGTTTATTGCACTAAGTTCCAAGAGCCAAGCCGTTGTAAACACCTGTCGTCTTTATGGGAAAGTATCAAAACAAATGGGCCTCTCTGCTGCTCGTTCCTCAACAATAAATTGATAAAATAACTGCTGTGGTTGCTTACTTAGCCACTCATGCATCACTAAACAGTCCTGGAGACACAAGAGACACTGGGACCAGATATAGACAGCCAAAGAGAGTCAATACATAATTATTTGAACATTTGTGTTTCTTGCCCTACTCCTTCAGATATGATTTCATTATTTTCATTTGTTGTTCTGTCCTTTGAAAATACTTGATTTTTTTGCATTACTTCAAATAAGAATACCCCTGAAAGTTACTTTTAATTGAGTTTCTCCAGTTATACTTACTAATGTTACTATAAGAAAGAGCCCATATTTCGCTTTTTATCTATGATATATTGTTATCCCCATCAAAGACATACCTGGACACACATGTTTAACACACAAACCCTGCATAATAGGCTGTGTTCTGTGTGATCACACAAAAAAACACTCATTGTTACACATTGTGATGTAATGTGGTGTGTGTACTGTGCTTTTTAACGCCATATGCCTGCACTAGGTAAAGGTAGCTGTTAACTGGAAAACTACCACTACGTGACATCACAAGGTGTAACAGAGCAAATTATCTTATACCAATAAACCAGGATTACATTCATGTGTGAATGACACAAAAAATAATTCCAAGTATGTTTTTGAAGAGGTAACAACATTATAACACAAATCACACAAATCAGTTTTGCATAATATAGGTCCTGTGATGTTTGTGTTCACCAACATTGTTGGTGGTTTGTATGTAAGCAGTGCTGAGAGTTTGACATGAGATAAATGCAAACACAGAGCAATAGTGTGTGGAAGAACAGCTGAAAGGTCTCTGCATCTCAATGAGGCTGTGATGTTTATTCATGCAGCTGTTCTGACCTCTGTTCCCTAAAATCAATCAAGTCAATGCAGAGTTCAACACTAACTTTTCTAACCAGTCTGCAGTTTTCAGCTTAGTCCAAAAGTGAAACAGGTTATCTGCATTTGACCCTAACTTCACCTGTCAGCAGCAAAGTTCTGCGTTTTGAGATCACCTGAGCACCTGTACTGAGATTTTAGACTTAGACAGACTTTATTGAGCCACAAGGGAAATATTTTTTCTAGTGCTGTCATGTGATTAAAAAAATTAATCTAATTAATTACAGGATTTGTAATTCGCATTTTAATCTAGTGAGAGAGAGAGATAGAGAGAGGGAGAGTGAGAGAGAGTGAGAGAGGCAACCCATTTTGCGATTGAGTTTGTCAGTTTTTCTGTGGTCGCTTTGCTAATTTGTTTCCCAAATTCTGCAAGCGTGGTTTGCTGAAGTGCGCTCATACTCGCTCTATCACCGGTAACAATGGAACTTATCTGGACGTGTTTGTCGTTCAAATGATCCGTCAGGCTGGAGCAGCTTCGGTGATCGGAAAATTCTTTTTGACAAAAGCTACAAATCACTGCGTTCTTGTTGATCGTCCCGTCTTCGTTCTTTTTATAAATAAACTTGCTGTTCAAAGGCCCTGGCAGAGATTTGCTCGCCACACGCCAAATTTAAAATGTGAGCGCATTGAATTGCCACTCATAATTAATTGCGTTCATTTTTATAACGCGTTCATTTGTAGTGTGTGAATGCTACCACTTATTCATTCTATAGTTTTTAGCTTTATGTATTTATAATGCTTTTTATTTAAAGGACCTACTGTATATTATGCAAAATAGACTGCTGTGAGCTTTAAGTTTAAGTGTTACAATGTTGCTTCCTCAACAAAAACATACCTTCACACATGTTCGAGTAACCCTAATTATTAGTTTGTCTACATCTCCAAAGCTCAAAATACTCTGTTCCACTTTGTGATGTTATGAAGCGATAGTTTTCAAGTTAAAAGCTCCTTTTACCTTTTGCTTAGTAGAGATTGGAAATTCCAGTACTGACGTTATCCAAATGATTCTAGTGAAGGTGTATGGAGTTTAAAAACAGTGGAGCACTTCCTGTATTACCAAATGACATCACAAAGTGGAACAGAGTGTTTTCTGTTTGAGAGAAGAACCTAAATATGCAGGGTTTGTATGTTAAACGTGTGAATAAAACAAAACACAGCTCCAGGTATGTTTTTGTTGAGGAAATAACATTACAACATAGAGCAGAAAATAGCATAATATGGGCCTTTTATGTTATATTTTCTATTCACTGTCTTTTATTGTGTATTGCATCTTCTCTGCATTAGCTGTTACCGAGGAGCATTGGGAGGAGGTGTTTTGGTGAATGACAAAAGCGTTGGACTCTTGGGAGCAGAGTAATCGCTGGTTCAGGTTTGACCTTTGGGCTAAAACACAACCAAATAGAAGAAAATGAGAGATTTAAAACCAGTAATGGGTTTATCCGTCACATGTCTACAGGGAGGGAGAGAGAGGAGAGAGAAAGAGAAGAGAGAGGAGGGGTGAGGGACAGAGAAGAGAGAGGGATAGAGAGAGGAGAGGAGAGGAGAGGAAGAGAGAGAGAGGAGAGAGAAGAAAGGAAGAGGGGAGGAGAGGGGGAGAGACAGAGGGAGAAGAGAACTTGAGTATTCTTTAACAGTTTTTAAATGTATAAGTGGTTTTGCTCCAGAGCCTTTGAGCAGCTGTTATCAAACTGTAGAGCTGCGGCAGGTCCCTGTAGGGGCCCGTTCATATAACATCTTTTGCCCAAACAGTTCTCTCTGTGAGAATATACTATGGAATATGCTCCCTGTCCATTTAAACCTGATGCACTCATGTTTAGCATGCCGTTTGTGTATTTCTGTTCCCAACACATAATAGATGTACTGGGTTTGTAACATAAGTGTCCAGTGCTGTACTCCTTGCATCACTGTCATTTCTCTTCTTTATTCTTTCTTTGTGAATTAGCTCCAGCTATAATTTAATTAGTCAATGTTTTTTTGTTTTTTGTTTGTATCCGTACTTATTCAAATAAACCAAATAAATAAACAGAATACTGAGAGAGGGGGATAGGAGAAAAAGAGGAGATGGGGAGAGAGGAGAAAGAAGTGTGGGAGAGTGGGAGGGGAAAGAAGGACAAAAGTGAACAGAGAGAAGAGAAGTGAAGGATCAGGAAAAAGAGGGGAGATGGGGGGAGAGCTATGCTAAATGTTCGTGCAATATGTAACTTTTCAGTTTCACTGAAAAACGTACCAATCTCCATAAAGACAAGCAAGAAAAGCCGCCAGGACAAGTCAAAGGTCAGAACTGTTGAGTTCACAGTAAGAATGTATTTTTCAAGGAATTTTCAAGCACAAAAAACAGCTCTAATTGAATCAATAGAGGACAGGTAAGTTGAACGCTGTACTGGGGAACAATCCAATAGGTTTCTAGCCCTAATGCCCTCCTTCACTTTGAGTTGGTGGACCTGTGCAGTGTTTAAACGTGTGTTAATTGTCTCGCTCATTAGTGCATTGTTAACGATCCTCTATAATTGTCTGCAGTTTGTTCAGTGAATCAGATCCTGGGTCAATAAGTCAGGGCTCCAAGAAAGAGAAGAGGAAAGGACTCATCATATTTTTGTTTAAAATGAAGTGCCTATTATATTGTCCACAAGATAGAAGATTAAAACACAGATTAAAACACAGATTAAAACCTTTCAACGCTTACAAGATAATATGGGAAATTGAAATGGGCATACAACATTGTTCAGTAATAGTATTTTGTCCAATCTTTAAAATTATACATAAACAGACCATTGTCTGTGTCAAATTAGATATAAATTATTAGAGTATCGATTATATATAGACTTTAATATGAAAAAAATCTGGATATATCATCAAAATTTGATATTTTGTTCACACAACTTGAATACGTGGTATAGCAAAACTCAAAAGAACAATTACAAATATAAACTGAGCATTTAAAGGGCCTAAAACTATTTTCTGATCTTTGATAAAAGGAGAAATTCAATTTGTCAACTGGACAAAGTTTGTTTGGTCGAAAACGTTTCGCCACTCATCCGAGAGGCTTTTCTGATCTGTTATCGTTCCTCAACAAAAACCTGGAGTTGTGCTGTTTTATTTACACGTTTAATGCACAAACCCTGCATATTTAGTTCTTCTTTCAAACAGAAAACACACTGTTCCACCTTGTGATGTCATGTGGTAATACAGGAAGTGCTCCACTGTGTTTTTAATCTCCATACACCTTCACTAAAATCATTTGGATTATATCAGACCTGAAATTCCCAATCTCTACTGAACGGCATGAGGTAACTGTTAAAATGAAAGCTACTATTCTGAGCACTCTGAGTTTTTAGTTATTAATAAAGGATAACTCAAACATGTGTGAATGAAACAAAACACAAATCAGGGTATGTTTTGATGAGGTAACAAAGTGCTTAATACTCACAAAAATAAATTTTGTGTCATACTGGATATTTAAGCCCAGAGGCTCAAATACATAAGTAAATAAAGAGTATTTCTGTGGCTGATCCCAGTTGGAATGACAGTCGTGATAACTCTCTCGTCTCATGGCATTTGCTCGCTGTCAGAATTGTCGCTCTAAAGGTTAAAATCAGACGCGCAATCGAACAAAACAACAGTTTTATGCATTTTATACATAATTTTGTCACACAGGAGCTAAAGATGCTGAGAGATTTGCTCAGATTTAATGTTAATATCAGGTCTAAACAAAAGACAAAATTTAAAAGTAAATGCATGTAGTGGATTGTAGAAAGTCATGTTTTTTTTTTCATATAAATTAATATTTCAAATTTGTTCATACCCAGACCCAGTTTAGTCCTGATTAAAGCCTGGGCGCTTAATCCTGATTTAGACCAGATTTAGTACTGGTTTAGACCAAGTTTAGAATTTTACATGGTCTTTGTTCTGCTCTAGTTTCATTCCAATTTAAACCTGGTTTAGTATTGGTTTAAAACAGACCTAGTTTAAATATATTAAGTCCTGTCCCTTAGTTCTGGTTCAGTCCTGTTTGGGAACCGGTTTAGTGTTATTTTAAAAAGACCCAGTTTAATCCTAGTTCAGTCCTGGTTTGGTCCTGGTTTATTCCTGATTTGGTCCTGGCTTAAACTGATTGGGACCTGGTTTAATTCTAGTTAAGTCCTGTTTTGGACCTGGTTTAGTTCTTATTTCGACCTGGTTTAGTCCTGGTTTGGTCCTGATTTAGTCCTGTTTGGTCTTGGTTTAGTGCTGGTTTTATTCTTAAGTCCTGACTCTGGCCTCTTTCATTTCAGTTGGACCAGTATTCCTCCCTGCTCCTCTTCTGTCTCTATAACAAGCAGCCCATCTCTGATCCTGCTGACAAAGCTAGTCCCATTTAATCATTTTCCCCTCATGATTAAAATCCCTCTTTGCACTTTGGAGCAGAGAGAAACCAGATCTTTTACGCATGGGATCAATCAGAAATGTAATAAAAGTAATGTGGACGTTTAGCGCTTAGAAGTCATAGTATGAGGCTGGAAGTGTGAATCTTACTGTAAGTCTCCTTTCGCTCCACAAGCCATTCATGCCTCTCCAAAAGATATGTATGTAAAGGAGAAGTGGGGAATCTAAACCGAGACTAAAACAGGTCTAATCCAGGACTAAACTAGGTCTAAACCAGGGCTAAATCAGGTCTAAACCAAGTCTACACCAAGACTAAACCAGGTCTAAACCAGCACTACACCACTAAACAAAGACTAAACTAGGTCTAAACCAGGACTACACCATGTGTCCACCAGGATTTAACTGGGACTATATTCAGTCCCAAGATCATTGATTACATGTAAACCATGTGCAAAAACACTTTCAGGACAACCTCAGTCTCTAAACAGGACTAAACCAAGACTAAACTAGGTCTAAACCAGGACTACACCAGTACTTGACCAGGACTAAACCAAGACTAAGGTCTTCATCAGGACTCAACCAAATGTTGAACCTGATCATTTTTTGTTTGGGATTGGCACCACAAAATTGCCATAATGATCTTACGACTTAAAGTTCTTTCCACTTAAAGCACTCACATGTTTAAAGGTCCCATGACATGGTACTTCTTGATGCTTTTATATGGTGCCTTAATGGTTCCCTAATACTGTAAATGAATCCTTCTTCAAAATCAACACAGTGCATGAGAAAGACCCATTTACACAGACATGGTCACAAATTCACTCTCTGAACAACTAATTCTGGGCCTTCTTGCTTGAATGCAAATGAGAAGGACACAGATTGGCTTAGAGGAGCGGATGGGGTGGCCCCCTGGGGTGGCCCCCCCCACCACCACCCCCACCCGCTCCTCTGCACCGCTGGAGCGCTGCTCTGCGCTGTCTCCCATTTCCGAGTTTGAAGCACGAAGACAGAAAGGCATTTCAGTGAAAAAAACACATTTTCACAGAAAATAAAATTAAACCAGTGCTGTTTCAGAGGTCCAGAGGGTCGGGTAAAGGACTTTCAAGCCTAGAAACACTCGCATGTGCCTCCAGGCAAATAAAAAAACGCATTTCGCATTCCGTAGCTCCTCCGCAGTCCAAACTCTCTGGGCGTGATTTCCAGAGACAGGGGGTGGAGATTCAGACGGTGGTGGAACTGCATTTGCATTTCTTTTTTCGATGTGACGTAACATTTGCCTGGAAGAATCCATGACTCATCGCTGTACCAGCGAGTGAGTCTGGTAACGCTTGGTCCAAAATGCGCTGCAGTTGCGCGTAGACAGACAGCTAAGTGAACCAATCAGAGATTGCGCCATCTTGATTCAAAACTGAGGCGGAACTTCCGCTGCCTAAGAGTGACTTTGCGGGCAAAGGCGGGTGCACTGACGTCACCATCTTTGAACGAATCAGAATCGCGGAGTCCGTTTGTAACCGGAGGAGCGAGGGTGGATGGAGGGTGTCCAGATGGTATCGCGCTGTATAGGAAATACAGAGAGATATCATTTGGCTGGCCAGGTAAACGTAACATAGTTGCCTTGTTCAGAATCACCCGTTTGAGTTGTGTTTTTTTTCAAACGCAGAAAAGGATCGCAAATGCTCAGTTTAGACATTTCGCAACTTTTAGCCATTGGGGGGGCCTACACAGGGTAGGGAAGCTCACCCTGTTCAAAAACATCAGAAAGTGAAAATTTCATGCCATGGGACCTTTAAGGTTGAATTATGGCACCACTTTTCGAGGCTACTGTAGGAAAAAACATCTTTTGTTTATTTATACTGACAGAGAGGGCATTGAATTTTGAGTCACTTTTTGTTTCATGTGGCTATTCCCAGTAATTACAAAGATATCTAACAAATTCCACAATAGCTGTCCTCCAGCTCAATTTAAACTCTAGGTTATAATGTCACGTCTATTGATTAAACGCAAAATCTATATGTTTACTGAGGAACATTGCAGGCATAGCAATAACATCTCCACGGAAACAACTATTTGGCAGACTCCATTAGAAAAGTTACACCTATAAGTTATTCAATCAAAGCCCTTTTCACTGTGTTTACACAATGCTGCTGTAATATTTAGTGTTGATGAATTGTCTGAAATGTCTCTTAATGTCATCTAAACTCCTTCAATCCATCAGTTTGAGCAACAAACAGAGTCACACATCAACTTCCTGCCTGCCATTTTTTAAACGCAGGAGACTGATTCAGACAGAAAACCATCAGCTAAATGTAAATAAGAAATGGAGGAGACGTGAGGAGGAAATTAAAATACAGAGATAGACCAGGCCGAAAAGAAAAATTTAAAGAAGTGGAACTAAACACTAAATCAGCTTCAATAGTGGCGCTGTCTTTAATAATGTGTGGTATCCTTGGGCAAGACACATAACCCCCCTCGCCCCAGTACACAGGGGTATGTGTGAGTGGGTGATTGATATAAAACGCTTTGAGTGCCTTGAAGGTGGAAAAGCGCTGTATAAATTTTACCAGTACCATTTAGTGTCTACTTTTTTTTTTCTTTTTTTTTTTTTTTGCAGCTCTAGAGCAAACAAGATAAATTTCAGTTTTCTGGTCAAAAACTGTCAAAAACAAAATGTGTGTGCTGCCTCCAGTGGCCAACACATCTGAAGTACTATGTGACATCACACAGGACTGCCCTGGTTACACCCAAGTATTTCAGATTACTGTTTGACCAACCACAGTGTGCTTAAGAACCTCAGATGAACCAGGACCAAATCTGAGCCAAACCAGGGAAGTACAAGCACCAAAGCAGAAGTAAACATGGACTGAACCAAGATTAAAATGTGTCTAAACCAAAACTGTCTCGATTATAATTTTCTCGTCTTAACAATTATATTTCGACCTGTATAATCACAATTATTTATTAAATTAATAATCTTGGCATTCCAATACCTAAACAAACCCTTCTCAAGATCTGAGTGAGGATCTACATAACCAGGACTAAACAAAGACTAAACCAGTCTAAATCAAGACTTAGCCAGGTCTAAATCAGGTCTAAACCAGGACTACACAATACACCTGGTCTAAACCAAGACTAAATCAGGTCTAAACCAGGACTACACCAGTGCTTAACCAGGACTAAACCAGGTCTGAGCAAAGTCTAAACCAGGTCTAAACCAAGACTAAAGACCTGGTCAGGGGTGGGTTACCTTTTTTTTTGTATTGTAGCTTTTCTTTGTACTGAAACTATTTTTTTTACACTAGACTTGACAGATTTTTGACTTATTTTTTTCTCATAAAAATTAAATATGGCTTCGATATTTAATTTATGAAGACAGATGTTTAATCAGTGCGATTTAACACAAAGTTCAGATTTATTCTTGGCTGGAGAGCTCTCATTAAAAATAACCCAAACTGATCACTGAGAATATGATTGACAAGATATTTTTTATTATTTAATTAAAATTCTATTATTAAACAGACTTATTTTAAACCCAAATGATGGAACTCCTTGTTCACACATTTCTGCACTATTGGGGATATGCTGTATTTGTACGTACTTCCCCAGAGTCGATCTCTATATTACAGAATGAGCCAAATCAGGCATGAGATTAGGAGGCAATTCTCCACTGTCCTGGACAAATGAAGGGCACTGTGAGCTTCTTTAAAATTCCAGTAGTGAAACCAGGAGTAAAGTAGAGCTGAACCAGCCATTGTATAATATACAATAGTCAGATCTAATCAGGTCTAAAACAAGACTAGAAGCAGGACTAAAATATGATACTAGAACAGAATCAGGACTAAAGGAGGATTAAACCAGGTCTAATAACTATGGCTAAACCAGTACCAAACCAGAACTAACCCAGCACTAAAACAGAACAAGGAATAGGACCAGAACTATACTGGATTAAATCTGGTTTAAAATAAGTCCAGAAACAGGACTAAAATATGATACTAGAACAAACCAGGACTAAAACAGAATCAGGATTAGGATCAGAATGATATTGGTTTAAATATCTTAAAATACGATTATAAACAAAATATTATACTAAAACAGAACCAGGACTAAAGGAGGATTGAAGCAGGTCTAAAATAGCAAATAACTACGGCTCAACCAGTACCAATTTTAATTTGAGGTAAGGTAATTAATTGAATTCTCCGGTGAAGGGCATTGATAGCTTCGTTAAAGGTCCCATGGCATGAAATTTTCACTTTCTGAGGTTTTTGAACGTTAATGTGAGCTCCCCTACCCTGTTTAGGCCCCCCCCCCCCCCATGGCTAAAAGTTGCGAAATGTGTAAACTGAGCATTTGCGGTCCTTTTCTGCATTTGAAAAAAATACCGCTCAAACGGGCGATTCTGAACAAGGAAACTTTCTGACGTCACATCGAAAAATGCAGCTCCACCCCCCGTCTGGATGTCTACCCACCGTCTCTGGTGGGAGAGAGTTTGGACCGCGAAGGAGCTACGCAATGCGAAATGCGTTTTTTTATTTGCCTGGAGGCACGTGCAAGTGTTTCTAGGCTCGGAAGTTCTTTATCTGAGCCTCTGGACCTCTGAAACAGCAGTGGTTTAATTTTATTTTCTGTGAAAATGTGTTTTTTTCATTGAAACGCCTCTCATTTCTTCCTCCGCGCTTAAAACGCAGAAGTGGGAGACAGCGCACAGCGCACCGCTAAAACAAGGAACCAGCGGCGCATTTGCCCCCCCCCCACCCGCTCCTCTAACCTATCTCTGTCCTTCTCATTTGCATTCAAGCAACAAGGCCCAGAATGAGTTGTTCAGAGAGAGATTTTCTGACTCTGACTATGTACATGTGTCTTTCTCATGCACTGAGTCTTGATTTTGGAGCAGGATTCATTTACAGTATTAGCGAACCATTAAGGCACCATATAAAAGCATCAAGAAGTACCATGTCATGGGATCTTTAAAATTCTGTGTCACGGAATTTCCCACGGATCCTACAGAGTCCAGGGAAATCCAGGTCAAAACTGGTTCAATGTGGACTAAACAAGGCCTAAGGAAGACAACAAGAAGCAGTCATATAAGGACATAAGGCTAACTAAGCTATTTATTAATTCATTGGAATTAATAAATAGGGAGGGGGAAGTGGAATCTCTCTCTCCTGTGTTGCTAATCCCTATCTGGATGCCTGTAAGGTTGTATAGTCATGTGGACAGATGTGTTGTTGTGAAGGACTTGCAGGCGCTCAGTCTCAGCGGTAGCCGTCACAGTAGCTCAGCGTGAGAGGATCCCACTGGTTTAAACCCACAGAACTCTCCACAAACGTCTTTCACCGAGTATTTGTGAATCTGCCTATAGTCATGGTTTAGACAGAACTGAACCAGGTCTACAACAGGACTAAACCAGGACTAAATGAGATCTAAAGCGAAACCAGGTCTACCACAGGACTAAACTGGGACTAAAACAAGATCTAAGACTAAACCAGGTCTACAACAGGACTAAACTGGGACTAAAACAAGATCTAAGACTAAACCAGGTCTACAACAGGACTAGACCAGAACTAAACCAGGACCAGATACCTTTGACTTCTTTGACTACTGACAAACTATATCTTGTTTAAAGACACTGCTTATCACAGGAAATAGATTCTTCTGCCCAAAAAGGCCTCCTCTCTCCCTGAGTCCTGCAGGTGTCCAGACGAGCATGTCTGAAATGCGTCACTGATTATTTTCCTCCAAATATTTCCTCAAACAGACAGTATTGTTATTAAACCTGATAACAGTGAGGCAGAGGCAGCGGAAGAACAGCTCAATCATCCAAGAGGCCTTTTTCACGTTATTTCAAGTTTGGAAGAAAAAATAGGACTAAAAATGTCTATTCAAAAATACATAAATAGAGGTGCAGTATGTAACTTTCATGGTGGAAGCCTGCTACCTGCTTGTCTCCATGGAGATTGTACTGTTTTCTACTCTGGATCATTCCTAATTCAAACATACTTTAGACCTGGTTCTGTCCTGGTTTAGGCCTTGTTAAAGATCCCATGACATGGTACTTCTTGATGCTTTTATATGGCTCCTTAATGGTTCCCTAATACTGTAAATGAATCCTTCTTCAAAATCAACACTCAGTGCATGAGAAACAGAGATAAGATGAGAAAGAGTAATTTTTCTCTCTATGAACACTCCATAATGGGTGTTGTTGCTTGAATGCAAATGAGGAGAAAAGAGCTGGCCTATAGTAGAGGGTGGGGGTGTGGCCAAACTCTCCGCTCTCGGCTCTGAGCTCTCAGCTGATCCATTTCCTTGTTTTTGCACGGGGGGAGAGATTTGAAGCGTTCCATTGAAAAATAAACACATTTCCACAGAAAATAAAATCAAACCACTGCTGTTCAAAGGTCCAGAGGCTCAGATAAAGGACTTCCGAGCCTAGAAACACTCGGACGTGCCTCCAGGCAAATAAAAAAACGCATTTTGCATTGCCTAGCGCATTCGCAGTCCAATCTCTCTGGGCGTGATTTACAGAGACGCCGAGTACAGACAGAGGGGGTGGAACTGCATTTGCATTTCTTTTTTCGATCTGACGTCAATAAGGTGCCTTCTTCAAAATCGTCCGTTTGAGCTCCGATTTTTTGTAACGCAGAAAAGGATCGCAAATACTCAGTTTAGACATTTTGCAACTTTTAACCATGGTGGGGGGGCTAAACAGGGTAGGGGAGCTCACATTAACGTTCAAAAACCTCAGAAAGTGAAAATTGCATGCCATGGGACCTTTAAGACCTAGTTCTGACCTGTTTCATTCCTGGTTCAGTCCTGGTTTAGACCTGGTTCAGACCTGCTTTAGTCATGGTTCAGTCCTGGATAACTCCTGGCTTAGACCTTGTTCAAACCTGGTTCAGTCCTGGTTTAGACCTGGTTCAGACCTGTTTTTGCCCTCTCTCCTCTGTATTACTGGTTCTTATCTGGTGATGTATTGCACTGATTTCCATCGTCCTGGAGGTCACAGTGAGATATGGCTGAGTTTGTCTCACGATGTGTCTCATTTTTCACAAAAACAGCACAAAACAGAATACGAAAAACAATTTATAAATTCAATGGCACAAGAAAAATAGAGCTAACCTGAATATCAAAATTGTCTGGTCCAATTCTGATTTTGTCCTAGTTCAGTCCTGGTTCAGTCCTAGTTCAGTCCTTATTTAGTCCTGGTTTGACGTTCAAGATCTTAATTAAATTCTTGTTCACTGGAGAGAAACTGGTGGCACCATCAAGTTACAGGTCAGATCTATGGAGAGGTGACCCCGCTCACAGTAATTTTATAGCTATATACACCTGTAATTTCATAAATGAGAGATAGATAAATTTAATGCCATGCTGTGGAACATCTCAGGCAGCACACTTTTATTTTGAAAGATTATAGTGAGTTTGTTTATTTTTATTTTAAATCTGCTCTCAAGTTTTATTTTAGCCCTGAGTTAAAACCTGTTTTAACCCAATTTAATCCTGATTTAGTCCTGGTTAGGTTCTGGTATAGTCCTGGTTGAGTTCTGGTATAGTTTTGGTTGAGTTCTGGTATAGTCTTGATTGAGCTCTGTTTTAGTCCTGGTTGAGTTCTGCTTTAGCTCTGGTTAAATTCTGCTTTATTCCTGGTATAGTCATGGTTGAGTTCTGCTTTAGTCCTGGTTGAGTTCAGGTTGAGTCCTTGTATAATCTTGATTAGTCCTGGTATAATCCTGGTTGAGTCCTGGTATAGTCCTGGTTAGTCTTGGTTAAGTCCTGGTTGAGTCCCGGTATAGTCCTGGTTGAGTCCCAGTATAGTCCTGATTGAGTCCTGCTATAATCCTGGTTGAGTCCTGGTATAGTCCTGGATGGGTCCTGGTATAATCCTGGTTGAGTCCAGGAGGTTGAGTCCTGGTTGAGTCCTGGTATAATCCTGGTTGAGTATCGGTATAGTCCTGGTTGAGTCCTGGTATAGTCCTGGTTAGTCCTGGTTGATTCCTCGCTGAGTCCCGGTATAATCCTGGTTGAGTCCCGGCATAGTCCTGGTTGAGTCCTGGTATAATCCTGGTTAAGTCCCAGTATAGTCCTGGTTCAGTCCTAGTTGAGTCCCGGTATAGTCCTGGTATAATCCTGGTCAAGTCCCGGTATAGTCCTGGTTGAGTCCCGGTTGAGTCCCGGGTTCCGGTTGAGTTCCAATATAGTCCTGGTTGAGTCCCGGTATAGTCCTGGTTGAGTCCCGGTATAGTCCAGATTGAGTCCCAGTATAGTCCTGGTTGGGTCCCGGTATAGTCCAGGTTGAGTCCCGGTATAGTCCTGGTTGAGTCCCGGTATAGTCCTGGTTGAGTCCCGCCCGGTATAGTCCTGGTTGAGTCCCGGTAAAGTCCTGGTTGAGTCCCGGTATAGTCCTGATTGAGTCCCTGTATAGTCCTGGTTGAGTCCTGGTATAATCCTGGTTGAGTCCTGGTATAGTCCTGGTTGAGTCCCGGTATAGTCCTGATTGAGTCCTGGTATAGTCCTGGTATAGTCCTGGTTGAGTCCCGGTAAAGTCCTGGTTGAGTCCCGGTATAGTCCTGATTGAGTCCCTGTATAGTCCTGGTTGAGTCCTGGTATAGTCCTAGTTGAGTCCTGGTATAGTCCTAGTTGAGTCCTGGTATAGTCCTGGTTGAGTCCTGGTATAGTCCTAGTTGAGTCCTGGTATAGTCCTAGTTGAGTCCTGGTATAGTCCTGGTTGAGTCCTGGTATAGTCTTTTCCCTTTGCGTTCACATAGATACTCTAACTGAATCAGGGAGGATAACCATGTGACAGCATCTCTTCATGAGGGAGACTGGGATTAAAATTATAATATTATATATATAACATAATGATATATATTTTACCTCATGTTGAAAACTGTCATATTTCTTTAGGAGACAGAACATGGTACATATATATTTTTTAGTCAGAGGAGATTTGCGTTTGAGCAGAAAAAAAAAAAACACACACACGTGGCATTTTCAGGAGGGATTAAAAATAGGACGCTGGGTTGACATAAGAAGATATTCTGCATGTATTCTGCATGTATAACAGGAACCAGGAGACAAAAAAAAAATGCTTTAGATCTGTTATAGTCCGGGTTGAATTCTGACTAAACTGTGGAGCATTATTATTATTATTATTATTATTATTATTATTATTATTATTATTATTATTATTATTATTATTATTATTATTATTATTATTCATTTATTTATTTATTTAATAGGGACAGTGCATATTAATGAACATCTGCAGCATTGCAGTGTAAATATGCCAGATTATAGCAAGAATGCTAATTTCCATCTGTAGTCCCTAGGCAGGTGACACCACAGCAAAAACAATAAAAACAGTAACAACTGACAATAACACCAACATTAAAACATTAAAACATTAAACATTAAAACATGTTGTTGTTTTAGTCCTGGTTTACATCTGCTATAGTCTGGGTTTAGTCTTTGTTTAGATCTGATATACTGCATGTTTAGTCCTGATTCTACTAATTTAAACTGTTAGGGAAAGTCCTATAGTCTACTTCAGGTTTTAGTCCTGGTTACACCTGCTCTAATCCAGGTTTAGTTCTGGTCTAATCCTGTTAAAGTCTTGGTTTATTCCTGGTTCTACCTGCAGATTAAGCATAGCCATTTTACCTGCTCCATGCAAACACCACAGGAAAATACAGGAGGATGGGAGGGCATCTGAGACACCTAGAACATATTGAACTGAAATGTTTGTTAAACCACAACTAAACCAGAACCAAATCAGGACCAAACCAGGACTAAACCAGGACCGAAACAGGGCTATACTAGGCCTAATCCAGGTCTAAACTATACCTAAACCAGAACAAAACTAAGTATTAAACTGGTCTAAACCAGACCTAGACTAGGGCTAAACCAGGACCTAAACCAGGCCTAAACTGCACCTAAACCAGGATTAAACCAGGTACTAAAATACCCAAAGATGCACAGTTTTATCTAATTTAGTTCTGATCTATTTCAGCTTTTATTTGTGGCCAATCCATCTGAGTCACACTATAATGACCACATTCATCCTGGAAATATTTATGAAAATGATAAATCTGTTTTCCTCTGGGCAAAAATCAGAGCCATTTTAAAGTTTAGGGACACGAGATACATCAGTTTCTTATCATGTTTCTAGGATATTGGAACTCCATGGCGACCAAACTTCTTTCATCTAAAAATATTGAAGCTATTATCTTCAGGTTGGAATAGTTTTACATAACATCCACAAATAACTCGAAAACCATTCCCTGGGCTAATAATCTGATGTGTGTGAAAATCAGTTTTGCCCCAGTACAGATATATTGTAAAAGAGCTGCTTTAATGTTTTTAATCTACAATATATGCAGCTCCATTAGACCACTGTGTGCTGTCTGCATCTAATAAGAAAACATTTTACCCCCGAACAGTTCAATAATAAGGAAGTGTGCTGTTAGCATGCTAGTTGTCTAAAAGTGCTTTTAAACTCATGGCAGTGAATATTTTAAATAAACATTGCTTGCACCCAAGTATTCCGGAAGTGTCTTGCTAAGAGACACAACAAAATACATGAAGATAAATTGACTATATTCCACTGTCTAAACCAGGGGTCGGCAACCTGCGGCTCCGGAGCCGCATGCAGCTCTTTGATCCCTCTGATGCGGCTCAGTACAGTGGTCTCTCGTTTATCGCAATGGTTACGTTCTAAAAATAACACACATTCTGCACTTTTCTCAGCCTGCCATTAACATTTTCTTACATTTCTCTCTTGTTTAAACACTCAAACTTTCATAGATTTTCAACAAAAAAGCACAGTATTATAGAATGAAATCAAAGATCCAAACCTGTTTTCAGGCCCTAAACATGTTGCGTGTATTTCACAGTTCCTCTGATCAAGGCTCTTGGTCCTGGCGCCGCTCCACTGTCGCGGGTTTTGTCAGGGAGAAATCTTGCAAACATACAGCACTTCAGAGTCACACTGCTCGCGATCGAACATTTATATAAATTTGGCAAACTGAACACATTCTGTACTGTACAGGAGACACGGCGCGGAGGAGAGTGACTGACAAACCGGCAAAGGTCTACAGTCCCTTAGCCAATCAGGACGCAGAACACAATGCGCCTTGATACACTATTAAAAAAAAATTGAATAAAAAAAATCGGCGAAACGAGGCCACGAAAAGTGAACCTTCATATAGCGAGGGACCACTGAATTTAATTAAAATGTATTTTATTTTAGTTTGTTCATTTTCAAAATGTAATTCTATGGCACAAAGGCCATAGAATTTAAACTTCAAAAGGGTTTTGTGGCTCCCAGTGTTTTCTTTACTGTGTGAAACAGGTCCAAATGGCTCTTTGAGTGGTAAAGGTTGCCGACCCCTGGTCTAAACCTAAGGACGCACTAATCCAATAGTGGTAAAACTTGCTGGATCGCATATCAGCTTCCCAATATAGATTCAGTCGATGTCCTGGTTGGACATACACATTGAAGTAATAAGACTATTTACTGGTTGTAGTTGGCCCAGAAACCTCAGAATATTTGAACTTTTATTTACACAGTTGCTGTTCTGTGGTTACTTGAAACTTAGAAGGTACTTTGTTAAAATGGAAATGCTTTTATAACAGAAAGTCCATATAATCGTTCAAAACTTTAATCGGGCAAAACTTTAATAAATAGCAATAAAACACATTTTTAAACAATTGTAGTGTTTTTTATTTGAAAGTTGATATCAAAACACGGCACTGACCCCGATTTTGCGACATCAAAGTCTGATAACGAGCCGGGAGAGCGCACTCGCTGCGCAGCTCGGGGCGTGCGGTGCTCGGGGCGTGCGGTGTCCGCAGCACCAGAAGAGCACACAAGCTACATACGAGACATGTACTTTTGTTTCTGAATACGGGACGATTACATTTTTCAACGGACGGTTGGCAACCCTAAACACAATTATACATATATAATACACACCCAAAATTTCAACGTATTTGGAAAAAGAAAAAAAAAATTACCACGCGGCTAAAAAAAAAGCGGAGATCCGCTAAAAAGCGGAACTCTTTCATCCCTGTGGTTTAGACCTGATTTAGTCCTGGTTTAGTGCCGGGTTAGTCTGGTTTAGTCCTGGTTTAGACCTGGTTTAGACCTGGTTTAGTCTTGGCTTAGTCTTGGTTTAGACCTGGTTTAGTCCTGGTTTAGACCTGGTTTAGTCTTGGCTTAGTCTTGGTTTAGACCTGGTTTAGTGCCGGTTTAGTCCTGGTTTAGACCTGGTTTAGTCCTGGTTTAGTCCTGGTTTAGACCTGGTTTAGTCTTGGCTTAGTGTTGGTTTAGACCTGGTTTAGTCCCAGTTTAATCCTGGTTTAGACCCGGTTTAGTTCTGTTTTAGTCTTGGTTTAGTCCTGGTTTAGACCTGGCTGAAAAGGGCGTGGCGCCTGATAACTTTCCGGGGAACGGGGAGGGGGGGGGGGGGTTTCCGCTGAAAACGGGTGGTGCCTGCATAAACTGAGCCACACAGACCGATTTTCTGGGCACAAATTTATTTTTTTTTTTTTAAATTCAGCGTGAGAAATGCCATGTGTGGCGTGTGAGCGTGTGAACACGTCGAATTGCGTGTGTCACACTCTCAATGCGTGAGACTTGAGAGCCCTGATAAATGTAACCTACGTTCCCCCGAAATGCACACGGTGTATTAGATAAGTAACTTTTATCTGACTACTGGTTTTGAAATAGTAGTTGCGTTACACTACTCGTTACTGAAAAAAGTAGTCCGACTACAGTAACGCGTTACTAAATAACACATTACTGGCATCACTCCTTGAAATACATAACAGCTACAGCTAACACGCTTGGATCAGTTTTTTCATTTAAAGGAAATAAATGCTGTTTTCAGTTTCTACACTGGTATTGGCTGATATCGGGTATCGGCAGATATTTAAAGCTATAGTATCGAATCTATAACCGTATAATTCATACAGCTATCAACTTTTTCACAAGTATTGCTATTGTGATTAGATTTGCAATGTTTTAAAAGCAGGATTCTGTTCAGAGTGCATTATAAATAACTCCAGGAATAATTCCATGCATTTCTGAACATGTTTGCAGAGGTCTAAACTACTACAGGTAGCAGATTTTTTATATATAAAAAAATGCAGCTTTTGCGATTTGATAATTACACCAACTCAAATTTCGATTTGGATATATTGTGCAGCCGTACATGTAAAATGTTACATGTGATTCTGCCAGTGTCTCCAGGGTGTTCGTTCACATAATTTTATAGCATATTTTAATTCTTTGTCAGTTCTTTGATATTTTACTCTAGGGACCGAGGGATGAATGAATCAGACACTGTGTGGTCTGTTTCGTCATCACCTCTCCTCATGTTAAACTCCTCACCCTGATCACAGCGCTCCCTAGAGGACATGTGCAGTATTTCAGGAAGTCTCATCTTTAGGGAGCAGAGAGGCAGGGCTAAAGCTCTGACCGAATTGTGAACTCCCTGCGGTGTTGATCAGAAAAAGAAAAAATCAGCAGAAGTCTGAGAAAGATTGGAAAAAAGAAAACAAAAGTGAAAAATGTATTCACAGAGAAATATATTTTGTATGAGATCGCTGTGTACTGTCAAGTTTATCATCCTAGAACCAGGAAGTAGGAAGGGAAATCTCCACTCTGGTCTATTGAAAGTTATGAAAAGCCCTAAAACTGCAGTGAATAATTAGGATGCTAAGAATGTGCAAGGAAATTATTTGAGCCTCCTACCAGAGCTAAATATGACCAAACACTAAACTCTATGATGTTTTGGTGAATTGTTTCCTTTTGGGAGGAAGTGGAGCACAGCTGATGGAGTTCACTGGAGCGAGGAATAAAACACCAGCCAAAAAACAAACAAATAGGCTTTGTTAGAATCTGAAGGAGCACTGTCAGTAGGGCTGGGTATTGCCAAGTATCTCACATACAATATCCTGATCCAGAGTCCATGATACATATACATGTCCCTCTGGCTTTACTAGAGATATGCTAAAAACATACCTGGAGTTGTGTGTTGTTCACACACATTTATGACACAAACCCCGCATTTTTTATTTAGACTGAGTTCTTCTCTCAAGCAACAACACTCTCTTCCTTCTTGTGATGTCATGGAAGTAAAGGAAATGCTCCCTTGTGTTTTTAAGCCCCATACACTTTTGCTAAAATCATTTGGATATATTCAGCCCTTGAATTGTGAAGCAAAGGTAAAAGGTAGGTGTTAACTTGAAAACTACCATGACATCACAAGATGGACATTTTTGAGCTTTGGAGACAGACAGACTAAAGGGTTACTCATGTGTGAATGAAACAAAACACAACTCCAGGTGTGTTTTTGATTCTTTCTGTTACAGAGATTACAGAGACAGAGTCTACTAAAACATGAACTCAAATTTTATTCAAAAGTGTTCAGACATGGACAGTAAAAGTTAAATAAAAAAGGTATTTAAATAAAAAAAATAAGACAACAATAAAAACAGGAGAAAAAAGAAAAGTAAATGGACTTAATGGATGTAATGTTCGGGACTAAAACATGTACATTTGTTTCATGTGGGCTTTATCAATGTATACCATTTAAAATAAATATATCTTATACATTTCAGTTTTTACAGATTGTTTTGAGGTTTTCCTGCAATATTTTACCCTAATCCTACAAGAATTTATTTTTACAATTGAAAAGAATAGAAATGGAAGTAAGTGAGGAGCAAAAATGTATTTATCAAAATAAAATTAAATAAAAAATGTGAGCTTTCAACTGACTTCCATTTAAAATTACACTCTAGTTTTCTAAATATCTTTATATTATAACTAATGTACATGCTCAGATTGATTATTCATTTCTTACATACATTTAAATTTATAATTTGTTATGCTACAGTTTAATGGATTAGTATTTATATTGATTTATTCATTGCATTCACTGGAATAACAAAAGGAAGGCCATTTTTTTGAGACTTGCCCGAAAAGGAAAAAAAAGGAAAATTTGAATTTAGGTAAGTGAATTAAAATGAAAATTAATTAAAACAGAAATAAAAACAATTTGTAAAATGTATTCTAAAACACTTTTATCAGAGGAATAACAACAATATTTGTAAGTAAAGATTCCTCAAACACTGAATAAAAAAAAAAAAAATTACATATACTTTTATTTGCATTTTTTCCCCCCATCTAATATTTTAGTTTTAGTCTGACCTTAAATTGCTATTTTTCATATTTTATCTTTTTTCTGAATTCAAAATGTTTGATTTACCACTCTATTGTGATTTACTTACTAATTTACAATTTGGACAAACAATAATATATGTAATAGATAATAAAATGTAGATTATATTGAAAGTTAACCAATATTTTAGGAGAAAAAAAATGTTTAAAGTGTTGAAATATAACCTGGTTTAGAGTAACAAAGGAGCAACAGTCACCGTCTAATGAAGAAGAGCCTGATTTAGTCCTGGTTTGTCCTCGTCTAGCCCTGTTTTAGCCCTTGTCTAGTTCTGGTTCAGCACTAATCTACTTCTAGTTTAGTCCTTATCAACTCCTGTTTCAGCCCCAATTTAGTCTTGATTTAGTAAAAGTTGCTCCTATTTGCTACTCTGACATTACAGTTTAACAGTCTGTGGAATTATAACGCAATTTGACAAACATTTGTTCAACAAATCAAGTTAACCCTGAACAGTCCCGTTGCCTGTCAAATATTTTTCTTTCAAAACATTGATAAAGATTCAGTTTAAACCTGGTCTAAAACATTTGCATTTCTGTCACTCAGAAAATAAGATAATGACAGAGCATGGCGCCAGAAAAATTGGAATTTTAAACAACTGAACAGGACTTGAAGGGAGGAACTGTCAAAACAAACATTCTGAAGTCCAGAGATAAGGCCAAAGTCCAAAACCAAAGACCAGGTCTATAATCCAGGGCAAGTCCAGGACCAAGACTGAACCAGGAAGAGACCTCAGTGAACCATACTATTCTGCAAAGATGGAACAAAACACAAATAGTTAGTGAGAAGGTAGCAATTACAGTTCTCAAAAGTATCGAAAATCAGATAGATACTAAAAAAGTCACATTCACAGGACAGAAATGAACTTTTCCTGAATAGATTTAGAATGATCTTGAGCTGTTTCAGAAGACATAGACAAGTATATGCCCTTTGTCTAAAAGTAAAGAGTATTTTTTTATTATCGTTGTGGTATCAGAATCAGTATTGAGCCATTAAAATCAAAAACATGTTTGACATTTTAGTATTGTGACAACATCAGTTGATTTAAAAAATGATTTAAAGCCAGGATTACATTTAAACTAGTCCTAGTTTGGTCCAGTTTAATCCTGATGTAGACTTGATTTGGTTCTGTTTAAGTCCTGGTTTAGTCCTGATCTAGTCCAGATTTAGTTCTGGGTTTAGTCCCAAATTTTATGTGATATAAGAACTAGGCCTAAACCTGTGGTAAATATTTATCATAGTTTTACTTCAGTTAAGTGACAGTTTGAGGATAAAAAGTTACACCAATATATAGGAAGCAGAGTTCTAAAACAGAATACCTCTGAGACCTCCCCACACAAACTAAATAAAACAAATAAAAAACAGGCTAGATTTATTGTTAAATCTTAAACATAATGAATGATGTTAACTATCTGAAATGTCTAATCTAAAGTTCTAAAGTTCTAAAGTTCAATGACCATGTACATTAATATAACTCACACCGATTCAGTAAAATGGTGGTGGCGGGCTGAGGTAGAGGCGCTGTGATTGGCTGGGAGGCAGGGTGGGCGGGGCCAGAGTAGACAGAGGGAAGGGCGAAGGCAGTGGCAGGCAGGGGGTCAGAGGTCGCTCGCAGGTCAACACAGGAGAGGTCAAAGATTGTCCGCAGGTCAGCACCGGGCTGGACACAGGGGACGGGGATGGAGTCGGCAGGATAGGGGAGGGGCTGGACTCCCCCATCGCTATATGAAAATTAAGATATTACTTTGTCATAAAACTTATCTTCAAGTATCTTCATGGAGAAAAGCATGTGAGGCCAACCAGACTAGTTAGAGGTCAGATCTGTGGAGTGGTGACCCTGCTAACAGTAACAATACATATTTTTCAGGCATTAAAAACAACTGTAATTGATTAAATGCAATGGGTTAAGTTTAACGCTTTACTATAGAAAAGTCTCCATTCTCATGGACCCTCTACAAGAAAAGTTACATAGTTCCTCTTTGACTTTGGATTTTATTGCTTAAATTTTATGTAATCTAATGTATAAAAATTAGTTGACATTGATGGATGGTGTGAATTACCAAGGTTCCAGAGCGTGGTCTGAGCCGCCAGCTCTTTGGCATCGTCCAGAAGAACACACAGTTTGTCCGGGATATAAGTGCTGCGCGTGGACGACAGAACCACCTAAAAAAAACACACAGCAGAAACAGGTAAAAAACACAACCTCAAAGCAGATTCATGCCCCAAGAATAGAGACAAGAAACAGAGAGGCCTGTCATAATAATAAAAAAGGGTATTATATTTAAGGGTATTAATAGTTAACACAGAACATATTTAGATCGCCATGTTACCTTTTTTGTTTTGATAAAGGTATATTTGCTGTGCTACCGCAACAAAATCAGAATGCATTCCACTAATGAAACTACATAAGGTAACTGAGCAATCGACTCGACCACTGCAAACTGTTTAAAATTAAACAGTTTTTCACGTTTTCAAGATGATAAAGCTGAAATGCAACACCTTTAACTGCACAGCCTTGTATGTCAATATTCAGTCATTAATGACAAAAATGCAGCTTGGTGATTGTTTATAATGAAATCAACCCACATTACTCTTTATAGTTGTCTAACATAACCTTGAAAAACTCACTAAAGAAAAACATGAATAGAAAGAGCACAAATAAAAGCTCATGGGGCATTTCGTAACAGCATGAATGTCAATAACCACAAAGCATTAAACTTTTATGGAAAGGGGGAATATAAAAGGTACCTGTTTGCAGCGTCCTCCTTGTGATGTTCAAGGACATAAACATGTATAGGACATGAATGAGACCAGAGAAAACCAGTGTAAACAACTCAAGGACAATACATAACAACAAGGTGACGAGTTGGGAACTTTGTCAATAAAGTTTTATCAGCACTTTTATTATTTACAAAGCTGTATGCATTTATTTATTTATTTTCAATTATTCACATTGGTTGGAGATAGCAGAATCCATACATTAATTTGACTTTATGTACAAATGTTTACCTGAATTGAACTGGGCTGAAAAAGTTCTAAATCATTTTTGGCATATAATTCAGTTTTCATTCAGGTTTGGTTCTAGTTCAGTCCTAGTTTATCTGCTATACATGGTAGACTTCTGTTTTTAGTTTAGACCTGCTTTAGTCCTTGGTTACATCATTGGGTCTTGTTACACATGTGTGAAAGAAATATTTAAATTCTTAAAATCACGAAATTGTCAATTGAGACCAAAATCTGTGTTTAAAGGGGCTGCACCAGACATTTATTTAAGTAATCATGATTTTAATATCAAGAAGGTAATTTGCATATGGTTTTCTGTGGCCAGGTGTCAAAATCAAAAATAGAAAAAACCCCGCACTCTGTCTTACTTAGCAAAAAGTGAGTTTTATTTACAGTACAGCAACATTTCAATAATTAGGCCTTCATATCGCCCAAATCGTTTGGCTGAGGCTGCAAAACCATCTTAAATAGGAGTGGCAATGGGAGCAACCAGAATGTAAGATGAGAAAAACATACATACAGTACAAGACAGAGTGCAGTAGTTTTCTATTTTTAATGTGGGAAAAAAAAAAAAAAGAACCTCTTAGGGTCAAAATGAGACCAATATGTGCATATAGCAAATTTACTGTGCTCAAACCAGGAAGTAAGGCTGTTGCGTGGTTAGCATGATAGTTGGAGTTATCAGTGGCATGACAGTAAACTCCACTCTGGTCTCTGAAAGTTGTGAAAAGCGCTCATAACCAGTGGATAATTAGAATGAGGAATAACTAGAATTAAATTAAAAATGCAGTTATAAAGGCTGTTTCTCTTAACACTGACTGAAAATGAAAAAGTTGAAAAGAGGTAAAGACTAAAAGTGTGGTTAATTTTTCTTTAATTACTGTTGGTTTAGTCACCCGCTGCCCCCTGCCTTTGCTGACAGATGGGCTCAGACTACATATTAAAATTCAGTCATGGATATGCACTAGTTCACTGAGCTAACACACGTAATTTTATATTATATCATATTATATTTACCTGTCTCAGAGACTATCAAGCTTTGGATAAAAGTGTCAAAATTTAATTATTTGAATATATTTGAATTGAATAATGATATTTGACAGGCAAATTAACCTGTCAGTCAATCTGGTCAGTTCATGTCAACACAAGTTTAAGTATATTCATTGTCAAAATATGTCTGCTGTGTGTTGGCAGCATCAAATTATAAAGTGTATAACAGTATTATTGTGCTGGTCCAGGACCGATTTACTCCGTGTTCAGATCTGGTTTAGTCCTGGGTAGTGGTTCAATCCTGGTTCAGACCTGATTTACTCCTGATTCCGTCATGGTTCAGTCCTGGTCTGTTACCTTGTAAAGTAGCAGCAGCTTGCCGTCATGCCCGGGCGTGGAGTACAGGTGATACTCTGGAGGAGACCAGTGGTTTTTTCTGCAGAAGTACTCGAGTAAACTCTGGGCTGTGCAGATTTGGCTCTGTTTGAGTGACAGGAGGCTGGTTGGGCTCAGGGGCGTCCCGGGGAAGAGAGGGTACATGCCCTGCTCCGTGCAATCTACCCAAGACAAAGATGACCTTAATTAAAGACAGCAGAGTTTGGACAACATAGCCACAGTATTTCTCATTTTGTAATTTAAACACCGTGAAGTAGAACTAGTTGTGTTTTTTTTTCTTCTAGATTAGGAACATTTCCTAAACTTTAAATTACAGAACCAATATATTAAAAAAAAAAAAACTTAATTAAATGTACACATATGAAACAAAACATTTAACAGAAACTGGAAATTGTGGAAATGCCGAAAAATAAAAACATTTACAGCAATATTTTATAGGGCTGCAGACATTAACTGGAAATATGGAGACCAATCAAAAAAAAATGTCTTAAAAGGATTTAGATAAATCAGTTGTTGTCTTGACTACACAGACTATTAAACATATCAGTGTTCCCATACAAGGCCCAATCTGTGGATCCACATAATGAAAACCGAGTGCCACAAATTGATTCTGCCTTTTTTTCCTATGCGATTCTGTCATTCTCACTCACACGCACGCAACATTCATTTTGGTAAGACATTCTCAAAAAGAAACTTAAAATACAGGTCTTCTTCTAACATAGTTTGTATGAGCAAACTTTACAATCCGAGGGGGTGGGGATCTGTGGGAAACAATGGGACAAAAAATGTTTTGTCATGTGTGACATAATGATGTAACAATAACCGAAATATCGTGATATCGTATCACCAGAAGTCTCACAATAATATCGTGGGCCACCACAATATATCAAATCACAACAAGTTTCAAACAAGTTTCTTTGCTTGGTGCAGCGATAGAACTACATGATGATCCTTGGCTTTATTTCAGTGAAGACTACATGAAGAAATAGCAGTTATTAAGCACTTTTAACTTTTAGGTCTTTGGATTATGACAGAACCAAAGGCTTGTCAAGGTATTTTAAAAAGAAAAAGTATTCCCCTTTAAAAATATTGCAATAAATATTGTACCGTGAGATGCATATCATGAAAATATCGTCCAGAGAGATTTGGATATCGTTACATTCCTATTGTGACGTTATGTTACTGTAGCAACAGTTAAAAGGCTGAACAGTGAAAAGATGCAGTTAAAGAGTGTAAGTATTAATAAATGTTAATATTGATTACAGTGAACAATTTTAAACGTGTTTTAGGTTAAAAATAGCTAAAAAGAGACACTTTGGCGCCATCTTCTGGTTATATGTGGATACTGCAAAAATAAGGTGTCCAGCAGAGGAAGCCTTTTTCAATGCAAGTCAACAGAAAAAAATGTATTTAGTTTAAGTAGAGTGACGTGTGAAAACTAATCGCAGGAAAGAGAAAAATCTCCTGAACTGATCTCAAGTGTAATTTTTGATCAAAGGAGTTGAAACGAACCAAAAACCTGGAAGCGCGGGGAAAATAAAAAACAAATACACTCAACAAAAATATAAACGCAACACTTTTCTTTTTGCTCCCATTTATCCCGAGATGGACCCAAAGATCCAAAATTCACTCCAGATACACAAAACTACCATTTCTCTCAAACATTGTTCACAAATCTGTCCAAATGTGTGACAGCGAGCACCTCTGCCCCGCCGAGACAATCCACCCCACCTCACAGGTGCGCCACATCAAGATGCCGATCCGACATCATGACCAGTGCACAGGTGCACCCCAGACTGCCCACAATAAAAGGCCACCCCGAAATGTGATTTTTTTTTTTTTTTGCTTTATTGGGTCTGGGGACTCAGAACCAGTCAGTATCTGGTGTGACCACCATTTTCCTCATGCAGTGCAACACATCTTCTTCGCATAGAGTATATCAGATTGTCAATTGTGGCCTGTGGAATGTTGGTCCACTCCTCTTCAAAGGCTGTTATGGACAAAGAACATAGGTGCATTTTATTTATGGCATTTTGAATGCACAGAGATACCGTGATGAGATCCTGAGGCCCATTGTTGTGCCATACATCCATGAACATCACCTCATGTTTCAGCAAGATAATGCACGGCCCCATGTTGCAAGGATCTGTACACAATTCTTGGAAGCTGAAAATGTCCCAGTTCTTGCATGGCCAGCATACTCACCGGACATGTCACCCATTGAGCATGTTTGGGATGTGCTTGACCGGCGTATACGACAGCGTGTACCAGCTCCCACTAATATCCAGCAACTTCGCACAGCCATTGAAGAGGAGTGGACCAACATTCCACAGGCCACAATTGACAATCTGATAAACTCTATGCGAAGAAGATGTGTTGCACTGCATGAGGCAAATGGTGGTTCTGAGTCCCCAGACCCCCAATAAAGCAAAAAAAAAAAAATGCACATTTCGGGGTGGCCTTTTATTGTGGGCAGTCTGGGGCACACCTGTGCACTAATCATGATGTCGGATCGGCATCTTGATGTGGCGCACCTGTGAGGTGGGGTGGATTGTCTCGGCGGGGCAGAGGTGCTCGCTGTCACACATTTGGACAGATTTGTGAACAATGTTTGAGAGAAATGGTAGTGTTGTGTATCTGGAGTGAATTTTGGATCTTTGGGTCCATCTCAGGAAAAATGAAAGCAAAAACAAAAGTGTTGCGTTTATATTTTTGTTGAGTATATGATTGTGTGATTTCAATAGTAGTTTGACTAGTTGACTACTAAAATGATCCTTAGTTGCAGCTTTAATATTTCATGAAAATACAGTATCTGTGGCTCAGTAGTAGAGCTGCAGGACATACACAGAGGTATCTAACCCATAAAATGCCCTGTCAATAATGCTTAAAATAGCCTAAAATATCTAAGAAAAATGTCCAAATCTGACTTCAGGAGCCTTTTCTCTTTGGATTTGAGCCTGACTTTTTCCCTGTCCCTCTCAGCTCTGATAATAAATGTTTAATGGCCATCTCGTCATGAATATTTTACTTTTTGAGTTGAAAATGCGAAAATATTCTGGTTTATTTTTGCCAAAAGTGGATCCTTCTGTGTTATGTAAATTGAATCCGGACTCTTGCTGCGATAATGTCACAACAGTCTATAGGCCAATAATATTTAATACAGACAGGGGCATCTTAATTTAATATTGTCAAACTGCAAAATTATTTTGTAATGAGTTCTTGGGTCTTTTTTCTTTATGAGGACAATGCACATTAATCAACATGACAAGAAAAAGCATCAATGTAAATATGCCGGAATTAGCTCAATAGATACTTTACATCCATTGTCCTAAGGCAGGTCAGAACAAAGAACATTTAGAGAAACACATAAAAGAAACAGAAGTGCACATAGACATGACAGCAAGTTAACAACAGTAGACCATTCTCCGAGTTTAAAAGGCCCAGAGAAGAAGAAAATCTGCCTGTGTGAGGAAGTTTGATTATTTTTCAACCAATGTTTCAGCGTGTTTTTGGAGGTTGAGAAAGACCCACAGTTCCTGACATGAGCAGGTAATGTGTTCCGTGACTGTGATCCTCTGATAGACGTCACCATTTGGCGTCTATGTATGTTACAGTCTCCTCTGGTCAATGCTCTCGTGTGTCTCGTCTAGTCACTAATAGAAATGATAAGGTTCAATATTTGTTAATTTATGTCTTATGAGATATATATATATATATATACACACACACATATATAATTTATATATATTTATAAAATATATAGACTCACTAAGGTCAAGCACTTTTGACCTTAGTCAAAAAAGTAAGTCTATTCTAAAGTCCAAAAATTGTTTCATCTCCTCACAGTTGTGCAGGGCTGCAGGCCCCAAGGAGCTCAAGAAGAGCATATGCAGAGATAAAAGTTCTCATTTAAGACTAAAATCTCAAGCAGGAGTGCAATAACTGCTGTGTTAAATGGGATCGCTCTTTAGTTCATATCATGTTTTTCTCCTCCCCGAGTGTAATCAGGCATTAACTTCTTACGCTGTGACCGGCCCGTGCACGGGCTTGTTCACTGTTTTTTTTTTCTTTCCATATAAGAGCACACATTCCCAAACGTGTCCCATGACATCTACACATCAAATTAAACCTTACAGTCTCCTCTTTTTGACTATGCAATTCATTTCCCGGCACAACAATCAGTCCCCGAGCACATGGGGCTTTTATACAGAAAAGCACAAAACGAGGTTTGCTACTTTGCTTACCTTTGAAGGCTCTGGACAGGTCAGACATCTGTATTTCACCACAAGCTTGGTATCATTCTGTCCGTAAGGATCCAGCGAATAAAATCCAGTAAAACAATTTAGTCCAAAACACGTTTTAGATCCAATACGATGGCGAAAGTCTTCCCAACTTACATAAGCGCCAGTGTTTTTTTTCCACTTCTTTAGCCTAAATCAAGCAAAATATATCTTTCCTCGCTAAAATCGCGCTCACAGCAGCTAAACACGAGAGTATACTTAAAAATGACACCTAAACCGGCCAGTAAGAAGATGTCTGGGCTGAGAGAGACCTAGAAAGGTCCAATCATGTGTGACGCTCCGGTAAATATCAAGTACGACGTTCACGCTTGCTGAGTCAACAAGTTAGGTTACACAGGATGATTGACAGTTCAGGCGAACAGCCAATCAGGAGCTGAACAGGGAGACATATAGTTTGTTAGGCCTTTCACAACAAGTTCCACGTGAAACAGCTGCGTAACGCGAAATTGCGGTCCGTGCGTAAACTGCGCGTAATTTACGCACAGCGCCATGCGTCTTGCGCCTTTGCTGTTGATTTGAGTTTCCTTGATTGAAAATATGGCTAAAAGGACTGGAAAGAGAAAATATTTAAGTTTGGAGACTGCACAAGTCGATTTCAGCTCTGGAGCAGTCTGGAGCAGGTGGAGAATCAGGAAACAGATATGGACTGTGAGGAGGAGGCGTTGTTTATGAAGGATGTACTTCTGGGTGTGTAAGTATCATTTTATTATGTATTTGATGTAGTATTTGAATAACAATAAAACAATAAACATTAGATTTTTTTGTGCATTTAGATCACTTTTTGTAAAATAGACCTACTATTATTTATTGGGTGTTTAGATAAAATAAATAAGAAAATAAATAAGAATAGATTTTAGTTTTTAGATTTAGATTTTTGTCTTAGATAGTTTTTGTTTTGTCTTTATTGTATTTTGTACACTGTGTTTTTGCACTACTTGGCCAGAGAGAAACAAAATTTCGATTCACTGTATGTTGAACACATATGGGAGAATTGACAATAAAGCTGACTTTGATCTTTGAAAATAACATTTTAGAAAGCATATTTTGAGCTTATTTCCTATTATATTTTTGTGTTTTTCTTACTAGTGTCATCACTGTGTACCAATAAAGCCCAACTGCAGATAAGGAGCCCTACCACGACCGGAGCAACAAAGAACGGATGGGCAGCAGTGGTGACCGCACAAATGGCAGGCTGAAGTGTAGAAGATGTCAGTCAAAGACAGCTGTAAAATGTTCTACCTGTGACACTGCACTCTGCTTTATTCAAACAAGGGACTGCTACAGTCAGTGGAACACACCAGACTCTTAGTGTGTAAATACCTGTAAATATGTGTGGAACGTTTAGTGTCCATGTTTTTTTAAAAATGTATACAGTGTGCAGTGTTATAGAATTTTTCAATACATATTTTCATTTTCAGCACTTGTTTGGTCTATTTTTGATAGAAAAAAACACTTTTTTATAGAATGTAATTCTCTGGGACATAATATAGTGACCTTGTGTGCAGAAATGGATTCCTCTAGTTGTAAGCTTTCAGTAGAGCCCTCAATGATGTCTGTAGGTTGAATGAGTCAAAAGTTATTAAACGTTTTCTAAATGTTTCCAATTTGGATAGGTTTGGATAGGTTTGGATAAAGGCATGATCCCTGTATAAAACGCCGGGACAAAGTATAACAAAAAGTGGAGTAAAAAGTTTATTTTTACAGCTATTGATTCCCAATTTGAAATTTGAGTGGTCAACAACTTATTGTATTGAAAGATAGTGTATTTTAGGCCTCAGCTATGAACAGCAGCTATAGACACCTTTTATATTTAGAAAAAAATTAGGCGAGGATAAAAAAAACACTTTTTTTTTGGTGTTCCAAGGTGTGTAACTTTTTTCCAATCACATTTGGAGTGAATGTAAATGCTGAGGGTAAAACTAGAGAATGTTCCCTTTACACAGAGACCAAACATTTGTATATAATCCATATACTTCAATAACAGGAATGATTTTAATTTGGAGAGGTCCTTTTAGGGACAATTGCTCAAAAAAGGCCCTCCACTGTAAGGGGTTAAACTGTTGAGTGAAAGAGTCCAATGTATGGAACCCAACTTTCAAAGCAGCAATTTGTAAAACAATCTATTATAAGTAATCTGTCAGTGTATTTGGATGTAGTTCACATTCTCTTTGAAGTGTGTTCTGAACAGTGGAGCTTGATCCGGCAGGACACCAACAGAGAAGAAAATAGTTTTGTTGGAGGATGGCGGAGTAGCGAAGCACCAGCAATGTGTGATCAGCTCCCAGGGCTGTGTGCAGTAGAACCCAACCGATACTATATCGATTGGCCGAGACATATCGGCTATTGATAAATCTAGCCGATAGTCCATGTGTGCATGTTATACCTCATTAGAAAAGTTTAGACAATAAAAGAGACCTTTAATCCAATGATCCAATCATATCCAGGATTGTGCTCTTAGGCATGACACTTCACCCACCACTGTGTTGGTGGTGGTTGAAGGGTCTTCTGTTGGTCTACCCCAGGGCTGCTGCAGTGCCAGTGATGTTGTAAAACATTTTAAAGGTGCTTTATAAATCTATGTATTTTTATTATTATACATTTTTTGTAGTGGCAGAAGGGCACACTGAAGTACGTACAGTACTTCTAGCTGTTCAGTGATAAATGTCTGTTGAGCTCAGATTTAATGCTTTTAATCTGTGCTCTGCAGAAGGCGCTGTATAAATCAGAGAGTGGGATTGTGGGTAATGTAGTTATTTATGGTTTTGGCTGCTGCAGCTGTTCTCATTACAGCACAATTACAGCTGGCTCTGGAGTGTTTTATGGATCCACACAGGGCACACAGCATTTTCGGTTTCAGACTTGGTACTTGGTTAAGTTTAGTTGAGTTTAGTCTTAGTTAAGTTCTTGATTATATTTATTTTGGCTGATCTGGCTTTGTCATAGTTAAGTCTTCATCATATCTTAGTCCTAGGGCAGACATGATTTGGTCATCACTGATTTCTGGTTTAGTCTTGGCCAGTCCTGGTTGACAGTTGGTTTAGTGCTTGTTCTGTTATGGTTTAGTCCTGTTCGAGTTCTAATCTGGTTAGTCCTTCTTCAGGTCTGGTTTAGGCTTAATTTAGACCTGGTTGAGATCTGCTTTAGATACTGAACAATGCAGTGTCAGCAGTCGCCTCCAGTCTCTCTCTCTCTCTCTAAATCCTTCAAATTAGGGTAGAAATCTAGGGGTAATAATGGACTCAGACTTGAACTTTAACAGCCACATCAAACCAAAAACATTTGCAGCTTTTTACCTTCCATCGCAAAAATCAAGCATACTGTCTAAATCAGACTTGGAGAGACTTATCCATGCATTTGTCTCCAATAGGTTAAACAACTACAATAGGTCCCTGCACTAGCTTCATGTCTGACATGTGAGTGTCATTATGAACAATCTCAAATTATATCAAAATAAAGGTTAGTTATTTGGATATAATATTGGAAGACCAAATGAACCACTTTGAAGCATCTCGCACCTCTCGAACCTCAGGACCTTAGGGACCTGGCCTCCTGCTTGTACCTAGAGTCAAGACTAAACATGGAGAGTCAGTGTTTCAGATTAAAATGTTTTAAATGTAAAGATTTAAAGATGTAAGACAGGCCTCTGCTTTAATTATGTAGGATTTTATTCTGTTCTTTTAATGTTTAGTTTATAATTATTCAGGGATGAAAGTGACCAGTAATGAAAAAAGCTGAAAGTCACTGAAAAGCTAAGGGGGTCCGGGGCATACCCCCCCAGAAAGTTTTTGAACTCTAGATGCTCTGAGATGCAATCTGGGGTCATCCCAGCCAATAAAAAATAAGATGTCAACCACCCATTTTGGGGGGGGGAAATTCCCTTTCCCCCTCTTGATGATCCCACTTTGCACTACCTTCTCACAAAATTTAGGGCTTAATGATCTTGTGGGAAAATAAATAAATACGTTTTCATAAATCTATCTCCATTTTATCTGATAAATGTTAATTTTAATCTTAAAATAAGCCAAGCAAACTGTACTGCACTTAAACACTCACACACAGAGTGAGGACCCTTCTTTGATTTTTTTTTTTTTTTTTTACCTGTTTTTTCAACTTCCTACCTGGAGTCACATTCTCTTACTGGTTTTGCAGTGGTATTTACCAGCTTCTACACATTTACCAAATGCATGTCGTGACAAGCAAAAATTCAACCTCATGTCGTGATCGGCCGTGTGTGCAGTAGACCTGCTCTGTGCTGTAGAACTGCTCTGTGCCAACACTGTAACATAGATTAGTTTTTGCTTTACACTTACTCTTGCACTTCTAATCAGAGCACATTGAGGAGGGAGCGTGTGCGCTATGAGCAGGGAGGAACAAGAGTGTGAAAAGGCGAGGAGCGGCGTGCTGACGTGAAGCGGACGGACAGGTAGAAAGTTTAACCTGCTCTGTGATACATGCTGGTACGCAAAGGTACACGCTGTTGTGAACAAGCTGCGTGCGCTAGCGTTGCACGTGGTGCCGCGCAGTGTCCGCTTCAGACGAGCGCACAGGCTGCACTGCGGTGAGAAGCCCCGCGTGGTCCCGCACAGCGGTAAAAGTTTATTGCTAACGGCAGCGGCTATAATGAAATATGATCACAATCATCTCACACACGCTACGCTCTACCCACACAACCTTGGCGATCAACTGGTAGATCGCAATCGACGTATTGGGCACCCCTGTTTTAGACACTATTTTTGATTCACACGGTAATACGGGACAAAGTGCGTCCCTATTCAGCTCAATACGGGTAGGATACTTTTGTTTCTGAATACGGGACGATTCAGATTCCATTTTTCAAGGGACGGTTGGCAACCCTAAACACAACTATACATATATATACACCCAAAATGTTTCTCTATGGATTTGCACTGATATAAAAAATGACCCAGACGGCTGACAAAAAAGCGGAAATCTGTCAAACAGCGGAAGTCTTTCATCCGTGATTATTATTTATGTTTTAGTTTGTTAGCACTATGATTTTCTTCATCTGTAAAGCACTTTGAATGTTTTTTCTCCTGATTCTCCTAGCTGAGATCTTGTTTAGTCTTTGTTCAGTTTTGACTGATTTGTGGTAAGGATGCAAATTATCGATTCATTCATTAATCTATAGTTGATTGACCTTATCGATCGACTGACAAGCGGCGTTTTTCACCTGAATTTTAGTGTTTAGGGTCTTTAAGAATATAAGCTATAGTATACATAACACTGAGTCAAAAATATATCATAGTATTATTATATTGTATATTCTTCAATTAATTATTCCTTAGTAAAAAGCAGACAAATGTATTGATGCTGAATAACAAAATACATTCTTTATTGAAAATAAATTGAGGACTGGCTCAGTTGCATATAACGGCTTTTTTTTTACCTTTGTGCCATAGAATTACATTTTGAAAATGAACGAACTAAAATAAAATATATTTTAATTAAATACAGTGGTCCCTCGCTGTTTCGCAGATTTTTTTTTATAGTGTATCAATACGCATTGTGTTCTGCATCCTGATTGGCTAAAGGACTGTAGACCTTTGTCAGTCATTCTACTCCGTGTCTCTTGTACAGAATGCGTTCAGTTTGCCAAATTTATTTAAATGTTTGATCACGAGCAGTGTGACTCTGAAGCAGTGAGGACTGAGCGGTCTGGCATTTGGGCACATGCCAGAAGGGCCGAGGCCGTGCTCGATTACGGATTTGACCACATGTCCGCGCGCACACTTCTCCGGGTGGTCAATGCGCATCAGGAAGTAGCGGCAGTGTTTCCGCAAAACAAACTGGTGGAACCTGAAGTGCAGGCGGCGGAACGAGTCCTGAGAGCGCACGGAAGCATTCTCACTACAACAAAACCCGCAACAGCGCAGCAGCGCCAGGCACCTCGGTCAGAGGAACTGTGAAATACACGCATATTTATACACGCAATATAAAGCTGACTACTTCACGGATTATGCCTATCGTGGGTTATTTCTACAACGTAACCCTCACGATAAACGAGGGACCGCTGTACTGAGCCGCATCAGAGGGATCAAAGAGGCGCATGCGGTTCCGGAGCCTCTAGCGATTAGTTACAACTAATGCATTTTGTTCGACCAACGTCTTGATCGACAATTAATTGTAAGTCGATTAATTGTTGACATCCCTAATTTGTGGTTTAGTCCTGGTGGAATTCTGGATTAGTCGTGTTCATTTCTGGTTTAGTTCTGGTTTGTTCCTGGTCCAGACCCCCAGATTGTGTAAATTCAGTGTTTATTTATGTTGTTTGCTGACACAGCGGTCCCTATTACACTGGAGGTGAGATTTTTATATATCAGGACTGAGCAGGACAGACTTATGGCCCTCATAACCTACATCATAAAACTCTATGTCAACAAGAGCTCGTAAGTTATACTACATTACCCACGATGCACTGTTCTGAGACAGCAGGTGGATAAGAATGGGATATGCTTAATAGCGCACTATCTACATTTTCTACCTCCATAAATATGTTATTGAGTTTGCCTAGAATGTTTCACAGTATGGCATTCCAGCAGGTGGTGCAATTAGGCCAAGTTACATGTCAGATCTGTAGAGAAGTGATCCTGGTCACAGTAATAAGTGGTCTTTTTCAACATATTTTTGAGCAATAAAAACATAAATAATGAAAGAAATTCTAAATCAGTACATATAACGTCATAGTGTGGAACATCTCAGGTAGGGGTGGGACAAGACATGACAAGATAGGTTCCATGAGAATGAGACGAGATTTTGAAATAACTTACTATAGTCCTGGTTTAGATCTGGTTTGGTTTGTTCAGTTCTAGTTCTGTACTAGGGTTGTCAAAAGTATCAAAACAGAACCAAATAGTTACTAAAGCTATTATCGAAACTTCACTCAACAAAAATATAAACGCAACACTTTTGTTTTTGCTCCCATTTTTCATGAGATGGACTTAAAGATCTAAAATTCATTCCAGATACACAATATTACCATTTCTCTCAAACATTGTTCACAAATCTGTCTAAATGTGTGATAGTGAGCACTTCTGCTTTGCTGAGACAATCCATTCCACCTCACAGGTGTGCCACATCAAGATGCTGATCTGACATCATGATTAGTGCACATGTGCCTTAGACTGCCCACAATAAAAGTCCACCCTGAAATGTGCATTTTTTTGCTTTATTGGGGGTCTAGGGACTCAGAACCAGTCAGTATCTGGTGTGACCACCATTTGCCTCATGCAGTGCAACACTTCTTCGCATAGAGTTTATCAGATTGCCAATTGTGGCCTGTGGAATGTTGGTCCACTCCTCTTCAATGGCTGTGCGAAGTTGCTGGATATTAGTGGGAGCTGGTACACGCTGTCGTATACGCCGGTCAAGCACATCCCAAACATGCTCAATGGGTGACATGTCTGATGAGTATGCTGGCCATGCAAGAACTGGGACATTTTCAGCTTCCAAGAATTGTGTACAGATCCTTGCAACATGGGGCCGTGCATTATCTTGGTGAAACATGAGGTGATGTTCATGGATGTATGGCACAACAATGGGCCTCAGGATCTCATCACGGTATCTCTGTGCATTCAAAAAGCCATCAATAAAATGCACCTGTGTTCTTCGTCCATAACAGATGCCTGCCCATACCATAACCCCACCACCACGGGCCACTCGATCCACAACATTGACATCAGCAAAGCGCTCACCCACACGACGCCACACACGCTGTCTGCCATCTGCCCTGAACAATGTAAACCGAGATTCATCCGTGAAGAGAACACCTCTCCAACGTGCCAGACGCATTTGCCCACTCAAGTCTGTTACGGCGACGATCTGGAGTCAGGTTAAGACCTCGATGAGGATGACGAGCATGCAGTTGAGCTTCCCTGAGATGGTTTCTGACAGTTTGTGCAGAAATTGTTTGGTTATGCAAACCAATTGTTTCAGCAGCTGTCCGAGTGGCTGGTCTCAGACGATCTTGGAGGTGAACCTGCTGGATGTGGAGGTCCTGGTCTGGTGTGGTTACACGTGGTCTGTGGTTGTGAGGCCGGTTGGATGTACTGCCATATTCTCTGAAACGCCTTTGGAGACGGCTTATGGTGGAGGAATGAACATTCAATGCACGAGCAACAGATCTGGTTGACATTCCTGCTGTCAGCATGCCAATTGCACACTCCCTCAATGCTTGTGACATCTGTGGCATTTTGCTGTGAGACAAAACTGCACATTTCAGAGTGGCCTTGTGGTTCCTTGGGGTACACATCACTGAGGATCTGTCCTGGACACTACATACAGATACTGTGGTTAAGAAAGCCCGACAAAGACTCTACTTCCTGAGGAAGTTTGGTATGAACACCAGCATCCTCACAAACTTCTACAGGTGCACCATCGAGAGCCTGCTGACGGGCTGCATCACAGTGTGGTATGGGAACTGCACCGCTCAGAGCCGCAAAGCACTACAGAGGGTGGTGCGAGCGGCAGAGGACATCACTGGCAGCAGTCTCCCCTCCATCCAGGACATTTACCACAGCAGGGGTCTGCGTAAGGCACGCAGCATCACTAAGGACCATACTCATCCGGCACAAGGACTCTTCCGTCTGCTACCCTCTGGTAGACGATACAGGAGCCTGCCAGCACGCACAAAAAGACTCAAAGACAGCTATTACCCCCAAGCTGTCAGACTACTGAACTCTGGGTAATACTCTAAATAATACTGAACTCTCAATAATACTGCACTAAACTACTTTTCATTATGCATAATATGTTTACTGCTGCTGCTCTGTATGAATGTATCATGTCTGTCACTACCTCACTGTAAATTACTGTTACCTGTGCAATAATCAGTGCAATAACCTATGTGCAATATTTATATCATACTATGTGCAATACGAAATCCACATGCAACACCTACACCACACCATATTATGTGCAATCTGTGAAATACTTACACCTTATTTGATTTAACCCTACTTGCACCTTGTACATTGTACCTTGTATTTTTTTTTATTACATTTTATTACATATTTTATTATATTGTTTATTATATAGTTTACTTCTTCCCCTGCACTTTTGCAACACTTTTCTTACCATGTACTATTATTGCATGTTATTAGTACTTCTTGACTATCTTAGCGAGTCAACGGTTCTTCTGATCCTAAGCATTTCATTGCATTGTTGACCTTGTGTTGATTCTGCATATGACAAATAAACAATCTTGAATCTTGAATCTATTGTGGGCAGTATAAGGCACACCTGTGCACTAATCATGTCAGATCAGCATCTTGATGTGGCACACCTGTGAGGTGGGATGGATTATCTCAGCAAAGCAGAAGTGCTCACTATCACACATTTAGACAGATTTGTGAACAATGTTTGAGAGAAATGGTAATATTGTGTATCTGGAATGAATTTTAGATCTTAAAGTCCATCTCATGAAAAATGGGAGCAAAAACAAAAGTGTTGCGTTTATATTTTTGTTGAGTGTAGATCATCATTTGAGCCAGAACCAATGCTAAAAAGTCACATTCACAATCACAGGACATAAATGCACCATTATCTTGAGTTGCATCAGAAGTATAAGACCACATAGATGGGTATGGAACCTACCTGGATTACTGAGGGATTATACAGATATAACACCACATGGCAATATAAAAAAGCACTATTATTTAATGTTGAAAATTATATTGTAATGTTTTTGTTTATGTTGTAATGTTTTTTTTAATTATTATTGTGGTGTCAGAATTGTTAATGAGCATTGAGTGTATTCTTTAGTACTGAAATAGAGTTACAAACTTCAGTATCTTAATACTATTGTCCTGGTTCTTGGTATTCCTGACACAATGAAATCCAAGCATCCAGAAGTGTTATTCACAGTCACTTTACATTTTTTTATTTAGTGTTAAGTCTTGTGCACACACAGAGCTACGTTAAATGAACAACCACAGAAGGGAAATCGATGAGCCTAGTCAATTCTGCTGTTGTTTAAATTAGTGAAAGGTCTTTGTGGTTGGAAGATGAGAGCAGAGAGGGAGTGAGTTCATTAACATTATAGGAAAGGCCATATGACGATTGAGGCAGGCGGCTAGAAGTAGATGTGGCAACAGAATGCAAATTAAACTAACTGAGGTGGATTTTAAATTACGCAGAAAGGAGGAGAGAAAATGAGAGAAAAAGATGAGAGAAAAGGAGAGCGCGCGCGCGAGAGAGAGAAATAAGTGAGAGTGTGAAAAGGAGAAAGGGAGGAGAAAGGAGAGAAGGGGGAGAGTGAGGGAAAAGAGAAAGAATGACAAAGAGAAGAATGAAAGGGAAACAAGGGAAAGAAGAAAGAATCATGAAAGATGAGGAGGGGAGGGGGTAGAGGAGAAAGAAGAGAGAGAAAGTGTGAGACAAAAGGGGACAGAGAAAGATATAGGGAGGGAGAGAGGCAGCGAGAGAGAGGGGGGACACAATCAGGACTAAAGTAGACCCAAACCTGGACGAAATGCCAAGCTAAGACTAAACCAGGTCTAAAATAAGTCTACTCTTAAAATAAACATAATGAGACCTGGCTTTTAACTGGGTCTTAGCCAGGTTTAACCAGAGGGGCAAAGATGAAAAAAAAATTAACTTACAATTTTATACAAAAAAACAAGCTGGTATTATGTCACACAAAATGTATTTCCTTCAGGATCAATAAAGTATCTATCAATCAACAAAGTATAGATTAGTATAAATTTACAAAATAATATGCTCAGAACTGACTAAACCAGGACTAATGTGGGACAACCCAAAACAGCCAAGGTAGATCAAGCCCAACTCAAGATCAGTAGATGGATTTCAAACTGAAGGATGGGGCAAATGCAGAGGACAGATTTGCCTACACAGACTACTGTCTGTCTGTGTTCCTTAGGACTGCACGATTAACCCATTAACACCTAAAACGCCTGGGAAAACAGGCCTGAAAATCCTAAGGGCGATTTTAAAACAACCTCCCAGATCCTGAGTTTTTTCTGGAAATTCAACAATAATGTCTATGCCTATTAAATAAGTGATTTCTCAGCCTCTGAAGCACATATAGACAAAATTCCAAAAGTATTTGAAAGCTTACACTTGTGGGTTTCATGAGAAGTGTAAGTTATTATTCTACACCTCAAGAAAAAAATATAAAATAATCCAGAAACAAAATAATATGGAAAAAATAAAACAAAACAGTCACAACATGTACGGTGCACAATATTTTTTAAGTTTTAAGAAATAAAGAGCAGCTCTTATTCAGGTCAAAACTGTAAAAAATAAAGTGTCCCAAGGCCATAAGGCAGTAAGATGAAGTGCACTACATACTGAACAGGTTACATCCCTTACATATACCGGCGATAGTGCTTGCCAAAGCACTCAATGTGCAGAGGTAGTTTGCACTGTTTGTGACCAGTGGCTAGAGCAGGGGTCAGCAACCTTTACCACTCAAAGAGCCATTTGGACCCGTTTCACACAGTAAAGAAAACACTGGGAGCCACAAAACACTTTTGAAATTTAAAATGAAATAACACTGCATATAACTTCTTTTTTTTTAATCTTTGTGCCATAGAATTACATTTTGAAAATGAACGAACTAAAATAAAATATATTTTAATTAAATACAGTGGTCCCTCGCTGTTTCGCAGATTTTTTTTATAGTGTATCAATACACATTGTGTTCTGCATCCTGATTGGCTAAAGGACTGTAGACCTTTGTCTTTGTCAGTCATTCTCCTCCGTGTCACCTGTACAGTACAGAATGCGTTCAGTTTGCCAAATTTATTTAAATGTTCGTTCACAAGCAGTGTGACTCTGAAGCAGTGAGGACTGAGCGGTCTGGCATTTGGGCACATGCCAGAAGGGCCGAGGCCGTGCGTCTCACCTGGGGCCAGTCATGCTCTGTCACGGATTTGACCAGAATGAGCAGGTGCACACTTCCCCGGGTGGTTAATGCGCATCGGGAAGTAGCGGAAGAACGAACTGGTGGAACCTGGAGTCCAGGTGGTGGAACAGTCCTGAGAGCACACGGATGCGTTCTCACTACAACAAAACCCGCAACAGCGCAGCGGCGCCAGGCGCCTCGGTCAGAGGAACTGTGAAATACACGGCAGCGGAAACCGCCATTAGGAACAACAAGCTCACAGAGACAGAAGCTGGAGACCTTAGACTGAAATTAACAGCTGCATTGAGCAATGCTAAACTTCCACCCTCAAACGTAACACCAGAGGAGAGGAAGGCCATCATTGCTCTAGAGAGGGACCAGAGCATCCAAATCCTGCCTGCGGACAAAGGGAGATGCACGGTGATCTTGGACGCAGCTGACTATGAGGCTAAGGTGAACAGCCTACTCAGTGACACGGCAACATACGAAGTACTGAAACGGGACCCCACCAATGGGTACAAAAAGAAGATCATTGATTGCTTGCAGAAGTTGAGGAAAGAAGAAGTCATTGATCGACAGCTGTATTCCAGATTGTACCCTGGTGATGCTATCCCGTGCATCTATGGCCTCCCGAAGATTCACAAACAAGGAGTACCACTCAGACCCATTGTGTGTAGTGTTGACTCTATCACATATAATTTGGCCAAACACCTAAAAACCATCTTGGCTCCATTGGTGGGTAACACGGAGCACCACATTGAGAACACAGCCGAATTTATTAACAAAGTTAAGTTTCTCCAGTTTGGTCAGGATGAGACAATGGTTTCCTTTGATGTAACCTCTCTTTTCACTTGTATCCCCACAGCTGTAGCGGTCGAAGCAGCGAGAAGGAGTTTACTACAGGATTCCAAGCTAGAAGAGAGAACCAAACTTTCTCCTGACCAAATCTGCCAACTGCTGGAAATTTGTCTAAATGCCACCTATTTCCAGTTCAGAGGGAACTTTTACAGGCAGATCCACGGCTGTGCGATGGGCTCACCGGTCTCCCCTATCATGGCTAATTTATACATGGAACAATTTGAACAGAGTGCCTTAGCTTCATATCCAGGCACTCCGCCCACACACTGGTTTCGTTATGTTGATGATAATTTCACAAAAATCAAAATTCAAGATTTGGAACCTTTTACTGCACATATCAATTCTGTAGATCCTAATATCCGTGAAGATGCCAATGATAACACATTGGCATTCTTAGATTGTGCAGTAACGATAGGAGGAGACCGGGGACTCTAAGTAGAAGTCTTCAGGAAGCCCACACACACAGACCAATACCTGCTTTTTGATTCACACCACCCACTGCAGCACAAACTGGGTGTTATTCGGACATTACAACACAGGGCCCAAGTGGTTCCCACAAGCACAGAGGGTAAGGAGAAAGAAGAACAACATGTGCAGGAAGCCCTCTCTGTTTGTGGATATCCTAAATGGGCTGTCAACAAAACCAAGAGAGACAAGGGCATGAAACAAGACAACAGAGAATCCGAACCCAGGAGGAAAGGGGTAGCGATTCCGTACCTGGCCGGCGTTTCGGAAAAACTACAGAGGATTTTCAGACAATATTAAATTCCAGTTTATTTCAAACCCACAAACACTTTAAGACAAAAACTCGTCCACCCAAAGGACAAAATACCGAGCCACAAACAAAGCAATGTGGTCTACTCCATTCAGTGTAGTGAAGACTGCAGTGAGCACTATATTGGGGAAACCAAGCAGCCACTTCACAAGAGGATGTACCAACACAGGCGGGCGGGCCAGAGTGGACCGTCATCTGCCGTACATCTTCACCTAGAAGCCGTGGGCCATTCATTTGAGGACAGTGAGGTTCAGATCTTAGCCAGGGAAAAGAACTGGTTTGAGAGGGGAGTTAAAGAGGCTATTTTTGTCAAAAAAGAGAATCCGTCGTTAAACAGAAATGGGGGAGTTAGACACAACTTGTCTCCCATCTATAATTCGATTCTCAAACAAAGAATCATTAGGACAGACAAGCCATTGCAGAGGGGTGGAGAGGGTCGTTGTCTTGAATAGGGAATTGGACGCCAGAGAAATTTGAAATACAAAGAGACAGATTAGTTGATAGTTTCAGAGCTATTTCAGTGTAGTGAGCGCCGCCTAGGGCTTATAGATATGCTAATACAAGACGCCAGAGGAATTCGTAAAACAAAAGAGAGTAGCTGGGATAGGTTCAGAGCTTTATTCAGGGTAGTTAGCTCCTCCCTTGCAGCTAGATATAAACAGGGTCGAACCAGCATGAGGGCCAGAGCTGACGAAGCCTCTCGGATGAGCGGCGAAACGTTTTCAACCAAACAAACTTTGTCCAGTTGACAAATTGAACTTCTCCTTTTATCAATACACGCATATATATACACGCAATATAAAGCTGACTACTTCACGGATTTAGCCTATCGCGGGTTATTTTTACAATGTAAACCCCCGTGATAGGCTAAATCCCCCAGTGTCCCCCGATGACGAGGGACCACTGTACTGAGCCACATCAGAGGGATCAGAGAGCCGCATGCGGCTCTGGAGCCACGGGATGCCGACCCCTGGGCTAGAGTTTCATTGAATTGCTTAACAAAATTTCAGCGTGAGAAATACCACGTGTGAGCCCTGTGGACCTTCACTAACTTCAGAACTCCTTGCACCGAAATTGAAGTCATCCATAATTGCTCGATACGTTTCAAAACAATGACACGAGTCAGCATGCGTATGTCACGTGCATTTTCGGGTAGATTTTACTTGGCAACAGATGATGATTGGCCACAGAGGAAAAAATGACTTATCCGCTTTCCCGGGCTTAATGGTAGAAATGCGCAACAGCGCTCCCGGTGTTAGTGGTAGAACAGCGGTAATGCGTTCCCGGTCTAAATGGGTTAGTCACATTCAAACTTAAGTTGCATGGGCGCAATTAGCAAATCGCAAAGGCTGCAGTGTTTGAAGTACCATAACCTCTTCCACAAACAACAAAGTATCTTCTCTGGTTCTAAATTCAAAAACCTAACCATGTAATTTAGATCTGTGTTCTCCCACCTCTTTCATCAAAGTAGAGCTCTCCCAGTCTGGAGGACAGGTTTCTCATTGGTCCGTCTCTAATGTTGTTCCTGTGCATTATAAACTCTGCCCCTCTTCCACCTCCAGCACCGCCCTCTGCTGCAGTCGCCATGGCACCGCTCACAAGATTTCTGTGGTTACCGGTGCCCAGGTAACCTCTGTCATGGTACTTCCTGGCCACACCCCCTGCAGAATTAGCATCGCCCACTCGGTTCACAGTGGCGGGTTTGGCGAGTGACACCTGCAAAAGAGAGCCACTTGTTGTTTTTATTGATATTATTTTCATTCATGAGTTTCAGCTTTCTGTTTATAGGAGCAATTTGAGCACTTTAAGTCATTCAACTGCTACGGTAACAGTGCTAATTTTTCATGATCAGCCTGAAAGCCATGGAATGAAATGTTTCCTATGTTCCCTGTAAAACTCACTTCAGAACTATCCCTAACCCTGCAGATATTGGCAACATTTAGGGTGACAACACTGACACTTTTTATGCTTTTGACAGCTTTCTTTATAAAGAAAATAAAATCAATATTCAAGATGACTGCTGCCACATTACTGTCTGTCATTTCCATTCAAGAGTCCTACCTCGACTACGGCTCCATCTATGAGCGCTCCATTCATCAGGCCCAGGGCGGTCAGGGCGTCGTCACGGTGACGGTAGTGCACAAAGGCGTAGTCCGTGAGCTTTTTGACTCGTTCGACACTTCCTGGTTTGAACTGAGAAAACTCCTGTTGCAGAGTCTCCTCTGTTGTGCTCAACATCAAGTTACGTACCTAAAAAAAAACAAACAGATAAGACAAGGCCCATAAGAAGATAAGAACACCATTAACAAAATGAGGGTGAGGATTACAAAAGTAGGATACTGTTCAGAGTGCACATTGTGAATAACTCCAGAGAGAAGACTAAAAATATGAACTAAAATTATTAGTATTAGTATTTCAACATGTTTGGTGCGGCAGCATGCGAACACCTCCACAGCGTCGTGAATGACATGATGATACGCCATCCGTGCGCCTTATTTCTGATCACTGGGGACTTTAACTATACATCACTCTCCACTACTCTCCCCACATTCACTCAATACGTCACATTCCCCACGAGAGACAATAAGACTCTGGACTTGTTTTACGCAAATGTCAAAGACGCTTACACCTCCGCCCCCCTCCCCCCGCTCGGACGCTCGGATCACTGTCTACCTGATCCCGCAATACACACCCAGGGTGCGAAGAGGACCTGTGCAGAAGCAGTCTGTGAAGCTTTGGACTCAGGAGGCCTGTGAGAGTCTGAGGGACTGTTTCCAGAACACTGACTGGGACATATTCACTGACTCCCATGGAAACGACATCAACTGCCTGACCCATTACATCACAGACTACATCAACTTCTGCGTGGAGAACACCGTGCCAACTAGGAGAGTTGTTTCTCCAACAACCACCCCTGGGTCACCCCTGAGCTTAAAGCCCTCCTGAACCAGAAGAAAAGGGCTCTCAACTCAGGGGACAGAGAGGAGCAGAAAAGGGTCCAGAGGGAGCTGCAATGGAAGATCTGACGGGCCAAAAACGACTACGGGAGGACAAGCTGGCCCAAAACAACGCATGGGGCGTGTAAAGAGGACTGAGGAACATGTCTGTTTTTGGACAGAGTGGCAGAGGGACAGCCGATAGTGATCAGCACTGGGCGGACGAATTAAACTGTTATTTCAACAGGTTTGATGCGCCCCCCCCACCCCCTCTGCCGACTCTCTCCTCCTCTTCACACCTCCCCGGGCCAGTGGCCACATTCCCCTCCCCCTTCACACGGACCCAACCCAGCACCAGCCCCCCTCCACCCCCCACCTCCACCACCCCCTGCAGTCCACCCCAGTCCCCCCCTCACTCCCCCCTCTCCATCACACCGGACGAGGTGAGGAGGGAGCTAAGGCGTCTCAGGCAGAGGAAATCCGCAGGACCTGACGGTATCTGCCCCAGGCTGCTGAGAACCTGTGCAGACCAGCTCTGTGAGGTTCTCTGCTACATGTTCAATCTGAGCCTCAGCCTGGAGAAGGTCCCTGTCCTGTGGAAGACCTCCTGTGTGGTCCCGGTTCCCAAAACAACAAACGCCAGGGAACCGGCCCACTACAGACTAGTCGCCTTGACCTCCCACCTCATGGAGACCATGGAGAGGGTGATCCTCAGTCACCTCCGCTCTGTGGTGAGCCCCACCTTGGACCCGCTGCAGTTTGCCTACAAGCCAAACGTAGGAGTAGAGGATACCATCATCTACTTGCTGCAGCGGGCGCTCACCCAGAGACCGCCGGGAGTGCTGTGAGAGTCATGTTCTTTGACTTCTCCAGGGCCTTCAACACCATCAGGCTGGCACTGCTGCGGGGGAAGCTGAAGGACGCGGGAGTGGATGGACATCTCGCTGCCTGGACCATCGACTACCTTACTGACCGTCCACAGTACGTGCGGCTGCGCGGCTGTGAGTCAGAGGTGGCAGTCTACAGCACTGGGGCCCCCCAGGGAACTGTCCTCTCACCCTTCCTCTTCACCATCTACACCTCGGACTTTACATACAACACATACAGCTGCCATCTCCAGAAGTTCTCCGACGACTCGGCTATTGTGGGCTGTGTGTCTGAGGGGAACGAGCTGGAGTACCGCTCGGTCATCAGTGACTTTGTGGACTGGTGTGGGTGAAACTACCTGTGCCTTAACACCAGTAAGACAAAGGAGCTGGTGATCGACTTCAGGAGGAGACCACTACCTCACTCACCGGTGAACATCCAGGGGCAGGACATAGAGACTGTGGACAGTTTCAAGTACCTGGGTGTTCACCTCAACAATAAACTGGATTGGTCCCACCGATGCCCTGTACAAGAAGGGCCAAAGTCACCTCCACCTCCTGAGGAGACTGAGGTCCTTTGGAGTGTGCAGGCCTCTGCTCAAGACTTTTTATGACTCTGTGGTGGCCTCTGCTCTCCTCTACGCTGTCGTTTGCTGGGCCCCGAGCAGCACAGAGCGGGACAGGAAGAGACTTAATAAGCTGGTCAGGAGGGCTGTCCTCTGGACTCTGTAGAGGAGGTGGCTGAGAGGAGGGTACTGGCCAAATTCACGTCCATCATGGACGACACCTCTCACCCTCTGCACCGGACTGTAGAAGAGCTGAGCAGCTCCTTCAGCAGCCGACTGAGGCACCCCCAGTGCAAGAAGGAGCGCTACTGCAGATCCTTCATCCCCACCGCCATCAGACTGTACAGTTCTACTATATAGGCCAGACGTGCAATATCCTCTTTTCCATGCACTTGTATTATTATTATTATTATTATTATTATTATTATTATTATTATTATTATTATTATTATTATTATTATTATTATTATTGTTATTATTATTATTACTTATTACCATTTTTATTATTACTTACTTTATTCCATCATTGCCTGCATGCACTTTTCTTTCTTATTAGCTCCATATTGTCCTGGAGCTACTGTGGCAAGTAAATTTCTCCTGTGTGAGATCAATAAAGTCTCATCTTATCTTATGTGGGAAAAGGCTGACTCACATTAATAAGTTTTCATAAATCTATCTCCATTTTATCTGATAAATGTTGATTTTAATCTTAAAATAAGCCAAGCAAACTGTACTGCACTTAAATACTCTGTGCCCCGTTTTTTTTGTTTTGTTTTTTAAACCTGTTTTTTCAACTTCCTACCTGGAATCACATTCTCTTACTGGTTTTGCAGTGGTATTTACCAGCTTCTACACAAGCTGGTAAATACCAAACACATGCTGTGACAGATGCATTTGTGCACTTTTATTAAGCAACATTTAACCACATGTCGCGGTAGGCCTGCTCTGTGCTGTAGGCCTGCTCAGTGCTCTAGGCCTGCTCTGTGCTGTAGACCTGCTCTGTGCTGTAGACCTGCTCTGTGTTGTAGGCCTGCTCTTTGCAGACACTAGATTAGTTTTTGCTTTGCGTTTCATCCTTGCACTTTTAATCAGAGCGCATTGAGGAGGGAGGCTGTGTGTGCGCTATGAGCAGGAGGAGGGAGAGCGTGAAAAGGCGAGGGGCGGCACGCTAACGTGAAGCAGACGGAAAGGTAGGATGTTTTCTAGTCTAACCTGCTCTGTGATACATGCTGGTACACAAAGGTACACGATGTTGCGAACAAGCTGCGTGCGCTGGCGGCGTGTGTGGTGCAGTGAGAAAGTTTATTGCTAATGGCAGTGGCCGTAATGAAATATGATCGCAATCATCTCGAGACCAAGACCGATCTACCCACACTACCTTGGCGATTAACTGGTAGATCGCGATCGAGGTACTGTATTGGGCACCCCTGTTTTAGATACTGTTTTTGATTCACACGGTAATACGGGACAAAGTGAGTCCCTATTCAGCTCAATACGGGACGCGTACTTTTGTTCCTGAATATAGGACAATTCTGTTTTTCAAGGGACGGTTGGCAACCCTAAACACAACTATACATATATACACCCAAAATCTTTCTCAAAGGATTTGCACTGATATAAAAAAAATCACACAGGCGGCTGACAAAAAAGCGGAAATCCGCCAAAAATGGAAGTCTTTCATCCCTGAATTTATCAGTCACACAAAATACATAGCAAACAAAATTAAAACTAATCTCAATTGCTTTTGTTGTATACATAAAATTATAACACTCCGGACTTCAAAACTATTCATGAACACAATGATCTTCTTGCATCTATCTTACTGCATCACCTCACGGTCGCAGTCCTCCTCAACCACATTGAAACTTCTCTGTTCATTACACAAATTGACCCTTAAGGTCCTTGACAAAAAGCCCAGACCCTGGCACCTCTGCGAAAGAAAGATAACCTAGTAAGCTTTCAAAATTTTACCAATTTTAATAATCTTAAATTATTTTTTAAGTGTCTTATCTCTGATATACCACTGAATTCAGAATTTGCCAGGACCATAAAATGTAGAGCTACTACAAGAGATGCTACTAGTGGTAATTGTGTTGTCCCAATGTACAGGACAACTCTTGGTCAGTCCTCTTTCTCTACCAAAGCACCCAGGCTGTGGAACTGAAACCAGCTGATTTAAAATTGGAAACCAATAGCAACAAAAAAGTAAATTAAAATTACTGTATGTTTCCAGCCAAAAATGCATTCACAGAAAATGTAATCATGCTGTATATCTGTATGTAACTAATATCTGTTTTTATGCATGTATCTTATATTTTTTCCTACAGTCAGGTGTTGAAAACTAGCACGTGCTGAAACATTCAAAGCATTGCATCTGGCTTGTTTAATGCGACTGCGATGTCCTTAATAAACATAAATAAAAAATAAAAGATTTGGATAGATTGGATACATTACATGTTTTTAGTGGCAAGAGAAACCAGAGCACCCAGAGAAAACAAACAAAAAAAAGATATTATTCTTTGCTAATTGTCAAATTAAATTACGGTAAATTATAGCATAACAGCTTGAAGTACATGCCGAGGTTTCACAGTTAATGGTGCAATTTCATGATCTTGACTACTTACTTAAGAGCGTACTTATTTTTTATTGCAGTCAGAACTTGCTCTAACAAGATAATTTCCATATAATCAACCACAACCTTCTGAAACTCCTGCTCAGTTCTCACTAACGATCTGGCTGTTTCATTTTTGTTGTGTTTTATTATTTGTAATTTTGAGTTTATGTGTGTTTTATGGGCACAGTTATGGCTGCTGCTGGGACATGGGGGCAGTTATGGAGCAGGCAAAGTGGAAAATTATTTGGCATCACATTTTCACTGTGTGTCTAAGCTCATTAAAAACAAGGGGAAACATAAATATAAAAGTATACAGTGCAGAAGAAAGCCTTTCAAAACAGTGGCAGATGGGAGGCAAGATATAAGGTAACTTGACAAACGCTACCACAGACACATTATGAAGAAATATAAAAATAGGATTATACCATTATAGCACAATTTCTAAATTTTTTCTCAAAAAAAAAAATCCATTATGCAAAATTTACTATTGTGAGCTAAAGCCGTGTTATAATGTTGTTACCTCATCAAAAACATACCTGGATTTGTGTTTTGTTTCATTCACACATTTGAGTAACCCTTTCTTAGTTTCTACATTTCTAAACCTCAAAATGCTGTTTCACCTTGTGATGTCAGGTAGTGGTAGTTTTCAAGTTAACAGCTACATTTTATCTTTTATTCAGTACAGATTGTAAATTACATGTTTGAAATCATCCAAATGATTCTAGTGAAGGTGTATGGAGTTTAAAAACACAGTGGAATGGTTCCAGTATTACCACATGACATCACAAGGTAGAATGTATTCAGAGAGAAGAACTCAGCCTAAATATGCAGGATTTGTGTGTTAAACATGTGTGAATGAAACAAAACATTACTCCAGGTTTTTAATGAGGAAACAACATTGTAACATAGATCACAAAATAGTATGATATGGGCTCTTTAAAGGGGATGTACCTGATTTTTTCCATGTATTTGTCTGCTGTGTAATATCCACATCTAAATAGGAAAATGATTTATTGCCTGATAATCAGGAAGTGCGTATTAGCATGCTAGTTGTTATATACTTACATAGAGCACTCGGACTCGTTGCATGACCTCCTCATCCACGGACTTCTCAGGCTCCGCCCAGTCCACCTGAATTGAGTTGCCCCAAAGCTGAAATGTGCCTAAAATAAACACAACATATAATCAGAAGTCCTCCCATATTCCTGAGTCAGATGCCCTCCTATTCTTCTGTAAAATGTCCATAGTTAATCTGTTGTTGTGGTGTGATTAGATTATAATTACAACAGGATAATGGACCTTTTAACTAAAATCAGGTTAAATAGTTAGAATGTGTTGTACAGGTTTCTGGATCCCATCTGAGAGAAAGACATACAGTAAGTGACTAAACTGCAAAATAAAATGTATAAAAATGATACGTTTCCTTAAAGGGACAGTGTGTAAGATTTTTACCTGTTAATTACTGAAATTGAAGATACCCATTCAAAAATACATTGTTTTCCTAGCCTTTTCACTTCCATCATGAAATCAAAGTATTCTTTTGGACTTAGATATAGTCACATAAAAGGGGGATCTTCCCCATATAGAGGCAGCCATTTTGAATACGAGAGCCACAGAAGGACATTTGGGCTCATCCTTCGCCTCGGCTCCTGCTAACAGCTGCTTAGCCGCGCTGCGTTTGGGAGTGAAGGACAGAAGGAGAGAAGGGGAAGGGGAGGGGGAAGGGGGAGCCTGTGTAAAGAAGCATGCTGCCGGATCACACATCGTAATGGATACAACACGTATTTTGGACTAAATTGTTTTACTGGATTTTATTCGCTGGATCCTTATGGACAGATTGAGACCAAGTTTATGATGAAATACAGAGTTTGACCTGTGCAAAGCCTTCAAAGGTAAGCTAAGTAAGCTAAGTTTTGTGCTTTTCTGTATAAAAGCCCCATGTGCTCGGGGAGTGATTGTTTTGCAGGGAAATGAATTGCATAGTCAAAAAGAGGAGACTGTAAGGTTTCATTTGATGTGTAGATTGTCATGAATCATGATCGGGATTGTGTGTTTTCATGCGAAAAGAAAAAAAAAAAGTGAACGGGGGACCGCGCTTTATGTATACAGCGGTGCGCGGTTCGTGCGCGGGCACGCGAGATCTCGGCGGTACGTCGCGTCCGGGTGACCCTCGAGGTCTGCCATAGCCAAAAGAGGAAGTGGAATAGCTAGTAACCACCTATGCGCCACGAATCCTACACACTGTCCCTTTAACATTATGATACGTTGTATTTCAATAGACTCATTCACGTTTGAGTAATCTAGCCTATACCAATATCTGACATTTGTTTAGCTGTTTGCAACAACATTCTTTATGGCACAAGCTCAAACACTCTCAACTAGGGATGCAAATTATCGGTTAATTCATTAACTGATAGTTGATTGACCTTATCGGTCGATTAACGATTAACTGATAAGCGGCGTTTTTCACCTGAATTTGAGTGTTTCAATAGGGTCTTTAAGAATATAAGCTATAGTATACATAACACTGAGTCATAAATATATCATAGTATTATTATATTGTATATTCCTCAATTAATTATTCCTTAGTAAAAAGCAGACAAATGTATTGATGCTGAATAACAAAATACAGTAATCCCTCGCTCTATCCAATTTTTTTTTTTATAGTGTAAACATTTTTTTAGAGAGTAACATTGTGTTCTGTCCTGATTGGCTAAGAGACTAGACCAGGACTGAACGTGGACTGGACCAGGTCTGAACCAGGTCTGGACCTGGACTGGACCTGGACTGGACCGGGACTCGACCGGGTCTAGACCTGGACTAGACCAGGATTAAACCACTGGGGCGCGTGCTGGTTTCGCCGCGCCCCACGCTCCGAGCCGCAGGCCAGACGCGCGGGGCTCGGGTCTCGGGGCGCGGGCTGCGGCGAAACCCGCAGCAGCGGCACGCATTCCGGGTTAGATCTCGCCTCGCGCGTACACCCGGGGCTGCTAAGCAGTGCCGTTGGCGCCTGCGGTCGGCTGTGAGTCGATCTTGGTGCAGCGCGGTTGCCTTGTTTCATGACCACGCGGGTGCGCATGTCCGCGTGTCCGCGGTTAGCGGTTAATTACAATTAATGCATTTTGATCGACCAACGTCTTAATTGACAATTAACCGTTAATCGATTAATTGTTGACATCCCTACTCTCAACAAATGGGAATACATTCAAAACTCCATTGCCTGCCTCCTCACACACACACCCGGTCCCACACACGTATCACCTGGGCGGTATACTGCTTCATACCAAATACCAATGTTTCTTTTTTTATTGATATGAAATTTTCATATATCCCAATACTGGTGAGTGTGTGCATACAAAACGTCGGGAACACAGAGCGGCAGAACGTCACGCCACGGGACATTGCATGTAGGAGAGCGGTGGAAGCAGTGTGTGTTGAGCGGTGAAGGTCATGGACGGAGAATATGTTACAGACACAGAGGAAGTTATACTAAAAAGAGGAGCCATGTCAGCTGTGTCGAAGTACTTCAGCTTTAAAAAATCTGGCGCTGATCAAACAACCATATTCTGTAAATGTTGTCGAGCTAAAGTTGTAGCTGCAGGAGGCAACACAAGCAATTTGCTTCACCACCTCCATCACAAACACATCCTGGAATATGAAGAATGCATGAAACTAAGATCTGCATCCTCTTCCATGTCTGAAGATAACGTTCAAGTTGGCACTGCAACACAAAACACAACTCAGACACTCAAAGACGCGTTTGCTAAGGGGACTGCCTACGACACAAAAAGAAAAAGGGGGAACGATTTACCAATGCTATTACTGTCCACTTCGCCAAAGATATGGTACCACTTAGTCCTGTTGAGAAAGGTGCTTCAAGGAGATGATTAAAGCACTAGATCCCAGATACGTTTTACCAAGTCGAATTTACTGCAGTAATTATTCTCTAAATTATTAGGAAATGGAGTTAACACCTAGTCATGCATGAATACTGTCAAATACCATGACACCAGTATAACTTTGAAAAATATTGTGATATCAATTTTTGATATCAGTCCTCCAGACCCTCCACTGGCTCCACATCCCTCAGCGCATCCACTTCAAAGTCCTCCTCATCACCTTCAAAGCCCTCCACAACGTCTCTGACCTGCTGCACCTACATACTCCATCACACTCCATCTGATGGCATGCTGGTTTGACCGTAAGTTTCGGGTCGCCCGGGCCTTTCTGTGTGGAGTTTGCATGTTCTCCCCGTGTCTGGGTGGGTTTCTCCTCCGGGCACTCCAGTTTCCCCCATCAACCCTAAACATGCTCCATAGGTAAAATCCTCCAGCTTAGGTCCTGACCAAGCTTAAGCAATAAGATCATGGAGATGGTCCCCAGGCGCAGTAATGTGCTGCCCACTGCTTCTAATAACAGGATGGGTCAAATGCAGGGGACAATTTCTCCTGTGTGAGATCAATAAAGTCAATCTTCTTCAACCTTCTGTCCCTCCCGTGTAGAACCAAGCTCCAAACCTGGAGAGACAGAGCCTTCTCCATCACAGCCCCCCACCTTGTGGAACTCCATACTTCAGCAAATCCATGACTGCACTGAACTCTCCACCTTGAAGAAACTGCTCAAAACCCACGAATTTAGAACCACCTTTAATGTTGAACCTGCTTTTATATTATATTATGCCTACATTTTATCTGATTGTTTTTTTACCAATATTTATTTATTTATATATTTTAACCAATATTTAGCTTTTAAAATCTGTAGCAAGGCCCACAAATAAATAGGAAATCAATGGACCAGTTTCTATTACCAAGTCATTTTAGGTTATAGTTGAATACTAAAAAACAGGAAAAATGCATTATTTATGGAATTCATGTTTTTATTAACTTAACTTTTAATGTAATATATGCTCAAGTAATTTCCCATGTGGATAAATGAAGTTTTCAGAGTGTATGCTGAAACTCTCTCATCTCTGCGTGATGCAGGATTGAACATGTGGAATAGCACTGACCCTTTGTTGATGTATGTTTCTATAGTGTCCACAGCCCAGAGCCTGCCCCCTGCAGTCTGTGTGAGCACTGCACATATCATGAATTTAGAATCAAAGCCAGAAAAGCTGCCTCCCGTTGCTCAGAGGCCACAGGGACGAGGAAGTAAACAACAACAGCAGAAATGTCCAACACAAAGAGGCTATTAGCTCAAACAAGAGAGATTTCAGTGGAACAAGCTCAGATCACCACCAACCTACAAGCTGAAAGAGGACTGAACCAGGATTAAGCCAGGACTGAACCAGGACTGAACTTGGGATGCATAGTACTATTCATCTTATTCGGTCATGCCCACATTTGTCTCTAAATCCTCCTAAGCCATGCTTTATGTGGTGGCACTTCCGGTTAAATGGGAATCAAATTCATTTCAATGAGAATTTGAAAAGTTCTGCAGCTAAAATATGACATAAATTTGGTTCATTTGTGTAAAATGTTCAATTTTCACATACACGTCAACAAGTCAACACTGCACCGATTCTCTGGGGGTACTTTAAAACATCTTTATAGTCCGTACTGAACTTGTCAAGATCGGCATCCCCATACAAAATAATACAACCTGCTAATACCCAATATTAACCAATTTCAGCACAGAGATTGAAAACAGCATTTACATCCATTAAAAGAAATTTAAATAATAATAATCCAAATGAGTTATGTGTTAACTACAGAACAACTTTGTATAAGGATAAGTTCAAACATTATGAGTAAATAGTTTTATATTAATTTATATGTCAACCAGATCATTAGCTAAACCAATATCTGATCCAGCAAATTTTTCAGTATCTGTGCCGAAATCTGATACCAAGAGTGAAGTAGGACTAAACCACTCCTAAAGCAAGAGGAAAACAGGACTGAACCAGGACTGGGCAAAACCTAAAGCAGGGCTGAGCCATGTCTAAACAAGTGAACAAGGGCTGAACCAGGACTGAACCAGGGCTACACTAGGACTGAAACATAACTGAACCAGGAGTATGAGGTCTAAACCTGGACTGAACGAAGCAACAAGTGCCGCTCTATAAGGACACAACGGCAGTGACGCTTGTTCTCTGTGCAATTGCTCCATCTGCAGGTGGTTTGGCGAAGCAGTGGTTCCTCTTATATTAAAGATCCCATGACATGGTACTTCTTGATGCTTTTATATGGCGCCTTAATGGTTCCCTAATACTGTAAATGAATTCTTCAAAATCAACACTCAGTGCATGAGAAAGACACATGTACACAGACATGGTAAAAAAATCTCTCTCTGAACACCTCATTATGGGCGTTGTTGCTTGAATGCAAATGAGAAGGACACAGATAGGTTAGAGCAGCGGGTGGGGGGGGCCAAATGCGCCGCTGTTTCCTGGATTAGCGCTGCGCTCTGCACTGTCTCCCACTTCCACGTTTTATGCGCGAAGGAAGAAAGGAGAGCCGTTTCAATGAAAAAAACACATTTTCACAGAAAATAAAATTAAACCAGGATAAAGGACTTCCAAGCCTAGAAACACTCACACGTGCCTCCAGGCAAATAAAAAAACGCATTTCGCATTGCGTAGCTCCTTCGCAGTCCAAACTCTCTGGGCGTGATTTACAGAGACGGTGTGGAAACACAGACGGGGGGGCATTTTCAATGTGACATCAGAAAGTTTCCTTGTTCAGAATGGCCCGTTTGAGCTGTGTTTTTTTCAAACGCAGAAAAGAATCGCAAACGCTCAGTTTACACATTTTGCAACTTTTAGCCATGGGGGGGTGCCTAAACAGGGTAGGGGAGCTCACATTAACGTTCAAAAACCTCAGAAAGTGAAAATTTCATGCCATGGGACCTTTAATAATATAGTAGTTTAGTACAGTGCAGCAATTTCAGATGAAGGACTAGTGATGGGCGGATCGATACCAAAGTATCGATATATCGATCCTGATGGGGTATTGAATATGCATCGATCCTGGTATTAAAATATCGATACCAAGTCATGTTTTCTTACTGACTTAACTTTCAGTGTATTTAGTTCAAATTCATATGTGTTTTGTTCATTATTCCACCATTGCCACTTGTCAGGCACTACTTTTCCTTCCGCGTTCTCACCAAACGTGGGGTAGTACGTCATCCCGCAATAGACTCATTGCTGTGAGATTTCAGTCAAAGCGGCGCGGGAGCCATGGGAGACCACAAGCGAAGTGTAGTGTGGTGTGGAGTTACTTCCACACCGTGGACGACAATGTTGCGAAGTGCAGTTTGTGCCAAAAAATGATCCGATATTGTGACAATACCACAAATTTTAAATAAACACTTGATCATAAATCATAAACCTCAGCATGACGAAATGCTACTGACCAAACGACGACAGGAGGCGAGTCAGGCAGCTCCCTCCAGCACAGCAGCAACAGCAGTACGACAGAGGTCAGTTGCCGAGGGAGAGGGAGAATCCAGGTAATCATCAACCATGTAGAAGACTAAGAGTAGTGTATGTGAGAAGAATGTATGTATGTGAGAGTGACAATAGTGATACTTCATTTGTTGTCTTTTTTCATAGGCTGCAAGTGCCCAACTTACAATAGATTTTATTTATTTATTTATTTATTTGATAGGGACAATGCACATTAATGAACATAAGTATAAAACAAATGTAAATATGCAGAATTTTAGCTACAAAGCTAGTTTTGATCCGCAGTCCCTAGGCAGGCAAATACATAAAAATACAACGTGCAATACAAGCAGCACAAACAAAAGTCTAGTGGTCACATTTGATGTCTGTATTGCCATTTTCATTTCATCAAAGATTTTTTTTCAGATATCTGGTGTTAGAATGTGTGGAGCTAAGCCTCCTGGTGGAGCTTTGCGAAGCCAAGGTATCTAGTTAGAGCCAGGTTAGTGTTTTTCTGTAGTATTAAAAAATGTATGAAAGTATCGGTATCGGTATCGATATCGCGATTCTAACCCTGGTATTACTTGGTATCGTATCGAAACAAAAATAACTGGTATCGCCCATCCCTATGAAGGACAACTATAACTCAATGGGAGATTCACTGTTTTTGAAAGACACATCCAGACCTATGATCTACAAATGTTAAACTGATTATTATTATCAGGGATGAAAGTGGCCAATCATGAAAAAAGCGGAAAGTCCCCCCCCCCCCCCCCTGGAAAATTTTAAATTTCTGAAATTTGGATTTCTATATGCTATATGTTAGCAATAAAGTAAAACTGTACATAAAAGTACAAAAAAAAAAACATTTTATTAACAGGTACTAGTAGTATATATTGGATTTGTTTTTGCTTTGCACTTCGTCTAATCAGAGGCATTGAGGAGGAGCTTATGCGCGCTAAAAGGCACAGGTGAAAAAGCGAGGAGCGACGCGTTAAGTGAGGCACGGGCAGGTAGGATGAGGTATAGAATGTTTTATAAAGTTTAACCTGTGTACACACAATGGTACAGGCTGTTGCAAAAGAGCTGTGCTCACTCGCTCGGTCCGTGGCTCCAGACACGGGCTTGAGCCTGTGTTTAATACGAAGTTTAATACGAGATACACGTACTTTTGTTCTGAATACGGGACGATTCTGTTTTTCAAGGGACAGTTGGCGACCCTAAACACAACTATACATACAGTATATATACACCCAAGATATTTCTCAACGAATTTGCACAGATGTAAAAAAATAAAATAAATAAATAAAAATAAATTACCCCGCAGCTGGAAAAAAGCGGAGATCCGCTAAAAAACTGAACTCTTTCATCCCTGTATTATTTGTTAGAGAAAAGATTTATAAACTTGCAATATTAATCTTAAAATGTGATTGTTGTGAAAAAAATATTTCACTTTGGTTTATTTATACAGACAGAGAAGATGCTCAACTTTGTGCCAGTTTTTGTTTCATGTGGATAGATTAAAAAATGAGAGAGATATTAACCATAATCTAGGTACACAAATCTGCAATCTGACAGCTAAACAGCAAATGCCACCATATAATTATCATATAACCAGCTGAGTTTCAAAGTACAGGGATTCTTACCCGGGATGAGTTTTCTCCGGGCCATAGCAGCTGTTTTGTGAGACTTGTACTCCACAAAAGCAAAGCCTCTGTTCTTGGTTTTATCGGTGGAGCTTGGGTACACGATGACATCCACCACACCATCGGTCACCTACAGACAACAAACAGGCATCCAAATGTTATAGCGTTTAACACAAGCAAATATATCAATTTACCCATTCCAGTTACAGTAATATGTGCATAAAGTCTAAAATTATTGTGTGACTGGTTTGATGTGGAAACTGAATGGACTAGACCAGGACTAGACCAGGACTAGACCAGGATAGGAACAAGACCGAACCAAGTCAACTCAGTCTTTCCAGTTGTCTGACACTTTACCTTTTTCATCTCCTCCATGATCTCGTCTTTCTTCTTGTCTTTGGGGATGGAGCCGATGAAGAGCCTGCAGTTATCCAGACTCACACAGACACCAATGAACTTGCCTGGTCTGACCTCATGGTTATCCAACATCTGAATGGCCCTTTGAGCTGACTCTCTACACAATAATACAACGAGGAGAAATGTGTTCAAATTAGTTACTTACAGATGTTCAGCTATGAAATTTTTATAGGTACCAACAGGTGTTCAAGTGAATGAGTTGCATAAATCAGTGGTTATGTTTCATTTGCTTTTCATTTAATAAAGATGAAAATATAAATTTTCTTATAACCTCAAAATTGCATTTGAGCTTTGCAAAAAGTGTAATTTATGATATCTGTACATGAAATGGCAAACTGTAATTTGCTAAACTTTTCTGTAAGGATTTGTCCAGTAAAACCTAAAATAATAATAATAATAATAATAATAATAATAATAATAATAATAATAATAATAATTAGTGCTGTCAGGCAATCAAAACAATTAATCTAATTACAGGATTTGTAATTAATTAATCACATTTTAATACATTTTTTAGGTGGTTTATTGTGCTCTCCCACAGTGCAAAAAAGGTGTCAAACGTGCGATTTATAGTGGTACAGTGAAAAGACTGCAGACTTCCCCTTTAAGTCTTTCAGTGTTTGGCTCGCTCTCTTTCTCGCCGTGCACGTTACCTTAGAGCTGGGCGATATGGCCTAAAAATAAAACCTCAGATTATTTTCACAAAAAATCCGATTTCCGATTTTAATCTATTTTTCTCTGCCATACTCAAAAACAAATAACAGATGACAGACACATGGCTCAAAATAATGCAACATTTTTTTAAATAAAACAAATACATTACACCTTGCATCAATTAAGCTGTTATTATTATTTTTTAAATATATCACTTGAAGACCCTTACCGTTAGCATTGTGCAGTCTGTATACACAGACCCTCCAGGAATTCACGATGTTGCGATTTGCAACTTCAACGCAACTTCAGCCAATCCCCGTGAATTCAGGGCGGTGTTGCTATTTTGACCAATCACTGCAACTTTCCCGCAATTTTTACCAATTTTGACCAGTCATCGGCGACATATTGAACTCACGTCGACCAACTTCCTTCGGCTCAGACTGCAGTCAAGGCGGTGCACACTTGCTCAGCCCTGAGTGCAGTCCGCGGACCGCATGGCCGTCTGCGAAATGCGACAGGTCTCGCAACTACGGGAAGCAGCCGCAGACTCCATTTTCTCCCGTAGAAGAAGCGAAGTAGCGCGCGGTGAATGCTGGGATATATGAGTGTGTGAAGCATGCATTTTTCCGCGCTTGGTCCACGCCCCGATTTCCACGGAAACGACTGCGGTCTGCGAACGCGTGTTAACTGCGCATGGGACAAAAAAGAAATGACACACATGCCCCTCAAACCACGCTCTGAACTGTGCACTCTGGGAGTAGCGCGCGGTGAATGCTGGGATATATGAGTGCGTGAAGCATGCATTTTTCCGCGCTTGGTCCACGCCCCGATTTCCACGGAAACGACTGCGGTCTGCGAACGCGTGTTAACTGCGCATGGGACAAAAAAGAAATGACACACATGCCCTTCAAACCACGCTCTGAACTGTGCACTCTGGGAATTGGGACATGGCTTCTAATGGCAAAGAAACATGTCTGCGGCCAGCCATTTGCCCACAAAAATAACAGCAAAAGACCGGGCGAAACAGTTCCCCTCCTAGTAGTAATTTATTTTCGATGTTGGTAAGGTTGTTTTAGGACCATATCTGTGATCTCTGTGTCTTTGTATTATTCTTTGTCAGTAATAACTCCGTATGCAAAATATTACTCAATTTTAATTACAAAAAGGGAAAATCGCAACTATTTATCGCAACTTTCACTTCCTCCCGCAACAAAATCGCAACAAACACCTTAAAAGCACCGCAACTGACATCGCAACTTTTTGGAAAAGCTCACACAAATTCAGGCATTTTAGCCCGCAACAATCACAAAAAATGCCCGCGAAATCCTGGGGGGTCTGTATACAGTTGTGGCAAGGCAACTTCAGAAAAATATTTGCGGCTTGGTAGCACATACTTCGGGTCCAAATCTTTCACCATGTTAATGAATCTGGGCTTTTCCACAGTATATATGGGCACCATGTCTTTTACAATATACATCGCGGTAGCGTGTGATTGCCTTCCATCGTGGCCCATGCTTATCATATGGCACACTGTTCAAAAATGTTTCAGGTGTGCTCGTGCTGTGGCTATTTTCATTCCGTTCAGACCTGCACTTCTCCCACACTGCTGCGTGCCTCTGCTTTAGGCGCTAGAATAAATTTGTTGTGCTGCAACAGCTTTTGAACAGACCTTACAGCGAGCACTCGTTTGTTCTAAGGCCGGCGCAAGAAAACTGAACCAGTTCCATATAACAGATGTAGCGACACCTTTCTTTGGTACGAGCTCCGGCTTTCCCTCAGTCGCCGCCCTGCTAGCTTGTACAATGTTTGGGTGCGCCCCGCTAACTTACCCGTGTAGAGCGTGGCGGCGCATTAGTTCCGCTCGCATGTAAAAAATAATTTAAAAATCGATTTTCATAAAAACACATCGTCCTGAACTTTAAATTCGAATTAAATCGATTTAATCGATAAATCGCGCATGTCTACGTTACCTCCAGTGTAACCAAGACAAGACTGCTGGCAGACCTGCAGAGTTACATATATTAGGGGTGGGCGATATAGCCTAAAATTTATATCACGGTATAATTTGAACCATAGACGGTAGACGGTATATATCACGGTATACTTTGGTATGTAACAGTATTAACTGTTAACAGTATTAACAGCTTCTTAATGGTCACCAGAGCACATGGAAAAAGCATTCAAGCAGGAAGCTGTTTTTTAAACTATTAAATAACATAAACGTCAAGAATATTACTACAAGAAAATGTATTGTGCAAAACTGTAATTGTAAAAAAAACATAAAACAAGTAACTTCACTTTCAAGCAGTATAAAATTTGAACAAGGCAATGTAAATCGAAAATGAAACTGCTTTAACATTGGCGCCGGTGTCAGTGCTGATGCATACCTGCAACTCTTCGTCAAGTTCCCATGACTCGAGCGCTTCCCTGAGTCCCTGGGCAATCATCTCCCCTGTATGGTTGTCAGGGAAATACGATGTTTGCAGTACATATGTACTGTTGAAATACACGTACACAGGCATTTGCCGCACAACTTCCAGTCGTCGTCAATAAAGTGGATTGTCAGGCTGATATACGGGTCCATAGTGCGACTCGACCACAAGTCCGTGGTGGTTGCATCGTGTTTTATGTCACGAAGCTCTTTTCCCACTTGATTGCGGACCTCGTCATGCAGTCTGGGCACTTCCACCTGGCTAAAATATTTGCGGTTTGGTACCACGTACCGTTGATCCAGCGTCTTCACCATGCCTAAAAAGCCGCTTATCTCTACAGTTTGAAAAGGCACCGTGTCGTTACACAAGAATATTGCGATGGACTTCGTTATGTCAATTCACCGCTGGCTTTTTTATCATAAGCTACGCCTTTTGAAAATGCCCGGGTGATAGACTGCTGGTGTGTAGTGCCAACTTTTTTCCTCCCACTTGAAGACTGGCTTGGCTTTTGAGTGTCACTCACCGTGCATTCGTTGGCTTTCTTCATACTCGATAACGTGTTTAGCTTTTAGGTGGTAGAACAGATTGCTTGTGTTGCCATGTTTTGCGATCACTGTCGCCCAGCATATTCTGCAGATTGTTTTCCAATTTCCTGTTAAGTATCTGACGCTTTGTATCCAAACCATGACCAGATTACAGAAGTTGAGCCGGTCTTTTTCACAAGCTCCTCCTCCTCCATGTGCTCGCTGCTCGCAGCGATTTTTCCTCCTTCCTTGTTGTGGTGACGCAATGAACTATCGCGATAGGAAGGTATAACCCAAATCTCTACCGTTGGCCAAATTTATACCGCATACCGTTTATACCGCCCACCCCTAACATATATACCCCCATTCCCCCTCCCACATTACATAACATTCATTCGAAAGCTCATTTACACCATTCCACTAAATGGCTAATATTTCTGGTGCCAAAAGGTGAGCACGTACAGTAGCTTTCATGCAACGTCAATAGATAATATACAAAGCTTCAAATATACAGAGAACACAAATAACTGCTCGTGCAAATTACTCATGGCTCACATGACCCACGAAACTGGAGGATTTAAACTACCAGCGTGGACGTGTCCGGGTTTGACAGATCTCACCACGCGGCAGCGCGCGGCTAAGTAAATGATCGGGTTTAGTGTGATTTGGATGGGCAAAACTGGCGCTTCTAAGTAGGGATGCACCAATCCACATTTTTCCACTTCCGATCCGATCCCGATACCTGAATTTGGATATCGGCCGATACCGACACTATTCCGATACGAAAACTGTTTGTTTTCCATATTATCATCATTATTGTTTAACAACAAATAACGGTACCCATAATGATAAAACACCTGCAATTCAACATAATAAAGAAAATACTTAAAGATCCCATGACATGGTACTTCTTGATGCTTTTATATGGCTCCTTAATGGTTCCCTAATACTGTAAATGAATCCTTCTTCAAAATCAACACTCACACTGCATGAGAAACAGAGATAAGATGAGAAAGAGTCATAAATATCTCTCTCAAACTCTTTATTCTGTTGCTTGAATGCAAATGAGGAGAAAAGAGATGGCCAATAGTAGAGGGTGGGGGCGTGGCCAAACTCTCCGCTCAGAGCTCAGAGCCCACAGCTGATCCATTTCCTTGTTTTTGCACGGGGGAGAGATTTGAAGCATTCCATTGAAAAATAAACAAATTTCCGCATAAAATAAAATTAAACCACTGCTGTTCAAAGGTCCAGAGGCTCAGATAAAGGACTTCCGAGCCTAGAAACACTCGGAGTGCCTCCAGGCAAATAAAAAAACGCATTTCGCATTGTCTAGCGCATTCGCAGTCCAAACTCTCTGGGCGTGATTTACAGAGACGCTGAGTACAGACAGACGGGGGTGGAACTGCATTTGCATTTCTTTTTTCGATCTGACGTCAATAAGGTGCCTTGTTCAAACTCGCCCGTTTGAGCTCAGATTTTTTGTAACGCAGAAAAGGATCGCAAATGCTCAGTTTAGACATTTCACAACTTTTAACCATGGAGGGGGCCTAAACAGGGTAGGGGAGCTCACATTAACGTTCAAAAACCTCAGAAAGTGAAAATTTCATGCCATGGGACCTTTAAATAACCCCCCATATGGTATGACTTAATTAACTAAGAGACTTAAGAAAACAAAATAAACCCACAAATTAACATTAATGGTTCCCCCTTTAATGTGGTCCCCTTTAGCGCACCACTACACGCTATTTATTGCAAGACCAGGAAGTTCCCCAGTTTGGCCCCTAAACCAGAGAGCAGCACGGAGACAGAGGAAGGCAGGGAGAGCATTTGGATCCGTGCCCCCTCGCACGCAGTAGGGAGGGGAACAGACTCCAGATAGCGGGAAAACAGTTTGTAAGCAGTCGTGCAGTAGCTGGGAATAGTTTGCACCGGAGCGCTCCAGTCGGGGATCGGAAATTTTCACAGGTTGGATCGGAATTTCCAATCCGTGAATTACGTTGATATCGGAACCTGATACCAATACTGGATCGGATCGGCCCCATCCCTACTTCTAAGTGTGCACCCTTAGTCGCGGCAGAACACATTGGAGAGGTTATGGGGAATTGGTTTATGGTGGATAATGAAAAGGGTTCGGCGCACTGAGCGAAGCAGATACGGAAACGGGCGCGCGAAACGTGCTCTTCCCAGGGACAACGCTCATAGGGACGAACCTGCTCCGTCACATTTTTATAAATAAACTTGCCGTTCAAAGGCCCTGCACGCCAAATTTAAAATGCATTGAATTGCCGCTCATAATCAAATGTATTAATTTTTATAACACGTTAATTAGCAGTGTAATTAATTAATCTAATTAACGTGTTAAACTGACAGCCCTAATAATAATAATAATACCTTTCTTTTATATAGCACTTTTCAAGACACCTAAAGCACTTTACAATGAATGAAATGAATTGATCAGTGGTTTCAGGGTCATGTGTTCCAGAGTGCAGGGGCCTGGAAACAGAAGGTTCTGTCTCTCATGGTCCGCAACCTGGAGTAGGGAACAGTGATCTGAGAGGAGGAGGAGAGTGTCCAAGATCTGGATTGTCTATCATAATTTCTTCTTAAATGAACAAATAGGGTAAAACGCAGTTGTAAATGTTTTAAACCAGGCTCAGATATCACTGACATGTATCTGAGTGTTTTTCATTTGGCAAATTTCCCTATTTAGGGGTTTCCAGAGTTTTTTAGGGTTTAAGGCTATTCCTGCGTTATTATCGTGTCAGTGGCCTAAACGGCATTCAGTATTATTGTTTAACCTCTGTATTTTCTTCAGTGATGTCTCATACTTCAACTTGTGTTACTGTGACAGGCCCATCTGTACAGTTGTATTACCAACTGTTGTTACCTGCAGTTGTACAGTTGCATTAGCACCTGTTGTTAACTGCAGTTGTATAGTTGTCGTACCTGTTGGTGTACATGACGAAGGCGTAGCCACGGTTCTCTCCACTAAACTCCATCATGAGTCTGAATTCGTAGATTCTTCCAGCACGTTCGAACTGTGGCACCAGCTCGTCTTCGTACATGTCTCTGGGAATCTTCCCCACAAACACCTCACACCCTCGAGGAGGGGGCGGCCCCTCCCATCCTGAAACACAATCACATTAGTTTAGACAGTAAAAGTGCAGACATACCTGTCACACAGGGATGCACCCTCACACTTGTCCTGATTTGATCATGGTTTGAAGTAGGGTTGACAAAAGTACAAAAAATCTGATACTAATCGATGCTAAAACAAGTATCAAAACTAGATACTCATTTGAGCATGTATCAATAATTATAAAAAGGTCACATTTACAGGAACCTTCCCTGAATACCTTTGAATGATCTTGAGCTGTATCAGAACAAGTACAAAGAACATACCTGGACGATTGAAGGATTACATAGATATACAGTTGTATGAAAAATTTTGTTCACCCCTCTGAGGTTGCATAATAATTGATTTTGTCTTCACAGAAAATTATCACAGTGGCATGTCTTTCATTTACCCATAAAAGCCAAGGACTGGGTGGTTTTCCAGACACAGATTTTAAGTGTAGTAATATTCATTTGTATGAAATTAAAGGGACAGTGTGTAAGATTTTTACCCGTTAATTACCGAAATTGAAGATACCATTCAAAAATACAGTGTTTTCCAAGCCTTTTCACTTCCATCATGAAATCAAAGTATTCTGTTGGACTTAGATATACCTGCATAAAAGGGGGATCTTCCCCATGTAGAGGCAGCCATTTTGATTACGAGAGCCGCAGAAGGACATTTGGGCTCCGCCTTCGGCAAGGCTCATGGTCTTCACACGAGACAGTACACGTTTGGATAAACAACGACAAGCATGTTGCCGGATCACACGTCGTAATGGATCTAACACGTGTTTTGGACTAAATTGTTTTACTGGATTTTATTCGCTGGATCCTTACGGACAGATTGAGGCCAAGCTTATGGTGAAATACTGAGTTTGACCTGTCCAGAGCCTTCAAAGGTAAGCAAAGTAACAAACCTCATTTTGTGCTTTTCCGTATAAAAGCCCCATGTGCTCGGGGAGTGATTGTTGTGCCGGGAAATGAATTCCATAGTCAAAAAGAGGAGACTGTAAGGTTTCATTTGATGTGTAGATTGTCATGGTACACGATCGGGAATGTGTGCTCTCATGCGAAAAGAAAAAAAAAAAAACAGTGAACGGAACCGCGTTTTATTTATACAGTAGCGGCGCGCGGTTCGTGCGCGGGTACGAGAGCTGTCCGCGTTGCGGCGCGCCCGGGTGACCCTCAAGGTCTGCCGTAGCTAAAACAGGAAGCGCAAAGCCACCATTCACCTATGCGCAACGAATCCTACACACTGTACCTTTAAATCAAATGTGAAAAGTAGGCTGTGCAAAAATGTGGGCACCTTTGTCATTTTGTTGCTTTGAATACCTGTAACAAATCAACATAGAGTAATTGGAACACAAAATTGGTTTGATGAGCTCATTAAACATTGAACTTCATAGACAGGTGTATCCAATCATGACAAAAGGTATTTAAGGCGGCCAAATGTAAGATAAAAGACTCTACAACTAAAGAAGTGTACTAACAATCAGATAAAATAAGGGATTGCTTTAAAAGTTATTATAGTAAATCATATTCACAATTTCACAACCTCCGGTAGCTAATGACCAAAAAATGGAGAGCCTATTGGGATCACTGAATTTACCATCTCTTACAGAAGAAGAAAATAAAGGACTAACAAAAGCAATTACAAAAGAAGAAATTCAGTCGGTTATTGGTAAACTTAAAATTAATAAGGCCCCTGGCCCTGATGGATTTACAGCAGAGTGGTACAAAAAACTTAGAGAAGTTCTGATCCCTGTCCTCCTTAAAACATTTAACTGGGTTTTAAGCAATGGTGAAACCCCTCCCTCCTAGAGGGAGGCAATAATCCTATACCTAAAGAGGGTAAAGATAGGTTAGATTGCTCCAATTATAGACCAATAAGTGTTTTGAATCTAGACTATAAGATATTTACATCTATTTTGGCGAGGAGAATTGATAAGATCCTACCAAGAATAATCGAACTAGACCAAACAGGATTCATAAGGTCCCGTCAAACCCATGACAACATTAGAAGATCTCTGCAAATAATTAGACACATAAATCTAAATAAAATACAATCTGTATTATTGAGTTTGGATGCTGAGAAAGCCTTCGACTCAGTCAGATGGGAATTTTTATTTAGAGTCATGGAAAAATTAGGATTTGATAAAATAATTTTTAGGACACTGAAGGCCTTGTACAATAAACCTACAGCAAGATTGAAAATTAATGGGGACTTTCTGACTCTTTTGAGCTGGAAAGATCTACTAGACAAGGATGTAGTCTCAGCCCACTATGCTTTGCAATATTTATTGAACCATTAGCTCAGTATATTCGACAGAATAACAAAATAGAGGGAATTCAGATGGCAACAAGTGAAGAAAAATTGGCTTTGTCCGCAGATGATATACTGGTTTATTTGTCAAATCCTACAGAGACACTCCCTGAGTTAATTACAATCTTGTGTGAATATGGATCCTTTTCTGCTTATAAACTAAATGAACAGAAAACTCAAGCTCTTAGTTTCCATTATAAACCCCCTCAACATCTTAAACAATTGTACAAGTTAGATTGGGACAAGAAGAGTATAAAATATTTAGGCATACATTTACCAATAGACATGTCAGAGCTAGAAGAATTGAATTATGGCCCGTTAAAGAAGGAAATAATCAAGGATATTAATAGATGGAATTTAACACACTTCCTGAGCATCACCTCCAGAGTTGAAACTATTAAGATGAACATTCTTCCAAGAATTTTATATTTATTTCAGTCAATTCCAATTGAAAAACCAGATCCATATTTTGTCGAATGGGATAAAATCATTTCTAGATTTGTATGGGCAGGTAAAAAGCCAAGAGTGAAATATAAACCTTGCAACTTCCAAAAGAATCATGTCTTCATGATTACTATAGAGCAGCTCAATTACGACCAGTAATAGGTTGGTGTAAACCCAGTTACAAAGCCAAATGGAAGGAAATAGAGCGGGGTCTAGCAGATACATTTCCTATTAATACACTTATCGGAGACCCTTCAAATAAAAAGTATTTGAAGGATACTGATAATCCTTTGATTAAAAGTTCAATCAAGGTTTGGAGTGATATATTAAAAAGGTACCAATTGAGTGAAAAGGTAGATTTTTTCAAATGGTTTGCGTATGACTCAGAATTTGTACCAGGTAAAATGGACTCAAGGTTCAAAATGTGGGGTAAATCTGGGTTAACTACATACTACACTCTATTTAAAAAAGGGAAAATGATGAGCTTCCAGGACCTTAAAGACAAATTTGGATTGACTTCTCAAGATCACTTTAGATATCTGCAAATCAGATATTGTGACTTTGTCACCAAGAAATTTCACTAAAGGTGAAATTCTTGAAATTTTTCAAAGTGCATATAAGGATCTCCCATACCAAAAATGATTTCAAAAATATACATTTGCTTTCAAAATTATAAAGCATGCGATTCAATGTACAGTGCCGTGAAAAAGTATTTGCCCCCTTCCTGATTTCTGTGTTTTTTGCATATTTATCACTCAAAACATTGTCAGATCATCAAACCAATTTTAATATCACACAGAAACAACCCAAGGAAAGACAAAATTCAGTTTTTGAATGATGATTCCATTTATTAGTGCACAAAAAAAATCTAAACCTATCTGGCCCTATGTGAAAAAGTAATTGCCCCCCCTTGTTAAATCACAAACTAACTGTGACTAACCACAGTTTTGAGAAAACTTAGTTCAGTTCTACATGCCACACCCACACCTGATTGTCACCACCTGTGTTGAATCAAGAAATCACTTAAATAGTTCCTGTCAAACAAAGTGAAGTTGGCTACAACATCTCAAGAACAAACACATCATGCCACGATCCAAAGAAATTCAAGAACAAATGAGAAAAAAAGTGATAGAAGTCTATAATTCAGGAAAAGGTTACAAAGCCATTCCCAAAGCTCTGGGGCTCCAGCGAACCACTGTCAGAGCCATTATTCAAAAATGGAGGAAACTGGGAACAGTTGCAACCCTTCCCAGGAGTGGTCGACCAACTAAGATTACTCCAAGAGTGCGACGACGGCTCATTCAGGAAGTCACAAAAGAACCTAGACGCACATCGAAAGAACTACAGGCCTCGTTGGCCTCAGTTAAGGTCAGTGTTCATGACTCCACCATTAGAAAAACACTGGCCAAAAATGGCATCCATGGAAGAGTTCCCAGGAGAAAACCACTGCTTTCACAAAAGAACACAAAGGCTCGTCTCACCTTTGCCAAAAAGCACCTTGATGACCCTCAAGACTTTTGGAGAAACATTTTGTGGACCGATGAGTCTAAAATTGAACTTTTTGGAAGGTCTGCAGCCCGTTTCATCTGGCGTAAAAATGGCACAGCATTTGATAAAAAGAACATGGTGCCCACAGTAAAGCATGGTGGTGGCAGTGTGATGGTCTGGGCCTGCTTTGCTGCCTCAGGACCAGGACAACTTGCTGTGATTGACGGAAAAATGAATTCTGCTGTTTACCAGAAGATCCTGAAGGAGAATGTCCGGCCATCAGTTCGTGCCCTCAAACTCAAGCGCTCTTGGATCATGCAACAGGACAATGATCCAAAACACACCAGCAAGTCCACCTCTGAATGGCTCAAAGAAAACAAAATTAAGGTTTTGGAGTGGCCAAGTCAAAGTCCGGATTTAAATCCGATTGAGATGCTGTGGTGTGACCTTAAACGGGCAGTTCATACAAGAAAACCCTCCAATATGGCAGAATTGAAACAATTCTGCATAGAAGAGTGGGCCAAAATCCCTCCCCAGCGGTGTGAAAGACTCATCACCAATTATCGCAAACGTTTGGTTACAGTTATTGCTGTCAAAGGAGGCTCAACTGGCTATTAGATTAAGGGGGCAATTACTTTTTCACATAGGGCCAGATAGGTTTAGATTTTTTTTGTGCACTAATAAATGGAATCATCATTCAAAAACTGAATTTTGTCTTTCCTTGGGTTGTTTCTGTGTGATATTAAAATTGGTTTGATGATCTGACAATGTTTTGAGTGATAAATATGCAAAAAACACAGAAATCAGGAAGGGGGCAAATACTTTTTCACGGCACTGTATATTAAAACAAGATGGGGAAATGGAGGGTAATCTCTCCTTAACCGTAGAAGATTGGGAAATGATTTTCAAGCAGCAGTGGTCTGTTACAAGTGCCCCCTCATGGAGGGAGTTTAGCTGGAAAAATGTGACTCGTTATTTCTGTACACCAGCTCAAAAATCCAGGTATTCACCCCAAACAGATTGTTGGAGGTTATGTGGGCAGGCACTGGCAGATCATTTTCATATCTTTTGGGAATGCATATCTATAGCTCCATTTTGGAAAGAAATTCATAAGGTCCTGGAAGCAGTATTTAAAAAGAAAATTTATTTCAATTTTAAAACCATGTATCTGGGTGATCTGAGAGATGTACACATGTTGAAAGCTGACTCATATCTGATGAGGGTTTTGTTAGTTGCTGCAAGGAATTGTATAACTCGTAAATGGCTATTGAAGGACACTCCCACTATTGATGAATGGATTGACTTGATCTACAAGATTTATATAATGGAAAGAATAACTTACAAACTTAATTTACAAATTGATTTATTTCAAGATTATTGGTCAAAATGGTTAATGTACATACCAGCTGTGAGACCAGACTTTGTTTGATGGGGTCTATGGCTTTCTACCCACAGTATGTTCATGTTTTTCTTTTTCTTTGTATTGTTCATGTATATATAAAAATTTTGAAAAAACTAATAAAATGTGAATGACAAAAAAGAGACTAGACCAGGAATAACCGTGGACTAAACCAGGTCTAGACCAGAACTAAACCAGGTCTAGACCAGGTCTAAACCTGGACTGGACCTGGACTAAACCAGGACTCGACCAGGTCGAGTCCTGGTTTTTGTGTCTAGACCTGGACTAAACCAGGTCTGCCGGTGCTGGTTTCGTGCTGCTGGTTTGTGACTCGGGCCCCGAGTCACAAACCAGCAGCACGAAACTCGGGGCCCGAGCCACAAACCAGCAGCACGAAAACAGCAGCGGCACGTTGCAGCCCGAGCCTCGGGCTGAGACTACGCATTCCGGGCGCTGCGGTTCGATCTCGCCTTGCGTGTACACCCGGGGCTGCTGAGCAGTGCCGTTGGCGCCTGCGGCCGGCTGTGAGTCGAGCTTGGCACAGCGCAGTGCGCGGTTGCCTTGTTTCGTGACCATGCGGGTGCGCGTGTTCGCGATTAGCAATTAATTACAATTAATGCATTTTGTTCGACCAACGTCTTAATCGACAATTAATCGTTAATCGATTAATTGTTGACATCCCTAGTATGCACGGGTCTAAATTTTCTAATTTTGTTTTGATGCATATTGCACATTTTAAACCTAATTTCACTGCTGAAATATTACTGTGTCTATTAGTTATTTGATAGATCAAAATGATGTTGTGGACCCAAACACCCAATGATTTATAAATGAAAATAATGGCAATTGTCAAGGGTGCCCAAACTTTTTCATACAACTGTAAGACCACGTGGTAATATATAAGAAAGTACTATGATTCAATGTTGAAAATCACATTATATTGTCTAAAGTGTTTAAATTCTAATTGTGGTATCAGAATCGGTACTGAGTATCAAGTCTCAAGTCCTTTGTATCAAAATCAAGTTGGCTTTTTAGCATCGCCTTGCAATTATATCATGACCTAAATAATTACGACAATATTTAATGATGTTATAATGATAACACTACTATCCTAACTCTAAACCAGGTTGAAACCCAGTCTTCGTGTACTCCCACCTGGTGGGGGTCCTCCGTATTTCCTCTGGCCGTTCTCTTGGATCATGTTGTAGCCGGTTTTTTCCATCAGAGCCAGAAGAGCCATCTCTTTGGAACAAAATATTCTTAACTCATCTTCCATTAACAGAGGACTTGCTGTTCTGCTTGGGTCCCGCTCCAAGTCCTGCTCTGAGGACTGGTCCGAGTCCGCATCTCCATCTGAAAACAACATACAAACAGGGATGATGTTATATTTTTGTGTCAAGATGTTATTATTGTACAAAGAATCCTCATGAATATGAATTGGCCAGTGACCCCATGACCAAACAACAACTTTCTGAAAGAAAAAGTTTTAAAAGTAAGTTACGGGATCTAGATAAAGATCTAGATAAACGGCCAGATAAAGTTACACTCCACATATTGCACAAAACTATGAATAAAACTAATAATTATCTCTTGTCATATTACTGTTACATTTTTATTAAATGAACAAATTAACTTACGTTCTATCCAAAAAATACGTGCTGTAGCATGTTTGAGCATCCTAAAGGGACACGCCTCAAAAGATCAATGATCAAAGATCAAAGATCAAAGATCAAGGGTGGGTGGGTGGGAAGGGGGGGGTCAGCTTCTTGACAGCCTGGTGGATGAAGCTGTTTGACAGTCTGGTGGATGAAGCTGTTTGACAGTCTGGTGGATGAAGCTGTTTGACAGCCTGGTGGATGAAGCTGTTTGACAGTCTGGTGGAGTGGGCCCAGAGACTCCTGTACCTTCTCCCCGAGGGCAGGAGGCTGAAGGGGCTATGTGAGGGGTGGCTCGGGTCACCCACAATGCTGGACGCTCTGCGGGTGAGCCGGGTGTTAAAATGTCCAGGAGGGAGGGGAGAGAGACACCAGCGATCCTCCCAGCTGCATTCACTATGCACTGCAGGGCTTTCCTGTTCTGTTCAGTGCAGCTCCCGTACCACACAGTGATGCAGCTGGTCAGAACGCTCTCAATGGTGCCTCGGTAGAAGGTGGAATTAGAGGCGCTTCTGAGCCTTCTTTGCCAGTGGCTTGCCTAGCTGTCCAGGATAGGTCCTCACTGATGTGCTCACCCAGGAATTTGGTGCTGCTCACCCCCTTTACAGCAGCACCATTGATGGACAGTGGAGGGTGGTGGGTGGGGCCTCTCCAATAACAATCTCCTCGATCTTTTCAACATTAAGAAGCGATTGTTATCGCTGCATGCCTCAACAAAGCTAGCCTGGGAATTCCCAGGCCGCTTCCGTTCGTTTCGAACTGGAAGGCGGCCTGGAAACTCGTCCAAGCGAGAGTCCCAGATTTAGGGCCCCAATCAGATAGCGGGGGAGGTGTGGCAAGACGGTGACGCGTACTACGTGACAAACGGAAGCTTGTAGTTTGAACTGACAACTGACATGATTGGCTATGGACTTACGTATACGCTCAATGATAGACATTCATAACGCCCAATAAACGGCCGTTGGCAATCGCTAACCACACCTCCGCTACGGGATTTTTCGAAGCGAGTTTCCAGACCCATATCTCACTTGTGATATGGTCAGGTGTTAACCAGACTACAACAAAGCCCCAAGAACCACAACTGAACAAATGACATAACCTTGTATTTACGTTACCACCAACAATATATTGGTACAATTATTTACAAACACGATCAGCTAGCTAGTTATATTCCTTGCTCAAAAATATTAAGACATTTATCATTTACTTTTCTATATGTGAATTTATTACCAAAACTGAATACATATTTGGACAACAATCTACTAGACGACGCTAAATTTAACATTAAAGTAAGTACATTATGTGGAAAATTGCTGATAAAATGGCCGAAGCGACGATAGACCAACATCCGTCAACTCGCTAGCTATCGTCACACAAGTGCGTTTTTCATCCAGTTGGGCAGTTTGCACGGTTTTCAGGCACAAGAATGTAAAGAAATAACAAAAACCTTACCAGATCTGTCTTTGGCCATTTTCTTCCCGTTGTAAATTACGTATAAATAGCGAAAAAGTGAAATTAAAGCGGAGAACAAGTCGAGATTTCAGCGGGACAGAGCACCAAAACAACGGCCATGAGGGCGTGAGTGACAGGAGAGAAAAGGCGGGACATTAGGACGCTGTATTTAATGGAAGAAACTGAGTACTGTACTGTAGTACGTTTCATTTCATTCTGGTTCAATCTTTGTTGGGTTTGTCCTTCTTAATTTGCCTTATAAAGCAGTTCGTTTTACCTAACGACGACTGCGGCATTGTATGTGATAATGTTATAATCCCCCTTGTTATAACTTCTCATTTAGACTTTAGGTTTAGTCTTTGATTAACAGACCTGAACACGAGACTATAGATGTTCAAAAATATTATTTTATTTTATATATATATATTTAACATTTGCATCTCTGTTGTAGAAGTAATGTCACGAGGCCATCCAGACAAGGAAGGGCATCAGGACTAAAAGCAGAAGCGTGCACGGGCTCAGAGCAGCGTGCACGTACAGCACAAGCCCCGCCCCCAGCAGCCACATCACCTTGGCAACGACCCGGCTCAGCACGAGCCTCCGGACAGTCTTACAGAACTGAGGATGGGAAAGGTAAAATATTAGATTCTGGTGTATTCTGGTTTAGATCTGCTTAAACCTTGGTGTAGTCCTTGTTCACCTAAGTATGAAAATGATACAAACTGTAACACCTTTTTAGTCCTAGTTTTGATCTAGCATAGTTCTGGATTTGTGCAGGAGTGAAAAAAAATCATTGCACCAAAATTTGTGAGGTGCAATTAAATTAATGGTTTGACTTGACTTGCTGCTAAGGACTACTGTTGCACTGTTGCACATTTACTACTGAAACTACTACTGCTGGCACATTTATTTTTTATCTTTATTTTCAGTGCCCATTCTATTGCACATTACTGCACATTTCACTGCTGCATCATCATTTTGATGCACACTGCACATTTTTGGACATCTGTAAATAGGTATTTATTTATTCTTTGCACTCCTTTTAGATTTTGTCTTAGATAGTTTTTGTATTGTCGTTATATTGCATTTTGTACACTGTCTTTTTGCACTGTTTGGCCAGAGAGAAATGAAATTTTAATTCACTGTATGTTGAACACACATGGCAGAATTGACAATAAAGCTGACTTTGAACTTTTGAACTTTGAACTTGTCAGATAATCCAAATAAAAAAGCAAATTAATTACCAGAGAATAATCATATGCTGTAGGACTATTTTACACCTGGTTTAGTCCTCACTAAGTCCCTGTTTGGAGAAACTAAAAATGGCAATATAATAGCTGCTAAGTTCTGGCTTAGACCTGGTTGAGAACTACTAGTATGTGGAACAGACAAATTGAGACAGAACTTTGCTCAGAAGAAGACGTAGCAGTCTTTGACCACTAGATATTTTATTTTGTATTTGTTCTAAACATGTTCCAGTGTAATCAGCAGTGCAAGTGAAAGTCCAAGTGCAAGGCCTGTTTTTATTTTTACTTGAATTAATTGATAATGTATGAAACATGACATGATGGTTGCTAGCCCTTCTACTAGTTTCTGTACTAAAAATTTTCAGATTCAATTTTTTCAAAGATTCAATAACGAAATATAAGGTTGACTAAATTTTGTAGTTTTAGTGAAATCTTAATTACTTTTTTTTATCAATAACTCAAAGGATTTATTTAACTAAATCTTGACTAAAACAACATATTATGTACATATAATGTATTTATGTTTTGAAAATTTTGCCAAAATTAGGGCTGCATGATTTGAAGAAAAAGTATTTCTGACAACAAGTACTGCTATTAGATTGAAAATTACCTGTCCTGTTCTGTTCTTGAGTAAAACACAACATATCTGCTGGAACAGGACATTCTTTACTGAAGCTCTCTAGTCCCTCATCATTAGAGCTGATTGGAAACATTTAAGACTGAAATATGACCTGATAAACTAATAGAAGAATCCCAGAAATTTCAGAAATTGAGATTTTGATTATATTGCGATAAATTGTGCCAAAATAAAAACGGCTCATAATCAGATTTGTGCAACACATTTTAATCACAGAACAATGTGCTGTAGTTTCTCAATCAGGACCAAAGAACGTTTAATCTGCTCCAATGAAACCAGGAATGTGACACAGCCATTTCACAATTTCAGTTAAAGCTTTATTCTGGTTTAATCCTGGTGGAATCCTGGTTCAGTTCAAATTAGCTTCTTTTTAGTCCTGGTCTAGTCCTGGTTTATCTCAGATTCAATTTTGGTTCCATAACTTCACTTTAGTCTTTGCTTAGAACTTGTTTGGTCCTAAATTAGCATTGTTTGGTTTAGTCTTTGTTCAGTATCTATTCAGTCATGGTTCAGTCTTGGTTTAATTCTGGTTTGATCTTAGTTTAGTTCTGGTTCAGTCTTTGTTCAATCTTTATTCAGTCCTGTTTTAGTCTTGTTTTAGCCCTGCTTTAGTCCTGGTTTTACTTCTGGTGTAGTACTAGTTTAGTCCTGCTTTAGTCTTGCTTCACTTCTGGTTTAGTCCTGGTTGAGTACCTGGAAGGTCTGGAAGCTCATGCTAGTCCCATAGCGGCAGTACATGACGTAGTGCTCACAGTTGAACCAGAGGAGACTGTAGGGGACCTGTCCTTTGAGTCTCTCTGCTCTCAGGGCCACTGCCTCTGGATCCAGGGGAGGATGACTGCTGCATACCTGGAACAAGATTAAGTCTTATTTTAGTCCTGGTTTAGTCCTGGTTTGGTCTAGTTTAAATCCTCATATAGACCAGGTTCAGTCCAGATTTTCATTTCTAGGACCAGCTATTCAGCACTGGTCCTAGACTTGATGTAGTTTAAGTTTAGCTTTAGTCCATCTTTTGTTCAGTTTCAGTCCATTTTTGTCCAGCTTGAGTCCAGTTAAAGTTCAGTTCTGGTCTGGACCTTGTCTGTGGGGTTGACAAGGATTTCAGATCCGTAGGCGAAGTCCTCCACAGAGTCGACTCTGACACTGCCACGCTGAAACACAGCAACAGTTACAGAGAGTAACCTGTCAGTTCCAGATATCCTCATAGTATATCACATTCACACATGACATATACAGAATATCACATCAAAATTGGTACTAAACTGGGAATAAATTCTAGAGAGCGACCAATATGTTGTTTTTTTTTCATGGCTGATGCCTATACAAATTGTTTATAATCTAGAGAAACCAATGATCACCTGTCACCAAATTTACCTGTCAGTCACTCAGTGCCTAATAGAAGCTGACCAATAACAGGAGTGGGTGATTTAATATAATTATAACTAAAATAACTAAGCATTAAGTAAATCAAACCTTAAGGATGACCCCTAAGATGAGCCTGGTGTTGGTGACCATTTTCTGGATCTTCTTTGGGTCACTGCTGATCACAGGCATGATGTCAGGGATGAAGTGAGCCACTCTGAAAAGGACAGAAACCAAGACTGGTTTAGTCTCGGTTCAGCCCTGGTTAAATCCTATCTTAACTTCCTGGCTTAGTCCTGTCTCACCTGCCTCCTCCCAAGTAGATCCCAAAGTGAATAAACAGTGTCCGTGGCACCTCCAGCAGATCTCCACGCCTAAACTCCAGGTCATATTTACTTTCATGCATTTCTTTGTTCTTCTTCTCCCCTTTTTTGGGGGTCAAAGCAGCAAAGAAAACCGGTAAGATACAGAGGGAGAACATGATGCAGACTTTACACTGTGTTTGAACAAATGAAAGGTTTTTACTGACCAGTGAGTAGAGGGAGGGGAGGAGTTCAGGAGCATTAAAGGATTTCAACTGCAATAGAATAGAAGTTCATAATTAATGCATATTTGAATTGATCCTTGGTTAAGTCCTGGGTTAGATAAGATTTATTCCTGGTTTAGACACATATACAAAGAAAAAAATGATGGTTTAGTCTTGAATTTGTACATGGTTCCATCCTGGTTCAGTCCCATTTAGTGCCCTTGTTTAGTCTTATCTTAATCCTGTGTTAGACATGGTTTAGTCCTGGGTTAGACCTGGTTCAATTTAACCCAGGACTTCGATATTAAAAAACTGAGCACAATTAAAGTTGGAGTGTATATCCATTTGGCCTTTAGGTTATTTGCCCTGTTTTATTTCTGAATATCAGTTGAGGCCAAAGACAACACAGCATTAGAACAAGTTACTGTTATTGTTATGGTATTACTGTGGAAGAGTGGTTAGCCTCTCCTGCCCCTCAGCAAAGAGTTTGTAGGTTAGACTCCTGATCTCTTGCACAGTTTAATGCCTTAGTTTGGAAATAGTAGTTTCTCAATAATTTTACATAATCCTCCAATGTTAAATCCAGTTTTCCATGACTTTACTGTAAAAACAAAATGAGTCAATGAACAAAACTGTATTTCTGTTTATGTTTTTGTTGTAAAAAAGCAGTGGTAATTTTGATCATTTAAAAAGAAATTTCTCACTCTTGACTTAATTCATTTATATATAGAAGATAGAAGATGATATTGCTTTGCCTAGAATGCTACACAGGCATTAATCTATTAAGCATTTTCTGAATTATTTATTATATAATCAGTAACTTTGCTAGGTGGCATCATTTGCCAGTTTGACAGTCAAGTTATATTGTGGAACATTCCAGGCAAAGCAATAACTGCTCCATGAGGACAATCCAGTGTCTGACCCTCTACCAGAAAAGTTACATAGTGCCCTTTTGAACTATTAACTTGCAATCTTTATTTTACATTTTTTTCTTTGTAAATAATATTAGAAATGGGTCAGTTGGTAGGTGAAAGCTTCTAATGTAGGACAATACAGGATTTGCTCTTTAACTCTTTAATGTGCAGGCAGAGTGAGGCTTCTAGCAAACTATATCTGCTGAACACTGGCTGTGGGTTTACTGAACAAATGGGGGTGTAGATTTTATCAGCTCTCCTTATAACATAATTTCTTCTGTGACCAGCTCCTCAAACTTTACAGCCACATGTGCAGGTCATGAGCAATCAGACCAAATCAGTGATGTGTGGGAGGAGTCCATCCCAGGATGTAAAAAGATGCTACAGAGCTACAAACAAAACACAGGCTACTGCAGGAGTCTGCAAGAGGGACAGGAGAGCTTGAGAGAATTTAAAAGCTAGTTTTAGACACTGCTCCTACATCAGAAGCTATGGCTTTTTTTTTCTACTTAAGGTAAACTGCCCCCAGGTTTGGCAATTTAAAGACACAATGTAAAGATGTTTTTCTTTTCTTTCAGTCTCATATCAACCCTAGTGGCCTATTCCATTTCCAAATATGTTTTTATTCCCAGAGGTAAATTAACTTCAGCTCAAATGGTTTATTCATATGTAGTCAGTACTTAGAATTAGATTTTTGTCTTGCAGGAGTCACCATGACATGCCATGATCGGTACTTTATGATCAGTGTTGATGAACACTTCACTGGAAAGACTCTCTATTTCGAAGCTGTTGGTCAGTCAAAAGCAGTGACATTATTATGCTGAATGAGTCTTTTGATTAAAAACACCTGTTTTCTAGATGGAAATGGTATCCACCCCATTACTGAGGAATATGCAGCCAAGTGTGGGTACACCGTCAGAGTTATGCTTTTAAAAAACAATGTGCAGCTACGAGCATCTTACTTCAGCTGTCATACAGACAAGGTAAATATAGTATTTACTCCACACACAGAACATAAGATAATAGCTTGACCTGTTTTTGTTTTTAGGTAGATGAGGCGTATACATTTAGTTTTAATTTGATTACACGTCACAAAGGGAAAGAGGTCAAACATGCCCTGAACAAGACATGTTCTCCATCTCTGCCTTGGTCGCTCAGAGAGGTCACCTGTGAGATCAACTACATGGAAGTATGATTCTGATCTACACTCAGCACTTGAGTATACAGATTTTCATATCTGCATCCTCATGGTTTTGCATTGTACAGATTTCTGTAAGAAGTGAAATCACCTGCCCATCTTCAACAGAGCGGAATGATTGGGACAACCTTAAACTTGTATGTTTTATAATTTGTATTTTCTTATAATTTAGCAGCTCACTGTCCTGACACTACCCTTGTTTGCAGGCTCACAGTCCGACTTCTGCAGACTGGCAGGTGACGTTTCGGAAAAGTGGTGAGCAGTTGGCTCCTACCTCACTTAAAGAGGCTCGCAGTAAAGGTTATGCATTTGAGTTGACCAATGGCAGGCTTGTGTTTCGGACAGCTTATGGTCACCCTTACTCATTCATCTCAGTGGTAACTAATATCAACAATCAGAAAAAAGAAGTTGGAAGAAGTTAGTTTGATGTTAAATGTGACTATTTTTGTATAGCCAGATGGGGTGCCAGTAGAGGTGGTCCATGCTACTCTATTCTCCCGACAAAGCTGGCTTGTTCTCCTTGTAGACCTCATCGCTGCATGCTCAGCGTGTCAGTAAGACATACTAGTAAATTGTCATTTGTCCAGTATAATTGTGAAATGAACAATTCTTCGAATAATACTACACAGATGAAGCCACATTTGAGGATGAAGGATACATGTTGTGGGAGACTCCAGATGTGCTGTACCCAGGTCTCCGTGCCACAAACCTCCGCTTTGGACTCAATGGTAACCTCATGCAGCCCACAGTTGCAGAGACAAAGGGTTATATAGTGGAAAAACACAACAACACAGTGGCAATCCGTATCCCTTATGACGCAGAGGGAGGACACAGGAAGGTAATGGTTCGTAAATAAAGGAAATGGAAGGACGAGTGCATTGATTTTTAATTGTTCTACATGGTGATTTTTAGAGTGTGGTATCTGCAAATCTGTATGACTTCGCCAGCTATGATTTCTACATGGAGCAAGTGTCAGTGGATGAAGTTGGCATAGAAACCAGACTTCGCACTCATAGGACAATGAGCACCCCTCTTCTGCTGCGGACATTTCTGGATGAAAACCGTATGCCAAAATAATTTTTCTATTTCAGTTTGCACTTTCTCAAATCTACTTCTTGAACAGGTACAGTCTTGGAGGAGGGCCACTTTACAATCTACCTTGGTGATGTTCCTCAAGATGTTACACTTATTTTGGTCGAGCTCAATGGACAAAAATTTCAGTTACCTCTTAAAAATGGCAGCACCTTTTCAGTGGCAAATGTTGTTCATCCAAACGATACGCATGGCTACGTTTTGAAGGTGCCTTTCAACAATTTGCTAGTCATTCAAAAGGTAAGGATGCATATTCTACTCTATGTAATTTTGCCTGTTTATGGAGCGCAGCAGTGACTGCCTGCTCCAGTTCCAGAAGTTCATTTTCCATTAATTTTTTCCATAGATGTTTCCCCAAAAAATCAAATATTAAGAGTACAAAGACATCTTTAAGTCCAAAAACACAAGATTATGGAAAATGTTTTGATAACTTTGTGGTTTATAAAGTTTCAGAAACAAAATTTATAGATTATTTATTTTTTTGGAAAGTCTGAGAAAAATGAAAAATTGAGTTAAACCGGGGCGGGCGGCAGTCACTGTTGAGCTCCATAACCAACCAAACAATACTTTTTGTTTCAGTTCACTTTAGACAATATTGAGTTCAAGCTTGACATAAACTACACACTGATGGTTACACCTGAAAACCAGCTTTACCACCATGCTGCGTCTTTTATGGCAATTTTACCTGATCTCGGTAAGCTGTAAAATTGTAGTCAGTCAAATTGAAAAGTAAACGATTCATTCATTTGTTTTGTTTTTCCAGCTCCTCCACAGTTTGATGCATCATGTTCAGAAAACGATATTCGCTTTAAACTTCTTCATAAGCCGTCCAACTATAAGTGGAAGATCACAGTAGGCTCTGATCCACTGACTTCAGAGCTGGCCACAAAGCAAGGATTCATCTTGAGCAACAACAGCCAAATGCTACAGCTGGACGTGCCTCTACTCTCTGGATATAACAATAAGGTCAGATTTAAATAGTTTTTATATGATGTTGCAAATTTTTATTTTATTATTCCTTTGCAGAATTACAGCTTGCAAGGATTTATGGGTACTGTTGAGATCCATGTGCAAGATCGAGAAACATCTAAAGTTCAAAGTTCAACTGTGAAGACATGTCCATACTTTACTAATGAACTCCTAGGTAAATATACTTTTTAAATTGTTCCCATAATGCATTAGCGTCTTCTAGTGATTAGCATATGAGGCAAAGATCTAACCACCAACCTTGTTATTGTGGGAGATCTTCATAACAATTAAGCCACAATTTCTTTTTGTTTGGTTAATAATAAAACTGTCTCTGTAGTGTGTTCAACTGATATGCAGATGACGGCAGTTGTGGACTTGTCTCTGGCTGTTGCGAGTGGAGGCGATCCTGCTAACATGACCTTGCTGCATCATTGGTGTGGGCCCACAGAGGCCGACTCAACCAGGGCTCTGTTCTTGTTTCCTGTGAATGACTGTGGCTCAATAGTCAAGGTAACTATAACGTAGCAAAAGATGCTTAAAATTTGTTTTTTCCAGTAGTTTTGACTAGTTTAGATGAGTCTAGACTTGGCTGAACTCCTTCCCAACTGAACTGGTTTCAATAGAAATATTTCCAGCCAAACTTTTACTATAACATACTGTATTGTGATGTGTGAGGTACTGGTTCCCTTGTGGATGAATAAAGTTTGTGTGATGTTCAGCAAGTGGTGAAAAAACCCAAACCATAAGAGAAAAATTTGGTCTGGTTTGGTCCCCATGATGATACAGTAGAAAGGTTTAATGCCATACTGTGAAACATTCCAGACAAAGCAATAACATCTCCATGATGAAAAGCATTTGACGGGCCCTCCATCAGAAAAGTTACACAATGCACCTTTGAGTAAAAATCTAAAGGAGTCAAAACTACCCTAACCACTAAACCTTATTAAAGATCTTAATTTCTTTCTAGCTTGGAATGGGAACGGTCACCTATGAAAATGAGATCTTGTACAGTAAAGGGCTACCTGGTCAAGATGCAGACAGGTACGTGCATTGCTTCTGAACATTTACTTGTAACCATGATCATTAAATGTCCAATATTATGAAAAATTATCTCTTTGAGCTTTAAGTCATATTTAAATGCTACATCACTAAAAACATGCCTTGTGTTTTTCGTTCACACATGTTTGAGTAATGGATTATAAGGCTGTCTGCATCTCCATAGCTCAAAATGCACTCTTCCACCTTGTGATGTCATATAATGATGATTTTCAAGTTGATGGCTACTTTTAGTTAGTAGAGACTGGCAATTCCAGGTCTGAAGTCATTCAAATGATGATTCTAGTTAAAGGGCATGGAGTTTAAAAACACAGTGGTGCACTTCCTGTATCCGTTATTCCTCCACGTGACATCACAGGGTGGAACAGTGTTTTCCGATTGAGAAAAGAATTTGGCCATGCAGGATTTGTGTGTTAAACATGTGTGAATGAAAAAAAAAAAAAAAAACACTATTTGAGGAAAAACATGGATCAGAAAATGGTGTATATGAGCTTTTTAAGATGACATACCTTTTTACAGAGTGATCCTGCAGTGCACATATCCCGTATCTAGTCTCCACCGGCTTTTCTCTGCCATCACATTTCAATCAGACACTCCTGGAGTTGGGCGCATCATTCACACTTCACAGTTTGCAACAGGTACAAACTCGCTCACCTGTCAATCAAATCATTGGTTATCACTAACTGCAATATTATTTATACAGGGCAATCAACTACCACCAAAGCTCCAGTATTGCCACCAAAACCAAGTCTTTATTCGTCTTATCGCTACATAAAGCTTTCAGGGTTAAAAACTCCACTTCCTAGAGGAAGACGTAAATATATTATTTTTAAATATAAAACTTTGTAATTCTTTTTAAGCTTTACATTTTTTGTTCTAGGTTTGGATGGACTTCGAGCACATGCATCAAGAAAATCCTTTTAACTAAAAATAACTGAAATTTATCATGCATTTTTAAGCTTTTAAAAAGTAATGTTTACGTGAATAAATGTGTCTTAACAAAAATAAAATGTTTGTGATAATAAAGTTTGTCTGAGATTGCATGGGGGGAAAAAGAGTCTAAAAGTCATAAGATTAGGAACACTTCTTTTTTTTTTTAAATGTGGAAAATATACATAAAATAAAAATACAAAGACTGTTGCATGTGTACGGAAGAGGATTAGGGCCACATGAACAGATTTTTTTTTTTTTTTTTTTTTTTTTAATTAAATTCTGAGAAAAAATCTCAATTTCTGAGGGGAAAAAAAGTCAAATCTGCCAGAAACTACTGACATTGAAAACCAAACAAGTTTAATAATACTATTGCAAAGTTTAAATTTAAATGGCATAAGTGCAAGTTTTGCCACAAGATGGAGCCATTAAACTACAGACAATGGACGTATGTGAAAAACAACGGCCTCTAACCATGTACAAAACCAGTACAATAACCAGAGCTGACGAAGCCTCTCGGATGAGCGGCGAAACGTTTTCAACCAAACAAACTTTGTCCAGTTGACAAATTGAACTTCTCCTTTGATCACAAATCAAATACATTTATTCTTGGAACATCTCTTGTAGTTTATAAAATATTGAAGTTCTGAACGTTGCACATTTCGCTTTGACACAATATATAAGTACCAGTGCACTGTTTTTTTGGGGTTTTTTTTATTGCTTTAACTCAAGTGTACAGGGCTCTCAAGTTTTGAGCGGGGTCGTGCGTGAGACTCCGTAATTTCCGAGGAGCGGGGGGGCGAGAACAATTTTTCCTGGGGGGGGGGGCGCTTGAATTGCGTTGAATTTGTCTAAACTTAAACTTCAAAGCAACTAATGAGAGTTATATAAATTAAGTTATTACTTGATGGTTCAGTTTGTTTTATCATCACTGTCAGTCGCTGTGTGCACTTAGCAGCTGAAACTAGTCTGCCCAACAACAGAACAATTTTTTTTCTGATTGGCTGAAACTGAGATTTTTTTCCGGGGAGCGGGACGGGGAGAAGGGGGAGTTTTTTTCGCTGAAAACGCACGGTGCCTGCATAAACTGAGCCACACAGACCGATTTTCTGGGCACAAAAAAAAAAAAAAAATCAGCGTGAGAAATGCCACGTGTGGCGTGTGAGCGTGTTAACACGTCGAATTGCGTGTGTCACACTCTCAATGCGTGAGACTTGAGAGCCCTGAGTTTGTTTGTTTTTTGTTTTTTTGTTTTTAAATCTATGGCCCTCGATCGGCCCTCTGCTTCATCTGTGTTTAGATATGTGGCCCTTGATGAAAAAAGTTTGGACACCCCTGTGGTAGAGGTTCAGTGGGTAATTATTCATGTCAGGCTGCTCCCCGTTCAGATCTGCGTACTCTACTGAGCCCTGTATGGACAAATAAAATACAGCTTTTATTATATTATTTCAGCCAGCAGAAGTTAAAGGTACACTATGTAACTTTTCTGGGAAGGAATCCATTGCCTCCAGATGTTCCACAGTCTAGTCAATTACAAGCACTTTCACTGATAAAAAAATATACCTTGGAAAACATACATTTTTACTGTGAGAGGTCTCCACAGATTTGACTTGTAACTTGTTGCGACCCGATTGTCTCCATAGCGATAGAAGTGTGGAACATTCCAGACATCCAGACAATTAACATCTCCATGGAGACAAGCAGTTCAAATGAATAACTCTTATTTTTTTGTAACTATTTGATGTATTGAGCAGAATTTGAGAAAGTTAAAATGTGATGGGATTGGAAAGATGGAAAAGTTGGTCCATTATATGTGCAAATATTTAGTAATATTTGTGAACTGCATTCATAACTTGTCTTCTCTCAAATAAAATTTTAACAGTGCTAGCCAGCAACATATTAAAAAGGTCATTATGAAATAAAATCAGATTATAAATGAGAAATATTTGGTGTCCTATTTGTCACAGTGGAATTATTTTATATATTAAAAACAACCTGAAGATTTCAAATAGAGCTACAATTTCATAGAGACACTCCCCTGTGGTGCATCTAACTTTCTCAAATATGAGTCCATATCAAATTTGAAATCAGTTTTTCACCTCCCAAACCACCACAGCACTTAGTTCTTATTACGTATTGCGCTACAAATCAATATATTTTCTTTCTTTTGTTCAAACTCCACATATTTGAAGATCAGGTTCAGTGGTTCCAGACATAATACTGGGACGAACATGCAAAACATTATCTTCTGCTAGAATAAAAAATACAAGTGGAATAACTGAAGTCAAGTTAAATAGTTAGAATAAATAAGGGGCTATTCAAAAACAACGTGCAAAAGTTTAGTTGACACATGTCTTCATATCGGTCAGAAAGTCTTCATCTTCAGCCACACAGTCGTATTTCACTAACAAGGACCACGCCACAACAACGGAATACAATAAAGCTATTTGTTGACGATGGACAGATGTGATGGCTGGGAGGAGACTCTGGATGGGGGCTCTGTCTCAGGTGGTTTGCCTGGCCAATTCAGGACCCCCCTTTTGTAGACGAGGTCTTTAGGCTGAAGGATGAACGAGAGACACTGGGTGGGAGGGAGAGGGTCCAGAGAGAGGAGACAGACGGTGTTGTTGGGATTGGCCTGTATGAATAGGGCTTCTGGGTAACTGAAGGTGTGGTTGAGCTGAGCCATGTGGTTGAGGCGTGGTCCTGCTCCTGGATCTTAAAAGACAACAGAACAGAAGACAGTTAAAGAGAATACATTTTGTTGTCCACCATGAATGCACTTAAAAATGAGTTGTGTGTACAACAGTGCATAACTTGCATTTTGGTGTTTAAGGAAATTGTTCAGGTTTCCCTTAAGGGCCTTGTGTTCACTGTGTTCCTTCCATTTCTGTCTTTGGATATAAGATACATGGATATACATGGATATCCTCCTCCTCCTCCACTCCCCCTCTCACTGGAAGAAAAACACACAAATAAATGTACAGGATTGCACTTCAATACTTTATACCATAAATATAAAAAACTCGCCTGTTGTGAGTTAGTCACACGGCAGTCCCACCTCAGGACCTCAGCCTCTCTCCTGACCCAGCCTGGACCCCTTGCAAAAAAAACAAACACCAAAATTCAATATACTTGGAGGAGGGACAAATATAATCCACAGTAATCTCAAGTGTACTTGTATTTTGTGTGACAACATGGATATAAGCCTCCACTCCTCCTCTCCACAGCCTCCACTGTAAACTTCCATCTCACTGTCAGAAAAAAAGACAAGTCAATATTCTGTACTTTAATCATTCAATACTATAAACATTAAAATTACCTGTACTGTATATTCTTGTTTTTGTCACTTTCACATGGTGCCTGGTGCTTTGTCTCTTGCACTAAACACACAACAGTCCCACCTCAGGACCTCAGCAGTCCTCCTGACCCAGCCTGGATGTCGGACAGACTATAGGAAAACAAAAAAACACAAATATACATTCAGTCATCCTCTTGGCAGAGGAAACCTACAAGAGTTTTTGCATTCCCAGATTTCTCTATTTTTCGAACTGAACAACCTACCTTATACAAGTAGAAGTAATCTCTGGGAGGCTTCTAAAACTTACATCAGAGGCCAACTTATCTCTTATTTCGAACAAGAAGAAGGCTGAGACTGCCCGTACTAATCAGCTTCTGGGTGAAATTAAGGATGTTGACCAACGGTATGCCACCAACCCTGACCCTGATCTTTATAAGGAGCGCCTTACATTACAGACACAACATGAGCTAATCTCCACCACCACAGTCAGAACCGCTTTACTTAAATCCAGGCAACGTTTTTAGGAATCAGGTGATAAGGCTGACAAGCTTCTTTCACATCAGGCTCGGGTCAGAGGCAACTTCTAGACTTAGAAACACTTAACAGACTTACCAGCAATAAGATCCACCCTGGGCGTAACCCTTACCGACCCTAACGATATAAATAATGCCTTTGCAGAATTTTACACTACTCTTTATACATCTGACATTCATTCACTTTCCCCCAATGCAGTGTTAGAAAAGGTAAATTTTTCTCTTGTTACAGATGAATCAGCAGAAATGCTAGGCACTCCCATCACCACTCTTGAAGTTCAGGAAGCTATTGTTTCACTCCAGAGTGGCAAGTCGCCTGGACCAGACAGCTTAACTACTGAATATTATAAGACCTTTTCTGCTATGCTTAGCCCTTTTCTTAAAGACATGACACATTAAATATATTTTACTCTTGGTTGCCTTCCAGATACCCTGTCGGAGGCCACAATTTCTTTGCTGCTTAAAAAGGACAAAGATCCTCTGCTCTGTAGTAGCTACAGACCGATTTCACTTTTGAATGTTGATTTTAAAATTCTGTCTAAGGTTCTTGCTTCACATTTGTCTTGTCACCAGTTATAGACTAAGATTAAGATTAAGTTTAGGCTTAAGCCTTTATTGGTCTCACACACAATGACACACGGGAGAAATTTGACTTCTGCATTTGACCCATCCTTTTTCAGGAGCAGTGAGCAGCCATCTTTTTTTTTTTTTTTTCCAGCACCCGGGGGGCAGTACCGTGAAGGGTCTTGCCCAAGGACCCACACTGGTTAGCTCAATGCCCGGGGGGGATTTGAACCCACAACCCCCAGGGGGAAAGTCCATGACTTACCAGTTGAGCTAACCAGACCTGGACCAGTCCGGTTTTATGCCAGGTAGGCAGTGTTCCTGTAATACTAGGTGTCTTTTTAACATCATTACTTCCCCCAGCTCTTTGGTTCCTGAAGTCGTTGTGTCTCTGGATGCTGAAAAGGCCTTCAACAGGGTTGAATAGAACTTCTTGTATAATGTGCTGGCCAGATTTTGATTGGACAGAGGCTTCACAAATTGGGTGAGGCTCCTTTTTGCCTAGAGCAGTGTTTCCCAACCTTTTTTGTCTTGTGTCCCCCCCTAAGCCTTTTTGTCATACGTTGAGTACCCCCTCACTCATACGAGTTGATAATTCTCCAAAATTAGAACGTGAAACAACGGATTATTAAATGAAAATCATTTTATTTCATCTCCTTAATTTGAAAATTTAATACTCAGACATTTTCTCTCTTTTCTTTAACTCATATTTACTCAAATTAGAATTTAAAAAATTCAAAAAAATCTTCCTCTGCGCCCTGCAGCGACACAGCCGAGTACCCCCTGCAGTGTGCTTGCGTACCCCTAGGGGTACTTGTACCCCTGGTTGGGAAACACTGGCCTAGAGTGTCAGTTCGGACAAATGATACTCTCTCCTCTTCCTTCTTTTTATGTCGCGGCCCTAGACAGGGCTGCCCTCTTTCCCCCTTGCTGTTTATTCTGGCTATTGAACCCTTGGCCTGTGGTTGCCCTGTGGTTGCTCTGTTTCTGACCCTGTCACTTCTTTACCTGCTATTCTAAACATCCTTAACTACAAACTTAACTACCAAAAAAGCGAGCTGCTGCCTATTAATGATCTTGCCAGAGCACTCTGTCCTTCTATAATGCCATTTCGGTGGTCAAGTAGTGGTTTTTGGTTTTTAGGCATTCAAGTTATTTTATCTCTCAGCGACTTGTATAGTGAGAACCTCACCCCTTTGATTGACAAGACTGAGGGACTTTGTACATTGGTCGTCTTTGCCTTTTTCACTTGCAGGTCGAATAAGCTTGGTCAAGATGGTGGTTCTCCCCAGGTTTCTCTACATCTTTCAACTCCTTCCTGTCTTTCTTAACAAATCCCTTTTTGTTAGGCTAGATAAGATTCAGATGTGTCCTGTATTACTGTCACAGCTGTAATAGTACTATTCAATACAATGCACTGTTTTTCTGTTAATGTTGAAAATGGTCAATAAAGTTGGAAAAAAAGAAAGAAAAAAGAATAAGACAAAATTTGTCAAAGAAAAAATGGGAGTAGAACAGCATGGGGGGGGGGGGGGGACTATTGTGGGCTACTGTTGATTATGGAAATCAATCAAAGTGTGTACGCTAAAACAGCTTTTTGTTTAATTTTATCAAAACAATAAGACAGTGTATACCACTTGCTATATATGCCTATGCTATGCTGTCATTATAATTTTATAACCTATCCAACAGCATTAAAAAAGTCAGAATTTCTGAGGAAAAAAAGTCTGAAATTCCGACTTTTTTTTCTCAAAATTTCTGACTTTTTTCTCAGAATTTCTGACTTTAATCTCAGAAATTCTGAATACTGTAATAAAAAAAAGTCTGTTCACCTGGCCCTAATCCTCTTCCGTAGTAGGCCTACCCTTAAGTGCAGAACATAATTCCCCACTGGGGGGCGCAGATTCCCTCGAAAAGAAGGAAGCATGTGCGCCGTGCTTTTTATTTATTTTACGTCACATGTGTCTCAAGTTGAAGAAAACGGATTAACTTGAAGAAACGAGTGCAAAAAGCATGGAGTCAAAAGACAGGCGTTGCTTCGTAAGTCAGTAACATTTAAATGTAATAACATTTAAGGCAAAGTGAAAGCTATTCAGTCTAATATCTTTTTGCAGAGTAAACAGAGAGTCCTGCCTCCTTACTCCAACAGAACCCTGTACCACCCCTCCTTCATGTCTCTGTACTCAGACCCAGGTCTGAGGCATCACCATGAGGACAATCAAACAGGCAAGAAATATATTGGGAAAAACATGCAGTTAAAAAAAATTTGAAAATAAGACTTAAGAGATGTAGTGTATATCTCATCATGTTGTCCCCCCCCCCCCCCCACAGACTTCCCCATGATCCCACAGGAGCTCTTCTACACGGATCCAACAATGATATGTGGGACCAGAATACCCAACCACATGACTGAGATAAAGGTAAGGGCGAGCTTGGTGAAGTATGATGTATTCTGGCATTTAAACAATAGAAATAATGTGATATAGAACATGATATATGAGCGCTATTCTGCTCTCAAGGACAGGAACTCCCTAATTAAGGACTCAGACCCCAAAAATAACCATAACCAATCATACTGGGAAAAGAAAAGTTGACACTTGTAATAATTTCAAGTGGCAAAAAATACAGTTTAATTACATTTATTTGAGTATTTTATTTTAAACACAGATTTTAAATCGTCATCTCGTGACCTCCTTGGGCACCCTGATCCTCACTTTGGGAACCATCTCTCTAAGGAAGCAGGGCTTATGGAGGGGCTTAGAGACCTTAGATCATTTTAATGAGATCAGTTGGGAGACTCAGTCCCTGGTCAATTGCCCTGTACTGAGGGATGGAGGGAGGGATTAACTGGACCCTATGAAAAGTAATTGTTAGAGATTTAATAACAGAGCATACCTGTTCTCTCAGGGAACACAGCACCCCAAAACCAGTTTTTAATTTCTTTGCCTGTGGACATCTGCAGTGTGACAAAAATAAAATCAGTTTTCTTAGAGCTTATTTTAATGGTTTTGATTTTATCATCATAGATTTCTATTGATTTCTAAAGCAGAGCTCACACTGCCATTGGTTTAATCTTGTAACATGTTTTTAATGTTTTCTGTTACCTTTTATGTTACCTTATGTTTTTCTGTTACCTTCTATACTTTTTTTTTTTTTTTAATTTTAGGACGTTGATTGCTTCCATCTCAACACTCCTCCACCGATCATGTCTGCATGCCTGGCTCCTCCAAACTTTTCTGACCCATTCAGGACCGGGCAGCACTACATGAGAAACCTGGGCTGCGTCTCCTGGGAAATGTGCCCTATACCGCCCCCTGTCAACCGTATGCGGGTAGTGCTCCAGCTAACACAAGAGGAGGATCAGACCATCACTAACCTTCTCAAACTCCATCATGGGGAAGAGAAGCTGTTCCAGTCAGACGTTGAGGAGCTACAAGTGGACAATGAATTCATCCCTGCACCACACAACACTTCAGATCAGGCAAATGAACAAATAAACAGACATTTTGCATGCTCAAGAATGGCTAGTTTGGGAAATCTTGGAAAACATTGGTCTGATAAAGAACTTGAAGTGGCAAACACACTTTTAACTCATTTCGGTGCAACAAGTGAAGACAACAATGTAAAATCAGACAGGTGTGACAATGTGCTGCTTTCTGATATTAACAGAAATGTGAAGGATTTAACAGATTTTCCTGCTGATAGAGTATTGTCCAGATCTGAAGGAGATGCTTTGTGTGGGCTCTTGTATCTAGGACTTGTCCAAACTTAAAATATTGGGTTTTATACTGTTTCTGTTTGTGTTCAAGTAAAGTTTTTCAATTCCTGCATCAGTGGCTGTTAAATTCCATATTGTTTTGGTTGGTTAAATAAAGAGCCATGTTTGAATCATAAATATAAAAACTGCAATTTTATTAAAAACACTACTACTTTGGAACTGGTTATTTACAACATTTACAAATTAAAACAAACTGCAGAGGGAGCTGTTCCACAATACCTGTCGAAACAGATCTAGTTAACTACTAGTATGATCCTGAGTTGTACATGCATTTTAGTGTTTTGACGAAACAGATTTATATACAAGTGTCTTCTTCATTTGGGCATCTTTTTCATCACATTCTTTGCTCTCATTTGAGATAAAATCAATCGGCAACATCCCCAACATTTTCATTCAAAGGTGCACTATGCATTCCACCACCTGTTTGTGAATTATTCCTCAGTATAGGATAGCATGGAAGGGAAAAACACATCTCCATAGAGACAAGCAGGTGGCAGACTAAAAAAGTTACATAGTTTACCTTTAGGTTCAGGATTACCATTAATATAAAACCAAATGAATGAAGTATATTGTTGAAGAGCCTTCAGTTTGTTCTCCAATCCAATGCCTTTTTTTGCTCCTTGCTCACGTTCTTAAAAACGCCAAATTGTAATTGTCTCTTTCAGTACAGTTTTTCAGTTCCTTATAGAAACCATTGCTCTGGTAGAAGTGTGTAGCGTTTGTTTAGATTCAGTTTGATTCAGTTTGCAGTTCGACTCCTGCTGTTGGTGAAGTTGCTCGCTGCTTGCATGACTCTGTAGCGTTCTCGTAGATTGCGTCTCCGCACGTGCTCATTGGTGATCTCTATGACGTTATCTGCAGGGAACCAGCCTTTCTGACCATCGGAGAGGCGAATTCCTTGGTACATGCCTGGGAATAACAGAGGGCAGAGAAACGGAGTGGGAGAAAAAGAAGGAAGGCTTCCCTTTTGGCTCATGCAAGAAAGTCAAAACAAATCAATAAACTGCTCAGGTTAAGGGAGCGTGGATTTGATAAGCAAGCAGGGAGGGGGGGGTTAATTAATAGTAATCAGACATACTGAAATAACATAATGGATTATTACTTAATTTGTGCAGCTGTGGATTATATTCACGTATACAGTGAACCCTCGTTTATCGCGGGGGTTAGGTTCCAGAAATAGCCCGCAATAAGTGAAATCCGCGAAGTAGGACAATTTTATATTTTACAATTATTCTACATGTTTTAAGGCTGAAAACGCTTCACCAGACACATTATACACCTTTCTGAGACTGGTATTAACATTTTTCTCTTGTTTAAACACTCAAACTTTTGTAGATTTTCATTAAAATATATTAATAGTGGGGGGGGGGGGCACGTGACACGCGGACACGTGCGCGCGGACACGTGTGCGCGGACACGTGCGCGCAGACACGTGTGTTTGTTTTGGTACCACATATCCATGCCATGTGCGAAAGTCGAGTGGAAAGCGACCTGGATATCATTTTGGGCAAGACTCAAGCCAATGCTAACAGTGCCAAACCGCTAACAGACGCCTCTGAGCACCAGTCCTCACCACAAGACCAGGTAAGACCAACCTGCGCTCACAAGAGTTGGTTGCATTTCACCCCGGCTCCAAAATCAGACCGCTATCAATGCGTCGCCAATACTCCACAGCTCTCTAGGACGGGGTCGGGTTCGTTCTCTCAGCGTGACGGGGAAGAGCCACTGTCTCCTCTGTGCGCGCGAGTGTCCTCCCCCCGCTGCGGGCTCCCTCGAATGTGGCTCTCCCCGCTGCGGCTCCCCCGGTCGCCGCGCGGCGAGGCGCCAGGCCCGTCCATGTTGATTCTTGGCTCTTCCATTTGTCCGGCTCGCACTCAGTCTCTTCCATGGCTCGTGCAAGTAAACAAAGGCCACACCTCCTGTCACCCAGGCGCTCTCGTGAAGGACATCTGAGACTCTGTCCCTACCATCCCTGGTCTAGACCTGGTTTAGTCCTGGTTTAGACCTGGTTTAGTCCTGGTTTAGACCTGCTTTAGACCTGGTTTAGTCCTGGTCTAGTCTCTTAGCTAATCAGGGCGCAGGACAGAATGTTACACTGTAAAAAAAAGTTACACTATAAAAAAAATTGAAAAAAAAAAAAAAAAAAAATTGGAAAAAAAAATCCGCGAAACAGCGAGGCCGCGAAGAGTGAACCGCGATACAGCGAGGGTTCACTGTATAGACCTTTTCTCCTCAAAATAGTGAGCAAATTCAGTTCCACTATCCAAAGCTAAATTTTAAATTTTAGGCAAATTTTCAGTCAGATCTAGTTTACTCAAGTACTAAATACATTTTTAAAAGGCAACACATAAAATGCCTAAATTTTATATAAAAGCATTACATGGTGAAAAACATGTAATATATATATATATATTTCATAAATTCATGTTAGTCCACTACAAAAAAGGTTTTGAATTTAAGATTTTTTCCTATTCACCTGCAGTGAATACAGGTTATCATAATTGTCTGTCAGAAGAACAGAAAATTGTGCTTTGCTTTTAAACAAAAACTGAAACGCTTTCTTACCTTCACCGCCTTTTTTGACAACATTAATAATCTCAGTGGGCTCCAGGGAGATTTCATCTGCCTGCTGAGCGATGTACTGCTCTATACACTGCACCTGTGGGCAGTCTGACACAAACAACAAATACAACATTGTATTATTATATTTAAAAAAAAATTTTTTTTTTTCAAAAAGTCAGCTTTATTGTCAAAAAACATATGTGACCCGCCACGGCAAAAGCCACTACAACTCGGGCCAGGAGAATACAAGAAAATCCTGTTAGAAGCATTTTTTTGTCTCATCTTTTTTTTTTGCAGAATGTGCTAGTTTCAGGTAACAGCACAGGTTGCTTTAAAAGCATATATTTTATCTTTCAAATTGACTAGTTTTTCGGAAAGAATCGGGGCGTGTGTAAATGACCATAATTACCATACTGGCGCTACTGGCCATTCACGTGAAGATTAGTGCTTTTTTGTTTTCTTTTTCCGCCAATCAGCTGTGAGATAGCCTCGTGAATATTTACACTGCGGAGCTGTATGTAAAGATGTAATGTTTTGTGGATAAGCTGAATCATGGCTGTTTCCTAGGCTCACAGTGAACATAAAACATCTTATAAACAAGACAATAAACACAATGACTAAAACATCACATATACCTATAGCAAAAGTAAAATAGACTTGTATATAATACAAATAGGTAAAACATACAATGTGTAGTGTAATAAAGCTCAAATGGTATCATTTAAGCAGCAGTGTCAAGCTAAAGGTCAGATATGTGGAGTGAGTCACCCCACTCACAGTAAGAATGCATGTTTTTCAAGGTATTTGAGGACTAACACACGTGTAATTTAATAAATGCAAGATAGATGTCATACTGTGGCACATTCCAGACTGAGCAACAACAGCATTCCTTTAAATAATGAAGCACAGCATTACACACTTACCCCAGTCTTCATAGATGACTTCACTATCATCCTCGTCTGGTTTTGTGGGGCTGGGGAAAGCTGCCATCCACCTCTCCATGTCTGAACTGTTGAATAAATATTATGTTTATAGATTAAAGGATTTTATTACCTGGCAAATCCAGAATGATATCTCTATTTTGTTCTCTTTTTTTTTCTTTCAGTGGCACAAAGGAGCTCATTGGTCTCGTATGATTTACATATAAACTTAAATACTCCCACATCTCCCCTCACATTAACAGAGTTCATTGATTCAGCAGAAATTTGTGATGTTTTTCAGCACATTGTGATATTTCTTTCCTTTTTTTCCCCAATGCAGACAGGCCATGCATGTCCCTCATTGGCTAACCTACTTGAAAACGGGGAGATTCACCAGTAATCAAACTCACATCTTCATAAAGTCCTGAATAAATTATTACAGATCCTCCTGCTAGTAAATAGATAGATCTGCTACTTACGGTGTTGAAGCTTTTAATAGCCGTTCCATCACACGTTTCTGGTGATTTTCCAGTAGAATGAGATTGAAGCAGTTGTCATAGATGGCACTATTGCTACTGACATCATCTAGTCCCTGCACCTGCACCAAGGAGCGATGAGCGTAATCCGTGACCACAAAGCGCTCTGAACTAAAAAAAAACAGGAAAAACTGTGATAGCAACCATTTCTTTTTCATTTTTTCTTTTTAAAGGGCCCAATTTCTGATTGTTATAATGTTATTTTCTCATCACAAACATACCAGGAGTTGTGTTTTATTTCATTCACATCCTGCATATTTAGTCTGAGTTCTCTCAAACAGAACACACTCTGCAATGTCATGTGGTAATACAGGAAGTCCTCCACTGTGTCTTTAAACTCCATACTATACTGCTCCATCTCTATTGAACTAAAGGTAAAAGGAGCTTTTAACTTGAAGACTACTGCCTCATGACATCACAAACATTTTGAGCTTTGAGATGTGGACAGACTAATAATACTCAAACATGTGTGAATGAAACAAAAAAACAACTCCAGGTATATTTTTGAGACAATATCGGCATTATAACATGGCTTAAAGATCAGAAGACTCAATTTTGTGTAATATAGGACCTTTAAACTATGAGGAAGTATGTCTTTATGGTCCAGCTGCTAACCTCTTTTTTATGGTAATTAGAAGAAGATCATTGAAGAGGAACAGGTAGACAGGGCTGAACTTGACCCTCATGTTGAAGAGAGTTGCTCCTCTGGACATTTCCTGGAGCTCCCCCTTCTTTTCCAGGCGTCGTGTAGGGGAGATTATAGGGACAGCCTGTATGTGACACAGTTACTTACTTAGTACAAAGTAAATGACAGTATCCAACTGAACATAAACAGCCTTGACCTTGAGCTTCTCAAACTCGAGAGTGTGTGAGATTTGTATGAGCTCCTCGGTTTGTTTCATCTTACCAACTTCACTGTTGCACTCATCAATTATCTACAATTAAATGAGAGTAAAAGGAAGAAAGTAAAAACTCAAATATTTTGTGAAGAGGAATTAGAAGGACTTCATTGTTTACCTTTGACAAAGAAGCCAAAGCTTTGGAGGCAGTCTCCTCCTCTACAGTTTTCTCCTTTGTTCTTTTCAGGATATTCTGAAACACCAAACAACAACAACCGTCTTCAACAGCACAAGTATATTTCCATGAATTTGATCGACGGTTTCTCTGTATGTTGTGACGGTTTCTCTGTATGTTGTTCAAGTAAATAATCATATAGCAACAAAGTCAAATGGAAGGAGGTGCTGAGAAGTTGAATGCATTGAATTTGATCTTTTAATATCCAATATAGTGAAAGCAATAAAAAACTACTGACATCTTGTGGATTATAGCCTTTTTGATACTAAGCTACATATAATATAGCTAAGTTATATTACATCACTCACCTCAATGAGCATTTTGAGTCGTGTAATCCTCTGAAAGGGAAGCAATAGAAAGGACACAAAAGGAAGACGCTGGCAATGAGGGGACTCCTGCAGACGATTAATAACTGCTGCAAACTGTGCATTGTTCTTTCTGTAAATATATACACAGTGACACTACAGTTCATTTCTATCATTCTTTGAATTCACAAATGGCATAAAGAAAATGTGTTAATTGTTTACATTAGATTGCTGTAGGTCTTCTCTTGGAAAATCTGATTGCGAACATAGTCCACATAGGCGGGGAAATTGTGCTGTGCGTGGTAGTGAATGATGTCACAAATATCTGAGAAGACTATTTTCTCAAATATGCGATCTTCCAGGTCCTTCAGGAACCTGTTGAGAAAAAAAACAACAGATGTTAGATAGAAAGCAAAACTGAGTAATTTGCTTAACTATCAACATAACAAAACCCCTTAAAGGTGCACTGCATAACTTTACTGGTGGAAAATCTGCTACTGCTTGTCTCCATGGAGATATTATTGCTTTGCCTGGAATGTTCCAATGTATGGCTTTAAATGCATATTTAAATGTATTATTTTGTTTTGTGCTAAAGAAATAGCTTTAAAAAACATGCATTTTTACTGTGAGCTTGCCTCTCTTCAGATCTGACCTGTAACTTGGCTTGGATGGCTTCACAGAAATAAGATCATTTTAATGTTATACTGTATGACATATCAGGCTAAGTAATAAAATCTCCATGGATACAAGCAGATGGCGGACCCTCCACCAGAAAGTTACATAATGCCCTTAAGAGTGACTGTTTTTATCAGGTGCTAGTTTTCTTACCTCTCGCTGACTTCTCGAATTTTCAGTATGTTGGAAAAAAGCACTTTCTTGTCTCTGATCACCATTGTTTCCTCGAGCTCCCGGTTTTCCAAGAAGTGTTCAGTCAAAACACGCAGAGACCGAAGGTAAGAGGTCTCCGATGTCAAGACCTCAAACATACTCTGCAAGACCGATCAAAGGTGTGAGTTTTGAGAAGAAGAGAGGAGTTTTTGGGCTGGTGTCTGCGTTGCCCAACCAGCCAGTCCCTTCCTATCTACTATAATACTATTGTACTATTGTGATAACAGGAGAAGTTCAATTTGTCAACTGGACAAAGTTTGTTTGGTTGAAAACGTTTCGCCGCTCATCCGAGAGGCTTCGTCAGCTCTAATAAGACAGCTTCTTATTAGAGCTGACAGCTTCTTAGACAGCTTCTTATTAGAGCTGACGAAGCCTCTCGGATGAGCGGCGAAACGTTTTCAACCAAACAAACTTTGTCCAGTTGACAAATTGAACTTCTCCTGTTATCATGGATTCTACCTGGACGACTGAGGGACTTTTCACGCATTGTACTATTGTCATTTTGTTATCAATAACCGCAAGGCAATTGAAATCTATTCATTATTTAGTTAAATTTAGAAGAAGAGGAGAAGAAGAAGAGGAGAAGAAGAAGAAGAAGAAGAGTAGAAGGAGGAGGAGGAGAAGGAGAAGAAGAAGAGTAGAAGGAGGAGGAGGAGAAGAAGAAGAACTCCACACAGAAGAAGAAGAAAAAGAAGAAGGATCGAACCCGGAACCTTCTAGCTGCGAAGAAAAAGAAGAAGAAGAAAAAGACGCCGTACCGCCAAAAATATATGTGTGTGAAATATGATTGTGTGTCTGTGTGTTTTTTGTCAATAGACTCAATCTTACTGTGTCTCAAAGCTAACAGTCACTTTTATTAAAATCATAAACTATAAAATAAAAAACTTATTAAAAATTCTAATTAATTTAAAGGGACAGTGTGTAGGATTCGTGGCGCATAGGTGGTTACTAGCTATTCCACTTCCTCTTTTGGCTATGGCAGACCTCGAGGGTCACCCGGACGCGACGTAGCGCCGAAATCTCGCGTGCCCGCGCACGAACCGCGCACCGCTGTATACATAAAGCGCGGTCCCCCGTTCTCTTTTTTTTTTTCTTTTCGCATGAAAACACACAATCCCGATCATGATTCATGACAATCTACACATCAAATGAAACCTTACAGTCTCCTCTTTTTGACTATGCAATTCATTTCCCTGCAAAACAATCACTCCCCGAGCACATGGGGCTTTTATACGGAAAAGCACAAAACTTAGCTTACTTAGCTTACCTTTGAAGGCTTTGCACAGGTCAAACTCTGTATTTCATCATAAACTTGGTCTCAATCTGTCCATAAGGATCCAGCGAATAAAATCCAGTAAAACAATTTAGTCCAAAATACGTGTTGTATCCATTACGATGTGTGATCCGGCAGCATGTTTCTTTACACAGGCTCCCCCCTTCCCCCCTCCCCTTCCCCTTCTCTCCTTCTGTCCTTCACTCCCAAACGCAGCGCGGCTAAGCAGCTGTTAGCAGGAGCCGAGGCGAAGGATGAGCCCAAATGTCCTTCTGTGGCTCTCGTATTCAAAATGGCTGCCTCTATATGGGGAAGATCCCCCTTTTATGTGACTATATCTAAGTCCAAAAGAATACTTTGATTTCATGATGGAAGTGAAAAGGCTAGGAAAACAATGTATTTTTGAATGGGTATCTTCAATTTCAGTAATTAACAGGTAAAAATCTTACACACTGTCCCTTTAAGTCAAGACCACCTAATCGTTTTTATGTGTAAGATACTTTAGTTTGTGGTGTTTATTATGCCTCAGAATGAGCATTAGCCTTAGCATTGACACAAATCTCTACTTTTCTAAACATAGAAGTGGCCTTCAGGGACTGATTAAATTTAGTTGAGTATTTTTAATATGTTGTCAGTGACATCCACTCGCACCTCATTGTTCACAGTCTTCTCTTGAAATATTTATTAATTTTAGCACGACTACTTTTATCACGAGCACTATTGCATATGCCTATTATATATGCTGGAACTTCTAAGGCATATTCTGGATCATATTCCAAGGACTGTAGCAGATATCTTTATATTTTATTAAAAGGTCATTCATATTCAGCCATACTCTTTAGTCAGGCTGATGGTAACTGCTTCCATGAAGTTGGCATTGTCCCAAAGTGGTATTGACAGAAACTTATGGACCTCCTATTATTACATCAAAATATAATTCAATACCCTGGAGCTTTGCAGTACAGGCTAATGTGTGGAAAAAATATAGATTTTTTTCAAATACAGTAACCTTCTTTCCTGAATCCTCACCTCTTGGTATTTACACTGTTCAGGGCTGAGTTCCTCCAGAGCCCCACTGTCCCGTACAGCTTGGAGGTCCTGCCACAGGGTGCTCTGGGATGCAATGGGCACTGGACTGGACCTGTTACTCAGAGCAGGCCGACGGAGAACTGCTTCCCCGGAGAAGTCCATACTAGTTTTACTGATGTTACGACATACAGTCTGCCGCCTGATCTCTTTGGTGATCACACTGTCACGGTACGTCTGGTACAAGGGCTCTGTCATGAAAACAGCAACAATTTAATCAATGAAAGTAGTTTTAGATAATGCAATGAGAACAAAGAATGAAGAGTTTATGACTGAAAGAAGACTATAAAAAAGAATGTTGTAGCTCTCTATCTGAAACCTCATACACTGTATTACACTTTAAACTGTAACTTCAGTATGATTTACCTTCTTTTTGTTTGAACTCCTGTAATCTGTCCAATGAAGCTTCCTTCTTCCTTAGTGATAGGGTTCTAACTGCGGGACGCCTGAGATAAAAATAAAATAGTTAACAAAGGAAAAAAGAAAACAGAATAAAAGAAAAATATTACAAAAGTTTCAATCAATCAATCAAACTTTATTTATAAAGCACTTTTCATACAAAAAATGTAACACAAAGTGCTTTACAGTGATTAAAAACAACCCACATTTCCTTCCACCCACCCAACCAGCCCCCCCCCACACACACACACACACACACACACACACACACACACACACACACACACTAGTATGCTAAAATACATAACACTACACACTGCGCTGTGACTTACGGTACATCCGCTGTGTCCTCACTTTCTTCCTCATGTTTCTCGTTTTGTTCTTCTTCTATAAAACAGTGTAAAGGACCAAATGAAATTCAGATTTCCAAATTGAATGGTTGTATGTGTAAATGATTTAACTATGAAATATAAAATATAGAAACCTTTTCTCAGAGTGACTGGGAGGGACTGCACTGAGGCAGTGCTCAGTCTACGAGGATCTGACTTGGGTGGAGGTGGTGGGGGTCTGTGAGTTACAAGAGGGCTTTTGGGAGGAGTGGTGATGGTTTGGGGACTTGTGCCTCTTGGAGGGAGCAGGAAGGACTGTGCCTCTTCCGCTGTGGGCTGCTGGAAGCCTCCCCGCAGCAGCCGTGTCAGACTCTGAGTGTCCGGTGATATAGGTATACGGGGTGGGATGGCAGGGGGGACGTCTTCCACACTTGGACCAAAATCTGTCTGAAACTCTGACGTTGGATCTGAGGTGCTGCAGGACAGTCTTGATCGTCGTTCGGCTGCTTTTTTGACTCTGATCAAAGGGATGTTTAGGTCTTTGCCTTCAGTCATGCTCCGTTTACAGCTGGGGTCAACCACAGGGAGATTGACCTCATAAACGTTCTCCTCTTCAATCAGAGTGTTCGTTTGGATGTTGGAAGGAGAGCGTGTGCGTTTTGGAGGAATTGGAGGGGACTCAGAGCGAAATTCTGACAAAGTGCTTAACACAGCGTGAGGTCCTGGGTCTGAGCGTCTCCTGAGGCCCTCACCAATCAGTACATTCAGATTCTGCTGGAACATTGCTTTGTCACGTTTGAAAATCTCAGGCTCATCATGAAACCCATCCACTTCTTCTTCAGTGTCAATCTCGTACTCTTCTTGAACCTCCTCCCCCTCTTCCTCTTCCTCTTCCTCTCCCTCCTCCTGTCCCTCCTCCTCTCCTTCCTCCTCCGTGTCCTCGGCTCCATTCTCACCCATATCTGGATCCTCCTCCTCTGGATCCTCTTCCTCGTGGTTCCCCTCTGTCACCGAGTCTATAGGGACCCATATGAGCATCATGCCAGGGCGCTGCAGGTGGCACACACAGGTACAGCAGGGCTCACAGTAGGGACTAAGGGGGGTGTCCAGGCTGTGCTCTGAATCCACATCTCCCCCTTTAAACACTCGCACCTCCACCTCTTTACCATCTGGCTCTGCATCAGAGATAAACAAAACCAGCAAAAGAGAACCTTTAAATTGCAAACAACTTAGAAGCATTTAAAATAAGTGTTGTCACGATACTAAAATTTCAAGCTCTATTTCGATACTAAGGAATATACCACAAAGACACAAACGCTCTTTAAATGGAAAACAGAATTTAGTTTTCAGTATTACATTATAGTACCAGTACTTACTAGGTGGTCTTATATCTATGCAGTCTTCCATGTACTCTTATACTATTAACCTATTCAGGAAAAGGTTCATTTCTGTCCTGTGACTGAATGTTTTTTAGTATTGATACCTGTTCAAATGATTATCTAATTTTTATCCTACTTTTAGTATCGATTAGTATCTGATTTCCTATTTTTGCCAACCCAGTTTCAAATAAGGCTATGCACAATCATCATTTCACTGCAGCACTAAAAGCCCCACCTGTCTGCCTCTGAAATGGACAAACTGGACTGTCCACTCAGCTCCACAAATGAAGCAACAACAATTAAGGGCTATGTTCAAATATTTATGGAATGTTCTGCAAGACTAAATAAGGAGCTTGAAGTTACACACAGTCAAAAATACAATACTGACAATGGAAATGAATAAACAAGGAAATACTGATAAAACCTGTCACCAGAATCAGAAGATTAAGCTATTTTCAGATTATGTTATAATCTTGTTTCCTTGTCAAAAATATACCTGGGGTTTCATTCACACATTTTTAACACACAAACCCTGAATATTTAGGATGAGTTCTCCACAGTGTTTTAAAACTCCATACACCTTCACTAGAATCATTTGGATGAGTTCAGCTCTGGAATTGCCAATTGACTGAACTATAGTTAAAAACAATGTGGTTAACATGAAAACTACTGCTTCCTGACAGCAAACTTCATGGGACCAGAGCATTTTGAGCTTTGGAGATGCAGACAGACTAATAATAAAGGGTTACTCAAACATAATGTGAATGAAAAAAAACACAACTCTTTGATGAGGTAACAACATTCTAACATGGCTAAAAGCTCACAAGAGTCAATTTACTGATTTATGAGCTATTAGCTTACTCAGAGCAATATTCTAATTTATGCTTGCTTGCTTCATGTTTGAGTAATCCTGTATTGTCACTTTCCATTGGAGGCTTAAGTGTTCAGAAAATGTATGCTTGCACCTACCACCTATGACGCACATGGCTTTGTTCTTAGTTACTATCACTTATCTATTTTTACAAAAAATAAAAACATGTCAAAGAATATCTGCTATGAAAAGTTGCTAGAAAGAAGAAAATCTTCCAGAGAATCAATACAGCCAATTAATTTAAAACATTATACAAGTCTACAAGTGGGCAAAAATGTATGTTCAATTTCACATCAGCTAACAAAGTGGTATTTGCTGATTAGACAAAAGAATCAATAAATTAATAATATCAACTAAACGGTCAATAGTTTCTTAGTCAACAACATTTTTATTAGTTGACAATTTTTTTTCCTACATTAAAAGGATTTAAACGGGACAACGACAAAAAGGAGAAGTTAGTGAGAGAGTTAGCTGAAGATTTGCTGTTTTTTGATATTTATACGTTAAATATTTGTTTTGGGTTTTTTTTTTACATTTAAATGTCAAAAGGCAAATTAAACTCATGAATCACAAGTTGTATCTGTCTTTATATAAATACATTGTTTCTGAGTACTTTTTAAACACATAAATTACTATAAGCAAGTTAAACAAAAACAACTGGCGCCAAAAAAAGGTAAGTTAGCTTTGTTGTTTTCATTTTACTCGCTGATAATATTGTATTCCTGGATGTCTCAAAATTTGCATTAAAGAGCCCATGTCATGCCATTTTCTGATTTATGTTATGATGTTGTTTCCTCATCACAAACACACCTGGAGTTGTGTTTTGTTTCATTCAGTTCTTCTATCTAACGGAAAACACTCTGTTCCATCTTGTGATGTCATGTGGTAATACTGGAAGTGCTTCACTGTGTTTTTAAACTCCATAAACCTTTACTAGAACGATTTGGAGGATTTCAGCTCTGGAATTATCTGTCTCTACTGAACTAAAGGTAAAAAGTAGCTGTTAACTTGAAAACAACTTCTTCATGACCTTACAAGGTGGAACAGAGCATTTTGAACTTTGGAGGTGTAGACAGACTAATAATACAGGATTACTCAAACATGTGTGAATGAAACAAAACACAACCCCAGGTATGTTTGTGAGGAGGTAACAACATAATAACATGGCTAAAAGCTCACAAGAATCAATGTTGCGTAACATAGGACCCACAAGTGATGCATAAATTGTTGTTTTTGAATGAACTCTGTACAGTGTAGTCTTGTGAGTTTGGGTCAGTTACACAGAGATAATAGATTTGAGAGCTGTTGCCACACCCCCTTTTTAGAAGTCTAATCGATCAGCAGGATATGTCTTCAAACAACTACATCACAATAGAGTTAAAATGTATAAATAAATGCAACAAATACACGCAGACAGGCATTGTGTACAAGAGATTAAATACAAGGCATAAAAAACAAAGATTAGTTACAATGAATACTCTTAACACTCTTAAAGGGATATGCCACCCCCAGGTCAAACTTGGGCATCTCCCCACAGTCCAGAGACTAAAATAAGTGGTGGAAAGCGTTTTTCTGGTGACGCAGCCATTGTCCAGGTCTGTCAGCACTGACCGGTATCTGCAGCTACTCCGTGTTAGACTGGAGTCTAACGTCGCCAGAAAAAGATTTCGGCCAAAAGGAATTAATTTGCTCGATGCTTTTCCCAATTACTTTCTGTGTAGTGCGCATTCATATCGAGTGCAAATAAATGTGCAAATCAACACGGACAGCTTGACTTGGTCATTTTGGGTGGGAACTATTTTTCAGTGCGGAAAAAGAAAGCCGAAGCACACAGCACGCTGACAGGGGAATCCCTGTTACGCACCAGGAAGGGAGTTCCCCTGTTATGCAGCGTGGTGTGTGCTTCGGCTTTCTTTTTCCGCACTGAAAAATAGTTCCCACCCAAAATGACCAAGTCAAGCTCTCCGTGTTGATTTGTACATTTATTTGCACTCGATATGAATGCGCACTACACAGAAAGTAATTGGGAAACGCATCGAGCAAATTAATTCCTTTTGGCCGAAATATTTCTCTGGCGCCGTTAGACTCCAGTCTAACGCGGAGTAGCTGCAGATACCGCGGCGGTCAGTGCTGACAGACTCGGACAATGGCTGGGTCACCAGAAAAACACTTTCCACCACTTATTTTAGTCTCTGGACTGTGGGGAGATGCCCAAGTTTGACCTGGGGGTGGCATATCCCTTTAATGCTTCCTAAGTATTTACTATGACCTGCACCTGCCTGCACAGTAACCTCCACAAAACCAGTTAACAGACATTTTATTAGCCAGCAGCACCACACCTGCCATTGTCAAACACTGCCCAGATCATACACCCTACAATCTAATAATGTATGTACATAAAGGAGTAGGGAGTTGAATCTTTTTTTAGTAACATGGCTTAATGATCTGAATGCAAACCACAATGCGTGCACATTTGAGCAATAACATTTACGAGAAGCCTTATTAAATGCTAATAGTTTTAGTTCTCTGTTAACCTGCTAGGGGACTGCAGATGGAAACTAGCTTTAGCTAAATTTGGTGTAACACCTCTCTTCTTTTAGGAGATCAATGTGTTTTCATATAGTCCCTGTTGAAATAAACCAATAAACTAAACTAAACTAAAAAACACATGCATTTCAGATAAGCATGTAGGTATATATTCAAACTATTGCTCTGAAACACAATAATAATACCATACAGAGACAGGATATATATATACACTAAAGCAACTTTAACATTTACCATTACGTCCTAACAGCAAAGACGCACAGAACTCTCAAACTCCCAGGCCTCTGGTAGAGGAGCTAGATGGACCCGAGCTGGATGAAAATTGGAGTAGTATAATGAAGACACTTTACCTGATCGGTCTATTTCCACAGGGGCACTATCCACCTCATTTCCCCTCAGGCTTTGTTGTTTTTTGAGGATTTTGCTTCTCTTCATGGGGAGTGGAGGGGGCATTAGAGGCAAACTCAGACGCCCCGGTTTTGGCTTTATGGTCGGTGCTCTTGAAATCCGTCTGTAAATAGGTTCAGCTTTACCATTTATGTTTTTGGTGCTCAGTGCACTTGGGGCTGGCTCTTGTTTGCTGAATTTCGTCACCATACTTTTCACCATCCCTCCAGAGCGCCTCACATTGCTGCCCCTCTCCCCCAGCGGAGGAGAGTCCAGTGGCAGAGGCTTTGGGGAAATCTCTGGGCGAGGTGAGGGGGGTCGAGGGTATGTATCCACAGTGGACATGGTTACTTCAGTGTAGTGATGCTTTCACTTGCTGCACTGACCACACGGGGGCCAGACTCTGGAGTCTTAAGTCATTTCAGGCATGTTGTTTCTCATCTGCAAAACAAGGAAATATATGCAAATATACTCTTCTTACACAAAATCAACTTGAATCGAGTTGAAGCCATGCTATAATGTTGTTACCTCATCAATAACATACCTGTTGTGTTTTGTTTCATTCACACATCCATTATTAACACTTTGTCTACATCTCCAAAGCTCAAAATGCTAGTCCTAGTTTTCATGTTAGCATCTACTTTTATCTCAGAAGACATTGGTAATTCTAGTGTGTGTTTTCTGTTTGAGGGAAGAACCTAAATATGCAGGATTTGTGTGTTAAATGTGTGTGAATGAAGCAAAACACATCTCCAGATATGTTTTTGATGATCATATCAGAAAACAGCATAATATAAAAATTTTAATTTAAAAATCACAACGTATCAGAATCAGAAATAGTGCTAAATTAAATGGTAAGATATAGCAATATGACATTTCAACCTTTCCTGTAAATTTGAATGCTTGATATAAACCTGAAATAGTATAAGACAACAACATTAACAAAACTACAATTATTTTGTGTTGAACATTACATTAGGTTGTCCAGAAGTGTTTTTATTACAATTCTGGTCAAAATTGGTATTGGTTATCAAGTGAAATCAAATTTTAGCATTCTGACAATAGTGTGATCCATATTTTTATTGCCCAATAAGAATGGAGAAAATACCAGTGTTCAAAGTGAGATTAATAATCAGCCAAGACTCTGAGCTGAGTCTTAAGCAGAAAACTGAACTTTGCCCTAAAGCCTCACAACTACATTTGTGTAATCTTAATACTATAATAAAATATGAGTAGTAGGCTATAGCCTGCATTATAAAATAACTCAATAATATTGTTTTATAATTTACAGGAAATTTCACTCAAAGTCCATCTGCTCTCCTCCTGAAACTTTTATGATTCATAATGGAGACAGACTCAGCAGTAGCAGCATTAGATAATGCATTGTTTACACAGAGAAATGGCCACAACACTCTGGGCAAGAAGTAAACTGATTCAATAACATTCAGGTTTTACAAGTTTAATAAGTAAGACATTACTACAATGTTCTAAAACACTAAATAATTATAGTTAAGTAACCACTGATTACATAACTGCTTAACAATGACTGGCCTGGGCTTAATCCTAACTTTTTAAGCAAAAGAAAACAATTACTGATAATCTATTTATTTATATATCTTAATAATGTTGAAAGAAAATTAATATTAACCCCCTAAAACCAACAGACATAGCAGTGCACAGATTTCCTCTCCCAAACAGGAGCACTCCCAAGTCAAATTATTTATCCTGTATATAAATAGAATCCTGGTGATGCCAAAGTGAAATCATACTACGAACAGATGACCAAATTTTAAAGCTGTGGATTCTTCGTCTATATTTTCACAACTCTGACAGCTGATGTAATACCAAACTACCTCTGGGTTAGTCATACTGTACGATGAGTCACACAGACCGGCAATCTCAGTTCCTGGAGCAAGTGTTGGCATGAAATCTAACAGCATCTCAGAAACAAATACAGGTACGACTTCTTGTAAACAACTGGACTAATGGTCAATGAAATGTAATATTATATAGTGAAACTGAAATGTCTTTTAAAATGCATGAATTCCTGAGACCATTATAGCCATTATAAAATTACAAGAACAGTAAAACGCCATAAACCTATAAACAAAGAGGATTACTGTAAAAGGGAGGTTCAAAACGTCAAACACAAGATTATTAACTTCCCAAAATGAAAGTGCATGAAGCACTTTCATTTTGGGAAGTTAATAATAGCATATGAATCACAAGACTTTAAAAAAAATGTATTAAGGATATATATTTTTTGTACATATACATTTATATAATTATGCCTTATTTGACACAATGTCTTGCTATTTTTACTACTTATTTTGAATTTATGATTACCATTTATATTTTTGCTTTATTTAATTATAATACTGTATATTGTGATGAGTTATGAGTCAAAAAGTCAGACACAAGATTTCATATGATTTCATTTTGGGAGGTTAATAATAGAATGAATCCCAAGACTTTTAAAAAACGTAATCAGTATCTATTGCATAGTACCAGCAGGTGAACAAAGGCAAGTACCCACCAGCTTGGATGGATATGTCACGTTTCTATCAGCAAAGCATTCCAAAGTCAATACCGCCGTCAGGCACTGGCTGTTTGTAACCAAAGAAAGCACACAAACCTGTTAGACCAGTCCAAGAGACATGCAAGCACTGCTTCGTCAGTTTGGGTTTTTAAGTATTTTCAGGTGCTCACAGTTCATATTTCACTTTCAGATAAGAAAATGATATCTTCATGTTACAATTACATTAAACCTGTGGTGGAAGGCGGTAAAGTATTGTACTTAAGTATAAATTTTAGATATCTGTACTTTACTTAAGTACATTTTAAAGTGGATACTTTCTACTTTGATTTCACTACATCTGAGAGGAGGTATCCGCACATTCGAGTCCACTACATCTTTGACCAGAAATGAAAAGTAAAAGTATTTTTCATTATAGCTTGAGACCTGCTGAAAATCCTGAGAATTTATTTTAACATGTTCATAATGTGAGCAAACAAAAATATACAAATAAAAACAGCTAGGAAAAAAACAACTGATTCAGTTGTTCCTGTTGAACAAAATTCAGCACGAATCTTTAGCAAAATCCCTACATTTGAAGCCTTATAAAAACCTAAAAAAAATATGTGTACATTCTAACACAGGTACTTTTACTAAAATAGATTTTTTTCATATGAACAAAATTTTGTATTTCTACTACTGCATCAAACTTCATGATACAATCACAATAAATACAGTATCGACCTGAGCTGTAGAGGGTTGAATAAATAACTTCTATGAATCATTAAAGATACAAACAAGTATTTCATTCAGCTATATGGTTTATGCAGCTCATGTTTTTGGTACTTTAGATTATTTTAAGGGGAAATAATTTGGCTTTAGGGCTAATGTGTTAGTGGCATGAATTAGCTTCGATATTATGATTTCTTCAGAAATATATCACACTTCAAAAGTTGTGATCATGAACTAATATACCAAACATACAATGTTTACAGTGGCTTTGACAGCATACAAGGCTATAACGTACAGGGACACTTCTGCCTCCAGGTCAAAGCCATTGTCCACAGGGTGACATTAAAACCTCTTAAAAATGGGTGTGTTCACTGGAGAAGCATTTATGGACAAAATGGCTATTGTGTCTTTATGCTACTCTAGACTAAATACACTTGATGTCCCTGATTCTTGACTGCACCCCCTCCTCTTTTGCCTCCTTAGCCTGTATTGACCTGGTTTGTATAATAGTTCAATAGGTCTTAGTGTCCATTGTGCAGGATTTCACTACCAGGCTGGGTCAGTGGGTCATTTTGCACAATGTAAGAAATGTTTTACATGCATAAATCAAGCAGGTCTGTATTACTGTACCATCAGCCTAATGGGATGGTGGGTACAGGGGGCTTTAGCACATAGTGTTTGGCTAGTATCCACCAACCACATGTGATGACAGTGGAAGCTCCACGTTGGCCAGGAAGAGCGGGTGGAAAGGTTTGATGGAAAAAGGAAACACACAGCCACAGGGAATACAACATAATATTGATTTCAAGATGGTCAGACCTATGATCGGGAAGGCATAGATTAAAAGGGTGTGAGACAAAATGGGTAGTATGACGCATATTTGCAAAGGAGACATTTATTAAGGGATTCACTTAGAATAATAAAATCTATGAGTCATCACATTTTTGTAAGATAGCCCTAGCCCTAGAAATATGTTTTGTCTATTAGGTTTAATGGTCATTCACGGTTACTCAGTAATTACTTAAATAAAACCATGGTAAAAGTGAATTAACTTGATTAAAGAAGTCAAACATGTATTTGTATACACTGCTATGATCAAAATTCATGAGGAATAAAACAATTAATCACCTTATCCATTATACTTAAAGATGTGCGTTGCTCAGTATGCGAACATTGCAGACTACTTCCTTCAAGGGAACAGGTGCCAAAGGTCCCACCCATACAAACATGACACACCAAATGCCAATCTATAACTTACCAATATCATCTAGATCTCTCCAAATATCTGCTCTGTGTTGTAATTTTAGCAGATCACCATCGTCAGCTCCGAGAAAACGCTGTATTCGGATCACAGAAAAGATCAAGTGTAGGTCCTGATAACTTCTAACTTCAGCCTCGAGAAGGTGAACGTAGACATGAAAAACAAATACTGAAGCTCTTTTTTCGGCAAAATACAACCATCAGCCCAGTATGCTATTGCTGTTTTGACAGTACCCTCGTGTGGGCACCCATCATCCCCCTTGTTGTCTTCTTTGTTACCGCGACTGCTTGTGTGGGAGCCAGGAGCGGGCAGGAGACAGTGGATCCTCTCCGACTCTGGTCTCCGTCAAAACAACGGAATCACAGCAAGGAGCATCCCGGAAGTACGACAAAATAAAATTCATAGCGTGGTTAAGGCTGCAAAAAAATGAAAATAACACAATTGTACAGATAAATACACGTGTTTGCCTGTAGCTATTTATTGCTTTATTAAGCAAATACATTTCTATAAGAATATCTCCCACATCCCTTACTCTTTCTGAACGATCCACCTGTGTCAATCTTTTATTTTGAAGGCCCGTATATTTTGTTGCTGCAATCTCAGGTTGTAGTAACTTCGTAGTAGTGGTTGCAGTTTAGCACGAAGTGAATAGATATTATAATAACCTACACCCTTTATTATGAGCCATAATCTAATTACATAAGTAGCTATAACAATAAGCATTTTAAACGTGGTTTAATAGTTATAATCGTGCATTTTCTCCTTAATTGTTTCAGGTGCATATAGGTGGATAATGTTGTTCATGTATAAATTACTTCACTTAGGGTCGAATTCACATATTTCGTTACAGCCTTCATTGTTTTCTCTTTATAATCATAGATGCTATGTTTACAACTCACATGGCACTTTCTACCCTCCTCTTCTGTTCCTTGCCTCCACCTAGTGCCCTGTTTTGGAAAGGCAAAAACGGGAATTACTATAGTCTCCCACATTGAATAACCTGCCACAAGCTTAGATTAATTCGGCCTACATGTAGATATTTCTTTGTTTATAATATTTTTGGCAAAGTGTTCTCCAGTGCTCCTCCAGCAGAGCTCACAGCAGGGATCATGAATGAGAGGTAGATCCGGTAAATTTGAACGACGTGAGAAACTGCATGATTGTAAATAAAACCCAATAAAGAAATAGTGCAGTGGTAAAGACATTTGAAGCATTTGTTTAAAAGTAGATGCGTGGTTTAGTGTGCGCACGTGTTTGTGTTTTGAGATAGACTAAAGTGTGTGAAGCTTGCGTGGCACTATTTAACGTGGATGCTTCTACTGCGTAAAGATACTGCGGCATTTCCTTTATCCTCATGAGTCGCATCGCGCACCTGTGTCCTTCCGCGAGTAGAGGAAATGCTGCTGAACCAATCACATCTGTGTTTACACCATCACCTGTCAAACACACACCCTCGCCTGGATTTTCTCTCTGTACGGTAAGGATATTTTAATTTATTATTTTACTAATGATCAGTGTATTGTCGTGATAATTAAAGTCATTAATTACAATAAGATGAGGAAATGCCGGTCCTTCCATTCTAGTAAGATACTAGAAATGTTAGCATCTTTAGCTAGCGAGCTGAGGCTGGCTATCTTTCGGCCTGGCTTGTTTTTTAGCCGATTATCAGAAAGTCCTTGTGCCTAATCATCCCAGGCTGGGGTCGGAACGGGGCTACATGTGTTAGCATAGCAAACCGGTTTATAGATATTGCACTCTCAAGTTTACATCTGAAACCACAACAGAGGTGAATTTAGCCCCGTGGCTAACCCGACAAACCATGCATCTTCAAGCTAGTGCCATGAATGATAGTCCGCTGGACCAGAGCGCAGGGTCGTAAACTAGCGCATTGCACAAAGCCCTCATCTTTATGTAGCATATATCCCGTTGGTTGGTGCTGTGAAGCACTGGGATAAACAAGGGCACTGTAGAGGGTTCAGTGTTATTTTGGTATTAATAGCTTTGTGTTTTTCATACTGTGCACCCAGGAGCTGAAAAACAAAATCAGACTGAAGCGCTTACGGTAAACGTTACCTGGACGGACTCTCTGGCAATTGACCTTTTGCAGGTACATTTTGGGATTTCACAGTCATTTATACTGTGCTCTGAGGTATTTAAACTGCCAAGATTAAAAGTTATTCTGTCCTCAGTTGTTATGATACTCAAATCCCTAGAGCAGCATGTTTTGCCAGGGATTTGTAATTTGTTATTAGGGTTATCTTTGGTGTACGATCCTCCAATGTCACAGAGACGGCATTTGTTTTAAAAGTATTGCCCTTCAGACTGTACAGTTTCATTCATGCCTGTGTTTTTTTTCACAATGGAACAGCGGAACAAGTCTTAAACCATGAGCTCAGTGGCAGTGTTGACACCAGAGAGCTTTGCGGAGCACCGCAGTGGCCTCAAGGACCAGGAGATTACAGGTAAGTCATTATTTTAACCATTAATACAAGTACCATATATGCAGTACATATTGTTCTTCTCTTTTGCATGTTGTCAATACATTATCCTCCCTATGTATCTCTCTGGGGTAGGTTGTGTCCCAGAGGATGAAGCCTATATCCCAACCTACCTGGAGGCCTTCCCTCCTCTCCCAGAGAAGGGCACACCAGGGGAAAAAACTGGGGAGCAGCCATCAGCATGGGGCAGCAAGATCAGGCCCATCAAAGCCTCTGTTATCACTCAGGTGAAAGGATAATCAAAAATTGTTTTGTATTTCTGTAAAAAATTAAGCTTTACTCCTCCTTTTAAAATGAAAAAAACTGGATTTAGTTTTGTGGCATTCCTCTTTTTTTTGTAACCCATCTAGCTGGTCAAATAAGACTAGCTGTACATGGACAGAGCATGAACCCTCTTTTGTCATCTTTTAAGGTCTTCCATGTCCCTTTGGAGGAGCGTCGATATAAGGACAACAGTCAGTTTGGAGAGGGGGAGGAGGCCAAGGTTTGTTTAGACATCATGCAACGAACAGGAGCCCACATCGAACTCTCCCTGGCTAAAGACCAAGGCCTGTCCATCATGGTTACTGGAAAACTGGATTCTGTCATGAAAGCTCGGAAAGAAATAGTAGCACGTCTGCAGACACAAGTATGTTTAAAACATCAATTATTACTTCTGATATATTTGTGTCATATCTTAATACAGTCTTTCACTGTAATTGTTATTTAGATAAACAAACAAAGTGAATTTAAAATGCTATACACGTATTAGCAGTAAATGGTAATATTTTTTTTTATGTGATTTTAGGCCTCGGCAACTGTTGCCATCCCCAAGGAGCACCATCGTTTTGTGATTGGTAAAAATGGTGAGAAGCTACAGGAGTTGGAACTGAAGACGGCTACTAAGATTGCGATACCCCGACCTGATGATCCCAGTGCTAACATCCGCATCACTGGCACCAAGGAGGGAATTGAGAAGGCTCGCCATGAAATTCTCCTCATTTCTGCTGAACAGGTTCTTGCCTAAATGTCTTCAGCTGTATGTTTTCACTTTTTTTTTTCACAAAATTTAATTTTTCTTTCCATTTCCTATTGCCAGGACAAACGAGCTGTGGAACGTTTATCCCTTGAAAAAGCCTTCCACCCATTCATTGCTGGAGCCCACAACCGCCTTGTGCAGGAGCTGAGCCAGGAGACAGGGGCCCGCATCAGTATCCCCCCACCCAGCCTGCCGAAAGACGAGATTGTCATCACTGGAGAGAAGGAAGCTGTGGCACTGGCACTCAACCGCCTCCGGGCCATTTACGAGGACAAGGTCCTTAAACTGTGACCTATGGTGGCAGACATTTACATCCTTTTTGACTTGTTTGTTTAGAATGTTCTGTGCAATTGTTATCCAAAAAGTGACCAGTGAAAAAAGTAGAAGAATTTGACTTGGGCCAGATAGAAAGATGAAAAACAACTTGCAAGGTGTGTGAACTACCAACAGCACTGGTAATGGGTGAATCGAATAATATGGAAAGAAAATTGGGAATAACAGAATGAATGTTAAATTTATTTACTGCATGTATATGAGGTCACATTTCTTCCTTTTGTCTCACCATCTTCAAATCAAATCAAAACTTTATAAAGCGCTTTTCACACAAGAAAAATGTAACACAAAGTGCTTTAGGGTGATTAAACAAAATCTTGCTTTATTACTTCGTACAGGCTTAGCTAATCTGTTTCTTTGTCTTTTCCTCTTTTAAATCTCACCTTATCTCCTCATTATAGTCTGTTTCCTCCCATTTGTCACATATGTTGTTGTACTTGCATCCAGCTGTTAATGAGCTCTTCAATCACCTTGTCGATGACTTCCTGTTCCTCTCTCTCCACGGATGTTGTTTAAATCACTCTGTAATCTCATTTTCCACTCCACAGAAGAGGAAGACCACAACGATTTCAGTGGAAGTGAAGAAGTCTCAGCACAAGTACATCATTGGACCTAAAGGGAACACTCTGCAGGAGATATTGGAGGCTACAGGGGTGTCCGTGGAGATGCCCCCACTGGACTCTGCCTCCGAGACCATCATTTTGAGAGGGGAGCCGGATAAGTTAGGCCCAGCTTTAACTCAGGTTTACGCAAAGGTAGGGCTTTAATTGTTTTGTTACACATTTTGATTTGATTTAATCTAAACGATAATAATTGAAATATCTTAAATTATATGGAAGCTTATTCATCCTCACAAAAGGAGCAAAGCTGCTAGTTAATGAGTTGTTGTAGTGGTGACTTTTTACTAATGAATGATGGTAAACCCGATACAGGCTTCACTCTGCAAGTTAACATTGACATTATTATTTCAAATAATCATAATTTTTTAATGACTTAATTGACTGTTTCGATTATCAAGTAGCTTCCTGAAGATGAAAAAAAATTAAAATGCATGAGCTACTGGTTAATGCAGGTTGGGTCATTATATTTAAGATTTTACAGAAATTGTAATTTTTTTAGGTTTCAAATTTTTCTTCCTGGTTGGTAATTTTGACCTCACACTAGGGAAATCCATAACCTAGCAACAATGCTGTAGAATATCCATCTATTTTCTTCTGCTTATCTGGGTTCGGGTCACGGGGGTAACAACCTAAGCAGATCTGCCACCCAAAGCTCTCTGCATCAGCCTCTATGGATCCACCTGCGCGCGGTGGGTTCACATTAGCACTGCCCCACGTCATTCCTTTGTGTTGTGCCACTAGACTCTGGCTGTCGAGCACTCACCCCAGGCCTGGCTCCAGGCTGGGACCCTGGTGACGCCAATCCGGGCGACATAACTGGCCTTACTGTGTTTCTCATCATAGGGGCTTCTGAACTGCTCTTAGTCTGACCCGTCTCCCAGGACCTGTTTGCCTTGGGTGACCCTAAAGGGGCAAGAAGCCCCTGACAACATAGCTCCCGGGATCATCAAACCCCTCCACCACGTTAAGGTGGCAGTTCAAGGAGGGAGGCCAAAATGTACACTGAAATTATTATTTGATAAATAATAAACAATAACAAACACCTTTAATTTGTTAGAATAGTGTTTTAAAGGATCAGAAAAATTGTGTTTGTGTGTAAATTATGCCGAACTTTTGTATACAATTCTTCCTAATGTGATATTATCAATATGGAACTAGAACCCTCTACTTCCTGTAATTTTCAACACATTTCAACATTTCCTTCTTGATTGGTGTAACACTATAATTTATATTTACAACAGAAATTTCCCACCAGATTAAGTCTGGTCTGGTAAATTAGAGCATCATCAGAATCTGTCACATGCACTTTAAGACCTTGTCATTAATAGTGGTTGTTTTTCAGTAGTTTGTAAAAAAACAGGTAAAATATTTGTTATATATTAGTATTATATTGGTTGTGGTTTTGTACCATTTTTTATGCAGGCTAAGAGCGTTATGGTAGTGGAGGTGACTGCTCCTGCCTGGCTGCATCGCTTTATCATTGGGAAAAAAGGGCAGAACATTGGCCGGATCACACAGCAGCTGCCACGGGTAAGAAGATATCAGACCTTGTTACAATAGTTTAGAAAAGTGCTACAAATGAAGAACAAATGAAGTTTATTAACAGAGATAAATAAACATAAAGCTATTATCCAAAACAAATGTAAAGTGCTTTGAAGCAAAACGATGAAATAATCTTTGCAAGATATTATGAAGGAATTTAGAGGATTTGCAAGAATGAGGAGAGATGATTACAAACACGGGATCAGTAGGAAGCTTGTTTTCCTTTCAGATCTGTAAGAAAAAATTTTTCACTGATTCGTGTGTAGGTGCACATTGAGTTTACAGACGGAGAAGAGCGCATCAGTCTGGAGGGACCCACAGAGGAGGTGGAGCAGGCACAAACTCAAATACAGGAAATCATCAAGGACCTGGTCAGCATACACAATCTTGTTTACCATGAATAATACCAAATAACTTCTCATGTAATGTAATTTATTTTTTATTTTTTATGTTTTAGTTGGTGCGAATGGACTACACTGAAGTCTTCATTGATCAGCGTTTTCACAGACATCTTATTGGGAAGAATGGAGCAAACAGTGAGTAGAGCATTCTGTGTGGTTATGATTTGATTTGTAACTTATGTTTTTAAAGTATGAATCTATTCAAAAGAGTAAACCCCATATTACACTATTTTCTTATCCATGTTGTATTGTTTCCTCATCACAAACATACCTAGAGTTGTGTTTTGTTTCATTCACACATGTTTAATACAATAATCCTGCATATTTAGGCTGTGTTCTCTCAAACAAAAAACACCCTGTTCCACCTTGTGATGTCATGTGGTAATACAGGAAGTGCTCCACTGTATTTTTAAACGCCGTACACCTACACTAGAATCATTTGGTTAATTTTAGCCCTGGAATTTCCAATCTCTACTAAACTAAATGTAAAAGGCAGCTGTGAACTTAAGCTACCGCTACATGACATCACAAGAGCATTTTGAGCTTTGGAGATGTAAACAGATTAATAATAAAGGATTACTCAAACGTGTGAATGAAACAAAACACAACTCCTGGTATTTTTTGAGGAACAACAATTTTTGGTTTAATATATGACCTTTTTACACATGAAGTGCTAACCTAATACAAGAATACCGTGCATTTCACAGCATGTTTGTAGAGGTTAAAGCTACATTGAAAGCATAATTTCTAGATACAATTATATTAAACTGTTATTTTACTAAGTTTTATTAATGTGATTATTTAAATTCTATTTCAGTTAATCGGATCAAAGAGCAGTACAAAGTATCGGTCAGAATCCCCCAGGACTCAGAGCGAAGTGGTCTGGTGCGGATTGAAGGAGATCCCAAAGGAGTCCAGCTGGCACGAAGAGAACTCATCGAGATGGTTCAAAGAATGGTAAGAGGGTTGAACAGATGGAGCACATACCCATCACAAACATTTTGCCATAAGAAATGTGTTTTATTCTATTTTAAGGAAAACGAAAGAACCAAAGACCTGATTGTAGAACAGAAATACCATCGGACAATTATTGGGCAGAAAGGGGAGAAGATCAAGGAGGTTCGAGACAAGTTCCCTGAGGTACAATTATTGAAATGTGTTACATTTCTTTTCAGACCTGCATAATGTAAAATTAATACAATTTCTCCATATATTTTAGGTCATTATTAATTTTCCTGACCCATCACAGAAGAGTGACATTGTCCAGTTGAGAGGACCAAAGAATGAGGTGGAGAAATGTGCCAAGTTTCTCCAGAAAATCATTGCAGACTTGGTACGGCCCACACGTCCCTGTTCATCATGAATTGTACAATAACTGTCAGCTTCACATCTCTGGTCTCTTTGTAGATCGAAAACAGCTTCTCCCTCTCTGTTCCTATCTTCAAGCAGTTTCATAAAAATATCATTGGTAAAGGCGGCGCTAACATTAAAAAGGTATACTAACCTATACTGGCATCTAGCCACTCTTTTATTTGGAAAGTCCATTGAGTTTCCCTTTGAGGTACCGTTTTGAAACATCAAATACTGAAAATCCTTTCAGATATGCAAATTGTTGTTGGCAGATTCGTGAAGAGACCAACACTAAGATTGACCTTCCAACAGAAAATAGTAACTCTGAGATGATAGTTATCACAGGGAAGAAAAGCAACTGTGAAGCTGCCAGATGTCGAATCTTGGCAATACAAAGAGAGCTGGTGAGAGGAATTATATTTGTACGCAACATAAGGTTTTACTGCTGTTTAAAACCCCTTTTTAACTTGTGCTTATCCTCCTCAGGCCAACATAAAGGAGACAGAAGTCACTATTCCAGCCAAGTTGCACAACTCTCTGATCGGCTCCAAAGGCTGCTTGGTCCGCTCCATCATGGAGGACTGTGGTGGCGTTCACATCCACTTCCCCTCTGAAGGCTCTGGCTCAGATAAGGTCACCATCCGGGGACCAGCGGGGGAGGTGGAAAAGGCCAAGAAACAGCTGCTGCAGCTGGCTGAAGAGAAGGTAAATACAGAATATGTAAAATAAAAGCAGGCTGTTATAATTTATCCACTTGTTTTCCTCTCTGGTCATCTTTAGCAAGTGAACAACTTCACAGCAGAGCTTCAGGCAAAGCCAGAATACCACAAGTTCCTGATCGGCCGGGGAGGCGTAAATATTCGCAAAGTACGAGACAAAACGGGTGCACGCATCATCTTTCCATCAGCGGATGACGTAGAACAAGAACTGATCACCATCGTAGGCAAAGAGGAAGCAGTTCGTCTAGCACAGAAAGAGCTGGAGTGTTTACTCAAAAACCTGGTAAATATTGCATCTGGCCATGTCTTATTTGGATTAAAATTTGCAAGAGTATCAACAGCCCCTCCTCTGATGTTTGTGTAGGACGATGTTGTTGAAGATACTATGAACGTGGACATCCGACACCACAGGCACTTTGTGTGTCGGAGAGGACAGGTGCTGAGGGAGCTGGCCGAGGAATATGGGGGTGTAGCTGTGAGCTTTCCTCGTACTGGATCCAACAGTCAGAAAGTTACCCTCAAAGGGGCAAAAGACTGCGTGGAGGCTGCAAAGAAACGAATACAGGAGATTATTGAGGACCTGGTAAGTATAAAAAAAGTTGTCACTTCTAATCTTATACAGTAGGTTTCTAATAAACAGCTTGTTTGGTGAGCAGGAGTCCCAGGTGAGTGTGGAGGTTGCAATCCCTCAGCGTTATCACAGAGCTGTGATGGGTCCAAAGGGCTGCCGCATTCAGCACATCACCAGGGAGCATGAGGTCCAAATAAAGTTCCCAGAGAGAGAAGAGAGCACTGCAGGTCAGACTAAACACTAAACACTCCTATTGGCAGTATTCATGTTTACCATTATTTTTTTATTGTAATTATTTTTTTTATTGCAGGCCAGGATGCTTTACTTCAAGAAAATGGTGACGTCAGTCCTGAGGCTGAGTTCATCCCTCGAAAGTGTGACATCATCACCATATCGGGGCGGGCGGAAAAGTGCGAAGTTGCTAAAGCAGCTTTATTGGTAGGACCCTCTGTACACTGGTGAGCAGCTACATCTCAATGACAAAGCATAATTATTCTCTTTACTGTATTCTTTCAGGCGCTGGTGCCCATTACAGAGGATGTAAAAGTGTCCTATGAGTTGCACCGTTACATTATTGGACAAAAGGGAAGTGGGATCAGAAAAATGATGGAGGAATATGAGGTTAGTTTGTTGAACTGAACCTTTATAACTTGAAGATTATACAGATAGAAATAGGTTCACAATGCAGGCATTTTATTTTTGTGCAGGTGAACATCTGGGTACCACAGCCCGAGAGGCAGCTCGATGTGATCAAGGTGACAGGTCTAGCTGCCAATGTGGAGCGAGCGAAAATGGGTTTGCTTGAAAGGGTCAAAGAACTTCAAGCTGAACAAGAGGACAGGGTATGGATTATTTTATTAAATATTATTTTATATTATTCATTTTTGTGGCAAATGATCAGGCTTTTTAAGACACTTGATTTAACCTGTCTTTCCAGGCTCTGCGCAGTTTTAAGGTCACAATGTCTGTTGATCCCAAGTTTCATCCTAAGATCATTGGTCGCAAAGGAGCAGTTATTTCTCAGATCAGAAAAGACCACGATGTCAGTATCCAGTTTCCAGACAAAGGCGATGAGCAGCAGGTTTGAAGATAATACATTATACAATGTGTCCAATTAATACAGGAGACTATGGTGCCCAGCCTCTAGGTTAAAATTCTCCTTCATTGTCTAAAAAGACCTGGACTATATTGTTGTATTATTATAATTATAATTATAATTTGTTGCTTATTGTATCATCAAAAATGTATAAAAGAGACAACAGTGGTAAAATGACTGCTTAAAGATTAAATGTATACAAAAAGTGACATTTCTACTCCATAAATGAGATGAGGTACATTGTGTAACTTTTCCTGTGGAGGGTCCGCCATATGCTTGTCTCCATGGAGATGTCGCTGCTTTGTCTGGAATGTCCCAGTATGGCATTAAATGTATCCATGTTGCATTTACTCAATAACATGTTTTTTTTATTGACTTAAAAACTCTTACCATGAGTGGGCTCGCCTCTCCAGATCTGACATGTAACTTGACCCTTTGGCGTCACCTGCTGTCTGCGCTGCATAGAGATAAATAAGTCTAATGCCATACTGTGGAACATTCCAGGCTACATCTCCATGGAGGGAAGCTGGTGATGGACCCTCTACAAGAAAAGTTACACAATGCACCTTTAAATTCAAATTTAAAAAATCGTCTCAACAAATGGGAAACACAGATTATAGCAATACATTTTATTACCAGAGTCTTTAATCCAAAACACTGAAACACTTTTGTTGTTTGTACAGGACCTCATTGTGATATCAGGCTACGAGCGTAATGTGGTGGAGGCACGTCAGGCCATTCAACAGTTGGTCTCCGAGCTGCAGGAGATGGTGAGTCAGGACGTGCACCTTGACCCCCGGACCCACGCACGTATCATCGGCGCTCGCGGGAAAGCCATCCGCAAACTCATGGAGGAGTTTAAGGTCTGCATGCCAGTTCAGTTGTGATAATGTTTTTTGTATCTCAGATGCTCCAATCTGTGCTTTTGTATTTTGATCCAGGTGGATATTAGGTTTCCTCAGCCAGGATCTGATGAGCCGGATAAAGTGACAGTGACTGGGCTTCCAGAGACTGTGGACAGCGCCATTGACCACCTGCTTAATCTAGAGGAGGAATATGTGAGTGCCAAATTAGTTTTGGTTTGCATATTAACATGTTAATATGCAATGTTCCCTCTAAACTGTGCAACTGCGCACTGCTCGCACATTCTCAGTGCACAAGAAAACCTATGCTGCACACTGTAAATGAATTGGATCTATAACATTTTTTTTCTGTATCATTTTGCTGCGTAACTCAGTGAGTCCAGCCAATCATACGATATGATTAATTTATGCAGCCAATCATGGCATTGACATTACTTGTATACGTGCCCTGCCCATACACACTATATAACAGTAATAACAGTGCAGTGGAGTTAAGATACGCTAATGCTAACCAGTGCTCCCTCTAAGGTGCACTGGTTAGCAAACAAAGCGCTGGTTAGACACACGGAACGACCAATCTGATAGACTGCACACGTGAATGTGACACACGTCAGGGAGAAGCCAACTACAAACACATTTCGACCGCATTTCTCTAGCTTCCTTCAGTATGACCGTAGTTGTAGTTGCGCCCCCCTGCACACACTTCACGGAGGGAAGAACACAGGAAGATGAAGAGGTAGAGCCATAATGTAATCTTCCCCTGTTTACTTTGTTTTCATAGTTTTTTGTGAGCCAAAAAGACGGGACTTTCTCAAAGTGTGAATCCTCTCCCCGGAGCGTTATACCACAGAGCTCTGACACTCACACAAAATTACAGGCTAATGATTTAAAAGCAAGATATAAAGTGATAATAATAATTTATACTTATTTTGAGATCATTACTTTGGGAAAGATTACCCATCTTATGGCCTATAGGTCCTACAATCCATAAAAAAAATCTGTAGCTATATGCAGGCTATATTTATCAAGCTGAAAAAGTCTCTTAATGTGATTTAACAGATTTATGGGAGGAAAAGAAATATTTTTTATTTGATTATTGTTATTTTATTTTTCAAAATATTGTACTGTTCAATGTTTCACTGACCACAGCAGGACTCACACTGACATACAACATACACAAATCTCATGAACAGATTTTTGTCTTTGTCAATCTAAATGGACCAAAAAAATCTGTTATATTAAAAGTAATCTAACAGAAATAACTGCAGTAATTTGATTAATAAGCTGTAACTTGCGATGATCTCAGGTGTGATACTGGTGTGGCCACAGTGTGCAGGTCGGATGTTGCTCACAGGGGTCCAAGGAACGCTCAGGGAGTTAGTGTGTTTGCTCAGACACATGAAAAATTAGGGGGAACATTGGTGGTGAGGAAATAATTAAATTTCTTTTCATTGATCCCAATATCACAACAGTAATTTATTTGTTTATTTATAGGCCTAACATATTTTGAAATGCAATATACTGATCAATAGGGATGCACGATATATCGGCATTAACATCGGCCGATATTGCCCAAATTTTAACATATCGGTATCGGCCCAATGTGTAAAAGTGGGCTGATATTAACGACCGATATTTGTCAGTACAGTAATCCCTCGAATTAACATTTTCTCACATTTCTCTCTCGTTTAAACACTCAAACTTTCGTAGATTTTCAACAAAATGTATTAATAGTGAAGTGTGGGGCGGGGGGAGGGCGGAGAAGTGTGCACGAGGACACGTGCGCTTATCGTGCTCAAATCCGTGATAGCGCAGCATGACCGGTGCGGGGCTGTGAGCACGAGACCCGTGCCCAAACCGTGCCTCCTCTAGACCAGGTCTAAACCAGGATTAAACCACCGCGGGCTCTTGTATGCGTTCGTTCATGTTGAGGTTTGATGTGCTCGGACTGTGTGCCCTCAGGACTGTGGACGCGGTCCCGAGGGGAGGCACATCCCCTCCCCTCGGGACCGCGTCGCTGCTAGCCTCAGTCGTGACTCAAAAACATGACTAAGAGCAAATCAGGCCGGAAAAGAACAGGTAGAGCTCGTTTACAGAGGGATCCATATGCCGGCTGCATTTCCACAAACTCGCCTTTGTTCGGTTGTAAAGACTGAGAGTACACCGGTGAAGCTGCTGCTGCTAATAGCAGAGCTAGAACGAAACCAGGCAAAGAGCCGCACGCAGTGGTTTAATCCTGGTTTAGACCAGGTCTAGTCCTGGTTTAGTCCAGGTCTAGACCTGGTCCAGTCCTGGTTTAGTCCAGGTTTAGACCTTGTTTAGACCTGGTCTAGACCTGGTCTAAACCAAGATTTCTGAAGACGTTACAGCATTCTATAGGCCAGTAATATCTAATAGAGAAAAATCTAGCAGAGTAAGTGGCATTCACAGGAAACAAGCAAATGGATAACTGTCCATAAGCACAGCTTGTACTTGGACCCTCCTTGTTAGTGGGGAAAAAAGATAATGATTAAAGCAGCAAGTGCTGTAATTAAAGCCCAGCGTGCACGCTCCTCTCACGCGACTGCCCTGGCATGCTATTTTCCATTCCCCTGAGACCAATATATCCTTCACCACAAAAATGACATGGTGCACCTTTTAAATGTTATTTACGTTTGCGCCCCTGCTGGCCAACTGTGAAAATTCCCCCATGTCAGTAATGTATGTTTTTTCTTCTATTTCATCATAAATTGTATTTTGTCAAATTTGGTACAAATCAGATAATGTTGATGTTTCATGTCTATGGTAGGGGGCGCTATAGTGTACATTTTTCATATATTTTATAGTGTATTCAATTGAGACCGAGATCAGGCATTAGTGATTCAAATTCAGCACGATTGGAGAAAGCACTTGCAAAATTGTACAAAATTTTGATTGAAATTTGTGGCTTCATAAGCCGTGACAGTTATCAAAATAAATTGGCTAACTTTTGATGCTCCACTTCTCTAGGTGATGTTCGGTGATTTTCATCTGTCGGTGAAGCACCTTCAGAGGAGTGTGTTAAAATGCAACATCAGTGAAAATGCTGACTTGGCATTTAGAAAATTTCAATCCAAGATGCCCGCCTTCTGTTTTTTCAGGGGATGTGGCCATCAAAATATTTTTTGTTTAACGAACGTGTGTACCGAATTTAGTGGCTCTATAACAAACTTTACATTGGGACAGCTCTTGTAGGCGCAATGTATTTTGACTTTTGTAGGTGGCGTTGTTTTTAAAAAAAAAATTTTTATGTCCAGCTATTTATCAAATTTTTCGGCACTTCTGAATTTTGGGCAAAATTTTGTGAGTTTTTGAATATGTTTAGGGGTGAACTTAGAGCTCAAAGAGCAGAAGAAGAATAATATAAAAATAATTTTAAAAAAAAATATGGGGGCTTGAGGTCAGGACAGGAGTGCGTTGCTCTACTTTTGTCAACATTGAGTCAATGGGCGAATGTTGACTCATGCAGAGGGCGACAGAGTGACGAAGTTGAGCACTTTGCCCATGCACTCATCATTACATAATTAGGCCCTACGCCTAATTATAACTGAGAATAATACTAAGGAACTTAAAACTTGCCACATCTTGCCAAGTTGAGGATATAAAAAAATGATGGGAACCTGATGTCTGAAAAATTGTAAAATCTTCTCTTTTTCTCTACAGATGCTGAGTGTGACTGAAACTGAGACATTGGCAGCGTACATGAAGCCCCCATCCCGATATGGAGGGGGGCCAGGAGGAGCGGGGGGACCAGACGACGGTGGTCCTGCTAAAGGATTTGTGGTCCGGGACGCCCCATGGAATGCAGCAGGAAATAAGGTCCAACATCACAAACATTATATTTCACTTTCTGTTATATGGATGTGTCATTCTCGTTGTTTTTTTTCTCTTATTATTTTCTGGCTGTTGTTGCAGGCTCCTGACATGAGTAGTGCAGAGGATTTCCCTACGTTTGGGACTGGCATTGCCCCAAAGCAAACCTCCGCTTGGGGCCCAAAAAAGTTCTGAGCCAATCGTTAAAAAAAAATCTGTATTGTAGATGTCTTGGGAAAACTTGATTGCTGCTCGCCTTCCTTCCTTCTTCCTTGTTAGAAACCTCCTTTTGTCTGTTGTTTTTATGTCAACCCTCATCAACCTCCAAAAACCAGCCACAAAGAATCTTCTGAAGAAACTATTCCTTCATATATTTTTTCATTCTACTTTGTATGTGTAGTTTGGTTTCCCGGGGTAACAAGGACGAGATTGGGAGCTCTTACTTTTGTTATGTTTTGCTGTTACGCTCAATCAGTTGCACTGCATTAGTCGAACTTTGAACTTTTTAAAAAAAAAACTGTCTCTACTGACCATCAATAATGTGAAGGAGCATCCATGGAGATTAGCTCATTTAAAATATTTATTAGAATTTTAAATTAGAACATTATCGAATGGTCAATCTACTGTATGTGTTCATTCCCTTCTTCACAAAGCAATTTGTTTTGTGAACTGTGCTGAGTTCAGAGAGTCCCACCTTCAATTGTTTTTATTTTGGATGGATCTTATAAATGATTTTTTTGTATTTTTTAATTTTGAAATTGAAGATTTGGGAGTCTTGAATCTGTTTGTACTGAAGCTTGTTCTGTTTCTGAACTATTTATTTATTCCAAAAGGAGATATTTTATTTGAACTACTGTGACCATACATTTTGATAAAAGCACTCTGTAGCTTGCCACTTAACATTCAGTTAAGAGTGAATGCAGTACATCAGGGTCTGAGGAACATATTGTAATGTGGAAGTGTACAAAGGACTTTTCGCTATTTTTTTAAACTTGTGTGAGGTTTTGTTGGTTCTTGGCAAACCTGGAACGTGTGTGTGTGTTGTCAATATGTATATTTGAATGAAGCTAAACCAAACTTACATTTTGTCTGTGTTTCTCTACAATTGTTTAAAGGGTCCATATTTCACTATTTACTGATCTATGTTATATTGTTGTTTCCTCGTCACAAACATACCTGGAGTTGTGTTTTTTTTCCATTGGCTGAGTCCTTCTCTCAAATAGAAATCACTCTGTTCTACCTTGTGATGTCATGTGGTAGTACAGGAAGTGCTCCATTGTGTTTTTAAATTCTATACACCTTCACTAGAATCATTTGGATGGCATCATCCTTAAAACTGTCAAACTACTGAACAGCTACGTTTCACTGTTAACATGAAAAATACCACTACATGACATCACAAGGTGGAAGAGAGCATTTTGAGCTTTGGAGACTAAGACGGGCTGCTAATAAAGGATTTCTCAAACATGCAGATAAAACACATCTCTGGGTATGTTTTTGTAATGTTATAATGTAACAACATTATAACATTACAAAAACATACCCAGAGATGTGTTTTAACAACATGTAACAACATTATAACATGGCTTAAAGCTCACAAGAGTCAGTTTTGTGTAAAACAGGACCTTTAAAATGGTCTTCACTCATTACCCTTGTAGACATGCTGATGGATGAAACCATTAAAGCTGAATTCTCTAATATTTTTGCTGCAGTTTAGTAACATTGATCAGGTTACAACTGGACCAATAAGAAAACAAACTAAGTCTTAAAATAATTTGCAGAAAAAACTGACTTGCTAAGCAATTATGCACTTCTGAAAATAATGAGTACGATGGCAAAGTTGAGACTATGCAACCCAAATGATTATGCAGTAGATCAATTAATTTTAATATCTCTGTTTTTGTTTTTCATAGTTGGAGCTGCTACATTTTTTTTTTTTAAGTCAGGACAGAAATAGTGGTATGAAACAAACACTTTTGGCCTTATTAGTCAACAGCATTTTGGAAAGGTGTGAATGAGTCAAGTATGAAACGCTGCAATAACGTGTCAGTGACCAGTTTTTCCTAAATAAAAATTGAAAATAAAGAAACCAAACCTTCAGTTTTTGTTTGTCATATTAGCATAAATTTCCTTTTTTGCATACTGTTTTTTAATGTTATTTATAAATCAGGAAGATATGATTTGATATGTAACAGCCTGTACAACACAACATACAGAAACAAAATACTACAAATAAAATTATACAAAGCAGCACTGGGCTGAAATAACCCAAAATATATTCACATTTTCTGATTGGAAGTTTTTCTTTGTCAAAACCCATAGATTCATCACTTGGATCACAGCTACTTGAGATACTGTGCATTTTCTTATTTACGGTAGCATAATTATTTATAAATTGGCAACAGGATTGGAAAAATAAGAAAAAAAAAAGCACTTAGTTTCAAAACCTTTTTGCTGTTACAATCAGTCAATGTGTGGATGTAAAAAATGAAAAAAGCAGACGGACATTTGACAAATGTAAACCAAATAGAAATGCACAGAAAACAGCAGCCCTAATTAAATAACATTCACTTGTAAACAGCGTGTTGTGTTGATGGCTTGACGGCTGATTTAGAAAAACCTGGCTGTGTGTAAACATAAGTTTATGGGCAAGCAATCTGGAAAACCACCTTTATAATGTTACAACTTTGTCTACTTTTAAATACATTTAAATTGATCTTTGTAACATAAGGCTGAAACTTAATACACCAAAGTTAACTTTCCCAAAATGGTGCATTGTCTTTTTCCAGTTGTACCTGTTTTTTCCTCAAGAGACAAGCTAGAAGGACGTGACAAAGCCCGAGGTCTGTAGCGTATACTTCAGTAAACATTTCTTTTCTGTCAAACTCTCCAAAACACTACTGGGTCCATTTCTAACATTTCAGACGTGTTGATGTGCAGACTGGCAGGGATAGCTTCGAGATGGAGATTTTAGCTAAACTTAAAACAATAACACTGGAGGTGAAAACTTGTGAGTGACAAAATCTGTGACCAGTGGGAAAAAAAAAAAAAATCTGCAGCCAATTAACAAACATGTTGTGTCGATGAGTTCACTTTTAAAAAATCGCCCACAAATGTCCAAAACATAAAGTGCAGGCAGTGTCTTCAAACCGCCACAGCCCCGGCCCAAAAGTGTCCGAGAGCAAACAACTAAAAGTAGGAAAAACTAATGCTTGTAAAGGCCCTAGTTAAGGGGGCCGCTGGATGAGTCTTTTGCTCAAGGCAGGACTTGGATTTGGTTGTTAGTTTCTTAAAAACCAAACTGTCCCTCATGTAGTTTGTGTTCATTCAACTCGTATGAGAAGTCCATAGAGCATTGTCCCTCCCTGCTCTTTAGTGATCCACTCAATCTCTGTGTTACTGAAGCGAGGGTCCAGGGGCTCACTCTGGCTGACCGTCTGAGGCCCCACTTTGTAGGACCCAGGACGCACACAAACCTGGAAGCCCACCTGTGCCTGGTGGCAGCGGTGAGAGCGGGGGTCTTGAAATCTGCAACAGAGAATAATTAGCAAAAATCATAACATCATATGTCATCAGAAGTTATTTTAGCACCGAGCAAACTTACTGCACTTTAGGAGCAAAGATCTCCAAGCCAGAGTAACGCATTGTGGGGGAGAGACGCACCCTGGGGACCTCTCTGCCGGGGGCACTGTTCTCGTCTGGTTCACTGTAGTCATTTGGGCCCTCTGTTTTAACAGGGGACACTGAAAACACAGATGATGCACCTACAACAGCAAAAGTGTTTATTCTCCCACTGGATAAATCCATCTAATCTTCAGTGTTTTAACGAGGCATTCAGCGACTTACCAGACAGCAGCTGGTTATGGTCCAGTGTTCTCCGTAAAGCACCCACACTAGTGCCATGGTAAGCAATGTGCCACTTTTTCAATGCATTTGGAGCCTCACAGTTTGTTTTTATCCTGCATTCATAAACATGTGAAAAAGTTATGTAACTGAACCCATGAAAAATACGCTTTATATATGTATCTATATGTATGCATCTTTAAAGGTGCTATATAACACAAAACTGACTCTTGTGAGCTTTAAGTCATGTTATAATGTTGTTACCTTCTCAAAAACATACCCAGAGTTGTGTTTTGTTTCACTCATACATGTTTAAGTAATCCTTCATAGCAATGTTGCCTCTAAGGTGCGCACTGCCCAGATGTTCAGCACGCACATCAAATTCTTCTCAGCACATAAAATAAAATGTAACCTGAACCAGCGCTGGTTTGACACACGGAATCCAATCTGATAGAATCAGGTTGCACATGTGAATGTAAGATGCGTGAAAAGTCCCTCAGTCGTCCAGGTAGAATCCATGATAACAGGAGAAGTTCAATTTGTCAACTGGACAAAGTTAGTTTGGTTGAAAACGTTTCGCCGCTCATCCGAGAGGCTTCGTCAGCTCTAATAAGAATACTGGTAAGACACTTGCTTATATCTTGCTGTAGGGAGGAGCTACCTAGCTAACTACTTTCCGGAACTATCTCATTGGTTTCCGTCTTTTGTTTCTCTGGCGTCTAGCTGACGATCCCTATTCATCCCTACATGCCTGTTTTTCACACCTCTGGCCCTGACCTGGCTAGCCCTATTGTTTCCCTGTTTGTTTGATCTAGGCTTAATAATGGAATTGTAGATGGGATGCAAATTATGTCTTACTCCACCATTTCTGTTCAGAGAAGGATTCTCTGTTCAGAGAATTCCCATCTACAATTCCATTATTAAGCCTAGATCAAACAAACAGGGAAACAATAGGGTTAGCCAGGTCAGGGCCAGAGGTGTGAAAAACAGGCATGTAGGGATGAATAGGGATCGTCAGCTAGACGCCAGAGAAACAAAAGACGGAAACCAATGAGATAGTTCCGGAAAGTAGTTAGCTAGGTAGCTCATCCCTACAGCAAGATATAAGCAAGTGTCTTACCAGTATTCTTATTAGAGCTGACGAAGCCTCTCGGATGAGCGGCGAAACGTTTTCAACCAAACAAACTTTGTCCAGTTGACAAATTGAACTTCTCCTGTTATCATGTGAATGTAACACACGTTAGGGACAAGCCAACTACAAACAGATACATTTCGACCACATTTCCTTCAGTATGACCGTAGTTGTAGTGCACATCTCCGCAGCTCCCGCAGCTCAGAGCTGCAGGTCCGCACCAGCCGACAGGAGTGCTGTCCACACACACTCCACGCAGGGAAGAACAGAAGAGGAGACAGAGCCATAACGTAATCCTCGGCTATTTATTTTGTTTCTGTCCAAGCCATAATTTTTTGTGAGCCAAAAAGACGGGATGTTCTCAAAGTGTGAATCCTCTCCCCAGAGCGTTATACCACAAAGCTCTGGCACTCACCCAAAATTACTTAAAATAGGCTAATGAAAAGCAAGATATAAACTGATAAAAATGTATACTTATTTTGGGAAAAAAAACATCTTATAGTGGCCTATAGGCCCTACAATCCCTAAAAAAAATCTGCAGCTACATGTAGGCTATTTTTATCAAGCTGAAAAGATCTCTCTTCATGTGGTTTTACAGGTTTATTTAAATTTATGTATGAGTTTATTTTTCAAAATATTGTAATGTTCAATGTTTCACACCACAGCAGGACCCTCACACTGACATACAACATATACAAAGCTCATGAACAGATTTTTGTCTTTGTCATTCTAAGTGGACCCAAAAGATCAATTATATTTAAAGTACGTAATCTAACATAAATAACTGCAGTAATTTGATTAATAAGCTGTAACTTGCGGAGATCTCAGGTGTGATACTGGTTTGGCCACAGTGTGCAGGTCGGATGTCGCTCACAGGGGTCCAAGGAACGCTCAGGGAGTTAGTGTGTTTGCTCAGACACATGAAAAATTAGGGGGAACATTGCTTCACAGTATTATTAGCTTGTCTATATCTCCAAAGCTCAAAATGCTCTGTTCCACCTTGTGATGTCATGTAGTAGTAGTTTTCAAGTTAACAGTTACCTGTTATCTTTAGTTCAGTAGAGATTGGCAATTCCAGATCTGAAATAATCCAAATGATTCTTATGAAGGTGTATGGAGTTTAAAAACACAGTGAACCACTTCTTATACTACCACATAACATTGCAAGGTGGAACAGAGTGCTTTCTGTTCGAGAGGAGAACCCAGCCTAAATATGCAGGATTTGTGTGTTAAACATGTGTGAATTAAACAAAACACAACTCCAGGTATGTTTGTGATGAGGAAACAACAAATAGAATAAAAAGGCCCTTTAAAATATATTCAAGCCGTTTTACCTGAGGGCGAAGCGGCACCACCCAAAGGGCAGAGCGTAATCTCTTGGAGGCTCTCCTCTCTTGTAATACGCCTCATCCCCCCGAAGTTTATGACACGACTCACAGTAGCACAGATTGTACTTGGCATCTTCACTGAAGTAGCCATCTGGAAAACAACAAACAAGTTCATATAGTTAATGGTCAAAAATCTAAACTAACTCCACAGCAATAAATAATAAAGTTGAAAGTTGACAGTAGCTCACCTGGGAGAGTGAGTAGGTCTTTGAATCGGGAGCACAGAGCCTGATATTCACACGTTTTATTGGGGTTGACTTCTGGAGGTGGCGTCCAGCACACACTCTCTTTGATTCCTTTATTCAAGAAGTCACAGAACAAGCGTAAGTGTAAAAAAAATACACACAAAACCAAAAATAATGACAAAAAACCTGTTACCATCAACCATGTCAGCTTTCTCCATATCGCCCTGACAACGGGTCTCAGCACCCTCTCCACCAACAGCTGGCACATTGTTGGTTACTATGGTAACCTAAGAAGATACATGTCCATAAGAATCATGGATCTGAAATAAGAATTCTCCCATAGAGTACAGTGTAACAGAGGGTCAGCGTTAGTGTACCTGACCACAGAGCACATTGCTTTTGATGTGAAATCAAAATGTCCGTGTTCAGCTGACAGGCCATCCACAGCTTTCACAAAGGTTAGATTTTGATAAGATAAGACTTTATTGATCTCACATTAGCTCCAGGCTGTTTGTAGTTTGTATTCTTCTGTATTAGAATTTTTGAATTGTCAAAGCACCTAAAAGTCAGCTTTGTAAGATTTAGCCTTGCCCCGCTCTGAGCCCATGCTAGCTCCGCTTTTGCAGCTAGCACTGTGTTTGGTCAGAACTGCACGTTTCTGATGCATGTTGGGCGGCACTAGGCCAGTATTCAGGAAGTAATGAGGAAGAAAATAACTTTTACGGCATTTCATGCCAATGAGCACAGGCCAGCTCTTATTAAACTTCCATGGTTAGAATTGGTATGTCCTTGAATGTGTCTAAAAGTGGGTGACTGACCTGTTCACACTGGCCGTAGAGGTCGATGATGGGGTAACAGGGTGAAGGGATGTCCTGAGCTGCCACTCCCTGGTCCATTCCATTGACATAAAGATGGAGACAGTTGTTAGCATCCACTAGCAGGCCCAGTACTGTTCCCTCTGGGCAAGTGTCAAGATTTGGGCCATAGTTTTCACATATCTGTATATACACAAAAAAGAAATGCATGACAGATTTTTGTCAGGTTTATAAATAAAAATGTAATCTATATTTACAGCAGAGCAATATGGCATTGACGGGCACCTTCAATGAGTTGTGCAAGACAGAGTCCCTTTGCAGTAGCCACGTGGATCGTTTTAAACAGCAGGCGGTGGAGGGGAAGTTCAGACGATCAGGGGTGTGGCCTATCACTCCTAACGACAGAGATGATGTCCATGATGGGTTCAGGCGGTCAATCTGAAACTAGAAAAGTACAATATATAATGATTAAGAGATGCTAAAAGTATGAGATCATTACATAAATGGAATTAATTTTTTCATTCATTCATTTTGCACTTTTTGCAAGTTTTTAAACTTCATGCACCTTGGATAATTTCAGCTCTGGAATTGTCAGTCTCTACTGAAATAAAGGTAAAAGGTAGCAGTTAACATAACAAGTACCACTACATGACATCAAGATGGAACAGAGCATATTGAGTTTTAGAGATGTAAAAAGACTAATAATAAAAGATTACTCAAAGCTGTGAGAATGAAACAAAACAACTTCACATACGTACATGGCTTAAACCTCACAAGAGTCAATTTTACATAATGTAGGACCTTTAAAAATGAGATTTACACATCTTACAAGATCCATTAAGATTCATTAAATGACAAACTCTCTCTTTTTAAATGATGTTGCTGATATGCGGTCACTAGCCAGATGTGAAAAATTTTGGGGGAAAAAAATAAAAAAAATTAGATAATTTTACATTTGAAGGTTACCTGAAAAAGCTGCTGTCGGGGAAGAGACTGTGCAGTGACGAGCAGGCCTTGGTTGTAGCTGGACACTCGGGAGGCGGACAGACTCTGGTTGGTCAGCTGGATGTTTTTGCCATGATTCTCTAAAAATGTCATGACAGTGGGCACCAATGGGCATGGCTCGTTTTCCACCTGCAAAATAAACCAAACCATGATGAAAAACAGTGCAGGAAAAAAATGGCACTAAAAAAAGACTAGTCAATTAAAAGAAATCATTGGTCGACTAAAGCCATGTCCGGCCTATAGACTGGATATATATATAAATGGACATAGCTAAACTGCTAGCCACTGCATTCCAAACAGGAAGTGATCATAGGTGTGCTTCCGACTCCATTTACCCCTGTTCACTTTACATTGAAAGAATTTCACCCCCTCTCTGCAACTGCTGCAGTGAGCTTCGTCATTTTTGTCTTAAAATATTTGTTTTAATCTGCTCTACATGATCCGGGTGTTTTTATTACACTATTTTGTCTGTGTATCAAGGTATGACCATGAATAGCAGACAAATCAGGCGCCTTCTTTTGCCAAGCTCACCCCACTAGGGTTAACAACAAGTTTGATTGACAGAGTTGTTAGGACCCACTCCCTTCCAAAACAGTGGTGCAGGCTGCTATGATACACAAAACTATTATAAATCTCTATGTATCTGACTCAAACTGCACTCACAAGAATACAACTGCACATCAGTTCAAGCAAAAACAACCATTTGTGCAGAAAGAAAAGTACTAGGAAACATTATAACAAACAGTATTTATGTGAAGATAAATTTAACTTGTTTATTCTGTCCTTTTACATATAAATGATACCAAAGCTTCAGCTCTCTCATTCACTATGTTCTACTTTCTGCTGTTGTCCCATATAAATTCTTATGAGTCAAATAAAATTATTAATCGACTAATACTAATACAGCCAACTAAGATAATATTGACCACTTAATTGACTAAACGACCAGTCTTAAACACTAACATAATATTATAACGTCTTGGGTTCTTTTTCAAAGGCAATACAGCCTGATCAGGCTGAAGGGCGTTCCCTACAGGAATTAACAACAGCTGATATACGACAGGTCACCACCAACACAGATGACAGTTCTGAAGATGACTTGCAGCTAACAGCCGAAACATGTCAACAGGGTAAATACACTTTACCATTTTATCTTTAAAAAAAGATACCAAGAAGTTAAAGTACATAAGAAGAGAAAATGAACAAATTCAGTTTACTAAAGAAATATTGCTGACGTCACACCTCTCTCACGGGACTGCTGTCTTCTTCTCCTTCGCTGCAGCTGTCCGATGACAACGATGGTGCTTTAACACTCTCTGTGTCCTCTGTGAGCGATGAACTAACGATGCACACGGCTGTCACCTTCCCATACAAGTCCAACACTGCGTACACGTTCTGCAGGACAAAGTCAGGGATGGACTTCAGTACGACATTAGGACAACCTTCATTGAACTGTGTGTGTTGTTGTGCATTACCTTGGCGACCGCTGTGGCAGCTGGGCCCATGTCCTCACCATCAATAAAAATATGCATTGTGTCATCACTGCACCTCTTCACCCCAACACGGTTTCCGACCTGACATAAAAGCATAAAAAGGTTACTGTGTTGAAGCCATTGGAGAAAAAAAACAAGAAAAAATATTAACACAAACAATAAGAATAATAAAATAATCCAATAATTATATCTGATAATAAGAGCTAAGAGAAACCTGATCATCAAAAACATGAAAAACACATGACATCTGTCAGTTACTCTAAAAGTAACGTAATTAACTGTTGTAATTGAAAGACAATGTACAATAAATACAAAAATAATTATTTTGTTTTTGTCACATCAGTTTGCCCTATTTTGCATGGCTTTCCAGTCAAAAAGAAATCAGATTACTCAAATAAGATAATCGGATAACTGCAGATATTAAAGAATGATCAGATTTGTGATGATAAAATTATTTTGATTTCTAAATTTTCAGTATTTTTTAACTTGTATTAAAACTTTCAATTTGCAAGTAAGATGAGGAAGAGAGCTGCTTACGGTGAGCCTGTCCAGTGAACAGCCATAGTTTTGCCTCTGTAAAACTCCATTGCGTCTGACTTCATTGCCACTCAGAAGCCAGGTGACTTTGGTCCGAAGCTGAGGGAGGGAGGGGGAGAGGCCCGAGAGGGGACAGGAAGGGAGATCTGGAGGGGCCAGCGTGGTCAGCCCTATGTGCAGAGAACCACTCCACTGCTCATCCACTACATCGATCCTCACCTAAAAAAAAGTTGAACAAGCAATTTAAAGAGCTCATATTACACTATTTTCTAATTCTGTTATGTTGTTTCCTCATCACAAACATACCCGGAGGTGTGTTTTGTTTCATTCACACGTTTAACACATAAATCCTACAGAGTTCTCTCAAACAGAAAACACTCCATTTCACCTTGTGATTTCATGTGGTAATACAGGGGTTTTCACTGTTTTTTTTTTTTTAACTCCATAAACCTTCCCTAGAATCATTTGAATAATTTCAGCCTTGGAATTACCAAAGTCTACTGAACAAAAGGTAAAAGGTAGCTGCTAACTTGAAAACTACTACGGTACTTCAAGGTGGAAAAGAGCACTAATAATAAAATGGTACTCAAGGGATGTGTGTGAATGAAACAAAACACAACTCCAGGTATGTTTTTGATGAGGTAAGACCATTCTAACATGGCTTAAAGGAAAAGTAAAGTTTTTTACAATCTGAGCCTTATTTCGGTAATAAAACAAGTTGTTTTACTCACCCATAGCAATTTGGTGTCATATGGAGCACTTCCGGAGATGTTTTAGATTTGCGATCTCCATCATGTGAGTTCTCGGGGCACTTGTTTGCGGTCTCCAAATAACACAAACTTTAGCACTTTTCAAATCATAGAAGCCCGATGTCTTAGCCTACGATTTCGTGTGGTCAAAAGTGGCCTGTAATCCGAGATTTAGCCATAGTTTCGAGTAGATGAGGAGGCCAGTGCGCATGTGCGGACTGTGCTCTCAGCTCCCGGGACCCAAACATGAAACGCAAAGCTGTAAACTATGGATAAATCTTGAATTACAGGCCACTTTTTGCATCTCTGGAAGTACTCCATATGACACCAAAGTGCTATAGGTGAGTAAAACAACTTGTTTCATTACCGAAATAAGGCTCAAATTGTAAAAAAAAACTTTACTTTTCCTTTAAAGCTCACCACGGTCCAGGGCTGGACTGAGACAAAAAAACGGCCCTGGAATTTCTGGATTAGACCGGCCCCTCATAATTAGCGGAGCACAACTGACTAATTTATGTACGTGTTCCCCGAAGCAAAGTATTTTACTATTGTTATGTCTTGGCTGAGGGGAAACCAGGGCGCAACATTTAAAGGAAAAATCCCAGCTCCCAAAAACCACTAGCAATCTCGCAGTAACTATACATTCAATGGTTTATTTAAAATGTATTTTGCACACAAGGTCAGGAGCACGTTGGCTGGCACCCCAGGCGAAATTCCTGTGGAAACGAAGAGTAAAAAAAAAAAATTGAAAAGGTGAGCGATTTTCATGCCTGTCTATCATCTAAAAGTCCCAGTATTATCCTAACATTACTACCTGCTGACCAGCTGTGCGGTCACTCTGTCCCTCGGGTTCCCTGTCCAGTCTCTGGCTGCTCCTTTCCCTGTCCACCTTTAACCTGGGCTGCAGAGGACAAGGAGGCTCCAGCAGCCCCTCCAGAGAATATGTCATGTCATCTCCGAACCCCCTTTCTACCGCTTCTCCACGTTTTCACACTCAACACTGAAACTGCGGGGATCAGCGCAGAGAAAGGGGTGGGACCGCTCTCGTAAGCTTCTATATCCTAATTGGTTTAGTCCACTGCCTAGTGGGGCGCCTCCTCTAAATTGTGGGCCGGTCTCTAAGTTAAAAAAAAACAAATATTGACCCCTAGGACTGTCGGCCCACCGGGAAAATGTCCGATATGCCCGATTACCAGTCTAGGCCTGCCATGGTCAATTTAGCATGATATAGGACCTTTAAAAGGTGCACTGCATAACATTTCTAGTGAAGGGTCCACCACCTGCTTGTTTCAGTGGAAATGTTATTGCTTTGTCTAGAATGTTCCACAATATAGATTAAACATATCTATCACATGGAAACAGCAGGTTACAGCACTACACTACATTATAATTCAGATCTGTAGAGACGCCCCTATTCACAGAAGGAATTACTGTATTGTTGAGCAATAGAAACACCCATAATGAATAAATGCGGATGTGTATGGAACATTCCAGGGAAAGAAATAACATCTCCGTGGAGACAAGCATGTAGTGGACATCCAAAAGAAAAGTTGCACAATGCACCTTTAAGTAAAAACTATTTGTACTTTGACAAATCCATCCTACCTCAAACAGTTCATCAGTTTTCAGTTCCTTTGCGCTGAACACAATCCCATGTGAGTAGCCTCCAACTCTGATGGCCTGCCAGCCCTCCCCGAGCAGCACCACGTTTTTACCATGCTTACTGTGAAACCGATGGGCAACACCTGCTGCTGAAAACAAATCAACAAAAGGTTACCTTGACTTACTCTAGGTTTTTAGGGTGCATTCACACTTACACAATCACCACACCAAACTTGGAACTAGACTGTGACTAAACCTGAAACTAATCCTAGACTAGACAAGGACTAAACCCTATTAAAGTCACAATAATCAATATTGGTGACACTGCCATTAACATAAGCTTTTCTCAAGACATTAAAATCGCACCAAAACCTACAAGCTGACCTGGGTAGTGGATAGGGAAGCTGTTTTCTGTGACATTGCTGGTACACAAACTATTGTCCAGAGGCCCTGAGGAGCTGGTAATAGACACTTGAACACACTGGCCATACAAGTCAATCACGGCAAACACCTCTGTAGAAAGAAATGCACAAAATTAACACAGATAAAGACAATGTATTGAATTTAAAACTAAGGACAACAGATTTTTACCTGAAGGAAGACCAGAGCAGGCAACTCCCTGGTCCACCCCATTGATGTAATAATGAAGGTCCCCAGTGCCTGTGCGCATCATCCCAATACGAGAGCCTGTGGTGAGTGAGTCCAGGTCACACCCATAGTTGTTGCGCATTGTGTTACCATCCTGCATAATAGCAGTCCCACTGTAACAGATCAAAGGAAAAGATGAATAAAAATATAATAGATCACAGATCATATAGATCATAAATCACAAGTTAATTTAATGTTTCTTTACCTTAGCATCCAAGTGTCATAATCTATATCAGTCATTGTGTTTGGAAACTCCAGTTCCTCTGGCCTGATGGCTGTCACTCCTGTGGAAACACAAGCAGTCAATAGTGTTAAGTTATGTCTTTATACCTGTATGCAAGGTTTCATACGAGTAATCTTATCAGTTCACACGATAACTGATGTTCTGTACTTCACTTATTCACTGGTATGCAAATGAAATGGCAGTAAAAGTCACCGCTCTAAGGAGTGTTTGTTGAGTCAACAGTGCGTATCATTTGAAGTTTTAATATTGTGCTTAAATACACAGCACTGAGGCCTCCTAGTAATTTATTTACCAGCTTCTATTGAACCCGACCAGCGGTCCACCATCTTCTGAATAACAATCTCAAACAGTTCTCCATCACGAAGGCACCTGCAAAACATAAAAAACTCAAACTTCTCTTTTTGATTCATGAAACCCATGTATCAATATTTAGTCTGTAGATTACCTGTTGGAAATGACAATAGCATCATTGAACTCGCTCCGGCTGTTCTGACGAAGAGCAGTGCGTCCCCCATTGGTGATCACAGCATTATTGCCATGAAGTGTGTGAAATCGGAGGTCACTGGTAGTGGTGGCTCCAGCAATGGAGCAGGGGCTTCCTGGAGACAAAGCTGTCGGCCCATCTGAGCTATCCTCTGGGAGAGGAGGGAGGTCCACTGAGGGAGATAAATAACACTACTTTAAACAAAGAGAGTTTAAGTTCATCTGTTTAAACACATGACATAACCGCTTCCTCACCCATGTCATCCATAATAGTGGCCTGAGCTGCCTGACCATAGAGGTCCACCACTGCATACACACTGGGGGGTACATTCCACGCTGCTGGGCCTTGAGGCACTCCGTTTACAAAGAAATGAAGGCTGCCATCTTCTTTACGCACTACACCAACTGTGTCACCAGCCTAAAATATTTAAAAAGTACATGTTAATATAATTAATCATGCCACTGGTATTAAACACATGACTTACTTTTAGCCTGTCCAGGTTGTGCCCATATTCATCCAAAATTGTTGTCCCGTTGTGCATCACACCATTCCCTGTCATCATCCATGTCCCTAGAAAAGATCAAATTGATTTCAATCAATCTGCTCAGTTGTTTTACATCACTGATACAACAATAGAATCTTAACTTAAATCTTCTACAAAGCTCTACCTGAACGCAAGTTGGTCATGGTCGAGGGGAGCTGAAGGTAGGCGGGATTATGTGTTGTGACCCCAATTTCAATAGATCCCGCCCACTTATCAACCATTTTATCAATACGAACTTGAAACACCTCATTGGAGCGCAGTGGGCGGTTGCTTAGCACCACTCCATGGTTGAAGTCATCAATTGCACTGAAACCACATCATATTGAGAAACATGCTATAGTCAGGTAGAACTGCATTGTGTGGACTTACTATGGTCTTAAAGCTGTTCGGCCGTCACTGATGATGGCAGCTTTCTGACCACAGTTTGGGTGAAACAGCAGTCGGTCTGGTGCCTCTGTGTCTGGGGTGAGGGCGAGGGCAGGTCTGGGTCGGCCTACGTCCGGAGATAAAGCTCTCATGATGGCGTTGTTGCGGCGCAGGCGGTCACTGTGGTTGTGGTTGTGAACAATGGTAACTTTGACAGCCATACCATAAAGGTCCACCACACCATAGACGACACCGGGGGTTTGAGCTGCGGCAACACCTGAAGCAAGACTCCCATGACCACACTTCATTCGTCACATATAGAAAGAAACATTTAGGAGTCCTCTTACCTTGATCTATGCCATTGATGTAGAAATGCAACGCTCCACTGGCCTTACGCATTAAGCCAATATGATCCCCTTCCTAAAGATATTGATGATGATTAAAGCTGTTATTAATAGGCTAGGAAAAGCTGTTTAACCACCAATGCATTATATTGACTGAACTTCAAGGAAATACAGTGGTACCTCACCTTACGAAATTAATTTGTTCCAGAAGTGGTTTCGTAACGTGAATTTTTCGTAAGTTGAGTAGCTATTTCAATGGAAAAAGCCTGATTCGTTCCAAGGCCCCGTTCCAAGTTTTTTTTTTAATAGTGCAACTTTTTTTTATAGTATACTGTGTTATATAGTATACTGTGTTCTGCGTCCTGATTGGGTAGGGTGACCATTCGTCCGGATTTCGTCCGGACGGTCCGGTTTTAGAGCTGTCTGTCCGGCCGTCTGTCACGTGTCTTCCTTTTTTACATTTTGTCCTCCTTTCGGACCCTCGTCGCCCACCGTTGCATAAATCGTCATAAATCCCCACCCATTATTTACACTTGTTAGTAGCAAGTATTCTTATTATTTTTTTACATATCCTAGATGAGTGGTTATGCGGTGGCACAGAGTGAGACTTCACACAGAAACGCGTGCGGCATGACACGCTATTGGTTAAATACACGGAAGCAGCTCGAAGCGCAAAGCGCGAGTACAGAGAGGAGATAAGAAGAGCGCTATAATGAGCGCTATAAGAACGCTATAATGTTTGGCGAGTATGTCTGGGTCTGGAAATACTATAAAGTTGATGACAACAACATTCACATAGCAAACGGTGGGATATGTAAACTTGGGATTGCAAGGGGTGGAAAGGAAAGGGCGATATTTAACACAACAAACCGATACGGCACCTCAAAAACAAACACCCGACACAATACAGCAAGTTACAGGCAACCCAGCCAAAGACGAGTCAGCTCACGCTGCAGGAGAGTTTGAAAAGGAGAGAAAAATGCCCCTTGACAGTGCAAAGGCACAGGAGAACACAGCCAGGAGCACAAATGATCGCAATGAGTGACTTACCATTTGCCTTTGTAGAGAACCCTGGATTTCTTATGCTTATGGAGCACGTTGGACCTCGTTAATAATAATAATAATAATAATAATAATAATAATAATAATAATGATAATAATAATAATAATAATAATAATAATAATAATAATAATAATAATAATAATAATAATAATAATAATAATAATAATAATAATAATAATACCCCGTGGTCGCAGCCCCGCACCGGGTCATGCTGCGCTATCACACACGTGTCCGCGCGCAGTCTTCTCCACCCTCCCCCTTCCCCCCACACTTCACTATTAATACATTTTGTTGAAAATCTATGAAAGTTTGAGTGTTAAACGAGAGACAAATGCGAAAAAAGTTTAAATCCAGTCTGAGAAAAGCGTATAATGTGTGTGGCTGAGCGCACATTATTTGAATTTTTGAGATTTCGCGTTTCGTAACTTGAATTTTCTTTCGTATCTAGAGACCAAAATTTAACGTGAAGGCGTTTCGTAACTTGGAATTTTCGTTTGTTGGGTCTTTCGTAAGGTGAGGTACCACTGTATAATAAATATGAGCCCAACCTGAAGTTCATCGAGGCTAAATTCACAGTATTCCCTACGTGTCCCTTTCCCATTTGTAAGTATTCCACAGCCACTCATCATGATTGTTCCTGGAAATAAGAAAATAAATGTTTAGAAGCACAAAACTTTGACTAAAATACAAATTCATGTATATCATCAGTACACAAATTACCAGAGCGCAGATTAGTCATAGTTGCAGGATAGTCTAGGTTATTTGGGTTGTGTGTGGTTACACCAATCTCAATGGACCCCGACCATTTGTCCACCAGTTTGTCAATACGTATCTAAACATAGATTGAAATTACACATCACTAAGCGTGTAGAGAAGTATTAAAGGTTCTATATTATAGAAAAATTGACTCTTGTGAGCTTCAAATCATGTTAGGATGTTATCATCTCATCAAAAACATACCCGGAGTTATGTTTTGTTTCACTCACACATGTTTTAGTAATGCTCCATTATTAGTCTGTCTACATCTCCAAAGCTCAAAATGCTCTGCTCCACCTTGTGATGTCATGTAGTGATAGTTTTTAAATTAACAGCTTCATTTTACCTTTTGCTCAGAAGAGACTGGCAATTCCAGGGCTGAATTGTCTAGCAATTTTAGATAAAAATGCAGGATTTGTGTGTTAAACATGTGCGAATGAAACAAAACACAACTCCAGGTATGTTTTTGACAAGGAAACAACATTATAACATAGATCAGGAAATACCATAATATAAACTCTATAATAATAAAATTGTCTGATTAATTTCACATTTTGTAAAAAAGAATAATCACCTCAAACATCTCGTTATGTCTGAGTGGCCGGTTGGTCATGACGACTCCATTGTTGAACTCATCCAGTGGCCTCCTGCGCTCTGCCGTCTTGTTGTTGTTGCTCAGTTTGATCAGAGTCCCACATTTCTCGTGAAACAGAAGTGCGTCATTCGTGGTCATGCCTCCGGTCACAGCTGCAGGTCCGTTCCCTCCATTCCCTGCGGGACTGTTATTAGTGCTCCCTTCATCCCCTCCTCCTCCCCCTCCTCCTGTAGAGCCAGTGTCACTGTTTGCTGTGGTCCCTCCACTGCTGCTCCCTCGCTCATTCCTGGAGGACGACTCGCTACCCGTGTGCCCCGCTCTGCCACCCCCGCCTCCCCCGTCCCCTCCGCCTCCACCTCCTCCATCATCCCCTCCACCTTCATCCTCTGAGCGGTAAAAAGATACTATGGCGTTGTTGAACACGTCAAAAAGCTGGTGCTCTGTTAAAACTGCAAAACAAACCAACAGCAAGCATTAAGACTGGCAATATTGTAATATTGTTTTTGTTGAAAGGTTAAGTTCTTTTATAAAGTAAGAGTTCACCTGTTTCTGGCTCAAGGTTGTTGGGAAACTTGTCTGGTCTGCTGTGACTGCAGCAAAGCTCAGGCACTAAACACACACAGACATGGTACAAGGGTTCAGAATCATGAATAAACAACAATAAGATATTACCAACAACTGTATTAACAACCTTTTCTACCTTCCTCTCCATTCATTAATCCATTCATTGCTGCCACATTTATCAGTGCTGTGATCCCAGTGTCTTCATGTGTGCCACACACTACCACCTCCTCTTCCTCCTCTTCATCCTCCTCTTCCTGCTCCACAGTCTCTCTCTCTGCGCAGGCTGGGGGCGGTTCACAGCTCACCACCGTCACTTGGGTGCACTTTCCATACAAGTCCACTACAGCCCAGAGTTTGGACGGTAGTCCACTGGCTGCTGTGCCACAGTCCTGTCCGTTCACCCAGAGGTGTAGCTCTCCCCGAGAGTTACGCTGAATGCCCACACGGTCCCCTTCTGCCAACTGATCCAGGTCCCGTCCGTACTCTTCCAAAACAGAGCGCCCGTCTCGTAACACGGAGCAGCCAGACACGATCCACGAGCCTCCCTTCAGTCCTGTGGCACTGCTAGGGAAGTCCAGCGCAGCTGGATCCAGAGCAGTCACGCCAATCTCAATAGAACCACTCCATGAGTTCACCTGGCACACAAAACAAATATGTTATATCATCCAAAAAACAACTTAAGACAATCAGAAAGAGTGGCAACTCAAAGAGATCTGTTACAAAGAAAAGTAAAGTAAGTATTCATCTCATCTGTCACATGTGCTACAGTGCTATAAACAGCCCATAACCATACACATTTGACTCGCTTTGTGAAATAGGGTTATTTTTACTCCTGTTCAGACTCTTTGATACTAAAACAGGACTGAGCTAGATGAAAGTAGATGAAATATGGTACTGTAGATATTTTGAGAAGCAATTTATATATGGTATTATATGCATCTATTAATTTGCTCCTAAAACCTAAACCACTAATCCACAAAATTAAAAAAAGAAAATTCTATCTTTGCATCTCAGCAGCTTACAGAAAATCCTGGTGTCTGGGTGACATTGAACTCCTATCACATAACCAACTATATCAATTTCATCTCAGAAATGGAAACTCCACATTTATAATAGCATGACACCTCATTGATCGCTGGTGGTATAATATTTAAACTAATCACATTTGAATTTAAAGGTCACTAAATAAGCCTTGTCTGTTTAAAAAAAAAATTAAAACAACTATTTTTGATGTAGTGTCAGTACAGTGGTACCTCACCTTACAAATGACCCAACAAACGAAAATTTCAAGTTACGAAACGCCTTCACGTCAAATTTTGGTCTCTAGATACGAATGAAATTTCAAGTTACGAAACACGAAATCTCCAATCCAATCCAATCCAACTTTATTTATAAAGCACTTTAAAAACAACAAATCTCAAAAATTCAATTAATGCGCACTCAGATGCACGCCTCGAAACGTAAATACACTTTATCAACACACACGGGGTTAGGTTCCAGAGTTGGCCCGCGGTGGGAGAGGTCCACGAGGTAGGACAACTTTGTATTTTGGAATTGTTTTAGGGCTGTAAATGCCTCACCACAGACATTCTACGCTTTTCTCAGACTGGAGTTTCTCTCGCATTTCTCTCTCGTTTGAACACTCGAACTTTCATAGATTTTCAATGGAATGTGTTGATAGTGAAGCGTGGGGGGGACACGGCTCAAATATAGCGCCGAACGCACGAGGGGAGACACAACAACACATGATCAGTATGGTAAAACTCACCTGTCTCACGACGGTCTAAACCCAGCTCACGCTCCCTTAGTGAGTGAACAATCCAACGCTTGGTGAATTCTGCTTCACAATGATAGGAAGAGCCGATCAAAAAGCAACGTCCATACGGCGAAAGGCCGCGCTACACCGGGGCTGCGGGATGGAGCCGCGGCGCCCGGGCCGTGCCTCCTCCTCGGGGCCGAGCACGCGCGGGCCGAGCACGGGGTGATTTATTCCTGGTCCGGTCCTGGTTTAGTCCAGGTCCAGTTCAGGTTTAGACCTGGTTTAGTTCTGGTCTTGCCCGCCGATAGAGCACCTTTCTCGGCCTGTTAGCTCACAGTGTCGGCGCCCCGGCTCTGGAGGTCAGATAGAAGCAGAGCCCGCCCCGCTCTTATTCCCGCTGAAAGAGCGTCTTTCTCGGCCTCTTAGCTCTAGCGCGGAACGCGCAAGGTGCGCGGAGACACGAGCAACGCGCTCCTCCAACGGCACTGCCATAATAATAACAGGTCCAACCCAGGTTTAGTTCTGGCCAGACCTGGTTTATTCCACGTTCTTTTAGTCCTGGTCTAGTCTCTTAGCCCGTCAGGAACACAACGTTACACTATAAAAAAAAATGTTACACTATAAAAAAAACACAACCTTGGAACGGATAAGGCTTTTTCCATTGAAATAGCTACTCAACTTACAAATTTTTCACGTTACGAAACCACTTTTGGAACAAATTAATTTCGTAAGGTGAGGTACCACTGTATCTACGTTTCAGTGATGTACTGACTGGGATCAGCTCTTCCCTATTGAACCTTCAGCACAACCATTAACCCAGAATAATCTCTATTAAATGTATTAATTTACCTGCACTCTCCTGCATTCATTTCCTATGCTGATCTGCTTAGTGGATGTCATTACCATACGCTTTGATGGAATGTTATTGATTTTTTTTTCTTTTACAATAATTGTATGAGGCATTCCACAAGAGATGGGTAAAACACTGCAGACAATGGCTGTCCTCACTTTCCTTGATTTCTTATATATTTCTGTAATTATGCTATAAAATAAATGTTTATGGCACGTGTGGTTGATCCACTCTCTTTAAGTGGTAACCACACATGTGGGAAACAGCAATCTAAGCAGCAGGACATCCAGAGGCAATAACTGAGTAAAACGGCAATTACAACGTTTCAAAAAGAAGGGCAAAAGCAGTTCCCTCATCAAATATCAGCAGTATTACATAATAATAGCCAATGTAACTGTGTGTGACAGATATAAAGAGCTGATTGGAGGGCAGCCCCGTAGGTGTTGGTCCCGCTCTACCCAGAGACAACCCCAAAATTACTGATAGACCTAGCACTGAAGATCACCAACCAGAACACCATTTAAATGAACACCACCCAATTAAGAACAAAATACTATAAGTGCCATAAATGCACAGAGTCACACAGCCTTTAGCTCCACGGGCGGTCTATTAACGGCTAATAGCGGCATCAGAGCACCGATACCATCAGCTAGGTTAAATAATCTCGGGTTCCGTGTTTATCAGTGTCCCCCTATCCACAATGACACTACTTTAATTAAACGTTTCATGACCAGTAGCCAACATATCAGTTGTCAGAGCCAGTATGATCTGCTCCGGATGTCAATGCCCCCCTTAGCGGACACTTGGGCAGACCCCTGCCCGGCCCAGTAGCTCCCGCTGCCCTCATCTCCGCTCGGACTCAGAAACAGTTGCCGCGGCCTGCTGCCTTATTTACCTTTTTGTCAATGCGGACAGTGAAGACATCCCGGTCCCTCAATGGCTCCTTGCTTAGCACCAGGCCATGGTTGAACTCTTGGACTGGTTGATTTCTCCGGGCGGTTCGGTTCGAGTTGGACAGGCCGATCAGCTTTCCGCTCCGCGGATGCAGCTCCGCCGCCATCTTCAGTGGACGGCCAATTTCACGACACTCTGTGTTTCCGACAGTAGGGTCGTCATACGGCAGGTTTGTGCGATGGTTTTTCAGCCACACCCAGGTACAGATAATCCCAGGAGACCTGTACATTTATTTACTTTATTGTATTTTTCATTTGTTGAGAACCGGATAATGGAAATTGAGCAGAAATAAAATAATACTTCAAAAGGGTTTGATAATAAAATTGTTTTTGTTTTTGTTTTGTTTTTTTACAAATGTTACATTTATCCACTAGATGGCGACAAAGTCTGTGTGTATGTCCATCTCATTTTGGAGAACGACTGGAGTTTGCGCCGTTTCTCTTGGGGATCTCTAAAAGCTCAGAGTTTCAGTTTTGTGGAGACCATTGACTGTATAAAGAAGTGGACTAAGTGAGTCTGACGGCATTCATACCGTTCAGCTGCAGTCAAATGAAGCTCGTGATGCTGGTGGCTACAGGAGCGAATTTGGAGCCTGGCGCTATACTGTATTATGAATAGGATTTTTTTTTTTTGACGTAAAAAAAAAAAAAAAAGGATCATGTAGACAGGGCTAATATTTTAATACCAAAATGATGAGGCTCAGAGTAGCAGTTACAGAGAAAGGGACGACAATATTCTAATGTAAGTCAATGGGAGCCAGGGTCAGTAGGAGCCACATTTAGAACGCTCTGGCTATCGCGTTAGTTATGTCCATTTATATACAGTCTATGGTGGAGACACACTCTGAGGTCAAATTTTCAACATTAGATCAACAAAAACAATGTTGAAAGTTAAGATAGGAGTTAATGTAGGTTAAGGTTATGGTTTAAATAGATTAAGGTTTGGTTGGTAATGTACATTGTAATTATCTTTAAAGTTAGGATCAGTCTCCAGGAAATGAATGTCAGTGCAGTCTTCTGTCTATCTTAAAGGGACTGGACTTGAAACAAGGGAGTGATATTAAAAACATTTAATTGAATTGTGTACAGTCAATGCTCACAGGCTTTTTGTATTCAACACGCATGCATGCACGCACACAAAACAATTATTATGAATTATGAAATTCATTTAGGACTACAAAAAATACATGTCAGGCAGGACAACTATGGGAGTAGATTGACATCTCTTTGATGGCTAAATTCATATCCAAAATCTTCCCTTGAATCTGGATCTTTTCTAGGCATCCAGTCAAGTACTGACTTCCAGTGTTATCTTCACCTTCAAATACAGCTGCATGTCACTAAACAACTCCATCAGTTTACTGATCTAAGTTAAAAATTAAAATCTCACCTAGAAGACCTCCGATGGAAAGGGAACCTACTGTCCAAATGTCTGAATACCCAGCGCGGCTCTCCTCACTCACTGATATCATGGCCTTGGACACAATTCCATCCAGATGCACCGTTACTACATCAGTCAGAAAGGTGACCATCAGCCTCCTGAAAGACCCCTTGATGATGATTTTATTAGACCCGAGGGTGAGAATGACCTACATGACAAAAACAGTATCATGGTGCAGTAGCTTTATATTGTCCATACAATGACAACATATATGTAATAAAACTACTTTAGTTTAAATGCATACATTTGTACTTTTATCAGCTACTAGATGAAAAATTGGCTCTTGACCAGGGTTTTTGATGCTGCAAATGGTCCCCTCCATCTCATTAATATTTCCCCAAAATTCAAGGGTAATCCCTTGTTCTGGTTGTTTGGGGAGAACTAAAAAAACAAGATAGATATAGATTAGACAGTATAGGTTATACATATTTTACTAGCTGACTCAGAAGTACAATAGAATTATACTACTATACTAAATAAATACTTCCTCCATGATCTGTGAAAAACTTGTTGCTGTCCACATAATACAAAGCAACAGTATTGAATGTACCCACCGGAAGAGTTAAAAACAGCAAAGCCTCTGCCAGCAAAGTAACTGCCAGGTTTGATGTTTTCATGGCAGGGCCACATCTCTTCCTCTTCTGTCTCCCAGGACGTACTCAGATTGAGCCAGTTGCCCTTCCGCACACAGCCATCCATCTGCGGCTTATACTTTGATGAGACAAATATGGGTAATTTTAATGTAAGTTTTATAACAGTTCATTTGAATTTAAATGTATTTTGTTCATTTATCATGGACAATGCACATAAAAACACTGAGCTACACAAAGAGGTCATGTTTGTGCCAGGTTATAGCAGAATTGCTCATTTCCACCTTCAGTCTCTGGACAGGTTGATGTCATAAATGGCGTACATGGCAATAAAATAAATCTAATGTATATTAGTACAATCATTCATTCATCCACACTATTTACATATTTACAGATCATGTTGCTGCATTGATACCAGGCAAATTAATGTGTACAAGTTTGTTTGGTTAAAAGCCATTGTTTGGCATGCAAACGTTTCATAATTTGCACATGATATAATATAGTTCATTGTGTTTTAGTGATATTACATTAACAGAGTACCTGAACAAGCAGCTTTTCTGTATTAATCAGGATCCCACCAAGAGCGAGTCGGAGTCCACCAGCAAGGGTCTCTTCTTTCGCTTTGGGCTGTAAGCCAACTACCAGGGGCTGTGTCCTGTCAACTATCAAAACCACAAACTTTCCTTGGTTGCTCACTTCCAGCTAAGAGTAAAAGAAAAAACAAAATGAAATCATAATGAAATATAATGTTCTGTCTTGTCATTGTTCCACAAACGTACAGTGTGCCATTTGCCATCATTAAGTTTGGTGCCTCCTGCCACACTGAGCAGCATGTCTTGTTTGCTGATCTGCATCAGTGGGAACCCTTCTTTTAAGGACAAAACAAACCAGTCCTTCCCACCCTTGGTGTCTCCATAGAAAAGGGTACCTTCTGGGTCAAATGTACGCAGCTGAAATGTTGACTTTATACTGAAAGAAAAGACTTGTTACAATCTTGGTCTGTCTCCCAAAACACATGTTTTTATGTTTGTAATATAAATTAAATTGAAGTTGTCTTGAAGTCTTGAGACATACTCGGTGACCTCACTGAGGTTTACTGTAATTTGGATCAATGGCCTCCACATGTCTCTGTCTTGGCCAAGATAGAAAACTCCTGCTCCAGAGACTTCTTTCTATAACAGATTTGTTTATACTTTTTTTCATTATCAATTCCATGATATTCTTCACAACTCAGTGGGAAGCTGCTTGTGCATCTTCTGTTTGTGTTTTCAAAACATACCTTACCCCGGCTATTCCCTTGTCCATGTGCGACTTGTCCCAACATCCCCAGAATGAGCAGCAGACCCCCAGCTATTGTTTTCCCATTCTGTCCCATTCTTGAGCCTTTTTTTCCAGACATTAGTCCCTAGTGTCCACTCAGCCAAGCCCTTTAGGTGTCCTGCTGCTGACTGTGAAGCAGCCCTGAGTGAGTTTGACACTGTGTCCTGGAGTACAGAGGGCACACGGGCATGGGCGATTCAAATTATTGATCTCAGGAAGTCATGTTTTTGTGGTAGTGTTATTTTACAGTTGTCCATGTGTATATGTGAAAAGGCCTATGAAAAAATGCAGTGTGGGCAAACTGTAAATGTGGTAGACATTTAAACATGCATGTAGGAAGATTAATATTGTAGCCTATGTGAGACCCAATCTAGCTGTGCTGATTCATTTAGCTGGAGAAAACAGTAGGCCGGGTGAGTGACCTGAGTCCAACCACAGCGCTGTGTTTACCCATGACACAGGAACCTTGAATCACCACTGTGCAGTCTATTTGAGCAGGTGGCTGCGGATACATGAATAGATAGGGGGCTTAAATATTTATATATGTGTGTGGCATTCCCCATAAATACAAACAGACACTTTAACTCAACATTTAAATATAGCATGGTTGGTGGGGCCTGGTGCATTGTTCTGGGCAGCAGATCTGCTTGGACTGCTGCTCCCACGACCCAGAAATGGAAAAAGCGGAAGAAGATGGATGGATGGAAAATGAAACTTATGTATTGATCTCTTGAGTCACTGACTGAATAGTTGATTGCATTCACAGAGTTTGACGCAAAGCCCACGTTAATAAGAAAAATCATAATGCATTGGATTTATATAGCACCTTTCAAAGCGCTTCACTGTGTATTATTCATTCACTCCACACTCAGTGGTGGTAAGCTGCTACTGTAGCCGCAGCTGCCCTGGGGCAGAATGATAGAAGCGAGGTTGTCAATCTGTGCCACCAAATTCAAACTAGGTGAAGTGTCTTACGTAAGGACACACCGGTAGTTTCCAGTTAGCCATAGCTGACCCTCTGGCATTTGGTATTCTCAGCGGTCTCCCATCCTAGTACTCACCAGGCCCCATCTTGCTTAGCTTCTGAGATTTGATGAGATCAGGCACCGACAAGCAGGTGCTGTCACATTACGAGACAAGACGAGATCTTTACTTCAAGCCACTAGGTGTCAGTAATAACACACCAAAATGTTAGCCCATGAACATCGGAGTCAATCTTTGGATATGCACACATTTTGCCAAATGTTTTGGCAAATAATTTGCTGTAGACATTGATGGTGAATTACAAATAATAAATTGGATTACTCAAAAAGTCACCATTACAAACACATAGCTTATTTTACAAAACGTAGTCTTAAATATCAATCTAATCAAAAACATTTTAACTTGATTTGGATCAGTTTAAGAGAAAACCTTATTTTGATTGGTCATCAGGTTAATACTTTATTTTGCTTGATTGCAGCAAGTTGAAACAGTAGACATAAACAAGGAGGACAGTTATGTCAGAAAAGGAGACTACAGACTTTGGGGAGCTGTGGCTACAAGCCTTTGTATCAAATCTAAAGACAAAGTCAGGCAACATTAAAACATCTTTAAAAATAACATTAACATACTCTGTGAGCTCTATATGGCACAGTATTACCCTAGACATGTACACAATGCCACACAGCCCTACATCTACAGCTTCAGAGCAAAGCCATAAACTCTCCATATTATAATATCCGTTTTCAAGAAAACGTTCATTTACTTTTGAAATTTCTTTTGCCACAACAAGGCACCTTAACACTTGAAATCTGGAAATCTTCTCACCATAGATAGTTATCAAAGCAGAGGCACATTCATTTCAACTAAAACATACAATTAATAGTTTATATGACCACCAGATTTCAATCCAGTCACTACAATACATCATTTTGCATGCTTTTGGTCTGTATGATAACAGGTGAACTATGGCATAAGAAATGGTCCAAAATACAACATGTGCATCTACAGGAATGGCTTGAGATATTATATTAGATACATCAAGGCTTTATACAATGAGATAAACCCTCAAAATGAACAACACACGTGGACCATGTATTACTGTATTAATGCTCCTTAGTAGGTCTGTTTTGTCATTCAATCAAAAAAGGCTTGTAACCATTGTAAAGAGAGGGCATTTGTGCTCCCTTTGGTCACTGTGTTTAATTCCTTTTCAATCCAAAAGCCATCCCAGTACCATCACACATGTCTGTATACTTATCAAACAACAGTGAGTGAACTTAGATATGAAAGTCTGAAAAAAAGAAACTTAAGCGTACTATGTCAACCTTGGTGAGGATATACATGTTTAGGAAGCAAGTGTTGCTCATGCTTTGTGGATACAGAACCAAAGTTTCTAGAACTACTGTTTATATGCATACCAGATATTATACGACTTTAACTGGTTATTTGTATCAAATAATATAAAAGACTGATTCTAGCATCAATGCAGCTGTGCTGTACTTCATTAACCTCACGACTAGATTTACATTCATTATTTTAGGTTCATCCCCTTTCCATCAGGTCAGGGGACTAAACAACATTAACAAACAGTTTAACAAAAAATATAAACAGATTAAAACATGGAACAAAAAGCCGTGGGACACATCGGCCCCAGTTCTCCGCCTCGCCCTACACTGCCCTAAACAGGAGGGCAGTTTGTCCCTGTCCTACAGTTTTGTGCCCTTGTCTCTGCAGAAAAACCTCAATACCCTGAATTCTTTTTCTCCTTCTTTAATTATTGTCATTGACTTCATCCAAGGAAAATGATCGTTCCAGCAAAATGAAAGCTATTCACAAAATAAAGGCTGACTTGTAAATACTATTTTAAGTCATAGAAATGAGATGATAAAAATGGGAGTGCAATGGTCTATCAGTCGTATTTCTTACCCAGTGACCAGCTACATATCCAAAGCAGCTACTAGTGCCCCATTTAAGTGGGCACCTTTTTACTATTTGGTGCACATGACACAAACTATGGTGAATGCTTTAGAATTTATCTCATCTGTCCAGCTCCACTGAGACGTCATTGTCATGTACTTACTCAGACTAACATTTAGATGCCCTATGCACAACACAGTAACCATTCCTACTAAAAAGCAGGAATTTGTGTGTGCCTTCAAACCACATGGAATGATAAACTCATTCATGAAATCCCCCCTTCATTCACAGTAATGCACACTTCTATTATGCACTAAACCTGCCCAAGCCCCACTCGGTATGCACAGATCCCTTTATACTTGTCCATGTACAACATACAAGTATTGTCATTGCTTAAAGCCTCACATTGTTTTAAGTGAAGACTTGTGTTTTGTCTAGTCGTGCCCACACATGCCACTCTAGAAGAGCCTCATTATGCAGTGACTATAAAGGGAAGCTGACTGAACTAATGTTTCACACAACACACACCCTGTTAGCAGTTCATATTTGTATAATATAGATAATACAGCAAGGGAAGATTCATCAAGCTTTAGGACTATTTCACACTACAGAATGACAGGAGAGACTGGTGCAAGGGCAAGCAGGAGTAAAGTTTCACTCCTCTAATTAAGTGCCTAGCTCAGATCTACTGAATACAAGAGAGGAGGGGTCCTGCTGCAGTGAGTCCACACCAGTCATGTCCCTCCAAAATGGACTACATCTGCTCGGTGTGTCTTGTCCTATGGTTTGCTGGTGCTATCCCGTTGTTTCTTGCCTTCGCTGCTGCCGGTACTGTAGAGGGTAGTGTTGGCCACAAGGGGGTGTGGTGCTGCACCCATATAGGGCCCAGTGGCGTAGTTAAATATGGCAGGGAGGAAAGGCAGTGGTTCTACTTTGTCTCCACCAGGAGCCATCATGTTAAGAGCAACTGGAAGAGCAGCTAAGTTGTAGGGGTAGGCCAGCAGCTGGGGTCCATACAGCAGAGGGTAGGGATCTGGGTAGAAGGGGATTTTGCTCAAGTCTGCTCCATTGGGAACAACCACTTTCCCCAATGTTCCAAAAGGAAGTGTTCCAGAAGGATAGGAGGGCACGAGTAGAGTGTCATCCTGCTTTTTATCAGAGCGGTAGCTGTCTGGTACTGTGAGTGGTAGAGGGTATTCCTGGTCGGGATAGTCCTCCACCTGTTGGAAATCTCTTGAATTGTCCTGGTTGTCAGTGTCATGTGAAGCCTGTGGAGCCCTGGGGAGGGGCAGAGCATGGGCAGAGGGGCGGTCAGCAGCTGCCCCATCTGGCTGAGAGGCGTGGCGGGTGGGCTCAGCTGGTTGTCCCATAGCAGAGGGAGTTAGACAGGGAGGCTTGGGAGTATGTCTGTGTGCAGAGTTGCCATTTACATTGTTTAGAGTGGGCATGTGATGGGGGGACTGCACAGGGCTTAAAGGCTCCTCTTTAGGCACCAGTAAAGCGTTGTGGTTGTCCTGAGCGTGCTTTATAATTCTAATCTGCTGCATTCTCTGTTTCTCTCTTTCCCTTTCCCTTTCTTTTTCCCTTTCTTTTTCTAGCTCTCTCTCTCTGGCGCGTAGGGATGACATGGTTAAGTCTTGTGCTTCGTTGGGGGACTCACATCTCGACTGAGGCTGCACTCTGAGATGGTGCACTAGGGGTGGGTCCTCAAAACTGGAGTGCAAATACCTATCCCCCCCTTTTTGTCTGTCTCTGTCTATAATGACCCCATCCCGGTTCCTGTATCCCGTCTCAGAGGTGGGAGCCGTTGTCATGGAAACAGGCGGTAGAGCAGCAGTGGTGATTCTGGTGTTGTTGGGACATTGCACAGGACTGGGCAGTCTGTGACACTGAGCATCTAAGTTTTTCTTACCGGGAGTACGATAATCTAGGCATTCGGAGCCATTCATGATCAAGACACTGTGCGTTGCTGGGGAAAAGTCTGGTTTACTAGGTGTAAGATTAATGGGCTGATCTAACACAGGGTCATTTTGAGGGGTAGGTTCTCTAGCTATTTCTTTGGGCTCTGTAAACACACTTTTCTCAGTAACTTGAAGCTCGTTAGACTGTTTGCTCGTACCATTCTGGATCCCATGCTCATTCGAACTAGCTAACTCAGACGGTGTATAGTTTATAACTGAAACCGAGAGGGCTAAAGGTGCCGGCTCCTTCTCACTGTGCAATTCTCTGCTAATAATTTGTGTTTTAGGTTCTTTGTCATCTCTCTCGGGGGAACTACTTAACTCATGGCGCCGGATATGTCTGTTTAAAGCTGACGACGTCTTGCACACTTTATGACACTGTGGGCAAGTGTGCCGAGATAGCGCTCTTCTGCTCAACCGACTTGGACTAGAAATACGATCTACGGCATGAGAGGCTTTATCTTCATCATATTTTGTGATAGCTGGCACTTGGTTAAGCCTGGCTCCTTCAGTTGGATCAGTAAGTGCTACTTTAGGGGCCACTAACTGGGAGGGGGACTCCACAGGCTTGGGATGCTGGGCTTTCTGGTGGTCTTCCAACTTTTCGGTGGATGGGAAAGTGGCCCTACAGAAGAGACAGACAAACTCCAGCAGATGGCTTAGCTCATGTTTGTCCCTCTTCCTGGTACTTGAGAACCAGCGTCCACATGTACCACACTCTGCAGCATTCCCATTAGTCCAGGGTCGCCTTTTGATTGCAGTTGGGGCAGTTGAGGTAGACTGAGAAGATTTTGGGGGGTCAAGAATAGGGGGAGGTGTTTTAGCCTGGACTTCCTTAACTTGCTCATCTGAATCTATTTCCTTCTCCTTTGAAATTGAGAAATCATACTTTTTCTTTTTACCTCTTTCCTTTTTAGCTTTTGACATTTCATCAGCTCTATCACTTATTCCTTCCTCTTCCTCATAATTTGACTTTTCTGTATCTTTTGTCGAAAGGTTCTTGAGTCTGTCTCCCCTCCTTTTAAGCCGCAAAGAGCGCTTGAATTTGAGTTTTCTTTGCCAGGTCTTCACTCTCTGCAGGTGTGCTTGGACCTTTCTTTTAGGCTTGTAAGAGTAGTACGGTCTCCATAAATTGTCCTCGTTGTCATGATCACTCTCTTGCTGCTCGCGCACCTCTTGACGGAAGTAGTATTCTCTGACTGCATCTGGGCTGTAATGCTTCCTCACCTCCCCTTTCTCACGTGTTTCCTGTGCATCTAAACTAGCCCTGCGGTGTTTGTGGTGATGGTGGGAGTGTGAGTGTCTGGAATCTTTAACCTCTTTCCCAGATGATGTGTCACTGCGTTTGTTTTTAGGAGGTGAAAGACTTTTGTCTCGCCTAAGGTCTGTCTCTGAAATGCTGCGCTTCACTATAGCCTCCTCCCCGATGCGTACTGTTATCTGGCACAATGGCCCTGCATCTTTGCCCTGTGAACTTATAGTTGGCAAATGCTGTTTTGAAGTGCTTATTTCACTTTTACTATGCGACTTATGTGATTTGTGTAATGATTTTGTGCCGGTGTCTGTGTCTCGTCTGCCTCTCGAACCATCATCTGTTGTATCTGAACTGTCTCTAGGTCGCTTTCTGTGATTTTCTAGACTGTCCCTCTTCTTCATCGACTTGGGGCTGTTTTTGTGTAAAGTTTGGCTACTACTTAAAGATGAAGAGCAGTCTGTTTTGTCATTTCCAGATGTGACCTGATTGCTGTGCACAATGACAGAGGAGGACACAGATGTGCCATGTACTATTACAGAGGGTTTTGTGTGGCCATATGTTATCACAGAAGGCATGTTAGTATCTGGGAATCTAGCTGTCTTGGACATTTTGGTTCTGCTGCTACTGGACATTTTAAAGCTGCCACCTGCTCTGCCCTGTTCAGACTCTGCCTCCTCACTGTCATGTTTTTTAATGGGAGACGTGTCTGTCTGAGAGAGTTGTGGTAATCCAGAGTGGTCTCTTTGCTCAGCAGGCGCAGTAACAGGGAACCTGTCGGGGAAGTCATCGGGGTCGGGCTTCACAGTCTGAGGATGGGCCCCACTCAGGAGACTCTGCAAATCTCCAGGGCTCAGAGCACAGTCCAGGCCAGGCACAGCAAGAGAAGGGTTTTCAGCTGATTGCAGCAGCAATCCATTATGCAAACTGTCACTGTAGGTCTTATATGGTCTCTTTTGGGAGCGCATAGGGAGAAGGCGGTAGAGCTTCAGGGCATTTGCCTTCTGCTTATAGCCTCCATTAGCTGTCTTTTCACTGGAGATGAGGCTGGGGTTAATGCCATGTATGGTTTTCTGGTGTGTTTTCAGGTTATAGTATGTGGCAAAGGCATCCCAACAGAAGATGCACTGGTAGCGGCGCTCCCCTGTGTGCCACACTTCATGCTTTGTGCGGTACTCGGCTAAAGCAAAAACCTTATCACAGTAATGGCACGGGTATTTGCGCCGCCATGAGTGCACGTTGGAGTGGCGTTTGAGACTCGACAGGGTCATGTAGGAGCGCTCGCATACAGAACAGAAGTAGATGACATTGCCATCTACAACCTTTACAAAATGGTGCTCATCACCTGCTAGTAGCTCTGCGGCCGCTGCATCATCGCTTTGGATTCGTGCCAGGAGATTCTGTGCTTTCTTTCCTGGCCGTGCTTTAGTGATGTCCGCCTGGGCCACGATTACCCCTCCTTCCACCCTCACCTCTCCCTCCTCCAGGGGCTCTTCTTTGGGATGCATGGTGAGGGCAGGAGGGCCCAGGCTACTGGAGGGGAGCTCAGGCACTCTGCAGGAGGCCTCGTGGGACTGCAGCCTCTTGCTGTGGATGAACACTTTACCACAGTAGCGACAGCTGAGGGCGCGGCTGCCACGGTGCAGCCTCATGTGGACTGTGAGGGAAGCGGCGGAGCTGAAGAGCCGGTGGCACACACCACATATGAGTTCAGGCTTTAGGCTGTCTGAGGGGGAATAGGAGGATGGATGGGATGGTGCAGTGTGGCCTTCAGAAGGAGGAGGTGGGGGTAAAGGGGGAGGAAGATGCAGAGGAGGCGGGTGAAGACTTGGACCATGAGAGCTCCCTGGTTTGCCAGCTGGTCTCTTGGTTATTTTCTCTCTTCCCTCTGTGTCCCCAGGCCTGTTATAAGCTGAGCCCAAGCTGAAGAGGATCTGGGCAGTCTGAGAGGCTGTAGTGTTGGGCAGCTTGTGTCGTTCATCCCATACATCCCCTCCGTAACAGCCCTCCAAAGCCCCACTGGAAGACCTTGGTGGTGATCTATGGAACGGAGTGTCTGGGCTCAGTTTAGAGCACTTGAGTGGAGGCGGGGATTTGATGTCCTTTCTCATAAGTGTGTGAGCAGTCATTGGAGAAGAGGAGGAGGAAGGAGAGGAGGACGGAGAGCTGTCACGCCTGGGAGGCTTAAAAGGCCTGTGCTTAACGTCAGTGGTAGAATCCAGTTTCCATAGCGCCCCCTCGTCTGAGCATTTGGAGGTTTGGCGACGCCGTTGTGGAGAAGGAGAGGAGGAAGTGGAGGAACTACGACAGTGGTTGGGAGATGTCAGAGTCAGGGGGAGTGGGGCAGCACTAAGTGGAAAGCTGAGGGTGATTTTTGCATTTTTAGGTCCATCGGGCATGTCCTCCAGTCTGTCCTCCATAACAACCTCTCCCCGAGCCCCATGTCTTTTAGCCTTCATCTCCACAACACCTCCTTGTTCCCTGTTCTGGCAACAGAATGTGTTTTTTGATTCAGTAGAACTCAATGTCCTGAGCTGTAGGACAGGTATGCAAAGCCCCAAATGACAGCTTCAGTCTGTGGTACTTCCTCTGTTGCACTGTGTTGTATGTGGCAGAAGGGCTGTAGGATCCAGGTGGTCGTGGCTTACATAAGACTGGCCCGCATGCATGGGCTCCCACACCTTCTCTGGCGACACCATGACCAGCCTTCCCAATCTGAAAGAGAAGCGAAACCATAGCATTAGTCACTATGTAAGTGTAATAGAAAAACAAAAGGTTTTACAGATGTGATACTCATTGAGCACTTGGAGCAAAAGAACCTAATGCACCCAAAAAGGCTGCACTCTTGTGGCTCTTACTGTCAGGACTGGTGAGTGAGAGGGGAGAAAAGGGTGAGGGCAGGAGAAGGAATGAATCTGCGGCAGTGCTGGTTTAGATTTCAGTGTGCCACAGCCAAGTCTACAGAATGACATTCCAGAAATCTATCTCACCCTCGTCCGTAGCATTCTTTATACCTAATTAGAAAACATTTAGATTTAAGCAAGATTCCCTTTACAATAAAGGTATCCACCAGCATCCACATTCTAAATAATACCCTGGATTGACCCTGTTTACTATTTGTGCAAGAGTCTTGTTAGCATTGCTGGCCCTGGCATGAATTTGCCATGCATGACTCTGACCATTATTTGTGAAGGCAAAGGCAGCGGGGGAGCAGAAGAGGAGGATTGCATGTGTGCGCACAGCACATAGAAGCTGAAAGCTTAGCTGAGCTGTGGACAAGCTACGGGACAGACTCATTTCTATTTCAATATGACTGTGGTTGACATAGTTCATATGCAAAGGATATCTACAGCCTGATGAAAAAGGCCTTATTTTTGTTGTATTCTACCATCAGAACAGAGACAGTATGAGGCCATAATGATGTGATGAAAAGAAAAATCCTCAGTCATGCTTTTCTGCCTACGTTTTTAAGCAGCAAAGCAGCCAGGAAGGCAGGCCGCTGTAAAATTCCACAGGCAGCCCTGAACAGGCAGAAACTAGGTCAGCACTGTTATTGCAGGGAGAAGAGGAGGGAGGAAAAAGGGTGAGGAAGAGAGTGATAGAGAGTGTTGGAGCAAAAGGGAGAGAAAGTGTGGAAATGAGGGAGACAATGAGGGTGTCAGACAGATAGGAGCCCTGAAAATAACAAAAACAAAAATCATATTTAGTGCATACTGTAGCTACTTATTGTTGTATTCGTGTTAGTGCATGCATTTTGGGCCAGGTTATTTTACTTGGAAATCACATTCAAATCCGAAAGGAAAGGAGTGCAAGATGTCTTTGAACACAATGTACAGGTGCTAACTACTGGGTTGAAAGATCTTAAGTAATGACGTTGTAGTGTAGCTAGACCACAGTATATTTGACTGGATATTATAGTCCTGTTGCACTAGCCACGTTCTGTTCTATTGCTCTGAAATCAAACTATCGTCAGCTGCAGTGTCTGAGATAGATTTGCAGGAAATCCCTTATGGAGAGAGCACTCTGCTACAAGTGGGTGGACACACTGAGAGACAGCACTAAGACTAAAGATTTCACCATCTCCTCTGATGCCTGCGCCATGGACAGGGAAGTGCGTATGACGCCCCCTCAGTGTTGTTCTGTATCTCCCAGTGACGCACACACGCTACAGAGCCTACACGACATTGTCTAAATATGACGGATAGCAAATGTGCTATTGGCTGGAGCTATATAAGGAAAGAGATATTATTAAAATGTCTTAATAAAGAAAGCAGCCACATTCCCAGAACTCTGTCGAAACCTGACAAAAAAGAGCTAACAAGATTAATGCAAACTGCACTTAAATAAATCCTTAAGAGTTTTAATAACCCAATGGATGACTAACTACAGACACATCCACTATTCTGAGGACGACTGGAAACAGCACAGCTAAAGTTGCCTTGTACAACAGATACACAGAGTTGGCTGGTGCCGCAGCTCGAGGCCTTGAACCAGCCATTTGAGCAATCTGTTTGTTTCTCACTGAGGCTGGTGCTGCCTGACAAATAACAATTAGGAGTCAGTTTGCACGCTTTTTCACATGCACACTTTGGCCAGTTTGTTTCTGATGGTCTGTCACTGAAAATGCTTCAAATAAATAACAATATTATCTTATGAAACTGTATGGCAAATGTGTTAATTTAATAAAAGCAGTATATTTTTAATTCGGATTTGTATACCTTTCATCCTTTTTAAGACATTTATTTAAAAAGCAAGTAAACTGTGTAGTAATGTGGAGTTTGTGAAGCACTAGGCCCCTCATGATAACATATTGATATATTGCTGAAATAAATATAGACGATAAATGATAATATGGAAACTTAATTTATGCCACTGCCACAATAACCCAAGAGCAGATTTAAACCACTAAAACTATTCTAAATCTACAATATTGTTGAAAAAAAATAATGAGCTATTTTGTTTGCACCTGTAATGAGTCATAGAAGTTACTAATTCAACCTTTTACAGCGTAAATCATTTTCTTATAGCCAAAAAATAACCAAAAATATTAAATACTGCCCCCCAAAACATTGTTCCAGCTTTCATGTATTGAACAATAAGTCAATATAATAATAATCATGACAGGCCTATGAAGCACAACTACAGTATATTTTGCAGTAACTAGGGCATCTATGTGGGCTGAACATGGGGGGCCATTGTCTACCAGCCTGTGAGCCAGCTGCGAGAGGCATGACGGGAAAAGGAAGGTGTTGCCTAGTCCGAGAGAGGGGGCAGCCAGAGGGGCCCAGTCGATGCAGCAGCAGTTGGTCCATACGACCAGAGTGCATTGGTGTGTGGATGGGGGGACATCGTTAGTAAGAAAAAGCTAGTGAACTCTACGCAACCCCCCCGGCCAGAGTAGTGTAGGGGCGCCAGCCAGATGGGATAGGAGGAAAGAAAGGAGAGCTTGGATCCAACCTAGGTGTAGTGGGTAAGGCTGAGGTACTTTACTTTAGTGTGAACAAGGAGGTAACTTTGAACACATTTAAGCTATGATCGCATTTCACGGTTTCCTTGTCTTTCGGATCACTTCAGCATGATTGCCCCTGGCCCATGTACCCCTCTCACACCCTCTCCTCACATGTAATTGGTCATATCATGGTGTTTTGCATGCTACTTCATACACCAGTGAACCTGCCATGTCTAAAACCACGTACTCTCCACAGTCTAATAGTTCTCTGCATGGCGTATTTCCTATCATTTATCTCACTGGAAGAAAAATGGGACGTACTGAAGAAAGTATCTGGGCAGAAATACAACACTGGTGATACTTCTGAGGTAACTTATACATTTACATCTATAGACATGTAAAATTCTCGAGGGAGTTTTATCATGAAACTACCAAATAATTTTAATACCATGCTGCTTTAGCTGAAATAGGGACTTACTGATGTACTTTTTTTCAGTATGCAAATAACCTATAAGGTCAACACTGGTTCTTTCTTGTCATGTTAAGGCAAAACTAACGCTGCTAACTGCTGTACGCAAGCGACAGCCAGATGAACCTACACTTCCTATTGTCTGACCTATGACCCCTTTGGCACAGTGGATCATATTTTCCATACATTAAGCTCAGGGACCCAGCATGGCATCCATGGAAACCAGGAATGTGGAGTAGTTGGCAGCAGATGCTCTGTTGTTTTGGAAAGAAAAAAAGTAAGGCTTAGGGCAGGAACAACGGGGTTGGTGACATCAATATGCCCTCTGCTGCTGTATAAGAGAGCAGCACCAGCGCAAGAGCATGCTGGTAAAAATGAAGGAGAGACATAACTACCCCTCACAGCAAAAACACTTTGTTTACAGATGTTGAATATAATACACAACTTTTTGTCTAAGATAGTCAACCGGCTGTTAGTGAGTTGATGGACAGGGGTAAGGGAGATGGTCCACTAACCAACAAAGACTAAAATCACTTAATTTCTGTTCCAGTGAGGCCCCTCTTTTTTGTGAATCAACAGAAGCCAGAAGCTCTAATGAATTAAAAGTTTCATTACAATCCTCAAACGAGTCATTGCTTTTGAAAAAGAAGTGCGTGGTGCGACAGAGGGGAGGATGAGGCAGGAGAGGCCTGTTATTGGCACACACGCAGAGGCACGGCACATCCAGCGTAGGCACAAACACGCACACAAATGCCTTTCTCAAACACAGGGCATAAAAACACACACCCACCAACACAGCCTGAGCTCACGCACTCTCTAACAAGACCGCACAGAAAACAGCGTCACAGCAGCAAGGAAAAACAAGCAGCAAAACTAGTGAGCACAGCCTCTAGTCCTCTTATTCTGTCTGTCTCTCTCTCAGGAAGGCAAGCATAGGAGAGAACGTACCTCTGAAACCCTCCTGCTGCATCTCTGCCGCGATGTGGTGGCTCCCCTCACACTCCCTCTCTCCCCCTCGCGCTCTGTGTATGCGCACGACCGAGTGTGTCAGGGAGAGAGAGCACAAGGAGAGGCGGCGCACACATACACAGGCACACACATGCAGGCGGACAGCTCTGTGTGAAGACAGAGGGCAGGAGCGATTCTCACACTCAAACTTGCCTGCTCTCTCTCACACTTTCTACTTTCTGCCTCTGACACACGATTCTCCTTTACCCCCCTCACTCTCTTCTCTTCTACCCCTCTGCTGCTGAATCCAATCTTCCTTTTATTTGAAAGTGTTGTTCCCTCTTTCTGGACACATACACACAGTACTTTATATACACAAAGCCCAGTGATAGGGAGAGGGAGGGAGAATGGGAGAGCAGACAGGCAGGCAGGCAGGCAGGCAAGCAAGCAAGCAAGAGGACGCCATTTAAGCAGTTTGTTACCAGCACTGCAAGTCCCCAAAATGGCTGAAAACAAACAGGAACCACGCCAACTCACAAACTCTGTGCTTTAGGATGGACGAGCGGACAGAGGCGTGAGTAGCAAGTGAGCTGGGACGAATACAGGAAAGTATAGACAAAGAGGTAAACAGCTGGAGTCAAATGGCGGAGAGCAGCAGAGTGGAACAAGTGCAGCTCAGGAAAAAATTACAGGGGACTTTGCCTGGGTTGAAAAGTGCACTTCAACAAAGTAAGGGCCCTGGCAGCACAACATCAAGAATGCGTCAAAGTATGCCAAGGCTCGGATACTGTGCAGCCAAAGTCTTAAGAATGACTAATTTTGCAAACATTCTTAAGCAGTTCCTTCAGACTCACAGTGTCTACTAGTACAACACATATGCAACAGCTTTTCCTTCATGAAACTACTGCAATAGTTTCATTGATTACAACAACAATTAAACATCATCGACACAACATAATTTCATACTGATGGTTCTGGGAAATACACCATACTTGCTGTATTCAAAATATCAATATTTCATTATATCGGCACAGACTTCTTGGCAATACATGTATGGATCATAGACTGTGTATATAAAGGACATAGCTAACCCACTAGCCGCCGCGTTCCAAATAGGAAGTGAATATGGGGGCACATCCAGCTTCATCAACTCTGGCTCTGCTCTCTCTGTAACTGCTGCAGTGAGCATCATCATTTTGGTCTTAAAATGGTCGTATTAACCTGCTCTACATGATCCTGGTGTTTTTATTTCGCAATTTTGTCCATAAATAAAAGTTGTATTCCTAATATGGAACTCAGCTCCAAATTCTCTTCTATAACTGCTAGCCTCGTGATCTTCATTTGACTCGCCACACTCCCTTAGTCCGCTTCTATATAGAAGTCTGTGGTATGGATCCGAGGTGCTGTATCGTTATACTGTACTTCAAATCCATGCCATTTCATTATATACTGCTGAGTTATACACTTAACTACCTGCTAACTACTACTACTAGTACTGGGCTGAAAGGGTGACTTATTGTGTTCTGATATTAACAACATTGTAGACGTGAAATTCTGCTATAATTTAGTATTCTACACTTTATTTTACAATATTTTTAGTATTCTATAATTTAGTGCCATTTTTAGGAATATCCATGTTCCGTGATATGTATCGTATTGTGATGTACTTGGCAATCCACAGCCCTATATTGCTATCCTGTCATCAACATCTCAGTCAGTTTGATAATTCAGGCTCAGTGATTCAGTTCTGCAATAGTCATACATGACAAAAGCTACTTAAAGAATGAGATGCTTGGTAAAAGAAACAATTTACTCTGGATAATGATCAATGACTACTGGACAATTATATAGCTGTTAGACGTACTTTTCATGGTCAGTGACAATTCATCGAGACGGCAGACAAGTCAGAGTAAGTGGAGCGTTAGAGGTTCTAGCCCAGTTCTGCTACAAAACATCATAGATCCCACTGTCCTTTTGAGCAACGTTTGTGCCAAAGAGAGAGACAGGCCCCATAAAATCAGTGTGTATACAGATTTTAGTCCCTACAATGTGATAAATACTTCTCTCTCTCTCACACACATACACAAACCAGTTAGACCCACCAACTGAACCTTGTCGCCAGCTTCCCGCCCCTCCTCTCGGCCTTTCCCCCTTTCTCGTCTCGTTCGCCCTCATTGTACGCTGCCACACTTGTCGCCATGGGAACCTCTCTGGGATTGGGTGCTGCTCCTGTGACCTCTGGGGTGGTTTTGGAGTTGGCCAAAGTTTTTTTTTTTTCCCCCTCTCCTCCTTGTCCTCCTCTCACATGCCCTTCTGTGTGGTTTTGAGGCGTGCTGGTGTGAAAGAGTGAACTAGACGAGTGTAGATGAAAGTACAAATTAAAATGCAGCAGGACTATGATATTCAAATGGCGACCGTGTTTAGTAACTTCTGTTGGCCAAATCACTTCTTGTACTGTCCCTGGTCAAACATGATGGTTTTAATAACAATTGTTAACAATCAAAACAAGGGTAAAAAAGCAACTGAGTAAATAAATACTCCAGTTTAAAGTATAGAGTAAAAAGTTTTAAATTTGAAAATATAGCTACAAGATATGACAAACATAAAATATCTTAACTGGCCTATCATGATAATTACTATCATTCAATATATGAAAGCTGGAACTATATATTTTGGGGTGCAATATTTATTGTGTAAAATTTCTTTGCAATAGTGGGGCAATTTTAGCCATTTTTCTGTACTATGATGATTTTATGATTATTATTATTTATTTGTTTCCGCTTGGACCTTTTAATGATACTGTCTATTTAAAAATTGGTTTACTAGGATTACAGCTTTGTGTCAGTGGCATAAAGTAGTTTCAATTATCGTTTGTATCAGTATTTCTCTGTAGCAATATATCATGCTTCAAAATGTGTTATCGTGACAAGCAGAGTCTTAGCCGAATAATATGTATAGGTATCCAAGACCTTACTAATCAAGTATGGACTGCTGAGCATGCAACTGGTGCAGATACCAAGTGTTTTGTCAGCTTCATACTTTGTGGTTGTGCTGCAAAGTGATGCAATATATATTTTGCAAATGCATTGTATGAGGAAGCACTATGATGTTCAAGACCTACAAATAAAACTATTAAAGGGCTCATACTGCGCTATTTTCTGATCTATGTGCTGTAATGCTGTTTCCTCATCACAGGCATGCCTGTGCTGTGTTTTGTTTCATTCACACACACATGTTTAACACACAAATCCTGCATATTTAGGCTTAAACTGAAAACAGTCTGTTCTACCTTGTGATGTCATGTGGTAATACAGGAAATGGTTAATGGTGTTTTTAAACTCCATACATCTTCACTATAATCGTTTGCATAATGTCAGCGTTGGAGTTGCCAATCTCTACTGAACAAAAGGTAAAACGTAGCTGTTGAAAACTACCACTTCATGACATCACAAGGTGGAACAGAGCATTCTGACCTTTGGAGATGTAGACAGACTAATATTGCAGGATTACTCAAACATGTGTCATATTATGGTTTATAGATCACATGAGTCAATTTTACATAATATAGGACCTTCAACCTACTTAATATTGTGGATTATTTTGTATTTGTATTGTTTAAGAGAGTCAAAGGAGCACTGAGAAACTTTTCTGGATGCCGTCATCAGGCTAAATTACTGGTCAAATCTGTGGAAAGGCGAGTCCACCCACAATAAATATGTTTAAAGAGATTTTTAAACAGAAAAAACATCTGTAAATAAACACAAGAGAGGAACGTTTAATGCCTTGCTGCAGAACATTAGAACATTAGAACTCCAACAGAGAGATTACACAGTGTGACTTTGTCAGCTTTTAAAGGTGCACTGTATAACTTTTTGTTTGGCAGTCCATCACCTGTGATGTGTGTATATGTCATTGCTTTGTCTGGAATGTTCCACAGTATGATAATAAACAGCTATAGCTACCTTCCATTTATTCAGTTAAAGGTGAGTTATAGCTCAAAAATACCTAGAAAAACTGTGAGTGGGGTTGCCTCTCCACAGATCTGGCCTGTAACTTGGTTTGGTTTAGTCTCCATGAAGATAGAAAGGTTTAATACCATACTGTGAAACATTCCAGACAAAGCAATAACATCTCTCTGGAGAAAGGCATTTGACAGACCCTCCACCAGAAAGGTTACACAGTGGTGCTTTAAACAAAACGTTCACGAAAGAAAAACACAATTTAATTAATGGCTGGTGAAAAGTCCGAAGTTATACCAGAGTGTCTGTAAACATCCCTGGTGATCTCACAGAAGGGCTGACTAACCTGCTCTCCAGCTGACTTGGATGCAGATCAAAGTGGGGAGTGGACGAGGTCAAATGTCAGTGGTTTCTTAAAGAGGAAGCAGCAGCAGCGATTCCTGTTTCTGCGGTGTGGGAGCAGCCGTGAGGGGACGGGGCTGTAAAATGACACCAAAGCAAAAGCATTTCTGAAAGTACAAGTACAGATAAGTATGACAAATGTTTACATTCAGAGCCACATGCAGATTAGACTTTACTGCAGGATCTAAAAGGGCCCAGTCAATACGATGACACCTCTCAAGAAAGATGAGCGTGCAGTGGCATGTCTGGAGCTAATGCAGTGACTTTAAGAGTGTGTGTTCGAGAAATACAGTGCTACCTCACCTTACGAAAGACCCTACAAACAAAAAATCCAAATTACGAAACGCCTTCACGTTAAATTTTTGTCTCTAGATACGAAAGAAAATTCAAGTTACAAAACGCGAGAGCTCAAAAATTCAAATAATGCGCGCTCAGATGCCAGCCCCGAAACGTAAATACACTTTATCAACACACACGGGGTTAGGTTCCAGAAATAACCCGCAATAAGAGAAATCTGCGAAGTAGGATAACTTTATATTTTACAATTATTCTACATGTTTTAAGGCTGTAAATGCCTCACCCCACACATTATACACTTTTCTCAGACTTCTCACATTTCTTTTCTCACATTTCTCTCTCGTTTAAACACGACACGACTCCGGAAGCAGTGCGGAGACAGGAGCACTGCCCGCGAGGAGCACCGTGCGCGACGCGCACCAAGGAGCACCGAGCGCACTGAGGAGCAACGCGCGCACCGAGGAGCACCTCGCGCAGCACCGCACGCACCGAGGAGCACCGCGCGCACCGAGGAGCACCGGGAGCAAGGAGCACGCATCCCTAGTCCTGGTCTGCACAACCGGCACCGGGTCTGCGAGCACGCGATAGAACCGCGGCACCCGGACCGCGTCCTCTGGAGCCCGAGCCACAAACCAGCCGCACGACACGTGGTGGTTTAATCCTGGTTTAGTCCAGGTCCAGTCCACGTTTAGTCCTGGTCTAATCAGGACGCAGAACACAATGTTACACTATAAAAAAACAACAACCTTGGAACGGAAAGAACGGGGCTTGGAACGAATCAGGCCTTTTCCATTGAAATAGCTACTCAACTTACGAAAAATTCACGTTACGAAACCACTTCTGGAACGAATTAATTTCGTAAGGTGAGGTACCACTGTACTGTGAACTGTCAAGTTATAAGGATAGCAACAACGAGCTATTACAAAATCGATGTATAACAAGTAAAGAGGCATGTTCTGTGCCCACCAGTAATACAGATATAGTTTGTAATAGCTGGTTTAGTTGTTTCTGTTTTGCACTATATTCTACCATATTTTTTGTTATACTATTATTATTTTTATTTATTTCACCAAGAAAAGATAGCACTGATTTTAAAAACCTCTTTTTCAAGGGAGTCCTGGCCAAGAGGGAATAACATAGTTCATTCAAACAACAATAAAATGTCATGGATCAAAGATTAGGAAAACCAAGTCCATATTACTGAGGAAGTCTCTGAGGCTCTCATCTTAGATTTAAAAGCATTTAAGCACAAAAACTTTGTCAATTTCAAAGTTTTTGTGTGTTTTATGCTAAAGGAGCTGAGTGGACAAAGGTATAGTTATAAATGTGTTACTGTTGTTATTACCTTGATTTTAATTTATTTCACACTATTATGATTATTACCAATTGTTCTTTACTGTGTATATACAGCTGCCATGACAAGTGCAATTATGTTATCATCAAAAATTCTGAATATATGATTGTAATTCCTTTAACAGCCCCACTATTTAAATTTATATAGTCTCAAATTATAATGTTATGCATCATTTAGGGTTTCTTATACTACTGGGTACCTTAACATTAGTATTTCAGTGTGTAACTTAAAGCAGACTTATACAAAATCAACTTTTTGGAGGTTTTAACCATGCTATAGTTGTTTCCCCTTCTCGTGAGCTCTTGGTGTTGTATTTGGAGTGATTCGTGCATGTTTGAGTAATCTTTAATCTTATATTTTCTTAACGCCATATTGACGATTAACCTGTTTTCAGAGCACATCTCTCTGTACTCTCTAGTTAATAACTTGCTTTAGGCTTTCCATGTTACTGATGAGAGGCGTAAACAAATAATTATGGTAAGCCCTAAATATACAACATTCCAAATAGGAAAACAAAAATGAATACAGTAGTGTAGTAGTGTAGCGTTTTCATTCTATTTTTGTTTTTTGACACTCATTCTCTATCATAATCCTAACTTCCCATATGCACAAGGCTGGTTATGACTTGACAATTATTCTGGTCTTTCAGCCTTACATAATGGATAAATTTAACCAAGTATCAGATGACAGAAGTGGGTTTAATCACACAGCGCCTGACAGGTCTACACTGGGTAATGCTGAAATGAAATGAATGCATTGAACCCTAACAGTCATGTTTGTTTGAGCAGCAGAGGAGCTTTGCTGAGTCACACACACAGTCCCAAGGCACATATAGAAGATAATAGGAATGCACAGGGATATAGATGGAAATAAAATGAGACATAAAACTCACAGCAAGCAGGCTTTTTGTAATGAGGTCTATTGTAAACAATGCATAGAAGAAGAAAGAGGGGATAAGAAAGGCGATTTGAGTGTATTCTGCCAAAACAGACTAGGTGGAAATTCATTTGGGAGGGGTGCTTGATATGGTGTGGAGGTGGGGGCAAAGCAAGGGACAGGCGGCTGGTTTTTCCACTGCCAGAGAACTGGAGAGAAGGGCTAAATCAAATTAATTAGCTCCTTCATCTCCAGGCAGCTACTCAGGCATGCTGTACTGGCATAGGGAGACAGTATGGAGGGGGAGTGTGTGGCTATAAAAGAATAGGACAACGCCAGATAGGACATGGCGGAGGGGTGAAAAGCTTGCTGTCTATGTGCGCCATTCAGCAGGGCAGCCCGAGCAGGGAAGAGAGGGAGGGGTGCATAATTTTGTGATAAGCATGGGGTTGTTTTGCTGAACTGTAGCTCTGCTGTGAGGAGGAGGAAGTGGCTGCATGTTGGTTGTGCTGTAGCGCTTCAGGTCTTCAGTGTTTCCTGTTTCTAGACAGCCTGTAGTTTAAAGCACAGTAAACAACCCCTCTTTTTAGACGGGGATTTAAAATAGCACACTGACGATGTAGTCAAATAGAAACTGGAGGTAGACACTACAGAGTCAGACTAATCAAGTATGTGTATCATAATAGTTATCAGTGAAAAGAACAAAACAGACTTTGGCTAAACTATTTTAATACTATATAGTACTATACTATATCAATCAATAATAATGTAAAGATGAGAAAAAATTTGACTTGAAGATGAGGAAAAAATTGGACTTGAATCAAATAAAGGGTTGATTTTTTATATATATAATTCTGCAACACTGAGTTCAAAGAAAGAGGAAAAGAGAAGCTGAGGGCTGGTTACAAAAATAAAAGTGCTCATTGTGGCATACTGCCCAGACCAAACCTAGCTGCCCTGAAGAAGACCCTAGATTAGCTCTGTAAGTGGGCTGGCATGAGAGGAGTGGTTAAGAACAATTCATTTAGCACCCTGATTATTATAGGTAAGCAGGTCATTTTTATTTCAGACGAGTGAGAAAGACAGAAAATAATTTACAGACTACAGGAATGTATGAATGAATAAAGCCAAAAAGATGTAGAAGCAGGCACCTATGTTTGCCAAAACAAACAAAAAAGAGAACAGGACATTCACCCGACATGGTTTCAAAGAAAGCATGCCTCTGATATTGTGTCATGTATTTTTTTTAACTTAAACACCACCAGACAAAAATACTACTTTATGTTTTACTTTTTTTAACCATTTGTAATATCTTTGCCTTTGTAGAACATTGTAGAATAATGGGTGGTTTTCAGATTCAAAATACTTTAGTAAAACTAAAAACTAATTATTAAACTGTTTCTTATATTATTAGGCCTACAGCTGTCTGCCCATACACCACTCATGTAATTGAAGAGTCAACGAGAAATGTTACCTACTTAACATTACTATCATTTCAAATCAAACAGCCAACATTACATATTGTGCTGTGTGTACCTTGCTCTCTCCTCACTGAGCAGTTTCATAAGCAGTTCCCCATCAGCAGCCAGGGCAACACAGTCAACGTCATGTCCTGACATCATCAGACAAGAGCTCCCCCTAGTACATAAAGTAATTACCCTCAGGTAGGCAAACCCACCAGATAACTAAATAAGACAATGTTCGTTTACACAAGTATATACATGTCTGATCAGTGATCAAAAAGATTGAGCATGCCTGATCCTACCTTTTCATGGATAGCTTGCAGCTGGTGGAACTATGGCTATTTGATGTGACGCGTGCAAAAATGGAGCAAAACGCATTATATGTACCAGTAAATCTGAGAAGACTATTAATCTTACTCTATGGCCTCTGAAATGACCTCCCAGAACAGCAGTTGATTGGGGGCAGCCTATGGCAGCCTACTTCCATGCCGAGCCCGCCCTGCTGCTCAAAGTCGCTTCCGCACTGACGTTTTTGTTGTGCAATTCCATTTCAGTGCATTCTCAACACGAACCAGAGGAGGGCGCCATCTGCTGACATGATTACTTGGAGGAATCAATTTAGATAAAAAGATTTGACACGTTTAACACTGTAAAACATTTAACTTTTGTAGATCTTATATTGGTGTCAGTTTCCGTTAAAATTGTAAAATTGTTTCGTAGACTGATCCCTCCCAAAAGCAAGGCTGGCTATGTATTCATAAAGGTATTTAAACAATAAAAGGAAACAAACTCATTTTAAAGTTACTTAAATTTTATTTAAAGACCCTTTTCAATGATTACACATTATTTGAAAGAGCATGCACAGTCTGTCACACAAAACACAATTTTTATCATGATCATAACCACCAGGATCATAACAGTCCATCTACTTGAGTCATAGTCCGTATGTCTATGTAGGACAAATCACATGCATTATATCCAGACAGGGTGAGATTCAAGATAATTTAGGTCAATGTATTGACAGAATTAACAAGTAAAATTAGTGGAATATTTTTAAGTAAATTATCAATATAAATTGGTCACCTGGTTTAACTTGACAACTTGAAAATTACAATTCTCGACAAAGACTTTTTGCAAATATCCAAAGCTCTGAAATGGTGGCTCACTAAACTAAAAGGCTTACATTACACTAGTAGGATTACTTCAAATGGCTTCATTTGCCGGCGTTATCCCATTGCATTGTGGGTGACCCGAGCCACCCCTCACACAGCCTCTTTAGCCTCCTGCCCTCGGGGAGAAGGTACCGGAGTCTCGGGGCCCACTCCACCAGACTGTCAAACAGCTTCATCCACCAGCCCCCCCATATTGGCATAACCTGTATTCCATAAAAAGACATATCACTCTAGACACTTTAAAAACGGCTGCTAAGGACTACTGTTGCACATTTACTACTGGAATTTTACTACTGTTATTGCATTGGAATTACTACTGTTGCACATTTATTTTTATCTTAACTTCAATGCACATTCTATTGCACATTACCATTTCATTGCTGTATCTTCCATTGCACATTTTGATGCACACTGCACGTTTTTGGATATCTGTAAATAGGTATTTCTTTATGTTGCACTGCTTTCAGATTTTATATCTTTGATTTTAGTTTTAGGTTTTTGTCTTAGATAGTTTTTGTTGTGTTTTGTCTTTATATTGTATTTTGTACACTTTTTGTCTGTCTTTTTTGCACTGCCTGGCCAGAGAGAAACAAAATTTCGATTCACTGTATGTTGAACACATATGGCATAATTGACAATAAAGCTGACTTTGATCTCTTGGGTCTTCGATTCATGGATAGGGACAAAAGTTTACAGCAGTTTTCATAAGTTCGGCCGATGGACATATCTAGGTTATTTCGTTAGAAAAGAGCGGTGAGCTACAGCTACACTGAATAGAGAGCTGCAGGTGAAGTGACTGGAAAGTTAAAAAGTAGCAGGAATATTCCAGACTCCATCTTTCTCGTCTACAACAAGAAGCACGTCGCCACTCGCCGCCATGTTGATGGTCTCCAACAACTAGTGGTGGCTCGAACAGGCTTTAGAAAAGCGGTAAAACAAATAGTTGAATCGCATAAACCTCGATTTAGATGGATATCCTATTCGATTTAAAGCATAATAACAGACCAATGCTGTCAAAATATGAAATCTGCAAAGGCTGAGTTGGAGATCTTGTCACGTAACACGAGCCAGTTTAGGTTAGCCTAACATATCACCAACATCTTAAGCAATGGCAAATTCGTTATAAACCCAAAATACACTAACCAATCTAAACTTTCTACCTTAATGTACGTTGTAAGTGACAACGGTAATAAACTTAACCAATAATAAAGTCACGATCCATTGTTTTAACTAAGAGTAAAATTTCCGACAAATTGCTTAAAAATGAGTTACCAAATTTTTAAAAGGATAAACTAATATTTTGACAACTGGACTACAAAACGAGCCTATATAAAGTTTGAAGCCACAAGAATGTTGTTTTCAGTATTAAGCCTACAGCTAGTTGCTAACGTGCTAAACATGGCCTTAAACAATTGTACTTGTTTATAAGAAATTTGGTCAAATGTGGATTTTAGAACACGTTCAATCATGAGAACATGACAAATACAACACATACAAGCAAAAGAATGAAGTAAACCGTGAAAATTCACGCAATATCTAGACTTCAGGCTTATCCGAGACTTTCCTAAAGGCGCGTGGGGAAACTCCGCTTCTTTGTCCCGGTGAAGGCCGTAGGCGAATCCGCGGCTTGCTGCAAAATCCCAGAGATGCAAAAATACAAAAAATGCTGGCTCAAAATGTCGACGTATATCGCAAAAGACTATTTAAATAATTCTGTAAAAACTATTTTCAACTCATCCTTACGTGTATTTTAACAAACATATGTTGTTTTGTCTGAGAACTGAACAGGCCTCAGCACCGAGCCCCTTTTCTTAGAGCCCAGGCTTGGTGCAGCGCGAGACGAAGGGCAGAACAGAGATTTTTTTTATTTTGCTCAGAGGGAAGAAAATCACCTCGGCAAACATCGGCAATTGTCGGAAAGTGGGCGGATTTTGTTGAAATTATTCAAAACGAATGCTGTTCTATGTAGTCATTGGCTCTTTGATTCGTTTTACTTCATATTTATGAGTAAAATGGCCAATCCCAGTCGTTCAAAATGAATATTCATAAAATGTATGCAAAGTATTAGTAGAACCGCCTACTGTGTTTTGTGAAGCCAATAAAAATTAGTCTAAGTTAAACTAATGCCCGCCTTCGATTCACACTGGCCACAAATTACAAGCGTCCCTGTTGATTGGCTGTACGTGTATTAAAATTATTTATTCATAGACTGGGCCTGAATGGCCAATGAGCGTTTTACTACAGAGTAACAAGCTCCTCCCCCCAAAGAGGCAGCCCCTGCTTCCACGGCTGTGTAACCCCGTGGTAGCCACTCACTCTATAAAAGCAAGCGTTGGCCAGCTAGACTCTCAGAAGAGCTTAGAGCGCTCAACAGAGTACATCAGGAAAAGGGAGGAGAACGGTCGGTGGCCGTTCAACTTGGGAGTAAAGAAAAATAAATCGAGCATAAAGTCAGCCTACCACTGAGCTCCAAGGGACATCGCCTTCGGAGACTTTCCTGTCACCGTTGGCGGCCTGACCAGAGTCGTGGCAACAATTTAGAGGCTGTTCCTGCTCACAAAGCGGCGTGCCGACGAAGGACGCGTCTCTTTGAATAGACAGGATGCACGGACCGCCCTCCGGCGACAGCGCATGCCCATTGCGCACGATCAAGAGAGTTCAATTCGGCATCATCAGCCCAGATGAGCTTGTAGGTTTTTATGGGAATAATGGGGTTTTGTATAACTATTCCGATATACCGATCATACATTAACGGTGCACTTGTATGTTATTTAGAGGTTAAACGTGCCTTTACCTTGTTTATTTTTGAAAGTAAACAGTGTTAGCCTAGCATGCTAACGGTGTTTTCCGTGACCAACTAGCATCAGGCTAGGAGTTTGTAAACTATAAGCACAACAATAACACAACTATAAATATGGCTAACTTATGAATCAAACACACTTTATTTTTTATTGATTAGTGCAACGGCCCATACATAAGGCAAAAACTGAACTTGTACCACTGATGTAATTTGCTGAAATCTTTTGAAACAAAAAGTGAGGCCATTACCCCACAGGTTCTAAGTTGTAGTCAATGCATATAAATAAAAATAATTTGCAAATTTAGTTTGTATGTGTTTTTTATGCTGAACAAATATTTACTTTGTGAAGTAAAAGAAAAAAGTATCTGGCAAATCTTTGGATTGTACTAGCATGTATATGATTGAATTGGACACTTTTGTTCATCTCTTTTTAGAAACGGATGTCCGTTACAGAAGGGGGAATTAAGTACCCCGAAACAACAGAAGGTGGGCGCCCTAAACTTGGTGGCCTTATGGACCCCAGACAAGGCGTTATTGAACGGAGTGGGAGATGTCAGACCTGTGCAGGTATTGCACTGTTCAACTTTTAATTCTCAATTCACAGACTGAAAACCACTAATTAAGTAATATTTGAATGTCTGTATTTTGCAGGGAACATGACAGAATGTCCAGGCCACTTTGGACATATAGAATTGGCCAAACCAGTTTTTCATGTTGGCTTCGTATCAAAGATAATGAAGGTTTTACGCTGTGTCTGTTTCTTTTGCTCAAAGCTGTTAGTGGATGCAGTAAGTTGCTTTCCCCTTGTTTTAGGGGTAATAAAATATTTTCCAGGTTTGGTACTGACTTGTCCTCTTTCACTTCTCCAGAACAATCCAAAGATCAAAGACATTCTTGCCAAGTCCAAAGGGCAACCCAGAAAAAGATTGACACACGTGTATGATCTCTGCAAAGGCAAAAATATCTGTGAAGGTGGAGAGGAGATGGACAACAAGTTTGGAATGGAGCAGCAGGAAACTGAAGAGGACCTTACTAAAGAAAAGGTAATTGTTGCACTCAAGAGTGACTCCAAATTTACAGTTAAAAGCAAAATGTTGACTTGTTTGACTTTTTTTTTTGCATTACATAGGGTCATGGTGGCTGTGGGCGTTACCAGCCACGCATCAGGCGATCTGGTCTAGAGCTGTATGCTGAGTGGAAGCATGTGAATGAAGATTCTCAGGAGAAAAAAATCCTCCTTAGTCCAGAGCGTGTCCATGAAATCTTCAAACGCATCTCAGACGAAGAGGACATCATCTTGGGTATGGACCCGAAGTTTTCTCGCCCTGAATGGATGATTGTGACCGTGTTGCCTGTGCCTCCACTGGCTGTTCGTCCTGCTGTGGTCATGCAGGGTTCTGCACGCAACCAGGTACAGTTAAAGTTACAATATTTTAAATATTTTCATATATAACTAAAAGTCTAAATTAATTTAAATTAATTCTGCCTTTCTAAAAGGATGATCTGACCCATAAACTGGCCGATATTGTCAAAATTAATAATCAGCTCAGAAGAAACGAGCAGAGTGGTGCTGCAGCTCATGTTATTGCTGAGGATGTTAAACTTCTCCAATTCCATGTAGCCACTATGGTGGACAATGAGCTTCCAGGACTGCCCAGAGTATGTATACTTGTATCCAAAACTTTGTCAGTATGGAAAATTAGTACTAATGGCTTGTTTTTATTGAAGGCAATGCAAAAATCAGGTCGCCCTCTAAAATCCATCAAGCAGCGTCTAAAGGGAAAGGAAGGAAGAGTCCGAGGTAATCTTATGGGCAAACGTGTGGACTTCTCTGCTCGAACTGTCATCACACCTGATCCCAACCTGCAAATTGACCAAGTTGGTGTCCCAAGGTCTATAGCAGCCAATATGACTTTTCCTGAAATTGTTACTCCCTTCAACATTGACAGGTATGCCCTGCTTCTTGCAATAAAATGAGGTAAAAGTCCCTTTTTGCACTCAGTTATTTTCGTCTAACAGATTACAAGAGCTGGTGCGAAGAGGAAACAGTCAGTACCCAGGAGCCAAATACATAATTCGAGACAATGGAGATAGAATTGACTTGCGATTTCACCCAAAACCAAGTGACCTTCATTTGCAGATTGGCTATAAAGTAAGTTTCCATTGGCGGCAGTGGCGGTACATTACAATGCAATTGTGCCTAATTATGATTTATTTGATTTTTTTATTATTTTCTACAGGTTGAAAGACACATGTGTGATGGAGACACTGTCATCTTTAATCGGCAGCCTACACTTCACAAAATGTCCATGATGGGGCACAGAGTACGAATTCTTCCATGGTCGACATTTCGACTGAATCTCAGGTACTAAATAAGTCTTGGTTTTTCTGAAATATCTTGTTGGACAAAGGGTTTATGACCCCTTTCCTTCCTCCAGTGTCACCACACCGTATAATGCTGATTTTGATGGCGATGAGATGAACTTGCACCTGCCCCAGTCTCTGGAGACGAGAGCAGAGATCCAGGAGCTTGCCATGGTGCCCCGTATGATTGTGACACCTCAATCCAACAGACCCGTCATGGGTATTGTGCAGGACACCCTCACAGCAGTGCGCAAATTTACCAAAAGAGATGTCTTCTTAGAACGGGTATGAACCTGAATTAACCTGCCTGCTGTTCTCTCTCAACAAAATTGATTGTTAATTCTCACATTTATTCAGGGTGAAGTTATGAACCTTCTCATGTTCTTGTCCACCTGGGATGGTAAAATGCCCCAGCCCGCCATTCTCAAACCTCGTCCTCTGTGGACGGGAAAGCAGATCTTCAGCCTTATCATTCCTGGACACATCAATGTCATCCGCACGCACAGCACTCATCCAGATGATGAAGATAGTGGTCCATACAAGCACATTTCACCTGGTGACACAAAGGTACATAAATTGTTACATAAAACTTACTGCAGATCAACTACAACCAAGTATAACTGAGTTGTGTTATGAACCTCTGATGTAGGTTATTGTGGAGAATGGCGAGTTGATAATGGGAATTCTTTGCAAGAAATCCTTGGGAACTTCAGCCGGTTCCCTCGTCCACATCTCATATCTGGAGATGGGCCATGATATCACCAGACTGTTCTACTCCAACATTCAAACTGTGGTCAACAATTGGCTTCTTATTGAGGGTAAGTGGGGCCAGTGGAATTATGTGCTGAAATTGTTGCTGTAAGTGATTTCCTGTATTGACATTATCTTTTGATGCACAGGCCATTCAATTGGTATTGGTGACTCTATTGCTGATGCAAAGACATATCTTGACATTCAGAATACAATCAAGAAAGCCAAACAGGATGTGATAGAAGTAAGCATAACACTGTCATAGTTGCAGTTTTGAATGTTTACCGTAGAGGGTTAACTACATTGGTCTTTTTCCAGGTTATTGAGAAAGCCCACAATAACGAACTGGAACCAACTCCTGGTAACACACTGAGGCAGACATTTGAGAACCAGGTGAATCGTATTCTCAACGATGCTCGAGACAAAACTGGATCCTCTGCCCAGAAGTCATTGTCTGAGTACAACAACTTCAAGTCTATGGTGGTGGCAGGTTCAAAGGGCTCCAAAATTAACATCTCACAGGTAAATGCACTGTCAACACAAAGACATCTCATTAGGGCTGGGTGATTATGGGGGGAAAAAATCGAATTGAGATCTCAGCTATGTAACATAATATGCTTTTTGGTGATGCTGTTAGATATTGATTCAGTGCTTACCCGTTTAAAGCAGTTTTATACTCAAAATACACTTTGACCATTATGAGGAGTGGGTGGGTGGGTAAAACGTCCTAAGGCTCTGAGTGAGTGACAGGTGGAATAACCAATCAAAGTGAAGTATGAACTTTCAGAACAAGCAGATGACTTTATTTACCACTTAATATAAATGTATATAAAGATACTAAGTCTACATGAATCCTGATAAATCTTGAAATCATGATCTGGCTCAAAGAAAATCATGAATTCATTTTGCATATCGCCCACATAGATACCTACACCTCATTATTACAACACTGGATCTCAACATTAAAACTATTCCTCATTATTCAGGTTATTGCTGTGGTGGGACAACAGAACGTGGAGGGTAAACGAATCCCCTTTGGTTTCAAACACCGCACACTGCCCCACTTTATTAAGGATGATTATGGTCCTGAGAGCAGAGGCTTTGTAGAGAACTCATATCTGGCCGGACTGACACCAACTGAGTTCTTCTTCCACGCCATGGGAGGAAGAGAGGGTCTGATCGACACAGCTGTCAAAACAGCTGAGACAGGTAAGTACTTGGGAATGTTTGTGTCAGTCATAGACACTGTGTGTGGCTGGGCGGTTGGACAGAGCTAACCCGAAAGCCACCGTGTTTCAGATGGGAAGTGAACATGGGGGCGAATCTGAATTCGATTGACTTTACATAAAAAATTCTCACCTCTTTGTAACTGCTGCAGTGAGCCTCGTCATTTTAAAATGTTCATATTAACCCGCTCTGCGTTTTTTATTTCACTATTTTGGCTGTAAATAATTTCCTCTTCCTAATATGGAACTCTGCTCCAAATTTGCTCCTATAACCAAATAGCCAAACGCCACACTCCCTCAGTCCACTTTATACAGTCTATGGTGTCAATGGGATATGTCTCTTAAAAGTTATTTTAAAATTTGTTTTGTTATACCAGGTTACATCCAGCGTCGTCTGATCAAATCTATGGAGTCTGTCATGGTAAAGTATGACGGCACTGTCAGAAATTCAATCAACCAAGTGGTGCAGCTGCGTTATGGTGAGGACGGATTGGCTGGAGAGAACGTGGAGTTTCAAAACTTGGCAACAGTCAAGCCCTCACACAAAGCCTTTGAAAAAAAGTAAGTAAAGGCTGTTATAGATTAGCTGAACAAAAATAATTATTGCTTTAATTAACTTTATTTTGTGTATAAAGGTTCAGATTTGATTGTACCAATGAGCGAGCACTGAGGCGGACACTACAGGAAGATATCGTAAAAGATGTGTTGACCAATGCACATGTTCAAAGTGCCTTGGAAAGGGAGTTTGAAAAGATGAGAGAAGATCGCGATGTTCTCAGAGCTATTTTCCCTACCGGTGACAGCAAGGTTTGTTCAGTCATCATTTACTGGATTGTGTCAAATGTGTTCAATATTAATAAAAATGTATTTTTGTACAGGTGGTTCTTCCTTGCAATTTGGCTAGAATGATCTGGAATGCTCAGAAGATCTTCCGTATTAACACACGAACCCCAACAGATCTGCATCCATTGAGAGTGGTTGACGGTAAGAAACTGTTTCTGCAAAAAACTAATTCACAAAAGAAACAAAGGGGTAATGGACAGAGGGAGAGAAGGAGAAAAGGGAGGAGGCTAAAAATGAAAGTAAAAAATTAGAACCTCACTCACTTATTTTTCATTCTTAATTTTCTGCCCCTTTTTTCTGTTTTTATTACCTACCTACTCATACTCGTCACACTCGCGCGCACAAATACACACATATTCTTGTCCTGTCACCCTCTTCAAACCTTGATCTATGCACTCCCTCAAGTCAAAGTGTCTTTTATTCTTTGTCTTGTCTCATCACAAAAAATAAACTGCTTCAAATCAACTCAAGGTGATGAAGAATTATGAAGACTTGATCCCATTTTTTTCATATTCTCAGGGCTGAAGGATCTCAGTAAGAAGCTGATCATTGTAAACGGCGATGACCCTCTGAGCAGACAGGCCCAAGAAAATGCCACTCTGCTTATCAACATCCACCTGCGCTCCACGCTCTGCTCCCGGCGAATGACAGAGGAGTTCCGTCTCTCCACTGAGGCTTTCGATTGGCTGCTGGGAGAGATCGAGACTAAATTCAACCAATCAATCGTATGTACTCAACTTCACTGTATTCTATGTGTAAGGCCTGTCACGATAACAGTGTTTGTAGCACGATATATTGCTCCAGAGTAGGGCTGGGCGATATGGAGAAAAAAAAAAGTTTGCTATATCTCTATATACGATATACGTATATCTTGATATCTATGCAGGGGGGAAAAAAGGAAGTAGTAGGAAGTAGGAAAAACCAAGGAAGTAGTATATTGCCTTATTTTAATTGTAAACAGAAAACCTGAGGGTAGACAGTTCTTATGAAGTGCTTCTTTAACATTTAAGATAAAAGACCAAAAAAAATCCCTCATTTCGTAGCCAAGTGAAAAAGCACACATTAAATTAATTGTTTTTAAATATAGATTAATAGATCCTCAATCCATGAATTCTCGTGTGTTTTGTGACTGTAGTACATTTTATATTTGTGTGTGTATTTGCTTTAACTTAGCACATTATTCTGCATCAATTTTTTTCAAATATTTCACTCACTGGCAACACACACACACACACACACACACACACACACACACACACACACACACACACAGAGAGAGAGACAGAGAGAGATTAAAACTCACCGATCGCCAAATGCAGCCTGTGCCCAAAACACTGCATCCTCAGCCACTGCTTGCTCTGTACCTGTACCGCACTGACAATGTTGCTGAAGTTTGTCTCGCAAAAAAGTGGCGACTAGGTAGATTGTATCTAGGGTCAAGCATTTTTAGCATTCGTATGAAGCCCGGTCGCTCAACAACCGCTATGGGCGTCATGTCTTTTGCGATATGGAAGGCAATGGACTCCGTAATGCTGACCTACCTTGCACTTGTTTTTCCATAGGGTAGACACCGGGGTAAAGATGTTTGGAGCGTTGTTTGTTGTGTCTTCTTAGAAGTGGTGGTGGTGGAGCCGTTTGTTTTCTTTGGTATGAATTCTCTCGTGGACGCTTCTGTGGGCGCCGCCATGTTAGATAAGTTATCAACAAACACACGCGGCTTACACAAGACGCAGTGAAACAAACGCAAGGAGGAGGCGGGGCAGACAGCTCCACAACACAGTTGAGGAAAATAAGCAGAGTGGCGAAATCTTATTCTCGAGTTTTTCGATATGCCAAAATTTTAATCGGATTTCATAAAACATCTCGAGATATCGCAAATATCGATTAATCGCCCAGCCCTACTACAGAGAAATATTGCGATAATATTGAAACTACTTTATGCCAGACACAAGAAAAAATAAAGCAGGATGATCCCAGTAAACTATTTTTAAATGGACAGTATCATTAAAAACAAAACTCTAAATGGACTAATAAAAGTCCTCCTAATTTTTGCAATCACTGTACTGTACTGTACACACAATAAATACACACAAACATGATTCTCCCAGCTTTCATATATGGAACGATGAGTCAGTATAGTAATTATGAGGGTAAATAAATGTAAAAGTACATGTATTTTCCCTTGTTATTTCCAGGCTCATCCCGGAGAGATGGTTGGTGCCCTGGCTGCTCAGTCTTTGGGAGAGCCTGCCACTCAGATGACACTGAACACTTTCCATTACGCCGGAGTGTCCGCCAAGAACGTAACTCTGGGTGTGCCTCGTTTAAAAGAGCTGATCAACATCTCGAAGAGGCCCAAGACTCCTTCACTGACGGTGTTCCTATTGGGACAAGCAGCCAGAGATGCTGAGCGTGCCAAGGACATTCTCTGCCGACTAGAGCACACAACACTCAGAAAGGTAAGTGTGCTGTAATATTTAAAGGTGCATTGTGTAACCTTTCTGGTGGAGGGTCCGTCCAATGCTTTTCTTCATGGAGATATTGTTGCTTTGTCTGGAATGTTTCACAGTATGGTATTAAAACTTTCTATTTGTGTGGAGACCAAACCAGACCAAGTTACAGATCAGATTTGTAGAGAGGCAACCCCGCACACAGTCAGAATGCCTGTTTTTCTAGGTACAGTGGTACCTCACCTTACGAAATTAATTCGTTCCAGAAGTGGTTTCGTAACGTGAATTTTTCGTAAGTTGAGTAGCTATTTCAATGGAAAAAGCCTGATTCGTTCCAAGTTTTTTTTTAGTGTAACATTTTTTTTATAGTGTAACACTGTGTTCTGCGTAGAGACTGTAGACCCAGGACTAAATGTGGACTATACCAGTTTAGACCAAGGTCTAAACCTGGACTAGACCAAGGTCTAAACCTGGACTAGACCAAGGTCTAAACCTGGACTAGACTAGGTGGATTCAAGCGCCACGTGCGGGTTCATTTCCTGGTTTCGTTTCGAGTCACGGCTGTGGCGAGCAGCAAGGAGGGGAGGGGATGTGCCTCGGGACCGCACGCAGTCTGAGCGCATGAACGAACGCATGCAAGAGCCACGGTGGTCTAATCCTGGTTCAGACCTGGTTTAGACCTGGCACGGTTTGAGCACAGGTCTCGTGCTCGTGCCCCGCGCCGGGTCATGCTGCGCTATCACACGTGTCCGTGCGCACACACACCGCCCTCCCCCTTCCCCCCACACTTCACTATTAATACATTTTGTTGAAAATCTATGAAAGTTTGAGTGTTTAAACGAGAGAAATGTGAGAAAAGTTTAAATCCAGTCTGAGAAAAGCGTATAATGTGTGTGGATGAGCGCGCGTTATTTGAATTTTTGAGATTTCGCGTTTCGTAACTTGAATTTTCTTTCGTATCTAGAGACCAAAATTTAACGTGAAGGCGTTTCGTAACTTGAAATTTTCGTTTGTTGGGTCTTTCGTAAGGTGAGGTACCACTGTATTTTTGAGCTACAAAATCACATGTAATTTGATCATGTAAGGTAGATCTGTTAAATGGAAAATTCCAGGCAGAGCAATGGCGTATCCATAGAAACAGACGGACTCCCCACCAAAATGTTACATAGTGCACCTTTAATACTTGGGTTGAAAACAAAAAAATGTTCTCCACAGGTTTAAGACTTGGACAAACTTTATTAATCCACAAGGGAAATTGCTTGTACACAGTAGCTCACACATCACAATATATTCATAACAAGAGAAAAAATATAAATGGTAATAATAAATTCAGAATAAGTAGCAAAAATGGCAAGAGACTGGTGTCAAATAAGGCACAATTATGTAAAGGTTTATGTACAAGTAAAAATAAAATATTGAAATATAGTAATACAAATATATGTCAGCAATATACAAGAAAAACAAATCCAATGTTGTTGTACAGTTGTATGGAGGTTTAGTATGAATGTAGTCCTGTATCTCACTGTTTGAGCAGAGCTGTAGGAAGAGCCTGTTGGTGAATGAGCTCCTCTGTCCCTCTATGTTGCATTTTAGCACAAATATTGTCATTAGTGTTGGGGAAAATAAGCATTATCTATTTACCATAAACTGGCAAAGTTAAAATAAGAAGTACATAGTATACCGGCTTCTGGGAGACAAGTTAACCAGGGAAACTGATGATGTTAAAGAAGGACAAATTCTGTAATATTTGGATGACGACGGAGCTAACTATAGAGAAATGTCAACAGTGAAGTGCAGGTGTCCTTGCCAAGACTAACCAGGAGATGCAAAATTTCACAACAATCAGGATAATCTAAAAAACTATGTGGTAAATTTTACTATACATTTTTGGTGCACAATTAACAAATATTAAAAATACTAAAAATGGATATGAATGAATTTGTTTCAGGTGACTGCAAATACAGCCATCTACTACGACCCCAACCCTCAGAACACAGTGGTGGCAGAGGACCAGGAGTGGGTGAATGTGTACTATGAGATGCCAGACTTTGATGTGACTCGTATTTCACCATGGCTGCTGCGCATTGAGCTCGATCGGAAACACATGACTGATCGCAAGCTGACCATGGAGCAGATTGCAGAAAAAATCAATGCAGGTGGGTGTCAGAATAAAAATTTGTAGATTATGTTTATTATTTTGTTTTATTATTTAGTTTTTAAAGCAATGGAGATTAAGGCTTATTTTCTGAAAAGGTTTTGGAGATGACTTGAACTGTATCTTCAATGATGACAATGCTGAGAAGTTGGTGCTGCGAATCAGAATTATGAACAGTGATGAAAACAAGTTCCATGACGTAAGTGACACTGTTTAAAAAAAAAAAAAGATTTAGAAATGCCATAATGCTCACTAAATTTGACCCAATGTGTTACTTAAAGGATGAGGAGGTGGTGGATAAAATGGATGATGATGTTTTTCTGAGATGCATCGAGTCCAACATGCTAACGGACATGACTCTTCAGGGAATTGAACAGATCAGCAAGGTACAGCAGTCAACAAGCCACAAATGCAAATGGCTCACTTTAAATGCAACTAAACTCAAGTCCATGTTCCTCAGGTGTACATGCATCTGCCTCAGACGGACAACAAGAAAAAGATCATCATCACAGAGGACGGAGAGTTCAAGGCCCTGCAGGAGTGGATCCTGGAAACAGACGGCGTGAGTCTGATGAGAGTTCTGAGCGAGAAGGATGTAGACCCCGTCAGGACCACCTCCAACGACATTGTGGAGATCTTTACGGTAGGAAAAAACAAAAATGACAAACAAGTTTACATAGAGAAGTGCGTTTCAAATTGATTTTCCTTGTGTAGGTTTTGGGAATCGAGGCAGTGCGTAAAGCTCTGGAGAGGGAGTTGTACCACGTCATCTCCTTCGATGGTTCTTATGTGAATTATCGTCACTTGGCTTTACTCTGTGACACCATGACCTGCAGGGGACATTTAATGGCCATCACACGTCATGGCATCAACCGGCAGGACACAGGCCCTCTCATGAAGTGCTCCTTTGAGGAGACTGTGAGTTCAATATTTAAGACCAAATCACACCATTCTCACATTTGAAGTGACTCTATTGTAACTGTATCGTTCTGTGTTGTTCAGGTGGATGTGTTGATGGAGGCCTCGTCTCATTCTGAGGTGGATCCAATGAAGGGTGTGTCTGAAAACATCATGCTTGGACAGCTTGCTCCAGCCGGAACTGGCTGCTTTGACTTGCTGTTGGATGCTGAGAAGTGCAAATATGGCATGGAAATCCCCACAAATATACCTGGCATCAGTGTGGCTGGACGTAAGTAAAATATCTATTTTTTTCCATACTTTGTTCACATATTTGAGTTTAATATGTGTACTGATGTACACCTAATGCATTGCGTATATCTGTATACTGATACTACTCCTATTTGCAGCGACTGGAATGTTCTTTGGCTCAGTACCTAGTCCGATGAGCGGCATGTCACCTGCCATGACCCCCTGGAACACAGGAGCCACCCCAGCCTACGGAGCCTGGTCTCCCAGTGTTGGTAAGTGGATCTCCAGCTCCTCTGTAATGCTGTTCTCAGATTCATTTACTCAGCTCTGTCCTTTGTGCCGTCACAGGCAGTGGCATGACTCCAGGAGCAGCAGGCTTTTCACCCAGTGGAGCATCTGACGCCAGTGGGTACTCTCCTGGGTACTCGCCCGCCTGGTCTCCCACTCCAGGCTCCCCAGGGTCACCAGGCCCTGCAAGCCCATACATTCCTTCTCCAGGTTAGGCTCAAGTTGAATGAAAAACATGCAACAAAATTTAAGAAAATGTAGGCACTTAACGTTAACAATTCTTCTTTTCCAGGAGGAGCCATGTCTCCCAATTACTCTCCCACATCTCCTGCCTACGAGCCTCGTTCTCCTGGTGGATACACGCCTCAGAGTCCAGGCTATTCTCCAACCTCTCCCTCCTACTCCCCCACCTCTCCCTCTTATTCCCTCACAAGCCCCAACTACAGCCCCACATCCCCATCCTACTCCCCCACCTCTCCCAGTTACTCCCCCACCTCTCCCTCGTATTCACCCACGTCTCCCTCTTACTCCCCTACGTCCCCGTCCTACTCGCCCACCTCCCCCTCCTACTCCCCCACCTCCCCCTCTTATTCCCCCACATCGCCTAGCTACAGCCCCACATCGCCGAGTTACAGCCCCACGTCCCCCAGTTACTCCCCCACCTCTCCTTCATACTCTCCCACATCCCCCTCTTACTCCCCTACATCCCCTTCGTACTCGCCCACCTCTCCGTCCTACTCCCCCACCTCCCCCTCCTACTCCCCCACCAGCCCCAGCTACAGCCCCACATCACCCAATTACACCCCAACATCGCCTAGTTACTCTCCAACCTCCCCCTCTTACTCACCCACCTCCCCCTCTTACTCTCCCACCTCGCCAAACTATACTCCGACCAGCCCAAACTACTCCCCCACCTCCCCTTCGTACTCCCCCACCTCACCATCCTACTCGCCTTCCAGCCCACGCTACACGCCGCAGTCTCCGACCTACACCCCCAGCTCGCCGTCGTACAGCCCGAGCTCCCCATCGTACTCGCCCACATCTCCCAAATACACCCCCACCTCCCCGTCCTACAGCCCCAGCTCTCCAGAGTACACCCCCACATCGCCGAAATACTCGCCTACGTCACCAAAATATTCCCCCACTTCGCCCAAGTACTCGCCAACCTCTCCGACTTACTCACCAACTACACCCAAATACAGCCCCACCTCGCCCACCTATTCGCCCACGTCTCCCACCTACACCCCCACCAGCCCCAAATATTCCCCTACGTCACCTACCTATTCTCCAACCTCACCCAAATACTCCCCTACCTCCCCCACCTACTCCCCCACCAGTCCTAAAGGCTCCACCTACAGCCCCACATCACCTGGATACAGCCCCACGTCGCCCACCTACAGCCCAGCCATCAGCCCTGACGATAGCGACGAGGAGAACAACTGAGCCGCGTCGAAACGGTTGAGACCTCCACCTCCCCGGCCTCTCTCCAAAAACAGAACAGTGTCTTTGAGCCTGCTGGGGACGAGAAGTCCAGGCTGAAGAGGAAAATGTAGTTGAAACTTTAATGTAAAAAAAAAAAAGACTTGAACTGCTTTGCCTGAAGAAAAAAGGCTGCCTTTTGAAACTAGTTTTTTCAATTTTCACATGGGGTGTTGAAGTTGTAAACTACAGGCCCAGGAGGGTTTGAAATGCAGAGCAAGACTGTTTACGGCCTGTCTCTCTCTGCTGTTCTACAGCAATGTTCTATGTTGCCAAACGCACCTGATGCAAGTCAGTCAGTAAGACATCCAAACTGTTGAGTTTTAAAGAATACGTTCAACAACTTGATGATGACAGATTCAGGAGTGACTGGAGAGAGACATTGGCTTGGGCTTGTCACTACAGACTATATAAACTACATGAGTGTATGTAGGCATTGCTCTTCCTACTTCTCACCCTTAAAAACACCTACAAGATGTCACGTTACATCTACCAGCATCTTCTTGCATCAAAAGCAAAAACAAAACACTTCCATATATTTCTTCCCTTTACAATGGGAATAAAAAAAGTTTATATGAAAATAGAAGTCAGAATGATCTGTCTTTAATTTTGATTCTAGAAGGAAATGGGGCTTGTGGATTACAAAGTTGCTGCTTATGTTACTGTTTGCATGAGTAGCAAATGTTAATACAGTTTAATCAAACTTTGGGTTGATCTTTTTCAAAATATTTCTGCTTTAAAATTGTTGCCCCATTTCTGATAGCTGACGTGTATTCATTTTGTTTTATTTGGGAAATTCACTTTATTTAAGACAAATAACTATTCTGTGTGAATACAAATGGAGCAAAATAAGAATTGTGTTTTTCTTGTTTGCTTTTGGTGACTTGTCAATTTGTTGGCAAGAGGTTCATGTTCTCTACGTGAATGAAGGGTCAGGGGACCATAGGATAACTCGAATGTTTTTTCCAAACATTTAATTTTGCCTTGCATTATCAGAATGCCAAAGGCCATTTCATCCTCTTTTCCACACAACAGGGTAACAGTCAAGTTTCCATCTGAAAATATTGTCTGAATGAAATGTCTCTGCAAAGTGACTCATATTTATTTCCTTTTTATGAAGTATTAGCTGATTATCCTCTTACCCTTCATCCACTGTCGATCCCAATCTCTGAAATCAGTGTTTTTGTTTTTTCTACGAATGTTTGTACCTGTGACTAGGGAAATAGTGGGGTGGGTGTTTGTGATGTTACAGGAGTCCTGTAGTAAGTACCCAATTCTTAATAGCCTTTTATTTTCAGTTAGACTGCCTTAAATCGACAGTTTGGTTCGGTCACTGCACTTACTATACTGGAGGGCTGATGCTATCCGTAGTCTCCCCCAGTTGCCCCCACTGCTGCTGTCTTAAGTTTAGAGTTTGGGACATCAGGACTCCTGGCAGTGTGAATGTGAGTGTGCGAGGCCAGACACGGTTCAAGAAACATTTGATATGTCTTGGCAAAGACGAAGGTTTAACTTAATTGCCACTGTATAGAAATCAGCTCATAATCTCATTCTTTGTGTCTCTGTTCTGTTTGTTTTGGACTTGGAAAAATTAATAAAAATGTTTTACTAAATATTTTCGAATGAAGTTATTTAGTTTGGCCTAAAGAGGGCACTGTTGCTCGTTCGTGTAATATTTCGTAATTCCTGCAAATAAAATGTCGGACCTGACTAGAAAGGCTATAAATCTAATAAATCAATTGTTATTGACAATGACATTAGGCCTTTTCAAAACAAGTTAAGTTACCCTGAATCATTTGATCGTCTCAAAATTTTATTTGATTTTATTTTTTTATTTTTTTTCTAAACATGTTATATAAAACGGATAGGGTGTCAGATAGTATTAAGTATATACTAGTAAGCCTATTCTTACAATTACAATTGTGATCCATCAGTCACTACCATAGACTGTACACACACACCACACAAACACACGGAGCTTATTGGTGTTTGACGCACTACCTCAACTTCACCTGTAGGGGGCGCTGTTCGTCACTTAGAGTGAGTATACAGTACAGTACACGTGTGAAGAATCCCTCAGTCGTCCAGGTAGAATCCATGGCAAAAGGAGAAAATAAACTTTGTCCAGTTGACAAACTGAATTTCTCCTTTTGCTATACTGTACTTGTAAGAAAGGAAATCATGTGATTTCCTTTCTTACAAGTACGGCCACAGTCAGCAATAATCCAAGAGACAAGCCCAGCTGAGTAGATGTTGCTCAGACCAGTGTCATTTAAATCAAAGACTGGGACACTGGGAGAAAGAGAAAGAGACAACTGAACTTCAAACCTGTTACCAAAATGAAAAAAGGTCGGTATTGTAGACTACTTGTATTTAGCCCTCTGTCTTTTCAAATCTCTTGATGGGCCTACACCAACCGGGAGTTACTTGAAGAATCAAGTATACCTTAATCCAAATAGACAAAAGATTTCCAGTCCGTACCAACAAAGTCACCGACCCTCAGGTATTTTATCTTACCATTATTTACATATAAGAACCATAATTTAGCCAATGACAAGTCATTTGGTGATCACTGATGTACTAAACTAGTAATGAATCTCAATATGATTTACCCAGAATGCCTAAGGGCTGTTGCAATAACACAAACCCACTAATCTGGCAAATGGACAAAAGATTTCCAGTCCTTAAAGGAGAATTAACGTTTTTTTTTACAGTCTGAGCCTTATTTCAGTAATAAAACAAGTTGTTTTACTCACCCATAGCACTTTGGTGTCATATGGAGCACTTCCAGAGATGTTTTAGATTAGCGATCTCCGTAACGTTAGTTCTCGGGGCACATATTTGCGGTCTCTAAATAACACAAACTTTAGCACTTTTCAAATCATAGAAGCTCGATGTCTTAGTCTACACTTTCGTTTGAGTCAAAAGTGGCCTGTAATCTGAGATTTATCCATAGTTTACAGCTTTGCGTTTCATGTTTGGGTCCCGAGAGCTGAGAGCGAAATAAGCTGTGACTCCGCACATGCGCATTGGCGTCCTCATCTACTCGAAACTATGGATAAATCTCGGATTACAGGCCACTTTTGACTCAAACGGAAGCGTAGACTAAGATATCGAGCTTCTATGATTTGAAAAGTGCTAAAGTTTGTGTTAGTTGGAGACCGCAAATATGTGCCCCGAGAACTCACATTACGGAGATCGCTAATCTAAAATATCTCCGGAAATGCTCCATATGACACCAAAGTGCTATGGGTGAGTAAAACAACTTGTTTTATTACCGAAATTGTAAAAAACATGAATTCTCTTTTAAATGTCACCAACCCACTTAGGTATTCTACATAGACCAATCAAACATTATTTTATTTTATCTTGCTATTATTTACATATAAGAAGCATAATATTTAGTCTATCTGAGCATATCAAAGTCTTTTGCTGATCACTGATGCACTAAACTAGTAATAAAATGCAATATGGTACCTAGAATGCCTTAGGGCTGTTATGGTTGCTATAGCACAAACCCTGACACCCACTAATACGGCTTCTGTGGAAAATATGAGTCACAGCCTTCACTCATAAGCGTCATATACATTACTGCCTGGTGACTGTTTTTATTGAGGGTTGCCCTAGCAATTGTGAAATCACTGTTTATAATGACAATAATTAATTGTCTAATTATTTTATTGGCAATCATATTAATACACACAGGGCACGTTTTATAATGATTTATTATATCTTATCTATGTATTGTATTGTATGTATTTATTTGATAATACAATTTATTAATCTACTGCCAAAAAGAAGGAGTTGTCAATCCCAATTCATAACTTCATAAAATCACTGTGAGACTGAATGTAACTTTTCTAGTGGGGGAGTGGCTACCTACTAGTGTCCATGGTGGTTATTTTTTGCTTGGAATGTTCCACAGTATGGCATTAAACATATCTTTATCTAGCATTTATTTCATTATGCAGATTTTTATTGCTCAAAAACATCCATTCTTCAGTGGAGCAGGTCTTCTCTCCACACATATAACCTATTACTTGGCCTGGTAGTGCCAGGCCCAGGGCCCAAAGCAGGTAGGGGCCCCTCACCAAATCTGCAATATGCAATTTTCATATAGAGAACATATAATATGGGCCCATCAAGATTATTTGTAATCAGGGCCCAGAATTTTGTACTACACCCTTGTCTGCTTGTATCTATAGAAATATATACCGGTACTTTTAATGTCATACTGTGAAATATATTAAGCAAAGCAATAACATCTCTAAAACGCAGTGTGTTTGGTTTAAAGGTCCTGTATTACACAAACACTGACTCTAGTGAGCTTTAGACCATGTTATAATATTGTTACCTCAGCAATCACATGCCTGGAGTTGTGTTTTGTTTCATTCACACATGTATGAGTAATACTTTATTATAAGTTTGTCTACATCTCCAAAGCTCAAAATGGTCTGTTTTCTGAAGCAAGTTAAGAGCTACTTTTTTACCTTTTGTTCAGTCAAGATTTCAGGGCTGAAATGATCTCAATTATTCTAGTGAAGATGTATGGAGTTTAAAAATACACTGGAGCACTTCCTGTATTACCACATGACATCATAAGGTGCAACAGAGTGTTTTCTATTTGAGAGAAGAACTCTAAATAAATATGCAGGGTTTTGTGTAAAATGTGTCAATGAAACAACATGTTTCTGATGAGGAAACAACATTATAGCATAGATCAGAAAACAAAGTAATACAGACCCTTTAAATCTCTATTTAAATATAACAGTGTAAAGTCACTATCCCCTGATTCAACCACGTTTCCTCTCTTTTTTCCATTTTGTGCTGTGACTCAGAGTCAGAGGGCAGGGCCACCGCAAAACTACAGGAAACATGTCTGGGACTGTCTACAAAAAAGCATGATTTTTCTTCAGCACAAGTCACTTCTTGTACCAGAGGCTCACTCTTAGCTCACCGCTCACACATCTGTCTCATTTTTCTGTAAGGTAAGTCTGAAAGGTAAAACATATATGCTATTTTCTACTCTTTCTGCTCTCTGCTCTGCTTACAGCCATTGTCCCATTCAATCTTTTGTTTACTTGTCAAATTCCTCTTGAATTCAGTGAAAGAATGCGGCAGTAAGTAGCACAGTGAAGCCAGTCATTCATGCACCTCTTGTCAGCTTTAACATTTTAAAATCATTTGTACTCACAGCGTACTCCAAATTTTTTATTTTGCAAAACAACAATATTGATAACAACATGATGTCCATATTTACAAGAGAAAATTAAACATTAAGTGAATATACAAAAGTGGGGGAAATATGGGGAGCAAGACAGTAGTTTTGTTTTATGTTTTTTTCACTCAGCAGCATTTCAGTCTAAATAACTGTAATTATTTTTAAAAGATGACAGTGTTACTTCCTCAAACCAAGGGCGGAGACAGTGAGTCGTGCTCTTACAAGTGTTGGAGAGGTGTTTACAGGGCTATGCATCTTCTTATTTATGCCTGTATTTCACAAGGAGAAAACAATCCCGCACTCCGTCTTACTTGCAAAATGAAAAAGTTTATTAAGACATGTCATGTCTTAATAAACTTTTTCATTTTGCAAGTAAGACGGAGTGCGGGATTGTTTTCTCCTTGTGTGTTCTGGGTTTGCTCCCTCGCCTCCAACGCACCCGTCTGAAGAGATAGAAGTGCGAAGTTCTCATTTTTGGATGCCTGTATTTCACAAAAAAAACTTACCCCTAGGTTACCCCTAGGTCTTATAGTGAATCAAAATATAAATAAATTAAGTAGAAATTTCATTATTTCTTTGATAATCATGATAACTGATTCCATTGAAGCAGGTTCAAGAGGTTCAATTAAAGGTACAATATGTAACCTTTCTGGTGGAGGGTTTGTCTCCATGGAGATGTTTTGCCTGCAAAATTACCAATATGAATTTATCTATCTGGCCTTTAACTTGCATTTCTACTTCCTGCAGTTGAGTAATTTATGTATCTGGACTAAAGGTAGTATGAATGCTTAAATAGTTTTTTTTTTTAATTAACTCTCAAATAAAATAAGATTTAAGGGTGCACTGTGTAACTTGGTTACTGCTGGAGGGTCTACTACCTGCTTGTCTCCATGGAAATGTTATTGCTTTGTCTGGAATGTTCCCCGGTATGACATTAAACATATCCATCTTGCATTTATTCATTATGGGTGTTTCTTTTGCTCAAAAATACAATAATTTCTTCTGTGCATGGGGGTGACTCTCCACAGATCTGAGTTGTGCTGTAACCTGCTTGTCTCCCTCATGATAGATAGGTTTAATCTATGGAGGTGGAACATTCTAGACCAGGGGTGTCAAACTCATTTTGGTCCGGGGGCTGTATCCAACCTACTTTGATCCCAAAGGGGCCGGATCAGAAAACTCATGGCATATATACCCCAAAAATAGCACTAAGTCCAAATACAGTGGTACCTCACCTTACGGAAGACCCAACAAATGAAAATTTCAAGTTAAATTTTGGTCTCTAGATACGAAAGTATCTAGAGACCAACTTGAATCTAGAAAGTCTAGATTCAAGTTACGAAACGCGAAATCTCAAAAATTCAAATAATGCGCGCTCAGCCACACACATTATACGCTTTTCTCAGACTGGATTTAAACTTTTCTCACATTTCTCTCTCGTTTAAACACTCAAACTTTAATAGATTTTCAACAAAATGTATTAATAGTGAAGCGTGGGGGGAAGGGGGAGGGCGGTGTGTGTGCGCGCGGACACGTGTGTGATAGCGCAGCATGACCCGGCGCGGGGCGTGAGCACGAGACCTGTGCTCAAACCGTGCCAGGTCTAAACCAGGTCTAAACCAGGTCTAAACCAGGTCTGAACCAGGTCTAAACCAGGATTAGACCACCGCGGCTCTTGCATGCGTTCGTTCATGCGCTCAGACTGCGTGCGGTCCCGAGGCACATCCCCTCCCCTCCTCGCTGCTCGCCTCAGCCGTGACTCGAAACGAAACCAGGAAATAGACCCGCAACACCTGGTTTAATCCACCTGGTTTAGTCCAGCTTTAGTCCTGGTCCAGTTCTGGTTTAGTCCAGGTCTAGACCTGGTCCAGTCCAGGTTTAGACCTTGGTCTAGACTGGTATAGTCCACGTTTAGTCCTGGGTCTACAGTCTCTACGCAGTACACAGTGTTTCACTATAAAAAAAAAAGTTACACTATATAAAAAAAAACTTGGAACGAATCAGGCCTTTTCTATTGAAATAGCTACTCAACTTACAAAAAATTCACATTACGAAACCACTTCTGGAACGAATTAATTTCGTAAGGTGAGGTACCACTGTATCTGTGCAGAAAAATGCAAGTCTATTACAAAACTCTTTCTTTTATAAAATATTATAATATTATGAACAACATGAAACTTTAAGAAAAATGCAATTTCAACACAATGTTTTAACATTAACTTGTAAGCATTTCACAGAATTTCGTCATGCTTTCTTTTTGCTCCTGAAACTTGGCATCTTTTAGCCTGCAAAAGTGCTGAGGAACTGCCCACTACAGAATGTCATTCAAGTGCTTGTGTGTTTGCTATGTGCGCAGCTCTGTTTTATTAATGTTCATTACTGAGAAAACCAGCTCACAAAGGCAGGTAGTCCCGAACATGCAAAGTGTTTGGAAAGAGGCAAGTCTTCATTTGTGCTGCTGTGGTGGGAGGGGCCACGCACAGAGGCGCTGGAGATGCTGCTATGCTAAGCTGTGCAGAAAAGAGGCACAGAAAATTACCAATATTTTAGTAGAAAATTCAAATATAATTAAAATATTTTAATAGAAAATCAGCTGAGGGCCAGATTAAAGGTCTTGGAGGGCCAGATCCAGCCCCCAGGCCGCATGTTTGACACCCCTATTCTAGACAAAGCAATAATATTTCCATGGGGACAAGCAGGTGGTGGACGCTCCACCAGAAAAGATGCGCAATAGACCTTTACGTCAAAAGTAATTTAAAAATGTTTGTTAAAAAGCATTCATACTGCTCGATGCAGATGTATAAATGACTCAACTGCCTCTGACCCTGTGTCTCAAAATAGAAAGTCAAAATAGAAATGTCCTGGTACTACACCATTTTCAAAGCAGAGTTTGTGAAATCGTGCAAAGGGTTGTTTTTGGCAGTGATGGACCACAGTTGGAGCTAGTTAAGTCATTATAGTAAAAGTCAATGGAAAGATTGGCTCTCCCAGTAATTATCAGCCTGGTGTTTAGCTTTAACCAGGAATCCGACTCTACCCACCCCCCAACGCCTGCCTCGTATCCACGGGCTGCGGGTTTGGCTTTCATCACACCAGCTCCTGTTACCTGGTGCATATAAGCTAACCAGGACAGGTGAGCACAAACACAACTGATAACTAGGCTCCTACACGCTCAAAATAACGCCAATACAGACCAGTGGGGACGCAGGATGGAGTCAGAATGGACCATACCACAAATCCAAGTACCAGACGAGATTATGCAGTTAAGTGGAGGAATTTTATTTTATTTATTTATTTGCAATTCTTTATTTACTTTTACCCTGCCTGTCAAAGCACGGTAACTCTAACCTTGCAGGTCCTTGCTCTGTTATCTTCCTCCTCTCCTACAAGATGACTTAAAATTTTCAGAGAAAGAGAGATTATTATTGATTTCAAACAAAATTCAAGTTTTGCTGCAGTAACATTTACACTGCGATTTTCAGTTGTTTTTGCGTTTCAGTTAAAGGTTTCAGTGCAGTTTAACAGGAGGACTGGGCAGGTCTTGGCTTGTTTTCTTGTTTTTCTTGTAAACTCACCAAAAGGATTTAGATAACGATAACTCTACTGATAATGTTATCTGAAAGGGAAATAATATAGGACTAGAGCTGGAGCTACAGTTTTGAACTGTCACACTTCTGACAGTGCTATAATTGCTGTGTACTGCTGACTATGTATCACTTAGAATAACTATTTTGAGACTTTGAGCGGACAGTTTTTTTTAACATCTTCAGAAGATCGGACTTGAGTGACAGTTGATTTGTCTAGTTTGCCCAGCGTTTTTGTGTGTGTGTGTTTTCTGCGTGTGGGAGTTTTTTTTGTTGTCTATTTTTGGTTTTGTTATGTACATTTTTTTAATTGGAACAAATAAAATAAATTAAACAAGGAATAAACATTTTCCAAGAGCTTGTTAAGGCTAAGTAACACATGTGCCACTAATCATGCTAATGTGGGGTTGTCTTTCTGCATTTGTTTATTGGTTGCAGTTACGCCTTGGCGCTTCTCTAGGTATCTCAGAGATAACCCTGTCTAAAGCCTTTTATCTATCTGCATCTCTCTAATCAAGGCAATAGATCATAAGGTCTTGGCTGTGATACATAAACTATCACCTCATGTCAACTCTTTCAACCAGCTTTGCTCACACTGGGACAGCGTGAAGAGGAAACAGAGCTTGTGGTTTGGTTTCACTGTGAACATTTCCTTCTTTGAATAAATTAGGTGCACAGCATATAGGCTTGTCACAATAATTACTAGTAGTATCTTGACGTATTGCTCAATATTTGAAAGTTATAAAGAAACTATATATTTTTCGGGGATCAATATTTACCATGTATACTTTTTCTTTGCACTACTGGAGAAATATTTGATTTTTTTTTACTATATGATATGATTTAAAGGTGTATTGTGTAACAGTTCTGGTGCTTGATGGTATTACTTTGTCTGGAATGTTTCACAATATGGCATTACATTTTTCTGTCTTCATGGAGACCAAACCAGACCAAGTTACAGGTCAAATCTGTGGAGAGGCAACCCCGCTCACAGTCAGAATTCCTATTTTTCTCCGTAGTTTTGAGCTATAAAACCACTTGTGATTGAATAAATGTAAAGTAGAGGTGTTTAATGTCATACTGTGGAACATTCCAGGCGAAGCAGTGACATCTCCACAGAAACCAGCAGGTGATGGATCCCCAGCCAAAAAGTTACATAATGCACCTTTAAGCGATAGAAAATTAAGTGACTTCCATGGCTCATTACAGATGCAAACTAAGTATTCTACTATTTATTTATTTATTGCAGCTTCAGTTTTGTAGTTAGAATAGTTTTTGTGGTTTAATTTTGCTCTTGAGTTTTTATGTCAGTGGCATACATTTATTTCAATATTTATTTCTCATCTATAATTTCTTCATCGATATATCATAGTTCAAATTTGTTCTAGTGACAGGCCTAAGTGCATATACTAAACTCACATTCATAGTTGTAGCATGATACAGCTTGTATATGGCCACTCCTTGTTGTTTGCAATGAGACCAAGACACTTTATTCATTTTGGGTTCAATTACATAAAAGTGATGTAATCTATCCTGTAATACAAGACCTCATTATGTGTCAAGACTTGGTGTAATTACACTCTTCGCAAAACCCACAAAATTGCAAGTGATTTAAGACAATACAACATCGTGAACAAAGAACTGTCCTGTTTTTTTCATTTTGTGGTAATAAAATATGATTTATTTATGTGTCTTTGGTCTCTTATGACAATTATTATGTATCAACTTATCATTCAATAAATAAAAGATGCATAATATATTTTGCTCTTTTTATCGTACATTTTATTTGCACTAGTGGGGTACTTCATTACTGTAACATTTGAGGTGCAGAAGGTAGAATAATACTTGTTATTGATACTAATTTTGTACTGATGTGGTTCACTGTGCTATGTAGTTATTTCAGATATTTTTTCTTTACAACATGGTTTAAAAGGATTTACTATCTTGCTAAAATGGTCTTCAGCATTATCGTTTATTGCAATATTTCTGTAGCAATGTATTGTAATTTTTTATTGCCGTGCCAGGCCCAGTATAACTTCATACTTTCCCTTTTGCTTACACTTCCTAATCCTTTTACTTAAAAGTTACCATTATGCAAAAAGGATTCTTGTGAGCTTTAAGCCATGTTACAATGTTCTTACTCCCTCAAAAACATACCTGGAGTTGCGTTTTATTTCGTTCACACATGTTTCAGTAATCCTGGTTTATTAGTCTGTCTACAACTCTAAGCTCTGTTCCACCTTGTGATGTCATGACCGTTTTCAAGTAAACAGCTATCTTTTATCTTTAGACAGCCAGGGTTGAAATGATCTAAATAATGCTAGTGAAGGTGTAGTTTAAAAACACAGTGGAGCACTCCCTGTATCACGAGGTAAAACAGTGCTTTCCATTTGAGAGAAGAAGTTGGCCTAAATATGCAGGACTTGTGTATTAAACATGTGAATGAAACGAAACACAACTCCAGATATGTCTTCGAAAATAACATTATAACATAGATCAGAAAATACTGCAATAAAATACTTTAATAAAAGCCTACTTGAGTAACTTTAACCTTTAATCTTTGTATATCTCTATGCAGCATGCTCCCAATCCAGGCTGTCCCAGGTCAGTTTGGCCCAGAGGTCCGGACCCCGGGCCTGTGGGTGTGGAGGGTGGAGAAGATGAAGGCAGTGCTGCTGGACCCCACTGAAATTGGAGCCTTTTTTAACGGAGACTCTTATCTGGTGCTTCAAAACCGTGGCGAGAATGGGGCTGATCTCCACATGTGGATTGGTAAGAAACTGGTGAAATTAACCAAACTATAAAATGTATTAAGTTAAGTTGTATTGGTGATTTCAAAATCAGATACTAATTGATACTAAAACTACCATCAAAATTAGATATTCATTTGAACAACAGAAATTAACTTTCCTGAATAGCTTTAGAATGATCTTGAGCTGTATCAGAACAAGTATAAGAGCACATAGACTAGTATATGTCCATGGACCACTATGGAACCTACCTGGGCGACTAAGAGATGTGCTTAAACAAAATAAACACCTGTAGTCTAGTCAATAATAGACCAGACAAGTTTATTAGAATTTGTATGCTAATTTACATGTGTCTTTACCATATAGTCTTCTAGCTATCTTTCTGTCTGTAAATAAGAGCGATACAAAGTAATTAGGCCTGTCACAATAATTATCATACATTATCTTATATTCAATATCATACATCATCTTATATTCAATATATGAAAGATGGAACAGTATTTTTGGGGGGTAAATATTTGTTGTGTGTACTTTGTACTGTATAAAAAAGTGGACTAAGTGAGTGTGATGTCACCCATAGCGTTCAGCTAAAAACAAACACACAAAAAAACAGGATCATGTAGAACAGGTTAAATTTTTTTGTTTGTTTGTTTGTTTGTTTTTTTTTACCAATAATGTAGATTTAGAACAGTTTTTGTGGTTTAAATCTGCTCTTGGGTTATTGCGTCAATGCCATAAATTAGTTTCAATATTATCATTTATAATTTATATTTACTTAAGCAATTGCACTTTAAAATTTGTTATTGTGGTAGGTCAAATAGTAATAGATAGTAGAATGATCTGCCATGGTCCAGTGGTCTTTACCGTGTGCCCCCAATCCTCAGGTGAGCGGGTAATGAGCGTGACATTAACACAGATGACACACGAGACACAAAGCTGACCCTTAGCTCCAGGGAGTGGGACGATGGCCGAATGACACAGGGAAGCGGCTCACATTAAAAATACATGAGTCCTGTTACAGTACTCACACAGGCCTGTTGTTTCCAACATGCATCCGGTGCTTAGGTAACACTGTTGACTGTCACTGCTCGAAGAGGGCTCTATTGGCCCCTCTCCAAAGACCCTCTGTTTTTGTGCCTGTATTTCCATGAACTCACCTTTGTGAGTAGGGTCAGTGTGTTGTGTGTGACTGATGGATTACCTCTTTGCTCCACGTCAACAGTATTCATATTTAAACACTTCATCCGTCACTATGATCAATCAGCTTCACTCAAACTATCGGTGTCAAAATTCTACTCAGGGCTTAGACTACCTTAACCAATACTTAGCTGAATCAACATTCAGAACAAAATATATAACTTCTTTTACCTGAAATAAGTAAAAATTCGGTGCTTCTGTAAAAATCCTGAATTCAATCCTTTATGTGGGTTTTTTCTCTTTTTTATGTGTAAGCAGGCATGTTTGTTTTTGATGCAAATGGGGCATGTGTCTCTCTGATTGGTTAATCCATCTGTCAATCAAACCCTCTGAAATCAGGGAGACAGGATCCAAATCCACTCGTCTTTTTTTCAAAGTATGTGGTTCTGGCTGGTCATATATGGAATCAAGGGTATTTTAAGTACCAAAATAATCTAACTTTTATAATAATGAAATGTGACTAATAAAAAGGAGTTATCTTTTACTGATCTCCAGGTGCATAAAATCAACAGCATTTTTGTTGAATTATTATAATTTAAAGGGCCCATATTAAACTATTTTCTGATCAGTGTTATAATGTTGTTTCCTCATCACAAACATACCTGGAGTTGTGTTTTGTTTCAGTCTCACATGTTTAACACACAAATCCTTCATATTTAGGCTGAGTTCTTCTCCTGAACAGCAAACAATCTGTTCCATCTTGTGATGTCATGGGGTAATACTGGAAGTTCTCCACTGTGTTTTTAAATCCCATACACCTTAACTAGAATCATTTGGATAATTTCAACCCTGGAATTGCCAATCTCCACAGAACAAGACGAAGAAGCAACTTTATAGAAGCAACGTTATTGATCTCACACTGGAGACATTCTTCTCTGCATTTAACCCATCCTGTTATTAGGAGCAGTGGGCAGCAAATTACTGTGCCCATGATCTTCTTGCTTCGGCTTGGTCACCTAAGCTGGAGGATTTTACCTGGAGCATGTTTTGGGTTGGTAGGGGAAACCGGAGTGCCCGGAGGAAAGACACCCAGAAACACGGGGAGAACATGCAAACTCCACACAGAAAGGCTCGGGCGACCCGGGGATCGAACCCAGACCATGCATGCAAACTCCACACAGAACACACACAGGAAGGCCTGGGCAACCCGGGGATCGAACCCAGAACCTTCTTGCTGTGAAGCATGAGTGCTAGTCACTCAGCCACCATGCCACCAAAAGGTAGTTCTTAACTTGAAAACTACCACTCCGTGATATCACAAGGTGGAACAGATTTCTGCTCTTTGGAGATGTAGACAGACCAACCAACCAACCAGGATTTATCAAACGTGTGAATGAAACAAAACATAACTCCAGATATGTTTTGATGAGGTAACAACATTCTAACATGGCTTTAAAGCTCAAAAGTCAATTTTGCGTAATATAGCACCTTTAAAGAGTGAAAGATGATCCAAGTGATGGGTGCTGGTAAACAAGGAAAGGAAGACAAAACAGATTAGGTTTTTCACTTGCAAGCGGAGAACGATCAGAGAGAAAAGCCCAGATAACAAATGCTCTGGCACAATCTGCTCTGAGCGCCCTGGTTGTCTGTGCTCTCCGCTGCGTATTTATTCAGTTTCACAACCCTAGTTACAACCCGCTGCCCTGCCCTAAAGGGGTGGGGGGAAACGTGGCAGGACAGTGATAAAACATAAACAAAAAACACTTGTAAGATAATTCCAGATATGGCATCTATCAGCTGTGACAATGTCACTGTGTATTGTCATGTCAAACTAAATCTACTAGTACACCTATATCTGAGCACTCACTTGGTTTTATATGTGCAAAACTTCTAAATGTAAACATATGTGTGCAGGTGAGAAGTCGTCCCGTGATGAGCAGGTGGCGTGTGCGATGCTGTCCACTCAGCTGGATAACTACCTGGGGGGAGACCCAGTGCAGCACAGGCAGGTACAGGGCTATGAGTCCCCAGAGTTCATGGCCCTGTTTCCCAGAGGAGTCAGCTACAAGGTCAGTATCACATTCAGGGTTTGAAATTACCTTTAGTCTATTAGTAATTTTGATCTTGCATGCCTACACACATACGCACGCACACACGCACAAACTCACACACATACACAGACACAGACGCACTCCTCTTATATTCAGATGTATGGAGATTTTATCTTCCATTATTATCCCTTTAGATTTAGACTTAGACTTAGACAAACTTTATTGATCCACAAGGGAAATTGTTTTGGGTACGGTAGTTCACTCAACAAATATAAAATATCATATATAACAGAGGGTAAAAGGAAAAAATGAAACAAAGATAGATGGAATAGCAACTGAAAAGCAATATACCAGTGTCAGATGAGACATAATTATATACATAAAAATAAAGATAATAAATATATATGTACAAATCAGATTTAAATAGAAAAGTAGTAGTCAAATATAAAATACAATATCAAATAAGATATACAATACCAGCTATATACAGCTGTATGGAGTATTATCTGTTACATAAGGGTGAGTTGTTGTACAGTTGTATGGAGTATGGTATGAACGTAGTCCTGTATCTCTCACTGTTTGAGCGGAGCTGTAGGAGCCTGTTGGAGAATGAACTCCTCTGACCCTCTATGATCTGGTTCTTTATTACTTTATGGCACAGCCTGCGTGTCACAGTGCAGTTAACTGGTTGAAGGAAGTGCTGTGTGGAGAGGCCTCTATTCGCCTTGACCTTAAAATGGGATTAAACACCAAAACTCCGCCCACCAACACATTTCAGTTAGAGCTGCTAACTTTGCTAGTGCCAGGAGGACAGAATAAGAGAGTGAGGGGGGAAGAGCAGCGGGGTCTGGATATACACTCAACAAAAATATAAATGCAACACTTTTGTTTTTGCTCCCATTTTTCCTGAGATGGACCCAAAGATCCAAAATTCACTCCAGATACACAACACTACCATTTCTCTCAAACATTGTTCACAAATCTGTCCAAATGTGTGACAGCGAGCACCTCTGCCCCGCCGAGACAATCCACCCCACCTCACAGGAGGGCCACATCAAGATGCCGATCCGACATCATGACCAGTGCACAGGTGCGCCCCAGACTGCCCACAATAAAAGGCCACCCTGAAATGTGCCTTTTTTTTTTTTTGCTTTATTGGGGGTCTGGGGACCAGTCTTCAAAGGCTGTTATGGACGAAGAACACAGGTGCATTTTATTGATGGTATTTTGAATGCACAGAGATACCGTGATGAGATCCTGAGGCCCATTGTTGTGCCATACATCCATGAACATCACCTCATGTTTCAGCAAGATAATGCACGGCCCCATGTTGCAAGGATCTGTACACAATTCTTGGAAGCTGAAAATGTCCCAGTTCTTGCATGGCCAGCATACTCACCGGACATGTCACCCATTGAGCATGTTTGGGATGTGCTTGACCGGCGTATACGACAGCGTGTACCAGCTCCCACTAATATCCAGCAACTTCGCACAGCCATTGAAGAGGAGTGGACCAACATTCCACAGGCCACAACTGACAATCTGATAAACTCTATGCGAAGAAGATGTGTTGCACTGCATGAGGCAAATGGTGGTCACACCAGATACTGACTGGTTCTGAGTCCCCAGACCCCCCAATAAAGCAAAAAAAAAAAATCCACATTTCGGGGTGGCCTTTTATTGTGGGCAGTCTGGGGCGCACCTGTGCACTAGTCATGACGTCGGATCGGCATCTTGATGTGGCGCACCTGTGAGGTGGGGTGGATTGTCTCGGCGGGGCAGAGGTGCTCGCTGTCACACATTTGGACAGATTTGTGAACAATGTTTGAGAGAAATGGTAGTGTTGTGTATCTGGAGTGAATTTTGGATCTTTGGGTCCATCTCGGGAAAAATGGGAGCAAAAACAAAAGTGTTGCGTTTATATTTTTGTTGAGTATATGAGGAGCAGTGTGATTGGTTGAACAGATATGCACATTTCAAATTCTTCTTCAAATTTCAAATTGCAGAGGCCTCTAGAGCCAGGACACTCCCATTTTTATACTTTTTTTACCACAAAGCTGAAAATACACCTAATTTGCACAACATTTTCCAAAAAAGTTACAGTAGATAATGCTATTCAAACACCATATACTACATAGTTTTCTGATCTGTTACAATGTTGTTTCTTCACCACTTCATTTATTCACACGTTTAACACACAAATCCTGCATATTCAGGGTTAGTTCTTCTCTGAAACAGAAAACACTTTGTTTCACCTTTCACCTGCTCCACTGTGTTTTTAACCTCCATACACCTTCACTAGAATCATTTGTCATTTGAATAATTTCAGCTCTGAAATTGCCATTCTCTACTGAACTAAAGGCAGAAGGTACTGTAACTGTTAACTGTTAAAGGTAACTGTAAGCTGCTAACCACCACTCACAAGGTGGAACCAAGCATTTTGAGCTGCAGAATTACTCAAACATATGTGAATGAAACAAAACACAACTCTGGATACGTTTTTGAAGTGACAACATTAAACATGGCTAAAAGTCCTCAAGAGTCAATTTTGTGTAATATAGGACCTTTAAGTTAACTCAATATGGGATTGTTCACAGGAGGGCGGTGTGGAGTCTGGCTTCAGGAGGACTCAGGGCTCGGGACCGGTGCACAGGCTGTACCAAATCAAAGGAAAACGCAACATCCGTGCCAAGGAGGTGGAGCTCTCCTGGGCCAGCTTCAACAAGGGAGACTGCTTCATCCTTGACCTCGGAGATGTTAGTATGCAGCACTTGGTCACCTTCAAATCAAAAGCTTCAAATCTTTACATTTACAAGCCACACACCGCACACACCAAAAATATGATCATTATCTACAGGCCCATTGATAGAAATTTGGGGGCCTGGGGCAAGAACCTCATGTGGGGCCCCTGTAATATATATTCATAATTAGAGGTTCCAATTTTGGGTCCCGAAAACCCCAGGGCAACAGGCCCCTTTGCCCCTGATTATCTAATGGCAGGACTTATCATATTGGAATGCCATGTAATCCCGTTACATTTGATGTGAGTGAACGGGTTTCTTTCTGATTTTTCACATCTGCAGATTTTGACAAGGAAAATTATGCAAAAAAGGGTGAATTAATATAGCAAGTGCAGAAATAAAAGAAGGGCACTTCAGATATAATGGTTCAAATATAAATAGTCGTCAGAATAAACTTATGTAACCATCATCCAGATTCTGGCCAGTATCACACTGTTTTTTGAGTGAGATAAATGCTATAAGTACATGTACAATATTACAGAATAAAAAAAGCACAATTTTCAAATCTGCTTTTTAGCCGCGGGTATCTGAACTGTGTCAGATTTGAACCTCAAAGTCTCTGAATGAAAAGGTGGTTCACACAAATTTTCACTAGAGAACTCTTTTACGCTGGTAAATAACGGCTTCAGACAGAGCAATGACTTAAACTAGCTTCACACCTCCATGGAATTTTGACCACATCAGCTGTAAAGTATCAACTGGGTTATCTTACTATACCATTTATCTAATTTTCACTGGCCGCAAATGTACCCAATCTTTATAGCTGCATTGTATAAAGTAGTATGAAGACAGAGCCAAATGATGCAAATGATCTGCCACTTATCGAAGAGACTATAGATACCACAGGGTTTGTGACGCATTTTGAGTTCAAGAGATTACAATCTGGTAATGGATGAGAAGAGGAAGATAAGCAGTTGACGTGGAGGAGAGTGATATGTTTTTAATGTAAACAATGATAAACTGATGATCAACTAACCTACCGATCTACAAGGGAAATGATTTGGACCCAGGAGCTCACACGTCACAATATTATTTATTTATTTAGGTAAACATTTTACTTTCTTTTACAATAGTACATAATAACATCAATATTGACATCAGTGTGGTTATATCAACAGAAACAAAAACTACAACAAATTAAAAGCATGGAAATAATATATACGGTTATCTTTGATTTTCCCCAAAATGGCGTGGGAAAAAGAAAAACTTATTTAATCCTACTTCCACCTTCTAATTTTACATAATGAGCTTCCTTTTGCATACCTCAGACTTTTCATATCAAACCATAAGGACTATTTATACATGTTACACAATATAATATAATAATAGCGGAAAAATATAATATTGCTGTTAAAATAAGATGAGAAGTTGACAAAGCAGCAATATGTTTTTGACAATTTTATCATTACAGCATTTATGTATGTGATAAAAACAATATCTGTGATTCCACTGTGCCAGATATTAAAGCCCCAGTGTGTAGGATTCGTGGCACATAGGTGGATGGTGCTATTGCACTTTCTGTTTTAGCTACGGCAGACCTCGAGGGACCCGCGCACGAGCCGCTGTATAAATAAAACGCGATCCCGTTTTTTGTTTTTTTTTTTCTCATGAAAACACACATTCCCGATCATGTACCATGACACTCTACACATCAAATGAAACCTTACAGTCTCCTCTTTTTGACTATGCAATTCATTTCCCTGCACAACAAACACTCCCCGAGCACATGGGACTTTTAGCACAAAACGAGGTTAGCTTACCTTAGAATGCTTTGCACAGGTCAAACTCTGTATTCCACCATAAACTTTCTCTCAATTTGTCTGTAAGGATCCAGCGAATAAAATCCAGTAAAACAATTTAGTCCAAAACACGTGTTAGATACATTACGACGTCTGATCCGGCAGCATGCTTGTGTTGTTTACCCAAAACCACGAGCCTTGCCGAAGGCGAAGGCGGAGCCCAAATGTCCTTCTGCGGCTCTCGTATTCAAAATGGCTGCCTCTGCATGGGGAAGATCCCCCTTTTATGTGACTATATCTAAGTCCAAAAGAATACTTTGATTTCATGATGGAAGTGAAAAGGCTTGGAAAACAATGTATTTTTGAATGGGTATCTTCAATTTCAGTAATTAAAAGGTAAAAATCTTACACACTGTCCCTTTAAAGCTCTACTCTTGCTTGAAAACTAATTGCAGCCAGTCACTGTATGTCATAGGGAAAGTTGGTAGAGATGTTTGCCAACTAACCCTTACCTCACAGAATCAGTTTTGCTGGTCACAGTGAATCTGTGCATCGCTCGTTTAGACAGGGTCTTATTTATTTAAAGTAAGTTTTAAGATGAATGTATTGCTGTTATTGTGTATGTCAAAGTCTTTTATCTGCAACATTTTATTGTTAAGTTTCTAATCAATTAAATACATAATTTAAATGAGTTATTAAAGGTCCCATATTCAAAAGTCAAGTCAAAGTCAACTTTATTGTCAATTCTGCCATATGTGTTCAACATACAGTGAATTGAAATTCCGTTTCTCTCTGGCCAAGCAGTGCAAAAAAGACAGTGTACAAAATACAATATAAGACAATACAAAAACTATCTAAGGACAAAAATCTAAGAGCAGTGCAAAGAATAAATCCCTGTTTACAGATGTCCAAAAATATGCTGTATGCATCAAAATGTTATATTGTGGAGTATCCATCCATCCATCCAGGGTTTGTGCGTAAAACATGTGAATGAAAAAAAAAACACAACTCCAGGTATGTTTGTGATGAGGAAACAAGATTATAACATAGACCAGAAAATAGCACGAATTCATGAATTGTGTGCATTTTAAGATTTCCATTCAGAAGTTTTTGATTAATGTGCTTTCCAGACTATCATCTCCTGGATCGGCTCTCAGGCCAATGTTTTCGAAAAGCAGAAAGTGAGAGAAATTGCATCACTCATCCGTGACACAGATCGACATGGAAAAGCCAAAATAGTGGACAGCTGTGAGGGGGAGGAGCCAGAGGAGATGCTCAAGGTAAAACTAAATAAAACACACCCAGATGTTCATTTAACAGTATATGAAGTTAGTTTTTACCAACGTTTGTGGTGTAGGTTTTGGGGAAGATGCCACCACTGGCAGAGAGCACACCAGAGGAAGACAGCAAAGCAGATGCCTCCAACTCTGCCTCTCTCTACAAGGTACACTGTCAACCACAAATATATGGAACTATTGTATCTAATGATAACAGGAGAAGTTCAATTTGTCAACTGGACCAAGTTTGTTTGGTTGAAAACGTTTCGCCGCTCATCCGAGAGGCGAAACGTTTTCAACCAAACAAACTTGGTCCAGTTGACAAATTGAACTTCTCCTGTTATCATGGATTCTACCTGGACGACTGAGGGACTTTTCACGTATTGTATCTAATAGTACTCTACTTTTAACATTTTGACTTGAATGAGGATCTTATTGATACTTGGCAATAACATCACGCTGGGGGGTTGTACATGTAGTTCTAATGGTGCAATGTTTAGGACATACCATGGCAACACAATGCACACATTAGGAAACAAAAAAATCCAAAAAGCATTTTAAGAAAACTCACGGTGAGAGTGACTAACTGAAAAACTGTTGGCTAATGCTAGATAGCTTGTGACTGTAATTTTATGTGTAAGAGACTTGTTCAACCACACAAATCAGCTCACATGTTGTAGTTCCAAATAAATCAGCTCTTTCTGGTCACATCTGACAAAGACAGAGCAGTGCCTCTAGTCAGCAGCACAACGTGGATGACATCAGCTGCCTTTTGTTTAAAGGTGTCAGATGCAACAGGATCAATGACAACAACTAAAGTGTCAGAGAAGAGCCCGTTTGGCAAGGAGCTGCTTGTGCGTGACGACTGCTTCATCCTGGACAATGGAGCCAATGGAAAAATCTTTGTTTGGAAAGGTAAAACTACACGGTGCTAACATACCAGACGACTTCTGAATATTTGACTAGATTAATGGCCCAGTGCTTTATTTTCTAAAACTTGACTTGCAGGTAATGGTGCAAATGCTGAAGAGAAGAAAGTGGCGCTTCAAATTGCTGATAATTTTATTGAACGCATGAACTATCCCAGAATGAAAACACAGGTAATAACATTTTTGCTATCTAAATATAGGCTACTGTTTGATACAGTGACACAGCTATGATGTGGTTTATAGTACTGGGAATCCTTGCTCACACAAAAGCACAGTAAATCTTTATTTTTTATAGGTTGAGATACTGCCACAAGGAAAAGAGACCATTATCTTCAAGCAATTTTTCAAGAACTGGAATTAAGAAGCTTTAAGAAATTTGGGACTGAGGACTAAAAATGTTACTCAAAAAGTTACAATATTAACTCTTTTTTTATACTTGTATGTAAATATTTGTAAGTTACTGTGGCAGATTTTTGAATAGAAGACTTGAGATTCAATGCCACTTTTGTAAAATCCATTTCCTATGAGTCAAAAACAAAGCGTGAGTAAATAATTTGGATTTTTTTATTACTTAGATGCAATAGTATCACAGGTTACAATAAAAATGATTGACACAAGTGTGTTTCCTTGTCAAATCGGGATTAAAAAAAGTGATCAAACCAGGAGAAAAAGAAGTGGATGTGACATTTTGTATCTTAGTTGCATTTAAAAAAAAAAAAATTTACATGAATTCTTCAACTTGAAAAAACATTAAAAGGTGACACGTATTTACATTGTTTTTAGAGAAAAGTTTCTTACTTATTTACTAAATCACAAATGAGGAGTTAGATAAATGCTCACATTTATATAGCTCTTTTCCACCTTCAAGGCACTCAAAGCTCTTTACATTAAGGAACCATTCACACATGCATTCATGCACCAGTGTACACAGACAATGGGGCCAAGGGTAGCTAAGTGTCTTGCCCATGGACACAAAGACAGCATTCATCTGTGGGAGCTAGAACCACACTGCCAACCTGTGGGTCACTGGGTCTGACCGCTCTCCCAATGATTACCAATTTAAGGGATTAACTGCAAATAGATATTATAATACATTAAATATTAAACAAATGTTATTTTCCATGGTTAAAAGAGTATGAATATGTTAAATGTATTTTCAAATAAAGCACACTACATAGAAAATGCACAACATGGACATTTTCATCCAATAACATCAAAATTTAGAGTATATGAAGAAGAAGTGAACTTTATTGATATCACAGTGGAGAAATTCTTCTCTGCATTTTAACTCATCCTATATATATACTAGGAGCAGTGGGCGATACATTCCTGCGCCCGGGGACCAGCTCCATGATCTTCTTGCTTCGGTTTGGTCAGGACCTCAGCTGGAGGATTTTACCTATGGTGCATGTTTTGGGTTGGTGGGGGAAACCGGAGTGCCCGGAGAAAACCCACCCAGACACGGGGAGAACATGCAAACTCCACACAGAAAGGCTCGGGCGACCCGGGGATCGAACCCAGAACCTTCTTGCTGTGAAGCAAGAGCGCTAGCCACTCAGCTACCGTGCCACATTACAGTCCACATGTGTCAAGTGTGAAACAGTGAGTCACAAAGGGCACCCATAGTTTATTTAAGCATGGATAAACTGCTGTAATTACACAATTTACAAGAACGGCTGTTGTGTAACTTCTGATAAATGAAGATGTATAAGTGTCAAAAGGTTACCTTCTGCTGGATGCCCTGGCTGCCTGTATCAGCTTCATTTCATCCATAAAGCTATAAAAGAGTCTAGAGTCCAGAAAAAGAGGGAGGGAGAAAGGGAAAAAGAAAGAAAAAAAAGAGGGAGGGAGACACAGAGGTGAACAAAAGGCTTTGAGACGCTTAGACTGCTGTCAGTTCTGAGGAAGATCAGAGCTGCACCACATGCACCTGCACCTCCAGGTAAGGCCCATAACCACTGACCATTACGTAATCTACAGCTGATAATTGTGACACTGATTTATCCTATTTTATGTTCATTTATTTATTCAGATTGCCATTTTATATGACGTAAGACTAAGAAAATGTAAATTGTATTTTATTTACTATAGCTTAATTAAGAGATAATGCAGGTGATCAGGAAAAAAACTGAAATAATTATCAGACTTCTGTTCATTTGTATTCCTCCATCAATTGTTATTTCTGAATAAATATTCTGCCTTATTCTTTTATTATTATTATTATTATTATTATTATTATTATTATTATGTTTCCTTTTGTGCTTTCTTTTTCAAGATTTGATTCATACTTTCTATGTGCTTTGTAAAATGAGACTGTAATTTGACATGACTACTTGCTATAGACAGTGATATAAGATCCAAACTTTAGCATTCATATGAAGTCTAATGTATTTTTTCATCTTTTTGTGTCTGTCAGTATTGGGACCAAGTGCCATGGCGCTAAAAAGCATTCTGAAGTCTGACAGAAGTAAGTAGGCCTAGCTGCTATAACTCTAATTTCATTTTAATGTTCTGTTTGTGATTAAATAGTTGGCTGTTGTGGTTGATGTGTGATTGATGTCTCACACGCAGAGCTCCGCTGGCCATTGAATGGCGACGGCTCTGCACACAGCTCCATTTGCGTGGTCCGGTGGTCACTGCCTGAGGACAATGCTCCAGCTCACAGCTCCGCTCCATCGAGCAGAGCAAGAGCAGAGTTTTCCAAGTCATCACAGGTAAACTACAATCAATTGTACAGTCAATTGCAAAGTACACTGAAAAGTGTATTAAATATTTTTAATTTTGTATTATTATTATTATTATTATTAGTAGTAGTAGTAGTAGTAGTAGTAGTAGTAGTAGTAGTAATAACAACAACAACAATTATAATAATAATAATAATAATAATAATAAGAAACAAAGCAACAACAATAGGGACCTTCGTCCCCCTTCGGGCTCGGTCCCTAATAATAATATAAAGAGCTCATTATTATGTAACAGATAACCCTATGTCCTGTCAGTAATCAATATCATCTTTACATTCCTTACAACCTCTTATATATTGCTGAGATAATTTTATTATTATTTATTTTTATTATTTCTATTTTATTGTATTTTTACTTGTACATAATACATGTACATAATTATGCCTTATTTGACACCAGTCTACTTATTTAGAATTTATTATTGTCCAAGTCATTTTCCTTGTGGATCAGTAAAGTTTGTCTAAATTCTAAAGTCTAAATGTTTTTGTGTCACAGCGCCTTTCACGCCAACAGGGCCTGAAAAATCTACGCAGTCTCCAGGAGTGTGTCCAATTCATTGAACACTGGAAGGTGCAGGTGGACCAAGTTTGTAAGGTAGGCCCGTGATTTTATTTCACGAAATCACAGTTAATATAATTAAATGAAAGATTCTACTAAAGATTTGTTGTATTTTTGTTGCAATACAACCAGATTTGATTTGTAGAGGTTTGAAAAAAAAAAAAAACCTCCTTTGCTAATTATTACTTTGTTCTGCTGTTTATTTGTTGTAGCCTGTGCCTTTTGAATGATATTGTCAATTTAAAACACAAGGATAATATTGCTTTATCGTTATTGTACCAGTGGCATAATGTAGTTTCAGTACTTTTGTTTAGCGCAGTATACTACATTAGTTCAAATTCATTTGCAAAGTAAATTTTAGCGTTGCCATGGAAACAATATAATGGTGTGCGTGACAGAGTAATCCTAATATAGTTTTATTGCGATTTACAGCTCAGTGACCTAATCTCTTACACAGTTAGGGTGGCAAAGCGGTTATGAAGTTCAATGCCCTTATCAGTGCATTGGTCTGCTGTAATATCAGGAAATAAATTACATAATTAGTCAAAGGGCCATTTTACACTATTTTCTGATCTGTTATAATGTTGTTTCCTCATTAAAAACATACCTGGAGTAGCCCAACCCTGCATATTTAGGTTGTTCTTCTCTCAAACAGAAAACACATCGTTTTACCTTGTGATGTCATGAGGTAATACACAAAGTGCTCCACTGAGTTTTTAAACTCAACACACCTTCACTAGAATCATTTTGATGATTTCAGCTCTGGAACTGCCAATCTCTACTTATCTAAAGCTGTTAACTTGAAAACTACCACTACATCACAATGTAGAACAGAGCATTTTGAGCTCTGGAGATATAGACAGACTAATAAACTCAAACATGTGTGAATGAAACAAAACACAACTCAAGGTATGTTTTTGATGAGGTAACAGCAGTCTAATGTGTCTAAAAGCTCACAAGAATCAAGTTTGTGTAAGATAGGACCTTTAAAGTAAATATGAGTGTATGTTGTGGCTGTGGCAGGGTACACCTGACCCAGACGAAGGAAGCAGTCAAAGAGAAGAGACCCCAGATCAGCGGATGGAGAGAAGTCTGGAGGAGAGCAGAAAGTTGATCGTGGAATGGGCTGACGAGCTTCGCCATGTTGATAAGGTAAATGTTCACATACTTCTGTCTTTTTAAAGGGTCCATATTACAGTATTTTCTGATCTATGTTATGATGTTGTTTCCTCATCACAGACATATTAGGAGTTGTGTTTTGTTTCATTCATTCCTGTATATTTCGTTAGTAAGAGTTCTTCTCTCAAACTGAAAACACTCTCTTCTGCCTTGTGTTGTCATTTGGCAATGCAGGAAGTGCTCCACAGTGTTTTTAAACTTACATTGTTGTTAACTTGAAAACTATTGCTTCATGACATCACAAGGTGGAACAGAGCATTTTGAGCTTTGGAAATGTCGAGAGACTAATAATGGTGACTCACACGTGTGAATGAAATAAAACACAACTCAAGGTATGTTTTTGAGGAGTCCAGCATGACTAAAAGCTCAAAAGAGCTTGCATAAAATAGAACCTTTAAGAACAAAATAAGTCCTTTTACTTAAAGGTTTGTGTTTTTAGCTTTTGAAGGAGAGTCGTAAAGCAGGTGAATGTCCAGAAAAACAAGATAAGGAGATGGACCCAAAAGAGGAAGCTCAGACCAGAATCATGGGATGGGCTCAGGAGCTCCAAGAGGCTACAGAGGTAAATACTCCAGCCTAAAAAGGCTCATATTAGGGTATTTTCTGATCTATATTATAATGTTTGTTTCCTCATCAAAAGCATTCCTGGAGTTCTCTTTTGTTTCATTCACACATGTTTAACACACAAACCCTGCATATTTAGGCGGAGGTCTTCTCTCAAACAGAAAACACTTTGTTACACCTCGTGATGTGATTATTTCAGTCCTGGAATTCCCCAAAAGTTAAAAAAGTAGCTGTTAACTTGAAAACTACCACTACATAACATCACAAGATGGAACAGATCACTTTGAGCTTTGGAGACTAATAATGAAGGTTTACTCAAACATGTGTGAATGAAACAAAACACAACTTTGGGTATGTTTTAGCTTAAAATTATTTAAAACTCACAAGAATCAATTTGGTTTAATAAAGGATATACATGTATAGGAATAATGCTCACTGGGCACAGTAGGCCCCGGGTCGCCCAGGCCTTTCTGTGTGTGTTCTGTGTGGAGTTTGCATGCATGGTCTGGGTTCGATCCCCGGGTCGCCTGGGCCTTTCTGTGTGGAGTTTGCATGTTTCTCCCCGTGTCTGGATGGGTTTTCTCCGGGCACTCCGGTTTCCCCCATCAACCCAAAACATGCACCATAAGTACCTCCAGCTTAGGTCCTGACCAAACCGAAGCAAGAAGATCATGGAGATGGTCCCCGGGCGCCCTAATGTGTGCTGCCCACTGCTCCTAATATATGTATATATATATATAGGATGGGTTAAAATGCAGAGAAGAATTTCTCCAGTGTGAGATCAATAAAGTCTCTTCTTCTTCTAAATCAGTGTTTCATTATTCCAAATCCCATATAATATGCACTATAAAGAATTAACATTTTTAACAATAAATTTTATTTAAATTCTCAGCACTTACATTTTACAATTTTACAATTGCTTTAATAGAAAACTAATTACATTTTCATCCCCACAGTTTCTGAGAAAGATTACAGTCATGAAGAAATGAATGAACAGAACAAAATCAAAGAGCCAAGAAAAAAATAGCAAAAGTATAGCATGTTTATTTATTTATTTATTTATTTTCAGAGTTGTGGTGTTCCTTGTGAGGAGCTGGGTCACGTTCTTCGACTCTTGGGCCTCAAAAAGAGACGACTGAGAAACCTGCTTCCACTGCTGGAGTTTATTACATGGTCCCTGCTTAGAGAAGACAGCATGGTGAGCATTTATACAATACCCTATTGAAATGTGTGAAGCTGATACAAAAAAAATGACCTTTAACCGTTTCATCCAACCCATCATTTGACCCAATAAAGACAATAATCAGATGTGAACCTTGTTATTGAAGCCACAGAGTCCCATTGTCCGTGATCTGGGCTTCTGCCAAGTGATAACAGTAAGTGAGCTGTGTGACCCAGTGGCAATGAATAATGTTTGTATGCCCAAAGTTCAGCTGTAAATCAGACATTGGTTTCATTTTAAAGGTAGTTCACTGAATCCTTTACATTCATTTTACTGTAAGTGACTGGACTGTATCACTTGGCTCATACTTTGCCACTCCCTAAGCCTGTCTTGCGGAAAAGAAACAAAAAAACAAAACAAAACAAACAAAAAACAAACAAACTGGATGTCCTTTAATTTTCTCTAGCTAAATGAAAATGCGACTGAAGTTGTTCTATTTGGACCTTACACTGACACCCTCACATCTGACCTTGGGCCTCCTGCTACAAATTTGCACAGTTTGGTAAAGAACCTTGGTGTTTTTATGGACTCTCTTTTAAACTTTGAGAAACAAATCTCAAATAGTGTTAAAACTAGCTTTTTTTCAGCTAAGACAAATCGCTAAATTAAAACCAATCCTAACACGCAATACCTTTGAAACAGTCATACACGCTTTTGTAACCAATACACTGGACTATGGCGACTCAGTAGGTGCAGTTAGTCCAAAATGCTGCTGCCAGACTGCTCACCGGGTCCAAAAAGAGAGACCATATTACACCGATCCTAGCCCAACTCCACTGGTTACCTGTTAAATACACTCAACTCACTGGCACCACAGCACATCACTGAGCTTTTAACTCCTCACACGGCCCCTAGGCCTCTCAGGTCAAACTCTTTCAACCTACTGTCCATCCCACCATCCTGCTTCAAACCCAAGGGAGGCCAAGCTTTCTCTGTTGTGGCCCCTAAGCTCTGGAATGTCCTCCCTCTTCATCTGAGATCATGCTCCTCCCTACCTCACTTTAAAACTCTAAAAACAATTTTTTTTTCAACATGGTATTCAACTGCCAATGAGCTTTACTCTGAAGCTCAACTTTCTTTGTGTATTAAGCCACTCTTTCATGTAACATTTTGTATATTTTATATTTGTTTTATTGTTTCACTATGTTGTGTTTCATGCTGTAAAGCACTTTGGTGCAGCTTGTTACAGTTGTTTTAAATGTGCTATATAAATAAAATGTCTTGACTTGACTATCTGCTTGTTACAGGAAATGATCCCTCAGTTGTGGCTGCAGGCAAAGCAAAAGACCTGGGAAGCTGGAATACCTAAATATATTCCCAATTCAGTGTGGACTTGGATTTGCAGTGCGGCAGGTGAGGTCCAGATGTATTTATTTATTACCTTAATGTAAATGTAAAATATGAATAAAACACAAAATTGACTCTTGTGAGTTTTAAGCCATGTCAAAATGTTGTTCCCTCCTCAAAAACATACCTGAAGTTGTGTTTTGTTTCATTGACACTTGTTTGAGTAATCCTTTATTATTAGTCTGTCTATATTGCCAAAGCTCAGAATATTCTGTTTCACCTTATGATGTCATGTAGTGGTAGTTTTCAAGTTAACAGCTGTTTTTTTTTTTACCTTTTGTTCAGTAGAAACTGGCAATTCCAGGGCTGAAACTGTCCAAATGATTCTAGTGCATTTACAGGGTTTGTGTGTTATGTGTGTGTGAATGAAACAAAACACAACTCAGGTCTGTTTTTGATGAGAAAACAACATTATAACATAGATCAGAAAATAGTGTAATATGGGCCCTTTAAATATATTGGTAAATTAATGCTAAAATAGTAGCTTAATCATCATTATGTTATAAGGTCATGAGGGTTTTTATTATTATTATTATTATTGTGTAGATCTAATCTAATTTTACACGTTTATTCAAATACATGTCCACATACTAACCATCACTTGTTTCTCCTCACAGCTGATGTGGTCTTGGACCCTCTTACCCACAATCCTTGGCTGCAGCTGTCAGACGACCTGCGCATAGTTCAAGAAGGCCAATCCATGTCCGATGTCTCTGAAAACAGCCAACGCTTTGACACGTTACCCTGCGTCATGGCGTGGGAAGGATACAACTATGGACGCCATTACTGGGAAGTGGAGGTAGGCAGCAATGGCTTGTGGAGAGTAGGACTGACCACGGCTGACTCCAAAAGACAGGGACGCTTCTCCATGAGCCCGAAGGAGGGATACTGGGTGCTTTGGCGCAGTTCTAACTATTTTTACGCATGCACCAATCCAGAGACAGAGCTGCCGATCAAACTTGTTCCACGTCGGATTGGGATTTACCTAGACTACGAAGAAGGACAGATTTCGTTTTACAATGCAGAGACCAAATCACATATCTATTCTTTTAACAACGGGAGCTTCAAGGGAAAGCTGTACCCTCTGTTTGCGCCATTGGATGGGAATACCGTCATCAGAATTGTACATCAGAGGCTCAAAAAAATGGGCACTTTCCAAGGATCATGAGACAGATGATCCAAGCTGTAAACCTGTAATAAAGAAAGAAAGAAAGAAAGAAATTAAAGTAATCTACATCTAGAATTATTTTAGCCACAAAGGGCCAATATTGCACAATTTTTGGATCTAAGATATTGTTTCCTCATCACAAACAGGCATGGAGTTGTGGTTTCTTTCATCCACACACACGTTTAACACACAAACTCTGCATATTTAGCCTGAGCTCAAAATGAAACAAAACACAACTCTAGGTATGTTTTTGAGGAGCAACATTACAACATGGCTAAAAGCTCTTGTGTAATATAGACCCTTTAAGTGGCACCTTTAAAAATCTAGCATTGGTGAATAACAGAGCTAAAACTGCTCAATGTAATGTGTGACTTTTTGAAGTAAATGCAACAACTATGTAAATGTGGTAAAACATAAAGAAAGCTCTTGATATCCATAGGCCTGTCATGATAACACATTTTGAAACACGATGTATTGCTGAAGAAAATATAAATGATCATATACGGTATATAAAACCATTTATAGCACTGAAAAAAAAAAACTCAAGAGAATATTTAAACAACAAACAATATTCAAAATCTATCATATTGGTAAAAAACATAAGCTTAAATCTTATGAGGCAAAAAACAAAAACAAAAAACAAACAAACCTGAAACCTAAAATAAATATTACTCCAGCTTTCATATATTAAACAATAAGTCAGTATAGTAATTATCATGACAGACCTATAGGCTATATATTTTGTTAGATTGTTAATGCATGCACGCACTTTGTATTTTATATTTAGGCTATAGTAAATATATATTATATCCAATATTACTGGAATGACTGGAGATGTTATTTAATAGTGAATTAAGCAACAGGCAGTGTAGCCTATATGTCACTTAGTTTTAAATAAAAGCTGTTTCTGCCTGTGCTTCTGATTGTAGCATGTGACTGCTATAATAGAAAATAAAGTAGCAAATAGATATTGTCTTATATGTGTCTTTTACATATTGGTAAATACAGCTGTCCTATACATTGTTGGAAAATGTTATTTTTCTCCAAAACAAACGCTGAGTTCAAATGCAATGCTCTGTTAATGCCAAAATAAACAAACTGAAAACACACTCATTCAGTCTTTTTGAGTCAAACGTCAAAACTATACCCAAAAGTATGCCCCAAATGTATTGATAAAAACCTGTACTGAAGATAAAAACATACTCACCATGTTACAGAATTTGTGGCACTGTGGGAATTCACATATTCCATTCTGTGTTGCCTCAGTGAGTGTTTTTTGTTACAATAATATCCTACTTATAATATTTTTTATAAGTAGGATATTATTGCTGGTGATATAATATAAATATCACCAGCTGACACTGATATTTATATCATCTTCTTTTCTGTTGTTCAGTTGTTTTGTTGTTTCTGTTTTTTGTTTTATTTGCATATTTCTGTATTCTTGTATTATTTAGGCCTACAATACATTTTGATATCTTCATATCATGTTTGCCTAATTTTCTGTTCTTTTTGTCTTATTGTTGTTGTATTTCCGTTGATGTGGTTCAGAGTGCACGTGGGTAAATCATGTAACTGTTTTCCTGCCTTTGAAATAAATACATAAATAAATAAACAACCCTGTGAAACTGCATTTCTGAAAGGACATTGGTTTTGTATTGTGTGCACCACATAGTGCTATTTCTAATGGTTTTAGCGTTACCACGGATACACAATGCACAGATTAGCAAACACTGTCAAAACAGTCTGAACATAAAAGTTTAAAATAGTTCATAGTCTGAAAACTCAAGAAACAAATTTTAACAAACAGTGAGAGTTGGAAACTGAAAAACTGTTTGAAAACTAACTTGTAACAGTAATTTTATGTGTAAGAGACAGCTCAAATCAGCTCAGCTCAGCTCACCTGTTGTAGTTACAGGTAAATAATTTCTTTCTGGTTTTCTGGTGTGTTAAATAAAGCTCAGATTAAAGCGTAAAACAGAGAATAACCTACAGTTAGCATTATACCCTCAGGGAATATTGATACCATCAGCTCCAAAGTAGTAGTTGGTGAGTAATGTTTAGACAATGTTTTGTTTTCTTTGTATTATAGTAGCATTTGCACACTTGTGTAACAGTGCTCGTTTAAACAAGGTGGTAGTTCTCTTGCTAAACTATTTTATCAGTGATCTGATCTTTGTGGCAGTTCTTTATCTTGTGGCTATCAGAGCATTAGGTGAAAGTGGAAGATGAGACCTCAGATACCAAGCTTTACGACTGTCCTGTATAATATTTATTGAATATGCAATTGAAAATGACACATCATTTTAACTAGGCCTGTCTCGATAATTTCTATATTGACTTTTTGGGGTACATTTTCTGGGCTATGATGAAATTTGAGCGTCAGGTTAAATTATGAACTCACAAACACAAACTAACTACTTAAGTGTTGTGTTCTGTTATTTATTTATCATATTTTCAGCTCATTGTTTTTTTTTTAACAATATTATACATTTAGAATATTTTTGTGGATAATTCTGCGTTACAGTTTCGTTTCAATATTTATTGTCTATATTTATTTCAAAATATCGCACTTCAAAATTTGCTTTCGAGACAGGCCTAATAAAAATAACAAGGAAAATGAAATAACATATGTATATTGTGCATAAAACAAAACAACAATTTATAGATAAACACACACCACACTTATGTGATTTAAAAGAGTACCATGTCACTATTCTAATGGAAGGACTGCCTTCCACTTTTAATCATTAATTTGCCAGGAATGTTTCGCAGTATGGGATTAAACTAACTTATCTCAAAATTATTAAATTAGTTAGTTAATTTTATAAAAAGATCTGCTCAAAACATCACTCACATACAACATACAAACATCTCACAAAACACCAGACTATATACTCAGTTAGAGATGCAATACGAGACTGGCCCCAAGGTATCATATTATTAAACTGCTTTGTTGTTACTTTAAAAGAAAAATAAGTTACAAATTTGGAACATTTTTAAGGAAATAAATTGTATATTTTAGTTATCCATTTGTATCAGGTATCGGCAAATAGGTGCACTTCGTAACATTTCTAGTGGAGGGTTTGCCACCTTCTTGTCTCCATGCAAATGTTTGTGTAGAATGTTCTGCAGTATAGATAGATTTATCATGAGGGAGACAAGCAGGTTACAGCACTATGCACTACGCTACAGTTCAGCTCTGTGGAGAATCACCCCTATTCACAGCCGGAAATCATGTATTTTTGAGCAATACAAACTGTAACTAATACTAATACTAATACAAACTGTAATTAATACTTGCTAGATGAATATGTTTAATGTCATACTGTGGAACATTCGGGGAAAGCAATAACATGGAGGCAAGCAGGTTGTGGACCCCCCATCAGAAAAGTTGCACAGTGCACCTTTAATACCAAAATATCAACATCGGTATAGAAACAGAAAAAAGCTGGATCAGTCCATCTAAGTAACAGTGAAACATACAAAAACTTCTGTTTGCTCACCTGAACCTTTTTACATGCATTTGTACTGCTAAGAAATCCCTCTAAAACACACATTCACAGAACTTTGGCCTGATGGCGTCATCTGCTGGTCTCCATGGAGATACATGCTGTAAGTTTAAAGTCACACCATAAAACATAGACAAAGCAATAAAATATCCAAGGAAAACAATCATATATACAGTATTAGTTTCCAGAGTTTACAAACTTCAGACTCCAGACAACACTGTCCCCCAGCAAACGTTCAAAGTGGGAGTTCAACTGAAATAAAATCCAAAATGTAAAGATGAGTAAAGTTAAGAAGTAAAAAAAAAAACACAAAAACAAACAAACTTGTAAAACTAAAAATTGTAAATCTCTTGACCACTATAGAGTTGTACCTTCTCAAACGCTCCGTCTCTCGTCATACTGGCATTACAGAGCAAAATCTGTTTAGAGGAGCAAACCATGGACAAAGTGATCTCCTTCAGGACAGGATCTAAAGAGGAAGGCAAAATGCAAAGCAGTAAGTAATCCAATACATTCCACTGCACTTTATTTAGTATAGCACATTTCATAAAGACATTCCAAAAGTGCTGCAGAAAAAATCTACAATTTAATACAATAAAAACATAATTAAAAACAACAGTGTAAAAACAAATAAATAAAACCGTAGAATAGACCCATAAGAATAAATAAATAAAGTAAAAACATTTACAAGTGGAAAGCCCCAGCCCTGTTTTTGCTCATGTAAATGTGGGTACGCCTCTATTGTTTTGCATGTACTCCAGGAAGTGTTAGCAACAGAGCCAGAGTTCTACTTTTATTGACTAATTCAATCAACACGTATCATGCTTATCATATTCTCTTCAGCTATCCAAAGGTTTTGGAATGATAAAAGATTTTGCACCATTTTGTCTTCTGAATGGTGAGTCCTCAAAATGTCACCTATAAACACATGATTAGTTTATGTAGATTGGAGCTCATGAGACAGCCTACCCTACCCCAGCAAGAAGGGCCTGTTGTCCCGGGGGCCAAGTGAGGCTTCTTGCCCCGGCGGGCCCCCAAATTACTGTTGATACTGTTGACTGTTGTCTGACCAATCAGAACCATACCCTTTGACAAAAGTGGATCTGGAGCTGTATTCTGTCTCCTTGATTTCAGAGGGTGTGAGTGACAAACATGACTGCTTGGATTCAAATAGAATGTAAAAGGGACTGGCTGGTCAGGCAAGATCAGATTTAATGAACATCTAAGGATTAGATGTTCAATCATTAAATGAATTTAAGTTGTACTGTTTTTGTATTAAAGTGCCTTTGACAGGTTGGATTACACATTTTACTAAAACGCAGTTAGGATTATTATATTTAGGATTTTACAAAAACATTTTTAACTTTCTTTCCCAGTCTGGCCATTATGTAAGGTTTCAAATTTTACTTCCTGGAAATCAGTCACATTAGGGAATTCCATAACTGTTATAGCAAACATGATTTAGAGTAGGCCAAAACTCATTTGACAAAAAAAAATGATAAGAAAAATCAGAAGTATCAGAAAAATGTGTTTTGTAAGTATTCATTGTGCCTAAATTTTGGACAGAACTCTCCCTAGTGCGATGTCGTCAATATCAAACTCTCTAAAACAGAACTCTCTGCTTACAGTAATTTTCAACATATTTTTAAACTTTTCTTCACAAACTGCTTCTCGGTTAAAACTACAATTTATGTTTACTGCAGGTATTATAAGCACCAAATTAAGTAGAAACTAGAGAATTGTCAAAACCTGTTATACACACGTACAGATTGGGCAATAAAAAGATTCTCACCTGTGGCAGCTCTCAGTGTTTCAGCCTGACTCCGGTGGCTAATGTTACCAGATATGGTCTGAACCATGAAGGTGTAGTTGGTCCCTGATTTCAAACCCCCAAAAGTGTAAGTTTTGCTATTGTTCAAAACCTTCTCCTCATGAAAGCCCCAGAAGCTTGAGTTCAGGGTCACCACATAGTCGACTGTGTCTGTATTCAGAGGGGGCAGCCAGGTGAAGGTGAGGTGAGTTTCATTTTTCATTTTCAGTTCAGGATTACGGGGAGTAACTGGCACTAAAAACAAAGAAATGTAAAAGAAATATTGTTAAAAGGGAGCATGGGGGGGGGGGGGGGGGTGTCACAATTATGATGATGTCAGATGGACGGCAGGGGCCTATTTATGGGTTTCAGAATGATTTAAAAAATTAGGTCTGTTGTCATAGCAATTTAAAATTTACAACTAAATTATTTTTGATTTGGAAAAAGTCCTAAAAATAAAACAACTCACTCTTATGTAACAGATAATCCTTTGTCACATCAATCATTATTGCATCTTTGCACTGTTTCTCATTACAACCTCATATATGTATATAGCTGAGATATATTAGTATTCTATATATTTTGTTTTTACTTGTACATGTACGTTTATATAATTATGACTTAATTTACACCAGTCTCTTGCTATTTTTGCTACATATTTGATGCTTTATATATTGTGATGTATGTGCTACTGTGTCCAAAAAATTTCCCTTGTGAATCAATAGAGTTTGTCTAAATTTAAGTTAAAAAGGAATCCTTTGATCACAACTCAATGGGAGGTTCAATGTTTCTGAAAGAAATATCCAAACATATGATCCAAAAATGTTCACCCTTATGGTTATTTGTTAAGGACTGGTTCCACAAACTTGCTGTGGCAAAAATGATGTATCTCTTAATGAATCCATTTGCGAAGCCCAATGAGTTTTTGAGATAGACAAAGGTTTATTTTTGTTCCAGCAGATATGGACAGGGCCTAGGCCTTGAGTCTCCTCTCTCTGGCCACCCCTGCAAGTCTCTTCTCTCCATAACAGACTTGGGTTAATCAACTTAACTTACATTTGAGGACAAGTAAGACAACAAAGGGCTTCCTGAGGGTGGAGACAGTTGTGTCTGACAGTTGAGCCTTTACGCATGTTAAAGAAATCATTTCTACATTCATTTACACAAAGACAGATTGAGAGAAATCTTTCCACAATATAAATTTCCATCACACATTTCATATTAATCTTATGGTTTAATGTCTTTTTAACTGAAAACAATCATGTCCAGGGTTGAATAATGGCACTACTTTCGGTAGCTATAGTTTCTTATTTTAAACGCAAAGAGTAAAAAAAAAGTTGAAAATGTAGTATCATTGTAAAATGTACTCAAGCAAAGTACAGATACCTAAAATGTATACTAAAGCACAGTACTTTACTACTTTTACTCCGTTACATTAGTCCACCTGGTAGTATAACATCATCACATTCAAGAATCTGAAAACCACCGACGGAGTAACTTACAGGTGTAGATAGACTTGTTGACTTCACTGCTTGCTACCCCTCCGCTCACAGTGTAGACCTTCACAGTGTAGTTGGCTGCACCACTCAGATTTTGAAACAGCACAGTGGTTTCTAGGCTGTTTTTTTTATCCACTTCTTTATTTTGATGCTCCAGTACAATGGTAAAATTAGGGGACCCCTCAGCGTACTTCCACGTAGCATTGATGGTCTCTGCTGTGCTAACAAGGTTTAGGTCTGTAATTTGTTTTGGAGCTGCAAGACAAAGTGTAAGAAATAAATGAATAATGCTTTATGTTAGGTTTAAAGGTGCACTGTGTAAGCTTTCTGGAGAAGATATTATTTCTTTGACTGGAATGTTCTTCACTATGGCATTAAAGGTTCTGATCTATGTAATAATGTTGTTTCCTCAACACAAAAATGTCTGCAGTTGTGTTTTGTTTCATTCACATATGTTTAATGTACATGCTGCATATTTAAGCTGAGTTCTTAGATTAAACAGAAAACACGCTGTTTCACATTCTGATGTCATGTGGTAATACAGGAAGTGCTCCACTGTGTTTTTAAACTCCATATACCCTCATTTGGATAATTTCAAATTTGGAATTGCCATTCTCTACTGAACTAAAAGTGTAAAAGGTAGCTGTTAACTTGAGAATTACCACTACCACATCACAAGGTAGAACAGAGAATTTTGAGCTTTGGGGATGTAGACAGAATAAAGGATTACTCAAACGTGTGTAAGAAACAAAACACAACTCCAGGTATGTTTTTGAGGAAGTAACAACAGTATAACATGGTTTAAAGCTCATAAGAGTCATTTTTTTGTTGTATAGTACTTGTAATGTTTTTTTTTTTTACTGGAAAGTTCCCCTGTATGGCATTAAAGCTACAATTTCTATGTTTGTGTCTATGTTTTTTTTGTTTTTTCCAGTAGATGGCAGATATGAATACCTGTAAAGTTGACCACTGTCTGACTCTCTCCTTCCAGAGTGCGATTTGCCAGTGCAGTTACGCTCACAGTAATCTCGGTGCCACTGGGAAGATCATTGATTGTGAATGTAGTATATTTCACTGTATTGTTAAATGATTTATGAGTCCTGGTGGAAAAAACAAAATAAAGTGTTGTAATGTTATAAATCAAATAACAATAAATAAATATAAATAAATAACCAAGATAAAACTGAACTGTACCTACCCACTGTAGTAAATCCAAATTACCACATAATCTGTGGCCTCTCCTTCAGGTTTGTTCCATTCAAGAGTCATACTGGCATCCTTGATCTCTGACGTATGCAGGTTAGACACTTTTCCAGGCTCTGATGAGAAAATGAAGCAATAATAAAGACAATATAATACAATGTGTCAGAGTAAGCACAGTTACCGTAGCAATAAATAATTAAAAATGAAATATGGTACCTCTTTATAGTAACTACACATTTAACAGCCTAAATATGAACATCGACTTGATTAACAATGGACAGATGTTTATTAACGGTGCACCATGTAATGATTCAAGCTTAGTAACTCCTTAATTAATGAGTTACTATGTTACTATGCCGAATCGTTCCTAATAAACTATTTGTTAGTTCTGAATTAAATCAATATTCATGCTATATTTAGGCTCTTAAACATGTAGATAGATAGTTACTTTATTTGAACACTTTAAAAATTAAAAAAAAGGAAAAAAAAGAAAAGAAAGATAGCACAACATATAGTCCTGCATGTCAGACATTCAAAATGTACATTTAACAAAAAAGAGAGAAACATTTTTTAAAGCTATACAAAAGGAGTAAGAAGAAACATTGCTTATTTTAATCTTACCCCTAATTTACAATATTTCACATGACATTCGGAACATGATGAACAAAACATTACAAACACACACAGATTTATAATATATTATTAATTACTTTTAAGTAACAATTAATTAATGTCTGCTTTACCAGTGGTACATCTCTAAAAAGTTGCCTTTGTAAATGTTTTTAAAGAGATTAATATACTTATCTCAAAGTTAATTCCATAAATGTACTCCACTTACAGCCATAGTAATTTGTCAAACAGTTCTTTTTACTTTTACTGTTTTTGTTTTGTTTTGTTTTTAACTCATCTCTTTGTCCATAATCCCCTTGTCTCTCTTTGAATATATTTAAAATGTTGCTTGGTAGTAAGTTATTTGATTGATGTTATTGTAAAGTGTAACCCAAAATGCAATACTTAATCGAAACCGTAGACTGTATATATAAATGGGCATAGCTAACGCGATATCCCCCACGTTCCAAATTCACCCCTGTAACCGCTAGCATCATGAGCTTCATTTGACTGGAGCCCAACGCAATGGGTGACGTCACACTTGCTTAGTCCACATCTTAATACAGTCTATGGTCGAAAGAAACCCATGTAAAACAATAAATCAGTTTTACTCACTGGTATATGCAGAGATGAAGCTTTTCATGCTCCATTGGGATCTGTCACTGACTCCTGACTGGACGCTGAAGCTGTACAAATTCCCTTGGGCCAAATTACAGATGTTTACTTCTGTGTTCTCGGTCTCAGTCGGTTCTATGTTTATTGTCTTGATCAAATACTTGTGCACTTTGTCCACTGGTGCGTTCCACTTCAGATACACACATTTTTCAGTCATATTTACAACCTGGAGATCTCGCACTGCATTGGGCACTGAAGAAAAACACAAAAAGTACAAATCAGTACAAATTTCAAAACATACATTACAAAAAGCAATGTCTTACAATGTTAAAATGACTTCAATTAAGAACATTTTACTTTATTTGAGTAGATTCAGCTTGACAAGTAAAATGATCTACCAATGAAATAGGTGTGTTTTGTGTTTTTCTTATCTCAAGTGTAGCAATATATAATATTTTAAGTACAAAAAACCTTGTACCACTGGTAGATAATTTTACTCGTCAAGTGAAATTGACTCAAATCATGACAAAACGTTCTTAATTCAAGTCATCATCATTTTTGTTTTTGCAGGGTACTCCATACAACTGTGCAACTCAGCCTGTAATAGATAACATTATGTCATGCCAAATCACCATTTCATCTTTTCTCTTTTTTATTTACCCCTCTACCTAAATATATTTCTATTTACTGTTTTATCCTACTTGTACAATTTTTTTTAGGTCTTTTTGTTCTTTCATTATTTTGAAATTTAAATTGTATTGCTAATTTTTTTTCTCTTTCTAATTATAATGCTGTATTTTGTCTTAGTCGACCAAAATTAGTCAACTTACGATTTTATTCATTAGATTGTAAGGATTTATAAGGGACAAAAGCAGAAAGGAGAAGTCAGTGAGAGAGTTAGCTGATGATTTGGTATTTATGTAAAAAAAAAGGCAGATTTAACTAATGATTCACAAATTAATCTTTGTTAATGTAAGTACATAGCTGTATTTGCATGAACTCATGTGCAGGTGTATTCTTGTGGGTCCAGTTTGGGTCAGACACATAGAAATAGACAAATGTTTTGAGAGTTTTGTTATATCCCTTTTTAGTCGACTAAACGATCACCAGGGAATGTCTTTTGTCAACTACAGCTTTAGTAATTTTCTTTATGGGTCAAAAAAAGTTTACCCGAGTCATAGACTGTATAAAAAAATGAACATAGTGTTCAGCTCCAGTCAAATGAAGCTCACAAGGCTAGCAGTTATAGGGGCAAATTTGGAGCAAGTTCCATATTAGGAATAATAATTTATTTATGTACAAAATATCTGAATAAAAACACTAGGATCAATTAAAGAGGGTTAATATTCACATTTTAAGACCAAAATGAGGAGGCACACTGCAGCAGTTACAGAGAGAGGAGTGACAATTTTTCAGTGTAAAGTCAATTGGAGCCAGAGTCAATGGAGGCAGAAGTGCCCCCATGCTCACTTCCTATTTGGAACGTGGTGGTTAGCAGGTTAGCTTTGTTCATTTATACATGCAGTCTATGTACTGAGTCTGAAACAGTGTGAAGACCGGTCAATACCCGTGTAGAAGGTGCCATTCTGTGGGTTGAGGTTTCGTCCACATTTCACAGCAAACACTTTCACTGAGTAGAAGGTCCCAGCAGTCAGGTCTTTGATGGAAGTAGTCAAATTCTTGAGGACACCACGTTGAGGATATTTGCTATTATTGACTTCCACACGGTAACCTTCAATATCACCTGGTTGAAGCTCCCATGTGAGGGTAGCACTTTCAGATGTTATGTCCGTCACGCTAACATGGCCGTAGAATATGTCTGTAATTTAGTATTGGAAAACATATTTTGTGAGAAACAGGCTCTTGGCATTAGCGTCATTACATCCACAACCACTGGGGGCTTTTTGTGTTCATCATTACAAGTAAAATACAGTGAACCCTCGCTCTATCGCGGTTCACTCTTCGCGGCCTCGCTGTTTCGCAGATTTTTTTTTTCAAAAAATTTTTTTTTCATTTTTTTTATAGTGTAACTTTTTTTTTTTATAGTGTAACAATGTGGTCTGCGTCCTGAATGGCTAAGAGACTAGACCAGGACTAAACGTGGACTAAACGAGGTCTAGACCAGAAGTAGACCAGGTCTGAACCAGGATTAAATCACTCCGTGCGGCTTTTGTGTTTGTTTGTGCGTGTTTGGTTTGTGGCTCGGGTTGAGAGCACGCGGTCCGGGCGCCGCAGTTCTATCTCCCCGGTGTACACGCGGCCTCGCGCTGCATTTTCTCATATTTGTCTCTAGTTTAAACACTCAAACTTTCATAGATTTTCAACAAAATGTATTAATAGTGGCGTGGGGGGAGACACGGCTCCGGGAGCCCCGCCAGACGCGCGAGCAGCACTGCCACGTCCCTGGACGAGATGATGGATTTGTCCACGATAAACCCCTCATCGTGGACAAATCCGTGACAGAGCAGCACGTGTCGCGCACTTCTCCAAGGGGTTGGTGCGCGTCTCGTCCAGGGACGTGGCAGTGCTGCTCGCGCGTCTGGCGGGGCTCCCGGAGCCGTGTCTTCCCCCCATGCCACTATTAATACATTTTGTTGAAAATCTATGAAAGTTTGAGTGTTTAAACTAGAGACAAATGTGAGAAAATGTTAATACCAGTCTGAGAAAAGCGCATAATGTGTGTGGTGAGGCATTTACAGCCTTAAAACATGTAGAATAATTGTAAAATATAAAGTTGTCCTACTTTGCGGATTTCACTTATTGCGGGCTATTTCTGGAACCTAACCCCCGCGATAAACGAGGGATTACTGTAATACAAAAAGTGTTGCTGAATGCCATAGAAATGTAAATTATCTTAAAGGTCCTATATTACACAAAAAATACTATTTTGAGCTTTTAGCCATGTTATAATGCTGTTACTTGGTCAAAAACATACCTGGAGTTGTATTTTGTTTCATTCACACATGTTTGAGTAACCCTTTATTATAGTCTGCCTTCAGCTCAAAAGCTCAAATGCTCTGTTCCACTTTGTAGTCATAGTAGTAGTTTTCAAGTTAACAGCTACCCTTTACCTTTTGTTCAGTAGAGACTGGAAATTCCAGAGATTAAAAGGTCCAAATTATTCTAATGAAGGTGAACGGGGTGTTTTCTGTTTGAGTGAGAAACTCATCCTAAATATGCAAGATTTGTGTGTGAAATGTGTGAAACAGAAAACAACTCCAGATAGGTATTTTTTTTTTAAATGAGGAAACAACATTTTAACATGGCTCACAAGAGTTCACTTTGTGTAATAGAACCTTTAATCAAAGTTGTTGTATGCAAGTAATTTGTACTAGTATAGGCATTTTGAGTTTTACCTTCATAACAGATGAAGGGCAGATGCTCCTCACAGTCTTTTTCGACCCAAGCTCCAAAGCTGAGCATAGCCACGCAGGAATCCTCTATGTAGTTCTTGTTTAGCTCAGACTCAGGATCTTGGAACAGTATTGGTGTTTTCATGCACTCAGCTTCTTTTGGCTTGACTGTAGTGCTAAATGAGGTTGTAGCTGAAACAGAGTAATTTGGTTATACACTAGTTTTCTGGGTAGTGGCAGTTGGAAAATAGTATGGAGAACTCCCACTTATAACTGGAGTACTAGTATTTTCAACTGAGCCATTTGCCCCTACACTAGTTACTGGTTCAGAAATACTATGAATGGAATAATTTGGCTCTACACTAGTACTCGAGATACTAGTACTTTGAGGTGAGTCATTTGTCCCTCCACTAGTTACTGGTAAAGTTGTGTTTTGACCAGAATATAAGGATCCATGAGTCGTATTTTGAACCGAATTATTTGTCCACTTACTGTTATAGCCAGTGGTATTTGGAAGAGAATACATCAGCTCTTCAGTAGTACTTGGGGAAGTAGTAGTATCTACAAAATAATTATTTGCCTGTACAGTAATATTAAAAACACCTCTCTGTGTCACTGTGGAGATGGATGAGTTGTATGTAGGTGTAACATTCTGTGTGAAGGCGGTCGTAGGCGGGGCAGGGCAGGTACAGGAGCAGCTGCAGCAGGTCTGTTGGGGCTCTGGGAATTTGAACATGGGGTATGCAGGGTACCAGTTCTGAAAGGTCAGGGGCTCTCCATTGGCCCAGCGAGACCAGAAGGTGGAGTTGTCATCGAAGGGGTAGATTGTGGATTGGTTGTTGGAGTTGACGGCACGTTTGCGGAGGCCAATCCAAAACTCAGAGGAAAGGTTCTTCACGATAATCTGGATATTCTCAGGAGTCAGAGTTACAAGCTCTTTGAAACAAACCTGTGTCAAATAATAATTTGGATTTTTTTATACAGCACTTTTCAAAGCAACTCAAAGACGCTTCACAATTGCTGGGTTTCAGATGACATCACAATGTTCTATAGACATAGTATTTAATACGGTTTGGGGACTGCTAAAATGAATATTGTTAAAATGCTGATTTTTTTTCTTTCTTTTGCAGTACAGTAGGTTTTTGGGACTAGTCATTGATAGAAATTATCAAGTATAATGGGCCTATTTGTGCATTTATTGTTTGGATATTTCATGGTAAAATTCAATGTAATCAATAGGGAAAACTGACTCTTATCCCCCATCTGAGTTTGACATCATATTCTAGAAACTGAAAACCACGTATTGGTTACATTTCTTGTTTAAAACTAATAAATAAATGAAAATTGGTTCCAAGAGTACCTCAGTACCCCTGTACTAGTGCAGGTCCAAATTACTCAAAGATGACAATTTTAAAAGGTAACACCTCAAAAACATACTTCGTTACAGTACATGTGCAAGTACATCATCAGCCCGACTCTATGATCATACTGTATATATTTACCTGGCAGTGGTTCCTTGCATCAGCCCAGGTGAGATTATCAAATTGAGGAAAGAACTGTTTTTCTGCTGAGCCCCATGTCAAGACTGTAACTGAAAAAAGCATTTAAAAAAATAAAATAAAATAATATATATTTTTAAAAATTATATATGGCATTTTTCTTTTTTGAAAATACATTTTTAAACAAGATTTTAACACCATAAATCAACTTAAAAACTTACTCCAGATGAAGAAAAGACAGTCCAGTGGTGATACTTTTGCCATGATGGGCTTCTGTAAAAAGAAATCTTCACCTTATATTTTACTTTTTAAACATTCTAAACCAAAGAAAACCCCAAGACCTGAACAGACTAAACCCACATCCAGTCTAAATGAAATGACAAGTCAGGTCTGTATTATGAAAATATACAGCTGCCCCAGTGCAGGAAATACTAACATTATACAAAATACATTATTACATGTTTTGCATTTTCACCCATCTATTATGCAAAGTACTGTGTATGAAGGAAAAGGAACATAAAGGCGTTAGTGTGTGATGTGGAAAACACAGAACTAAAAGTGCACTACAAATGTAAAATATAAATGAATTATTTTAAATTCACTTAGCTGAAAGCAACTTTGAGGTATGGAAATAAAATAAAAAGCATAATAATTTAAGCATTTGATCTTTTAATGTAAACCACAGAATTTAAACACTATTTCAGTCATACAGTGGACAGGGCTATGAATCGTGAGTTTCACCCTCATTGATCAATGATCAATATGCAGTACAGATTTTAAAACATTTCAGCCTTTCTAAGCATGTTAAACACAGCTAAAATAACTTATACTCATATATACTAAGAAAGGGCACATTTAAATATACTGCAAAACATTGTATGATCTCAAAACTAAAAAGTATAAAAGTGTAACATAGGCACTGGTAGCTGCAGAATGAATAGAAATGCAAGGAAAATGTTTACAATGAAGCTTTATTGGGCTTTCAGCACCAGTTATAAAAATGCATTAATACAAAATAGTAATGAGAAATAGAACCAAAGATCTTATACAAAAACTAATTTCTCAAAATAAAAAGTCTAAAAGTTCTACATAAAACAGAATGCCTTTAAAATATACTTGGCAGCATAAAGAAAGTAGTTAGGGCCTGGACAGTTTCATTGCGTGAAGTGCTAAGGGGACAGACTAAAGTCTGTGGCTGGCTGAATTTAGATTTTGATGAGCACTTTTTTTTTTCCCCATTACATAGCTACACAACCACCACAGAAGATTGCTTAAGCCCTAGGTAATAATACTGTTTCATGGGGTGTCCCAGGCAACCCATCAATATTCCAAACATGATGATTGGACTATCATGATTTGATTTTGTGGTTAAAATGTCCAGTGAAATGTGATCATAGGCATGTCAACGCCAATCATCTTCTGCATAGAACAGCTTACACAACCAAGTATATTGTGGTTGACTGAAACAGTCCAGATATAAAAATGTGATTTTTACAGTCTTAGCTTGAAAAACTGAACTAGTTCACTTGAAACTGTTAGTAGTGGTCCATATGTATTCCTCACTTTGTTTTTCAAGCATTTCAAGTAAGTTTTGCTGCCCCACCACTGCTAACAACAATTAGCATGTCAACAACATTTCTTAATGGCTTGTGAATGATAAAAATAGTTTCCATTTTGGCCTCAAGAGCTGCTTCACAATCCATCTATACTGAGGGAAGACAAATTTACTTTACATGGAAAAAAAATAAGGTACAGCCCCTTTAAAGCCAATAAAATGTCACCACTGCTCCAGCACAATGAGGACTCTGGTAAAGTAGTGTTCAGAAGAGGCAACATTAATTCAAGTATTAACTCCTAGTCGGGCAGTGGCGGTTTTTCATAATCATCTTTACCTTAGTCAGTACACCGTTGAGGCAATAGCTTACAGTTGCCAATAACCTGATGAAAACAAAAGCACATAATGGTCCAACGGGGGGAATGTGGGGGCAGGCTCCTCACTCACTCTCACTCTTCTCCGCTTTCAGCAGGAGTTTCTTCCCACAGGGCACGTTCACTTTTGGCCTGTTCTTTTTACTGTAAAAAACAAATAAAATTATTTAACACTATTCACAACTAGCCTGTTAAAGAGCACTCCAGTGTTTCTGGTTGACAGATGATAGAACTGTACACAAGATGCAGGCAGCACACAGTGGTCTCATTTTGTCCCCAAGACCTGGTTTTACAATACACCCATCTATGTATTAGTGACAGACAAAATTTTATATACAGTGGTCCCTTGCTCTATCGCGGTTCACTGTTCGCAGCCTCGCTGATTTTTTATTTATTTTTTTCCAAATTTTTAAAATAGTGTAACATTTTTTTAATAGTCTAACATTGTGTTCTGTGTCCTGATTGGCTAAGAGACAAGACCAGGACTAAACGTGGACTAAACCAGGTCTAGACCAGGCCTAAACCAGGTCTAAACCTGGACTGGTCCTGGACTAAACCAGGATTAAATCACTCCGTGCGGCTCTTTGCTGGTTTCCTGCGGCTTTTGCGTTCGTTTGTGCGTATTTGGTTTGTGGCTCGGGCTGCGAGGATGCGGTCCTGAGGCGGAGGCATGGCCCGGGCGCCGCAGTTCGATCTTCGCTCGCAGCCCCGGTGTACGCGCAGCCTTGCGCCTGTCACGCTGCTGTGTCACGGATTTCTCCACGATGAGGGGTACATGTGTCACGCACTTCTCCAAGGGGTTGGTGCGCGTCGCATGCCGGGATGTGGCAGTGCTCCTCGCGCGTCTGGCGGGGCTTCCGGGGCTGTGCCCCACGCGTCACTATTAATACATTTTGTTGAAAATCTATGAAAGTTTGAGTGTTTAAACGAGAGAGAAATGTGACAAAAGGTTAAATCCAGTCTGAGAAGAGCGTATAATGTGTGTGGTGAGGCATTTACAGCCTTAAAACATGTATAATATAAAGTTGTCCTACTTCGCGGATTTCTCTTATTGCGGGTTATTTCTGGAACCTAACCCCCGCGATAAACGAGGGATTACTGTAACAAATAAACAAAAAAACAGCCTAGAAAAGAACCTTCAGTTATACAATGTGCTTCTTTTGTGTATCATTTGCATTAAGGCTCAGTTACAGTTGTAAATGTTTACAGCGGTCTTACTTGTCTCTGTCCTGTAGTTCGAGAGCATCATTAATTTTCTTGAGCATCTCATAACGCTCACGTCCACGAACCTGGGGGGGGGGAAAAAAAGTAATCCAAGTGCAGACAGTAATGAAATCAGAAAATTACATACATTTACTCACATTCAACACGAAAAATTCCTTATCATCCTCATCTCCACTTGAGGAAGATTTAGTTTTTTTAACAGGGACTTCGACAGCTGGAGCATTCCCTTTTCAAAGCAAAACATGTACATGAAAATCACAATTGGCCATATCAGCATGGAAATAAGAAATTAAAGCACTTTACAAAAGAACTTCAAACACACACATACTTCGCTTTTTTGTGTCCTTTGTGCCAGCTTGAGACTTTGTCTGGTTGTCCTCTTCGGTCTTGCGGTCTCTGCCAGGGCATGCGCAGACACGCACCTCAAAGCTCCTTCGACCCAGGACCAGCCCACTTAAAAAGAAAATAATTTTTAAAAAAATCATAAGGCATTACAAATACCATCAAATTAAGATTAAAAATATGTCTAAATAGGAAAATAATAAGTAAAACTTACTCTAGAGTCTCGAGTGTAAGGATAGTTCGTATGGGACGGCGGTTCATGCCCCCCATGCAGCTGCTGTTGCACATAAAACTCAGCAGAATAGTGGTCCTCTCTGAGCCCAGCTAAAATACCAAGAAACTAAATGAGTTCTGCATAAAATCTATGCCTTCCCTTCATTCCAAACTTTATACATTTACACAAAACCCCACCTGTGGCGGTTCATAGGGGACAGTCACACTGTGCCTGTTCGTGATGGAGTCTTCATAATAGCGAGCCAGCTGACTGCCTTCAATCCGGATGAGGTGGCTTTTATATTCCATCACTGGTGGGGAAAATAATTATTTTCAGTCAATAAAAACATGCAAACACAAGACTGCTTGTTCCATACCATCCTCATTTTGGTGGTGGGGGCATCGACGGACCACTTCAGCTACATGCTCAGTCTTTTTATAAACCGCTGTGGCTCTCAAAACAGAGCCCGATGGAGGCTCCTTGGTAACCAAAACCTCAACTGGGCTCGTCTTTGCCAGCTGACAAAATAGTTTGTTTAGGGTTTCCGAGAACTGAAAGAAAAAACAAGGACAAACAAACATAGCCTTAAAAATGTGCTAAAGTAAAGATGTAAAAAAATGTCTTCAGCAAAAGGTGCTAAAAGTTAAAACAAAAAAACATTACATAACTATTAAAATCAAAGTAAAAATACAAAAAGCCAACGCATTTAACGATTAGAGCGGGAAAATGAAATGGAGGCTATACTTTTCTTCATCTGATTTTTAACCATTTGGGCGCTGGAAGAAGTCTGAGCAGGAACATGTCCCGTCATGTTGGAGCAGTGCTTTACAACCAGACTTCAGCTCTGTGCACAGCCCAGGATCAGGGGCGGGGCACAGTACAGACCACCCTAACTTCATCTACACTGACCAACTGCAGCAGGCTGCTAGCGGAGTCACCCAGAAAAAGTAAATGCCATTGGCTCTCCTGAAGCAGTGACAGACTACAGACCTGTGAATTTAGCGAATCGTCACAATGAATGATTCCACATGAATGGGGATGTGAAGATTCGAAAGAATGAATTTTAACGTTCTGTTAAGGTAAGACGATTTTCAATTTTGAATTTAAGCACAACTTTAATCAATTCTTTGTCTGCTGGAGCACGTGTTCATTAGTATATGATATGTAGACATTTCAAAGCAATCCACAAATTCTAGCCTACTCACATGACTCTCCATTACTTTCTTCTTCTTCTTTTTCTTCTTCTGTTACTTACCGTGGATGTAACACTTTTAGCAGTGCCTGATTTTTGGAACCGAAGGGTAAAATTGCATTCCCCTGGATAGTCGCAAGTCTCTGGGACAGAGGATGCAGAGGGGGGCATACTGGGAGGGACTTCATTTTGTGCAAGTTCAAATAGACGCTCATCAAAACCATTAGCCAGGGCATTTAAATCCTGTAAGAAATTACACAAATTATTATACAAGCACTTTGTCAGTGTTCAATTTCAATTTAAAAAAAAAGTTTAACAAGTACAGTAGACCAGGGTTCCTCATCAGTGGCCATGGTGGAGATTGATGGCGTAGAACTAAAAATGACACACGCACACAAAAAAAGTCATTTTAATTGGCTGTGGTTATGCTTGATGGATTTTAAAACAAAATTTGCTTAACTTACATACTGTCCCATAGCTCCAAGAAAGTATTTTCTTGGCTGGGTGTCAGTTCAGCCATAGCTCAAACTCTGGAAAAAATAAAATAAAATAAAATCAATCAAGTCATGCTGAACCTGTATAACAGAAATCAAAGACACACTACTAAATCCACGATTATCACGGTTGAATGATCAGGTCCATAAACAGAGCCCATGTACATTAATCTATACAGTACGCCACAACAGTAGCCCCATTTCATTTACGCTGTCAGAAAGCATGTTCTAGTTGGCGTGAGTACAAAAATGCTACTTAAACCGGGTCACGACAAATGGGATCATCCCCCAACTATTACTAATAAAAACAGTGGTTAAAATGTCCATTTAAATATACCAATACAATGACTAATTAATAAGCAAAGTGTAGATAAAAAGTGAGGGAAAAGTTGCTAAAAATGCGAAAACAGGAAGTGCAACCACAAAGGCCAGCCATTTTATTCGCACTCTGAAGAGTCGAAATAATATTATTCGAATTTAAATGAACTACAAGGAAAAAAAATACACCTCAAATACGTCTAAATTGGCAAATTAAAATAGACACCGTTTGCGAAACTCTTAAATATCGTAAGATGCTAATGCGATTGTGATGCTAACATTTGACGTCCATTTTCTTTCGGGCGGCCTATATCAAGAGCTTCATTCAAATGAAACTTTACATCGACTCGACATAGTATACATAATTTCTAATTATATGGTAACACATTACATTTAATGCGCCTTTTAGATCATACAAATATTATATTCAACCAGCGGTCAGAAGGCATACGTTCACTCGACGTCTTAGCGCAAACATCAACACAACGACGCAATGAATGATGCAAAGTTATCACGAAACGCAATGAATCACATGTACGCGTTTTATTACACTAAAGTCGTTTACAAACCAAATTACTGGATGATCAACACTTCGATGTGGTGGGACTGGGGATCGATCGTCTGTAAATTCCAAAATATTTTGGACCCAGCCGAGCACGTTGTTCGGGGAATCCCACGAAAAGCAGGGGGAAGTGCAGCGATTTTAACAATCTCAGCCAGCCAATCAGGAAGCACGCTGCTCTCCTTCGCCTCCACGAAGAAGCACTTGCTGTACTCACAACTGTAGGATTTTACATTCTGCACAATATGTACGGGGACCGGAAAATGCTTTTGGTTCCTTTTAAAATAAATACAAAGCCATAAAATTGATAAGACTATAAAGTCTATTGCAAGGGTTTAACGATTTAATGTGTGCCTTACATAATACACAATTCTATAGACAAATACAACATACGTCGCTAAAAACCGATGGGGTGTAAATGCATCACTATAGACTGTGACGAAACGAAACTTGACTGGAGCGACGGAGGAGGGGCACATTGCAGGTGAAAAATCATCACATAGGTGATTAGAAGTAAACAAATTATTGCATTTATTGTATGTTACTATACTAAGGTTAAACAGAATTAATCTACATTTACGGCATCTCATTTACAGTGATTATTTGCTGATAATTTATTGATGCCAATGGATCTTGCTCACACAGAAGTATGTGCTTGCATTTATACAATTTAAATTTACCTTAGATGTATTCCACAATCAAGGATATAAAAATAAAGAAAACCAAACACACATATCTTTGGTAACGTTTAAAGGTGACCTATGTAACTTTTCAGGTGGAGGGTCCCCCAGCTGCTTGTCACAATGATGATGTTGGTTTGCAACAAATGCTCCACAGTATGGCATTAAACCTATCTATTTTCATGGAGAGGCCAACAGGCCATTAGGCACTAATGCTCAGATAATGCAGATTTTCAAGGTATGTTTGGTAGTGAGGTACAAATCACCTATAAGGGATCAATGCAAGATACAGTGGACATTCCATACAAAGGGTTCCATTTCCATGGAAAATTATATTTTGTTAAGTTTAAGAATAAATTTATGTTTTCTATTCTGTTCTAATTATATATTGATATTTTAAGTCCCTACATAGACTAATTGAATTACACTGTGGACTACTAATAATGTGTTGACGTATGTGTCTTTTACAGTGGTCATGCAGTGTACACCTGTCCCAATCACATGAGTTTACACACTATGACGTGTGTTGAACCAGCTTACACCCGTCAGGTCGGGAAATGGAGGACATATTTATGTAAGCTGGGAGGTCAGTCCCACTTATTTCAAACAGCACAAAGTCATGGTTTGGACACCACATTACCTTTCAAATCTACATCTTCTGGCTTTTCTCTCATCACAGTTGGATCCTTAATATTACTTTCTTCTTTAGATGACTTTGCAATAAAAGCATTCAAGGGCAATGTTCTTGAAATCTTAACATCTTATTTAACTATTTTGTATATGCTTTTCACCTTATAGCCTATTGTGTTTTAGCTATAGGGGTGCAATCAATAGTTATTGCATGTAATATAGTATAATTTTAACCCTAAACTATGTTGGTAGGTCTACACACCTGATGGCATAAGGTTTCTTCTACATTTAGTCCTACACTCACACATGACTTGGCTGGGGGCCCCTGTCTTAAAAATGAGTGGTGTCAAGTTCTCCCCCTCCTGTTTTTTTTTTTTTCTCCAAAGGACGTGCTGTGGAGAGCAGAGGCTGTCTCTAAGGGAGAGAATTGTTAAGAAATGTATTTATAGTGTAGATCTTTCTAGTGACTAATTTTTCTCACTATCGACAACGCCCCCTACACACCCTCTATACTTACCAATAAACTGCCCTAGTCAAACCCTGTTAACCAAGGTGCCATCCAAATATAGTGCCCACCTGTTGCTTTTGGAGCACTGACTTTATTGTGTGCAATAGGGACGTATTGTGACCCCATTGGTATGTGATCTAATATAGAAGGGGGCTTTATGGAGGGTGGGGGGACAGACGGTTGCTGCACTCACGAGCAGTGGTGAGTCATACTGTACCACGCCATGTTGACTGGGGTTCGTCTGAGGTCCATCAATAGAAGGTGAACGGAGTCAAGTGACCTAAGACATGGACTGTAGATGTTTGTAAATAAAAGTTTTAACTTTCTGTCACAATTTCTCCCTGCAAATTATACTTGATGTCGTTTTTATTTTGGTGACCTTCACAAAGATTTGTACACATTCAGACTTAGGCCTGGCTCGAAGATTTGCTAATTTGCTTCCAATTTCTATTGTTAAATATAATAGCAAAAGAAAATGACAGTTTTGTCAACAGGGCAAAGGCCTTAGAGTGAAGATGTTTTGCTGCTCATCCCACTGGCTTCTTCAGTTCAGAACTGAAGAAGTCAGTTCTTCATTTGACAGTATAGATTTTTTCTTTGGCTATGGATCATACCTGAATGACTGATGAATTACACAGACATTCTTCAATATTTATAACTCTCAATTTGTTAACATTATATCTCATCATATTTTAAAGGTGAATAAAAAAGTGGACAAAATTTATCCCAGAAAATTATTTAAATCAAAGGGACATTTTTACACATCATGGCATATGTCCGTTCATCTACACTTCACACACTTTGAGCTCTGTAACAGGATCTCAAGATCAGCCCATTCTGCTCCCCCTCTACAAACCGTTCATTACGCACGTGGGGGGTGTTGCGCTTTCTTGGCCAGAAGTAAACTTTAACAAGCAACGGCAACTTGGAAAAGGCGCTCTTTCTCTCGTGGTCACATTATCATCATCATTATTATTATTATTATTATTATTTTGGCCTTATCCGTATTTCACTGCACGCATTGTGATTGGAACGACCTTCTTGGAGAGTGTCTCCGTTTGTGGCTGAAGGAAGCCGCTATAACGTCATGCCGGCCGGCTTTCAGCAACTCGGAGGGGAGGTAAATTAGATTTTTATATATATAATGGTATTATTATTATTATGGTATTTTCTTTTAAATTTCAATTTGTTTAGCAAATGATGAGCGTCAGTCTTTTAGTGTTTCCATGCCGGATCTTTTTACGCACGTATTTACACATAAGGCACGCTTGCAAAATGGAAAAGCCTTTTTAATGAGCAAAATCTATATTCATGTTAATAATAGCGCAGTTTTGTCAAAGATAATGTAATTTTCGTGTTAAACAAGGGTTGAACCCTGTAGTTTTCAGTGACCTTGTCCAACTTAATAGCCTATCCCAGTTAGAACTGCAGCTTTTGACGTTCTGCACTTGAATGACTGGTTCCTCCAGCTCCCTCATAAACAATGTCTGTCCTCCAAACGTCATTTCAGTTCAAACTACAATACTAACACGGATAAATATATATTTATTTTTCAAATCTCAATTCCTATTATTCAGTGCAGAGGGGATGGGGTTTATTGTTGACAAAAGTTGCATGATTAATTTCTTCAGCAACTACTTCAATAAAGCAAATACACATGCAACTCGTTACATCTAGCATAAGAAAAATAATATTTATATATTATAGTTTACATTGAGCTTATAAATTCTCATAAACCTTGAGCGTGCAAGCAAAAGACATCAAACCTATTATTCAAACATAAATAGTGATATCATTTTGATAACATTAATGCAACCACATGATCTGCAGTGAAAATACTTGACTGCTAGGTAACTACTCTGTTATGAAACAGCTCCATAAGGTGCCATGAGAAAAGACCTATTCTCTAAAAGGTCACTCTGTCTGTCATTGTAGAGACAGCTGCCAGGGCTTGTGGGAAATTCGAGGGAAGTTAAAGTTCACAGTGTTCCATGGATGAGTGGTCTTTGGGATTGCAGTTATATTTAGTGCATATGAATAACTGTCCAGTGGTGCTATACCACAATTGTAAATACCTTTATGTGCTCAGACAGTGACTGGAACTCTTGCGCTATCCGTCTTCACGGCCGTTCTGGGGTCTTTGGAGTTTGGATACAACATTGGAGTCGTCAATGCCCCCCAGAAGGTACCGTACCACCACAAAACAGAGTGTTCTATGTAAGCGCTGTCCGTGTCAGATGGCTTACACCTCACACAGTGACATTTACCACAGCCACGCAGTAATTCCACAACATTCTGTGTGTGACTCTGTTTACAAAATAAACTTTGAGGAGAAGCAGGGCCAGACAAAAGCTTTTGGCTTATGTTGCAGTGAAATATGCAGAAGCAGAATTACAGTCTACAGCCACATGTCAAACTTCATATTTACAATTATAGAAAAATGAATGAATAAAACTTATATTTGTACTGAACTTTATAAGCTTTACAAGACTCTCTAAGTGCCACACTGACATTATACATTCAGTCCACACTCACTGGTAAACTTTTGTAGTCACAGTCACAGCTGTCCTGGGGCACAGTGGCTGTTATTCTGCTCCATCGGCTTCACCACCATCACATTCTATCACACCCTAAATTCACCCTATTAGCAAGGTGGGTCAAGGACATGCACTGGTTAGAGCTGGGATCAATCCACAATGTGAAACTGTGAAATTATTAGAACAAGAATAACCCTGTATGTACTTGTCATAATAACTGCTATTTTCAACTATCAGTGTAAATGTGGCCTGTCATCAAGGTGATATCCAGAGTAATTTAGCAAAAAAGGTTCAACAAAGTCTGAAACTTTGTCCAGTTGACTTTTTTTTTTTTGCTACACGTTACTGTCATGTGTTAACTTCTCTCAATGAAAAGACAAAAATAAACATAAATGCAGTAATTATATGTTGAAGATAAGAGGTACTGATGATACAAAATCTACATACCCCAGTACCATGTTTATTCGCCAAATGCTGCGTCTCACCCACTTTAAATGTAAAGAGGTGGGTTCATGTTATGGTTTATGTCATGGTTTATGTTATGGTCAGGTGAACGTCTGTTGGTTGTCCTTCAGGCATTCAGGCATCTCGGGGTAACAACACGCTCCTTGACTATAACTACAAATATACAATACACACATAGCTTACATTACATACATTACAACACAAGAGGTAATGGGGGGATTAGTTAATGTAAAGAAGACATATATATTTTATCTGGTCTTGAATAATAAACTTTTACATACTTTTCATTGAAAACTAATAGAAACAGCCATTGACTCTGCGTTCAAAACTGCAGAACTAATTAAAAGAACTAACTCAACAGGAACATTGCAGCCATACATAGTCACATCACGCAGAAAATGCAGCTGATGTGACACATATCAAGTGTGTAGATAGTGCTAATTCTCAACTCCTGCCTCTGGTTGGGCTTTTCCCTACAATAAACACTCTCTCCTGCTTTGTCTGCTGCTTCATGATGGCATTTCCACATAACAAAACTAATAGTTTACAGTGTTTTAGAAAAAAGTTCATTTTTTTAAGCAAACTTAGTCTAAATTTCTCAATAAATTAATAAGATAAGATAAGATATGCCTTTATTAGTCCCACAGTGGGGGAATTCCAGTGTTGCAACACACAGATCAAGAACAGCAGGGAAAAAGTAGCATGCAATAAAACAAGATAATAAATAATGGCTTAAATCATTTCAAAATAGACCTAAAAATAGACTCTTGAGTATAGCTGAATACTGTAGTGCAGATAAAGTTGAATGAAATAAATAAATAACAAAGAAGCAAGCGTATGGCTGTTGGTGGGGATTCATGATGGGGCAAATGGAAATTTTCTGAACACTCAAACCTCAAATGTAGAACAATGCAGGATTACTCAAAATACAACTAAACTAATGATGAGGGATAATCATTATAACATGCCTAACAGCTCAAAAAGTCAAGTTGCATAATATGTCTCCTTTGTCCAGATCATCGAGGCAGATTATAATGCCACATGGATATACCGATATGGAGAGCCCATCCCCACAGGGACCCTCACGTCTCTGTGGTCCCTCTCCGTTGCCATCTTCTCCATCGGGGGCATGCTCTCCTCTTTCTGTGTGGGCTTTGTGTCCGAGTGGCTGGGCAGGTAAGAAGATATATAACAAAGAATATAAATAGTGCACTTTACAATATAGTTATATCTGAGAGACTTTTATACTTGTTCTCCTGGTGGGTCTTGTCAGAGTGATATGGTTTCACTTGCTACTAAAAATATGTGTTGCGGAATTTGTAAGTGTGTGATATTTTAATATTGGATTCTCTTGACACTGTCAGTGTATTTATTGCGTTTTCAACTAATAATCCCACTGCTTTCTAGTAAACGTATAGTAGTTTTAAAAGCCTTTCTAGGGACTAGTGCTGCAGATTAATCTTGGCTATGTGACACCTGCATCAGATTACTGAATTGTTAATCTATGGCTGTGTGTCTGTCCCTATTAAAATAAACAATGAAGAAATTATTAAATAGAATCCCAATTGGGCCTGTTGTATTTTACACCCCAGTAAAGTATTTTATTTTTAATTAAAAATAAAGTAAATGAATAACTAGTATTGAATAAGTCCAGGTTTTCTGATGCATGTTGTTTTGGTTTAGACCGACTTTGCCTGTACTGATTTGGTTTAGTCACAAATTTAGCAGTGGAGATTAATTAAGTACTACAATAAAACACTGAGCCAAACAAAAATATTTACATGAAAATGACCAGATTTTTAAAAATTGATTCAGACACTTTTAATGACCTAAAATTATAATAATGCAGAATAAAATCAATCTCAGGTGGATTGACAGGCAGATTGGGGCAGCTTCAGCAGTGATGTGGTCGCTGTACCGAACCATTGTGGTGAAGAGGGACCTGAGCTCTTGATTTACCGGTCAATATACATTCCCTCCCTCACCTATGGTCATGAGCTCTGGGTAATGCCCAAAAAAAACAACATTGCAGATTCAAGAGGCCGAAATTAGTTTCCTGCGCAGAGTGGCTGGGTGCTCCCTTAGAGATAGGGTGAGGAGCTCGGAGTAGAGCTGCCGCTCCTCCTGGACGCCTCTCTTGGGAGGTGTTCCGGGCATGTCCCACTGGGAGGAGGCCCTGGGGAAGACCTAGGATATGCTGGAGGGACTATGTCTCTTGGCTAGCCTGGAAATGCCTTGGGGTCCCCCCAGAGGAGCTGGAGGAAGGGTCTGGGGTGAAGGAAGTCTGCTTAGATTGTTGCCCCCGTGATCTGGCCCTGGATAAGCAGAAGAAAATGGATGGATGTAATAAAATCACCACATTTTTCTCTTTAAAAGCTCTCTTCCACCACTGCACAAAGTACATTTGTTCAGGTGATGCATATTCCTGGAAAAATTTGAGCTAGCTATATACTATATGATAACCTGATCTGACTCATTAGCCTCACATCTGGGCAATTCCATAAGACCCCTTCATCAGTAACACACACAAACACACACACACACACACACACACACTCTGAAGTCATGCTGACCTCAAAGCTTAACGTGTTTCCAAGTGTCACTCTACGTGTAATTTGTCAGTTACAGTATTGCACGAGAATTGATTTTAATGATTTAATGAGCAAAGAAATCGACTTCTATTCCCACGTTTGCCTCCTTAGTGAATGCTTCGTAAACGTTCAATAAAGCACAGGTTAAAGGAGGCTGCCATCTAGTGGAGACAAACCTTATTGATACGCAAGGGAACATTTTTGGACACAGCAGCTCACACATCACAATACAGTGGTACCTCACCTTACGAAATTAATTCGTTCCAAAAGTGGTTTCGTAACGTGAAAAATTCGTAAGTTGAGTAGCTATTTCAATGGAAAAAGCCTGATTCGTTCCAAGGCCCCGATCCAAGTTTTTTTTTTATAGTGTAACTTTTTTTATAGTGTAACAATGTGTTCTGCGTGTTTCTCACATTTGTCTCTCATTTAAACACTCAAACTTTCATAGATTTTCAACAAAATGTATTAACAGTGAAGTGTGGGAGGGAAGGGAGAGGGGGGAGAAGGCTGCGCTCTGACACGTGTGATAGACCCGGCGCGGAGCTGACAGCAGACCAAGGTCTAAACCTGGACTGGACCAGGACTAAACCTGGACTAAACCAGGACTAAACCTGGACTAAACCAGGACTAAACCAGGACTAGACCAGGTGGATTAAAGCGCTGCGCGCGGGTCTATTTCCTGGTTTCGAGTCACAGCTGAGGGGAGCAGCGAGGAGGGGACTGCACGCAGTCTGAGCGCATGAACGCATGAACGAGACCCATGCAAGAGCATGGTCTAGACCACCGCGGCTCCTCCTGGTTTAGTCCAGGTTTAGTCCTGGTTTAGTCCAGACCACCGCGGCTCCTCTAGACCTCCTCTAGACCTGGTCACGTCTAGAGGAGGTCTAGACCACCGTGGCTCTTGCATGCGTTCGTGGGTCTCGTTCATGCGTTCATGCGCTCAGACTGCGTGCAGTCCCCTCCTCGCTGCTCCCCTCAGCTGTGACTCGAAACGAAACCAGGAAATAGGCCGCGCGCAGCGCTTTAATCCACCTGGTCTAGTCCTGGTTTAGTCCTGGTTTAGTCCTGATCCAGTCCAGGTTTAGATCTTGGTCTGCTGTCAGCTCTGCGCCGGGTCATGCTGCGCTATCACACGTGTCCACGCGCAGTTTTCTCCCCCCTCCTCCTTCCCCCCACACGCTTCACTATGAATAATTTTGTTGAAAATCTATGAAAGTTTGAGTGTTTAAACGAGAGACAAATGTGAGAAAAGTTTAAATCCAGTCTGAGAAAAGCGTATGTGTGTGGCTGAGCGCGCATTATTTGAATTTTTGAGATTTCGCGTTTCGTAACTTGAATTTTTCGTTTGTTGGGTCATTCCTAAGATGAGGTACCACTGTATATTATACAAACAAAGTGGAAAAATATAAATGATAATAATACGTTCAAAATAAGTAGCTAAAATCACAAGAGACCGGTGTCAAACTAGGCATAATTAGACTATATAAATGTATATGCACAAGTAATATATATAAAATAGGCTAGAATATAGTAAAATATAAAACATCAGTATTTAGTTTGTAGACCTAAAACTGTTGATATATTATTTCTTTTATAGACTTTAAACTGACGCCATGTAGCTGTACACATCTACTCATGTTCTTCCACTAACACAAGACGTGTAATCTTTGTGTGTGATTTCAGGAGGAAAGCCATGCTCATCAACAATTTACTTGCTTTCATTGGTGGGAGTCTTATGGGGCTGTCCAAGTTGTGCCGTTCGTTTGAAATGATGATTTTGGGCCGTTTTGTCATTGGTGCCTTTTGTGGTGAGTGCAGTTCACTTTTAAGGATGGGATGAGACACAGGTTGTACAAGAACGAGACAAGACATGACTGTGATAAAATCTTTAATCATTAATACATTTGTGCCATTCAGCTTCACTATTTTTTTTTTTTTTTACGATGTACTAAATTTGACAGTTTTGGTGTAATAGCACTGCTTTTTGAGTTTACAACTTCTCAAGAAGTGTTACTCAGGTGTTTTTATCCAAGGTAAGTGTAAAAATATGAAGAAAAAATCTCACAAGATCATTTTCAGCATGTGTGCATATCCCATCCCTACTAACTTTACACTTGATATATTATAATATTCTTCTCTTAAATGGACTTTTTATTTGTAGGATTGTCTTCTGCTCTGACCCCCATGTACGTTGGTGAGATTGCTCCTACAAGTTTACGAGGGGCACTGGGCACTTTACATCAACTGGCTATAGTCACAGGTATTCTATTAGCACAGGTATGGCTACATTTTCTATCATCATCTCACCTTTAGTGACTGTTAACATGTGTTTTAATAAATTATTATGGCTCAGATCCTAGGTCTTGAATCGTTATTGGGGAGTGCAGAGTTGTGGCCAGTCCTTCTTGGTCTAACTGTTGTGCCAACTGTATTACAAATGGCCCTGTTACCGTTTTGTCCTGAGAGCCCAAGATTTCTCTACATCGTACGTTGTCAGGAGCATCATGCCAAGAGTGGTGAGAAATTAATACATAATCAGTGGTGGAAAAAGTACTTAATATTGTTATTTGAGTGAGTGTTGAGTGTTGCATATTAACAATACTTGAATATCACATGAAAAAAAACGACTTAATGGTGCAATATGTAACTTTTTGATGGACTTTCTGGAGCTCATATTTGTCTCATGAATATGTTATACCTTTGTCCAGAATATTCCAGAGTATGGCATTAAAGTAATCTATTTCTTGCATTGATTCTATTACAAGGGTTTAATTACTTGCATGCAGCCTGCATGTAGCCTGCATGCAGAAATACCTGCATGCAAAGCAGGCATCTGTGGGCTTCCTCTCCACTGATCTGACGTGTAACTTGGCCTGGTGGTGTCACATATTTGTCTTTAAGAAGATGCATAAGTTTATTAACATCTTGATGAAGACAAGCAGATGATGGACCTTCCACTAGAACACTTACACAGTGCACCTTTAAAGGGATATGCCACCCCCAGGTCAAACTTGGGCATCTCCCCACAGTCCAGAGACTAAAATAAGTGGTGGAAAGCGTTTTCCTGGTCACCCAGCCATTGTCAGAGTCTGTCAGCACTGACCGCCGCGGTAGCTGCAGCTACTCCGCGTTAGACTGGAGTCTAACAGCGCCAGAGAAAGATTTCGGCCAAAAGGAATTAATTTGCTCGATGCGTTTCCCAATTACTTTCTGTGTAGTGCGCATTCATATCGAGTGCAAATAAATGTACAAATCAACATGGAGAGCTTGACTCCCCTGTTGCGCAGCGTGGTGCGTGCTTCGGCTTTCTTTTTCCACACTGAAAAATAGTTCCCACCCAAAATGACCAAGTCAAGCTCTCCATGTTGATTTGTACATTTATTTGCACTCGATATGAATGCGCACTACACAGAAAGTAATTGGGAAACGCATCGAGCAAATTAATTCCTTTTGGCCGAAATCTTTCTCTGGCGCCGTTAGACTCCAGTCTAACGCGGAGTAGCTGCAGATACCGCGGTGGTCAGTGCTGACAGACTCGGACAATGGCTGGGTGACCAGGAAAACGCTTTCCACCACTTATTTTAGTCTCTGGACTGTGGGGAGATGCCCAAGTTTGACCTGGGGGTGGCATATCCCTTTAAGTAGGACAGTATCAGTATCAGACGTAATAAAGCGTCAAATGTAGTGATAAAGATTTTGCAGAATTTTGTTCAACAGAAGCAACTGAATTCTAAGTTTTTTTCCTAGCAGTTTTTATTTAGATAGATACAATTAAGAACTGATTTCTAGTTATATGTTAAAGTTATGTTTATTTTATTTATTGATTCACTGCATAGATTTGATTTGATTTTTTTTTTCTGTGTATTTCTTTTTTAATAACCTGTTTTGTTCCAGGCCTGAGGAGGCTGACGGGGAGGCAGGAGGTGGGACATATGTTGGCTGAAATGAAGGAGGAGAAACGCCGGATGGAAATGGAGAGGAAGGTGTCCATTTTGGAGCTGTTCCGTTCTCCCATGTACCGGCAGCCCATAGTCATCGCCATCATGCTACAGCTCTCACAGCAGCTGTCAGGAGTCAATGCAGTAAGTCTGTCCTGCAAAAATAGTCTGTTCATTTAAATTTTGTCTGCTGTAGCACTTTGAGATTTTAATTGGAATGTAAAGTGCAATAAATATGTACGTATGTATATAGGTATGTATGTATGTATGTATGTATGTATGTATGTATGTACGTATTATTAATTATTAGTAGTATTAGCAGGCCCGTTGACAGAAATTTAAGGGCCCAGGGCAAGAAGCTTTACATGGGCCCCTCTAATATGAATTAATAGGAGAGGGTCCAATTCTGGGTCCCTGAAACCCTGAGTCTTGGGACAACAGACACTTTGTCCTCCCCTACCTACTGAGTATTATTCATTAATTATTATGAATTTTTCTTATGTTCAAATAAACTATACAAACATGGGCTATTTTTCAGGGATGAAAGTGGCCAATCATGAAAATTTTAAATTTCGGAAATTTGGATTTCTATATGCTATATGTTAGGAATAAAGTAAAACTGTACATAAAAGTACAAAAAAAAAAACACACATTTTATTAACAGGTAGGCCTACTAGTAGTATATATTGGATTTGTTTTTGCTTTGCACTTCGTCTAATCCAGTGCTTCTCAATTATTTTCTGTGACGCCCCCCCTAGAAAGAACAAAAAATTTCACGCCTCCCTCCCTGCGCGCGACTATTAATAGTATTATTTGTCTAGAAAATTGTTATTAGTACGCCTCTGCATAACATTGTATCCTTTATTAACATTAAAAACAACAAAAGAAACTTACAGCACTGCACTGAGGACTCAAATATTAATGTGTTTTTAATGCAGATTTGGGCACATTTGTTTATGTTTTACAGAAACAAAACTTAGTTTATGCAAATAAGCAATGTGCTTTTAAAAGCGCTGAAAAAAACAAAACAAAACAAAAAATCCTGTCTGTTCTGTGCATATATCGCGTATTTAAGGTTGCCGACCCCTGCCCCAGAGCAACAATGAGAGCGTCACTGCCAACTACTGTTGTTGATGTGCAATTACACTTAGTTCTAGTACAGTACGGCAAAAAAGCATGTTTCCCAGGGTCACACGCGCCCCCCCTGACATCACACCGCGCCCCCCCAGGGGGGCCCGCCCCACTATTTGAGAAGCACTGCATCAGACCGCATTGAGGAGGAGCTTATGTGCGCTAAAAGGCGCAGGTGAAAAAGCGAGGAGCGATGCGATAAATGAGGCACGGGCAGGTAGGATGAGGTATAGGATGTTTTATAAAGTTTAACCTGTGTACACGCAATGGTACACGCTGTTGCGAAAGAGCTGCGCTCACTCGCTCGGTCCGCGGCTCCAGACACGGGCTCGTGTGGCCCGCAGTTTAATACGAAGTTTAATACGAGACATGTACTTTTGTTCTGAATACGGGACGATTCTGTTTTTCAAGGGACGGTTGGCGACCCTAAACACAACTATACATACATATACACCCAAAATCTTTCTCAACGAATTTGCACAGATATAAAAAAAAATAAAAATTACCCCGCGGCTCAAAAAAAAGCGGAGATCCGCTAAAAGATAGAACTCTTTCATCCCTGATTTTTACACCTTTCATTTATTATTTTGTAACAATGTACAGAGCCCCGCAAGGGCTGTGGTGTGAGGGCTTAAATAAAAAGAATCCTGAGAAATTATCTCATAATCCCAAGAAATTATAATGCAATCCCATAAAACGTATCTAGTGATGTTGTGAAAGTATATCATGATTCTATGCATTGAATGAATGATGAGATAGACAGGGAAGCAGAGAGCATCATAACCACGCCGCGTTCCTGGCAGTAGAGGCAGTGGGTCTCTGGGTGCATAATTCAATTGATTCACTGATCTTACGCGCAGACGCCCATATATTTCAATTTTCTTTTGATAGTAATAGGTACAGTCAAAACTTAAGAAATTAATTTTCGTTTAGAAGGCTACTGGCTGAAATCTATTCACTTTTAATGTCATGTAGGAAGGGTGCACTGAGTGTGCAGAATAGACAGGGTCCAGGGGAATCAGATCACGTCCAAAGACCCACCTCCTCTCCTAAAAGGAAAAAGGCACAACGCACATAGGACCCTATTGGCCGTAGTGTGTGCTGAGCAGAGACCAGGCTGAGGTGTGGCATATATAGTGCACAGTTATATGTGCATGTACTTAAAAATGAACAGCTTGTACACATTTGTTAACCTGGCACATCCACAGCACTCTCATCACAGCTCTGTGAGCATGTGAAGATCACTTAAATAAAGCAAATGGTGGAGAGCATGGAGCTTTACGCACAGCATCTTATGGCACTCCACTGACACAAGAGGCGGCTGCATACTCGCTTCTCGTGCGCGTACTTAAGGATGAACAGCTTTTACGCACTTGTTAACCTGGCACCTCCCCTATGCTTTCATCACAGCTCTCATCACAGCACATGTGAGGAGATCACATAAATAAAGCACATGGTGGAGAGCGCGAAGCTTTATGGACAATGTCTTGTGGCACTCCATTGGCACAAGAGAGGCCGGCTGCAGAGCAACTTCTCCTCGTGCGCACATTTAAAGATGAGGACTGGCATCTCCACAGCGCTCTCACTGCAGGGAGGTCGGGCGTGTGCAAATAGAGCACGCTGTGCGTAAAGCTCTGCGCACTGTAATGGCACGAGAGGTGGCTGCATAGGGAGCAGCTCCTCCTAAGGACAAACAGCCGACCGACCCACATTCAGCACTAGAGCCCGTACCGGGATAGAAAGACTGGCTGGCTGGGTAAGGAGTCAAATGAATTATGCACCCAGAGACCCGCTGCCTCTACAGCCAGGAACACGGCAGAGCAGTATGATGCTTTCTGCTTCCCTGTCTACCTCATCATTCATTCAATGCAAGAAACTTTCACAGGATCACAAGATACTTTCATAGAATTACAATAAACATTCACAGGATCACAGGATACTGTGGGATCACGTGATAATTTCTCGGAATCACGTGATAATTTCTCAGGATCCTCTTTATTTAAACCCTCACCCCATAGCCCTTTACAGGCTCTGTAACAATGTGCTTGCCCTATACAAATGTAAAACTTTGACTTAAAGGTTTCTACTATGTAACTATTCTGGTGTAACTTTTCTGATGGAGGGTCTGCCACCATAGAGATGTCTTTCTTTGCCTGGATTCTTTGCCTTATCTCCATGGAGAGAACCAGGTAACGGAACCAGATCTTTGAAGAGATGATCCCATTTAAAGCACATTTTTCTAAATATTTCTTTTAGCTATAGAAACATCTATAATTCAAATGCAAGCTAGATAAGCTTAATGCCATACTGTGAAATATTCTATGGTTGTCTCCATGGGGATATTGCATTTAATACAATATCTCCATGGATACAAGCAAGTAGTGGATCCCCCTCCTGAAAAGTTACAAAGTGCACTTTTAACTTCTCTGCCCAGATTTTCTACTACTCCACCAGTATCTTCATCAATGCTGGGGTCCAGAGTCCAGTCTACGCTACTATAGGAGCGGGCGTGATCAACTGTGCCTTCACTGTGGTCTCGGTCAGTAACAACACAAATTTGCCTGAGAAAAAGGCTGGCAGTGTCATGTGAAGGATGTTTAGTATTATCTATTTTTAACAGTAAGAGTAAAGATAGAAAGTGTATCAAAGTGCAGTTCTATTACTGTTTAACTGTAGTTATCAAAGAGCAAACAAGATAGCAGCATTTTATTTGGCTTAAAATGGGTCAAGTTTGGTCTGGAAGGTCAAGTAATATCAAATTTATTAAGATTTACCATTAAAGTAAATAAGTATACTTATTTTTAATCTAACTGTATTTGTATATAATGTATTGTCTGTGCTGGATAAGGTGTGAATCATATCATTTGCTGATCGGATTTTCTGGTTATGATATTGTCACCTGCAGTTGTGTTTTGTTTCTTTCACACATGTTTAACACACACACACACACACACACACACCCTGCATATTTAGACTGTGTTCTTCTCTCAAACAAAAAACATTCATCCACTTTGTGATGTCATGTGGCAATAGAGGAAGTGCTCCACTGTGTTTTTAAACTCATACATGTTCACTAAAATCATTTGGATTTGGATTTACAACCTAGGAATTACCAATCAATACTAAACTACCACTTGGATGACATCACAAGGTGGAACAGAACATTTTGTGCTTTGGAGATGTGGACAGACTCAGACGCAGGATTATGCGAACATGTGTGAATGAAAGAAAACACAGCTCTGGGTAAGTTTTTGAGGAGGTAACAAGATTATAACATGGCTAAAACTTCACAAGAGTCAATTTTGTGCAATATAGGACCTTTAAGTAATACTCTTTACATTGAATCAACAGCTCTTCCTGGTTGAGCGAATGGGGCGCCGAACGTTACACATGTTAGGATTGGCTGGCATGTGCGTCTGTGCCATTATAATGACTATAGCTCTGGCTTTAATGGTTAGTATCTCAACTATTCACTACCTTCTTAAGTTCAACCTACAATTAATAATATATATTTTTACAAACCCATATCTTCTATAGGATAATATTCCCTGGATGAGTTACATCTGTATGCTGGCTATTTTTGGGTTTGTGGCGTTCTTTGAAGTGGGTCCAGGCCCTATCCCATGGTTCTTTGTGGCAGAGCTGTTCTCACAGGGTCCTAGGCCAGCTGCCATGGCTGTAGCCGGCTGCTCCAACTGGACGGCCAACTTTATTATCGGCATGGGATTCCAATATGTGGCTGTAAGTACTCTCTCTGAAATATTTGTTTTCATATTTTTGTTTTCTTTATTGAAATTGTGTGTCGAAGGCTTACCAGGTTGAACTGAATTTGTTTATCACTGAAATAGTGTTTAGGAGTCTTCGGTATCTTGCATATATGTATGTAGTAATTACTTGAGAATAGATTTTTAAAAATATACATTGTATTTATTATTTACTTTATTTTCTGCAATAAAGTAGCAGTAGCACTTAAAGATCCCATGACATGGTACTTCTTGATGCTTTTATATGGCTCCTTAATGGTTCCCTAATACTGTAAATGAATCCTTCTTCAAAATCAACACTCAGTGCATGAGAAACAGAGATAAGATGAGAAAGAGTCATAAATATCTCTCTCAAACACTTTATTCTGGGCGTTGTTGCTTGAATGCAAATGAGGAGAAAAGAGCTGGCCTATAGTAGAGGGTGGGGGCGTGGCCAAACTCTCCGCTCTCCGCTGTCAGCTCTCAGCTGATCCATTTCCGTGTTTTTGCACGGGGGGAGAGATTTGAAGCGTTCCATTGAAAAATAAACACATTTCCACAGAAAATAAAATTAAACCACTGCTGTTCAAAGGTCCAGAGGCTCAGATAAAGGACTTCCGAGCCTAGAAACACTTGGACGTGCCTCCAGGCAAATAAAAAAACGCATTTCGCATTGCCTAGCGCATTCGCAGTCCAAACTCTCTGGGCGTGATTTACAGAGACGCTGAGTTCAGACAGACGGGGGTGGAACTGCATTTGCATTTCTTTTTTCGATCTGACGTCAATAAGGTGCCTTGTTCAAAATCGCCCGTTTGAGCTCCAATTTTTTGTAAAGCAGAAAAGGATTGCAAATGCTCAGTTTAGACATTTCACAACTTTTAACCATGGGGGGGGGGGGGGGCTCACAGCTCAAACAGGGTAGGGGAGCTCACATTAACGTTAAAAAATCTCAGAAAGTGAAAATTTCATGCCATGGGACCTTTAAAATATAATATATTAAAGGGCCCATATTACACTATTTTCTGATCTCTGTTTCCTCATCACAAACATACCTGGTGTTGTGTTTTGTTTAGTTCACATGTTTAACACACAAACCTGCTTATTAATTCAGGAGTTATTTTCTTCAACTGAAAACACTCCACATTGTGATGTAATGTGGTAATACAGGAAGTGCTCCACTGTGTTTTTAAACTTGATATGCATTCACTAGTAGAATCATTTGGATGATTCCAGCCCTGGAATTGCCAATTACTACTGAACAAAAGGTATAAGGTAGCTGTTAACATGAAAACTACCACTTCATGGCATCACAAGTTGGAACAGAGCATTTTGAGCTTTGGAGACGTGGACATACAAACAATAAAAGATTACTCAAATGGGTAAATGAAACAAAATATGACTCCAGGTATATTTTTGAGGAGATAACAGAACATGACATGTCAATTTACGTAATATATTACCTTTAATACTAATACACTTCAGTATACTCATGACCAAACTATATGCTTTGACTTTTACAGAATGCTACAGGGCCCTATGTTTTCCTGATTTTTGCAGCGCTCCTTCTTTTCTTCCTGATCTTCACATTTTTCCGTGTGCCAGAGACGAGAGGTAAGACTTTTGACCAAATTGCATCGAACTTCCACTCGTCCACCAGAAGAGTCAGTCTGGACATTGGACTAAACATGGACATGGATACAGATGGGGAAATGGAAAAAGACAGCACTGAACTGACCTATCTGGGAGACACCAACCACTGAAGACTGTTGATAGAAAAATAAGATTATATGTTCTGATTTAGGCTGGGAGAATTGTAAAGCCAAAGCAGAAGGAAGAACAAAACTATATAACTGCTGAGGTTAAGATATTCCAGGGTGATGTCCGTGTTTTTGAAAGGTTACTTTGATTCCTGCACTTTATCTATAAAAGCTTTATGATAAAACCTGAATGTATCTCCATGGTTACAAAAAAATAATAAGATGGGAACAGTTTGATGTTTTCCTGAGTCATGATTGGTGGGTTTTCAGATGTTTTAATAGTATAAGAAGTATAGTAGAGTTAACTGTTTTAGGTGCTATTCTTGATATTGTATTTTAACAAGTTGTCAGAACCCAAGGTCTTGAAATATTCTCAGGTAGGGGTGGGCTATATTGACAAAACCCACCTTTTTCAGAATACCATATTAATTTATCAGAAAAGCACTAAAGCAGGCCTGTAAATGTCACATATGAAATGTAAAATAAGTCACCATCTTACACACTTTTTGGTAACATTTCACAACACACTTGATTTCCAGTAAGCTCCCATTGCTGGCCTTTTAAGAATTTCAAATGGCGACATGCTAAACAACTTTCCCAAACCTCATTAGTAATAACATTTAGTTTTCAATATCCACCTCAACTTGGGGGCATTTCTGACTGACAATTTATTGCACAAAACAGAAGTTTAATGTAGTTTTTATTTGTATACAACACATAACATAACCTTTTTATTGGTGTTCAGTGTGCACAATGATTTCCTTCATTTGTGATCATGTTTTTCCTGAGTTACTTGCCAAATTTTTAATGTATGAAATAAAATGCTTTATTTAAATTGAAAGAAAGGGCTGCGATGCAAGTGTGCCAAACATGATTTATTATAAACAACAAGCATTGCACATAATCCCCTCCAAAGAAAAAGCCCAAAAGTCAAACTTAACAAATAAAGTTTTCATTAATCCTCCCCTCAAACTGAGGAATGGGACATACTGGAGGTGGCAACAGAACTAAAGTGACTCATAATGCACCACCAACCTCACACCTGCTTGGCATACCCCCCCACTTCAACCAAATTAAAATGGTTAAATGAAAATCAGGGCAGATCTCTCCAACAAGGTTTCATCTTGTCAATTAAAAAGAAAATAGTTTCAAAGTGGTTGTAACAACTGGGCCACCAAGCAGAATTGTTCTCATCCCGTTTTCTTTAAATATTAGTTTTGCCCTAAATACACACTCATTGCCACCTATGCCACCAGTTCTAGTTGTCAGACACTAGACTGTAATGTCCAAACACAGATTGGGGTGAAGGATGGTCATGAGGTGAGGTGAAGTGGAGGATGGGGGAGAGCAGGGAGGGGAGAGCAGTGCCAGGCTTTCAGAAATGGGTTTAGTCTCCAACCCTCGGACCTATGAGAGGAAAACAAAAAGCAGGACAGTTAAATCATGACATTTTGTCAATGTTCAAGTAAAACAAGAACATGCCACTTCTAAAAAAGTGCAATCCTACCTCCATGACCCCGATCAGAATTGCAGCACCTCAGTAGAGACTCACCTGTTGCCAAGGGTCCTGTGACTGTCCCACAGATGGTCACTCTGTGGATGTAGTCTGCTGTAAGAAAAGACTTGTTGAAAAAAACTTGGGGCAACCAAAAAGAGTTTGAAGATCAGAAAAGACTCCTTACTGTTGGCGATTTTGTTGTTTTAGGAGAAGTCTTTGGAGACTGCGATGCAGCCTTTAGTTCTGATGGTTTCAAGGTTTGAGACGGGGTTTCAGGTTCAGAGGCAGATTTTTCTGTATCATTCTAATAAAAAGCATTTCAGTGTTGCAGTCAAGGTTAGCACAAGCATCCATCACAGCATAAAAGTGGCAATAAGAATTTACTTTAGAGGTAGAGGACTCAGAATTCCTCTGTCTGCGGCGTCTGGACTGGCGTCGTGGCTTCTGTCCTGGACTGTCTGTGGCGTCACCATTTGTATGTGGAGGATCAGCGTCTGTGGGTTTGTCGTCTGGCTGCTCTTTGGGCACCTGCTCTGAGTCCTTCTCCTCCTGAGGCACAGCCTGCTCTGTGGAGGACTGGTCCTGAGACTGACGTGGTCTGAAGGGTCTAAGAGCAGGGAGCATGAGCCACTTTAAGAGCACTTTGAAAAGACATTTTGGAGACACACCTCCGATATGGACGCCAGAACCTTCGTCTTGGTCGCTCTGTCTGATCTCCCTCAGCTACTCCATTCTGCTCCACAGCTTCACCCTAACACACACTTGTTCAGTTTACCATTTCCTTAGAAGCCAAACAAAACACAAGTAAAAATAATTTGAACCTCTTGACACTGCTTACATCCTGTGGCCTTGGTCTGCGTGGTCTTCGACGACGAGGTGGGGGTCTAGTGCCCTCATCCGCGGTTCCCTCGCCCTCTGTCCCATCAGCAGATTTGGGCTGATCTCCAGGACGAGGACTTCGAGGGAAGAATCGCCGCCGGAAACGCCTTTTGTTTGGCGCATAGCGACTGCCTTTGACAGGTACACCACCAGGACCAGTCACATTGGCCGCTTCTGAGCCCTGCAACAAATGCAAAATGTATGAAAGTGAAAAGTTAATGATAAAAATGAATTGATTTGCACAATTCCCACCTTTGCTGCCTCTATAACATCAAACTCTACAACCTCTCCATCTCCCACACTGCGGAGGAATTTCCTAGGATTATTCTTTTTTATTGCCGTCTGGAGAGAGAGATTTAGGCTTCAGTAAGGAAATAAGTTAATTATATGAAAGTGACTTCTGACCTACCTGATGGACAAATACATCCTCTTTGGTGTCATTCCTACAATCAAAAGGTCAAAGTCAGCTTTATTGTCAATTCTGCCATGTGTTCAACATACAGTTGAAGTCAGTCAACATACAGTGCAACTCTATTAACCAAATATTAAATATCCACCAAGTTGAAGATAAGCTTTTTACCGGTTTATAAATCCATATCCATTTCGCACATTGAACCATTTAACTGTGCCTTGGACCAGTGTTGCTGGAACAGAAACAGAATCCTTATTAGAGTACCGCACGTGTCAACTCAAATGCAGTTCTAAAGAAGGAAGCTGATCGCTTATCTAGGCGTTGGATAATGACTTTGTCATATTAACAAGAAATGAGAGCCCAGCATAAGCTGTCAATGATTAACTAACACTTTGAAACCAGGTCAGTGAGAGGCGCCGGTCACAGCAATAAGACTACTTCGGTAAATCGGAGTGACCGAGAAGTCAGATGACATTTATTAAAAAATAACCTCTATAGAATCGATTAATTGACAAGTCTACCGTGAACTGCAATCATGTTCACCTGTGAGGACAAGCACAGCGCCTCCATGACGCGTGCAACAGCTGATTAAAAAAAGAAGTCAATGTTCACATTGTTCTTCTGAAAAAGTCAAGCTGCAATTTCCTCAAATCAGAATCCATTTTAAAAAAAGACCACTATTCCAATTAAGAGCGCTCATTTAATGTTAACATAGCATCAGGAGTCCCAATCAGAACACGTGTTTCTTCCCAAACCAAACAGGCAGCACCGTAAGAAGATTTTCTTAAACAACTGGAGAAACAAAAAGCGAACCCGCGACACAGATTTCTGTACATACAATTTCCGTTTTTAATCTGATCTAAATTTGACGTAAAGCGAAGATCTTTTATGTTATCTTTTATTTTATTTTTTATTTATCCACCTGCAACACCCACCTATGACTTTTCTCTCCGGCTGCGGGTTATCGTCCCCGGGGGCAGTTGGAGGAGCACTCTGCGCCTCGGCGTCTGTCATGCTCGCAGTCGAACGAACTACACTACAACTCTCGTTTTCCCTCCCTTTGACTCTTCCCAAAAGTTTTCAGGACAGCAGCCTTAGGTTTTATCCCGACATCCCTTGGGAGAGCCAAAGAAAGGCACGCCCTCATTGGCTACGAGTCCAGAAGTCAGTGTCTCATTGGCTGTTAGCAACAATTGGGAGGGAAAGAATGAGGTGGAGCGCAGGTAACGCGCTGGTGCCGTTTGCCTCCTCAAACCTCTCCGTTCTCCGGCTCAGCTGTAAACCCGCCCACAAAGGAGAGAGAATAGAAAGAGTTCCCTTCATCTGTACCAGGCTCTCCCTCTGAAGCCTTTTACATCTGAGGAATCAAGAAGGGGATGCACTGGCAAAATGAACGCAGATTAAATGCGCAGTTGGTACTTTACTTTGATGGAACATAGATTGATAAAAACGTACGTTGGTAGATTGGTAGCCTAATACACTCAATAGCGTATTGTTTAGACCCTGTATTAGTTTTAACAGTTTCCTCTGATGCTGTTGATCCAAAGGGTGGCGGTTCAAATCCCTCTCTTGACATAAGAAATATCATTGGTTGAGCGGTCAGATCCACTGACCCACAGGTTGGTGGTACAATTCCAGCTCCCATAGATGCAGTGGCGTTCCTAGAATGATTTACTCCCTGGGCGAAGGCCACTCTTGCCCCCCCCCCCTCCGACCAAACCCTAACATCCGCCCCACCACCCAAAAACAAACAAGACCGTTGTCCATACAAACTCAATTCACAACTACTTTCAAAAACAAATGTACAGTTTTAATGAGTACTGCAATAAAAAATATAAACAATAATTACAAAAAAGTTTTTGAACATAAAAAAGACCAATGGCGCAATTATTTCACATCATAGCCATGTAGGCCTACAGCTATTTAAGAAAGCAAAAGTGCACTCCAACACCCCTTGGTGGTCACAATATTGCAGAATCAGTCAGTACTCTAAAAGTGCACATTGAGTTACCATAGAGCAGTGCTTCTCAATTGTTTTCTATGACGCCCCCCCTAGGAAGAAGAAAATATTTCACGCCCCCCTCCCTGCGCACGACTATTAACAGTATTATTTGTCTAGAAAATTATTAGTACACCTCTGCATAACAATGTATCCTTTTATTAACATTAAAAACAAAAAAAGAAACTTCCAACAAACACTGCACTCTTTTTTGCACTGAGGACTCAAATATTAATGTGCTTTTAATGCAGCTTTGTGCACATTTGTTTACGTTTTACAGAAACGAAACTTAAAAACCACATGGAATCAGTGGAATATAACGGTGGAATATAATCAGTGGAATATAACGTGTTTTTTCTGTGACAGAGGATGTTCTGCTGATGGCAAGTCTGTTCTGTGCGTATATCGCGTATTTAAGGTTGCCGAACCCTGCCCCAGAGCGACAACGAGAGCGCTACTGCCAACTACTGTTGTTGATGTGCAATTACACTTTCGTTCTAGTACAGTATGGCAAAAAAGCATGTTTCCCAGGGTCACACGCGCCCCCCCTGGCATCACACCGCGCCCCCCCAGGGGGGCCTGCCCCACTATTTGAGAAGCACTGCCATAGAGTAACATAATTAACAAAAAGACTTAAACCTCCATTGAAGTCGCACCATATAAATAACAAAAAATTAAACGATCTGTACATTACAGAATAACATCACTACACCGGAAAAGTTCTGGTTCAGAACTTTTCCGGTGTAGTGAGCTCCTCCTTGCAGCTAGATATAAACAGGGTCTAACCAGCATCAGAACCAGAACTGACGAAGCCGCTCGGATGAGCGGCAAAACGTTTTCAACCAAACAAACCTTGTCCAGTTGACAAATTGAATTTCTCCTTTTATCATGGATTCTACCTGGATGACTGAGGGTCTTTTCACACATGAAACAAATATGTAAAATTACTACACATTAAATTGGCAAAAATGGTGCAAACAGTGCAATCCTGTATCATAAATAAATGAACGACCGAGGTACATTCTACAGGCACGGGCGGTGGGTGCGTGCGGTGGGGGCGCTACTCTGTCTTCACGTAACCACGAGCCAGCACCAGCCCCCCACCCCCCGCGATGCCGCTAGGGGCAATTGCCCAGGTGGCCCCCGTCAAAGAACGCCCCTGCATAGATGAATGCTGCATTTGTGTCCTTGGGCAAGACACTTAACCCACCCTGCCCCCAGTGTCTGTACACTAGTGTGTAAATGGGTATGTGAATGGGTGAGTGGTTCCTTGTTGTAAAGCGCTTTGGGTGCCTTGAAGATGGAAAAGCGTTAGGCCTATATAAAGATGTGACCATTCACCATTTATAAAGATGTGACCATTAATCAGAGGATGAACATGAACTGATTTCCAAAAATAATTTTATGTCAGGTATATCACAATAGCGATTTAGCCACCCTTACCAACATTCTGGTCTTCCTTTGGTTCTCCAGGCATCCTCTAATTATAACAAGCCTATTTCTGCCCCTATTTGCACACATATTTCTTGACAGTCAGAGAATACAGTGTTCCTCTCCTTGTAAAGTTTAAAGACTCTTTCTAGAGATTGGTTTAAGACTAAATTAAAAATGAAGCAATTTTTCAGGTCATCTATATTTTAACAACAAGCTTAAACACATAGGTCATGAGACTCTAGTAGCCCACCTCATCGCTATATTTAACCTGCAGGTCAGCTTTGGTTTACAGTGACTGCACTATAGGCACCGGAAACTCTGCTGAACTCAACACAACAAAGTCAGTTGAAATTATTGCAATTAATTAGCCTAACATTCAGCATTCAGGCCAGAAAGATTCCACCTTAAATAATGCAATCTCTAAACAGAAAAAAGAAAATATATTCTAAACAGACCCTAAAGAAAACACAAATAAATATACGAGAACAAAGCTTTATAAAAAAATAAAAAATAAAAGAGGTAATTTAAAGTGTGTAGTCTCAAACTATAACAAAATAATGATTTACGTATTTTAATTGTATTATGTTTTGATAATTATTTAGGCCTACACATTGTCGATGTAATTTATTTTGTGGAACAATAAAGTATTCTTTGATCATGTATATAAATTATAAATCCAATAAGCTTCTGTGTGGTTGCAGATATAAAGTTGTGAATAGGAAAACATGCTGCGCTAGAATGAAAAGTGACGCATGCGCAGATTACACCAAGTGCCGAGGTTTCGCTTTCATTGCCCTGGGGATGAAAAGCAGCGTAAACTGCACTCTTTTTAACAGGAACACGTTAACACCGCCTTCAGTATAAAAGTAATTTATAGGCTACTTTTATGTGGGGAAATTGAATAAATGTATCATCAGTTTGGTTGGGTAGGTCCAGGTCTACTTTATATTGGGTTATTGAGTAGTGTCCCATTAAAATACCTTATTGCGTGGGCCTGACTCTTAAGTTGTGCTATAAAAATGGGGGGTGAGGCAAGTTTTGGGAGAAGAGAACACCCAGGCCACACAGCAGCCGCAGTATAGGGGTTTTATTGTGACAGTAACAGGGGGAAGCGCCTGTAGGTCGCACTGGCCGCTGACAGTGTGGAGCTGATGAGAGACAGAAGGTGGAGTGGGCCTCACACAAACATACATAACATAGCGGGGACTGGACTCGGCCCTGTGGCTGACTCCTGCTGGTGTGGTACCTCACCGCTCTGCGCAGGGAGGAGAGAGCCAGAGGGATGATAGAGGCGTAGAAACGATTCTGAGCCTGAATGAAAAGAGCAACATTGTGTTCAGACGAGCAGGCAGAGACCCAAATAAGCGCCCCTTTAACTCGGATACAGGGAGGCAAAGAGGAGACTCGGGAGTGGAGCTGAGACGATCCTAACGTTAGGGTAAGTGTGTAATCATGGAGCGCACACACGCACTACCCAGACCTTACAGGGGGCACAGCCTGTAGGTAATTGATTTCAATAGGCCTGGCAGCCTGGCATAACGCACGAGAACCACAGCCAGGGATGGACCTGTGCCACCGGCATTGTTTAATAATCTGTGCTCCCCAAAGTCCTTGTGTAATACAAAACAAATAAACAGATAAGATCAATCCGAACTACTTGCAGCACACGTTCAACGATAAGTACGAGTGTATTAAAAGGATCTATAGATCCAGAGTGAAGTGCACGCGTGAGCTAATTATAGAAAACATTTAAAGTTCTATATGATCCTGATGGCCGCTAAACGCAGCACGAGTAAAAGCTTAGTCATTACACTGCTTCACTGCGGGGTAAAATAACTGGCCTCTTTTCAGTATTTCAGATTGTACTTCATAAGAAAAGTGCTGCCTTTGTCTCCACAACCAAATGAATCCAATGAAAGATGAATGAGTGTGTTATTTTGATGGACCTTTGGGGGCCTTGGCCCTGCGTTGACAGTGCGCAACTGCGCATGGATTACACGGAAAGTGACACGCTCTTGACCATGCCTCAACTTGATTTTCATAGTAGGCCTATCCAGGGGCGCCTGCAGGATTGAAATGTAAGGCACCCCCCCCCCCCCCTCCAAAAAAAATAAAAAAAATAAAAGTCACACGGTGCATATAGGCCTACTGTCCCAAATCTGTAGGCTGTAACAAAATAACTTGAAATTGAACAATGTGAACAATATGACCGTAATATGTGAACAACACACGAACAATAAACATTGGAACATATTTTAAAACTCACATTCGTGCACAGTAGCCTACATGGGCCACACATCCGTAAGCACAGCAAAGATATTATAGACCTAGTCTCTCCCACACTCTCCACAGCACAGACATGACGTTTTCACCCTTATCCTGTTCACTTTAACTACGTGTAAAATGTTTCAGTGTACTGAGGCTGTGTGACTCTCCAGCAGCTATGGCAGATGCAGAGCTGGACTTTCAGACTGGTGATGCTGGGGCATCTGCCACTTACCCCATGCAGTGCTCTGCTCTGCGAAAGAATGGCTTTGTTGTGCTAAAAGGAAGACCCTGCAAGATTGTTGAGATGTCTACCTCCAAAACTGGCAAGCATGGTCATGCCAAGGTCAGTAAAGACCTAAAGACTATAGAAATTATTAAAGACAATGTAAATTACTTATTATGGAAAGGTAAACCGTTTAAGAACTTTCACTATTTGACACCAATGTCATTTACAGGTGCATCTGGTTGGTATTGACATCTTCTCTGGGAAAAAATATGAAGATATCTGCCCTTCCACCCACAACATGGATGTCCCTAACATAAAGAGAATGGATTACCAGGTGAGAGAAAAATCTATGAATGTCAGTCAGTAGTTCAATTATTTGACGAAGTAGTTTTTCTTAAAGGTCCCATGGCATGAAATTTTCACTTTCTGAGGTTTTTGAACGTTAATGTGAGCTCCCCTACCCTGTTTAGGCCCCTCCCCATGGTTAAAAGTTGCGAAATGTCTAAACTGAGCATTTGCGATCATTTTCTGCGTTACAAAAAATCAGAGCTCAAACGGGCGATTTTGAACAAGGGACCTTTTTGACGTCAGATCGAAAAAAGAAATGCAAATGCAGTTCCACCCCCGTCTGTCTGTACTCAGCGTCTCTGTAAATCACGCCCAGAGAGTTTGGACTGCGAATGCGCTAGGCAATGCGAAATGCGTTTTTTTATTTGCCTGGAGGCACGTCCGAGTGTTTCTAGGCTCGGAAGTCCTTTATCTGAGCCTCTGGACCTTTGAACAGCAGTGGTTTAATTTTATTTTCTGTGGAAATGTGTTTATTTTTCAATGGAACGCTTCAAATCTCTCTCCCCGTGCAAAAATGGATCAGCTGTGAGCTAGAGCAGAGAGCGGAGCGTTTGGCCACGCCCCCACCCTCTACTATTGGCCAGCTCTTTTCTCCTCATTTGCATTCAAGCAACAACGCCCATTATGACCTGTTCTGAGGGAGAAAAAATACTCTTTCTCATCTTATCTCTGTTTCTCATGCACTGAGTGTTGATTTTGAAGAAGGATTCATTTACAGTATTAGGGAACCATTAAGGAGCCATATAAAAGCATCAAGAAGTACCATGTCATGGGATCTTTAAATATTATGCATTTTACCAGATATGAAAGTTATTTAATAGATTGGCTTGAAAGCAATTATCTAATCAGAAAGCTTCTTACTTTGGGTTGCCTGATCTTACAACTTTACTTTGATGTTTCCTCACTGACTGCATCACTGTTTTAAACCAGTAGGAGGCGCACATGTAAAAGATAGCCTCTTCAAAAGAAAAAATAATACGAACTGGTTGATAACAATTTATATGATTGAGCATCTCTGTCAACACGGTACATGTGTAGACTCATTCATAGACATGGCAAATATAACAAGTTCTGACATATTTGACTTTCATATAATGTAACAGTATTTTCACTTGAAAGTGAGGTCAACGTTAAATCAGGGCTCTCAAGTTTTGAGCGGGGTCGTGCGTGAGACTGCGTAATTTCCGAGGAGCGGGGGGGTGCGAGTGAACAATTTTAGCTGAAAACGCTCGGTGCATTATCTAACCGATTTTCTGGGCACAGAAGCACTGTGCGCCGCTCTTGAATTGCATAACTAAATTTCAGCGTGAGAAATGCCATGTGTGGCGTGTGAGCGTGTGAACACGTCGAATTGCGTGTGTCACACTCTCAAAGTGTGAGACTTGAGAGCCCTGGTTAAATGTATCACAACTGTTCAAATGCGGCCCTGCAAAGGAATGTGAGGAGCCTGCCAAAGTGAAATGCAGACTGTGCTGGACGAGATTCTTGGTCCTGGTGCTTTCAAACTCACAGTGTTAAGAATCTATGTACAGACAGTGACCACTTCTTTTTTGAAACAGCCTAGAGCTACAAGTTCAGAACAGAAAATAATAAAACTGTATAATAAAACTGTAAAATGTGCCTTTCTTTCACAGTTAATTGGGATCCAGGATGGCTACCTCTCTCTGCTACAGGACAGTGGTGAGGTGAGAGAGGACCTGAAGATTCCTGAGGGAGATTTGGGAAAAGAGATAGAGAGCAAGAACGATGCTGGAGAGGAGATCCTGGTCAGTATCCAGTTTAATTAAAAAGGCATGAGTAATATTGACAAGAATTAATACCTCAATATTGTTTTTATTAATTAGATAACAATAATATTTTCAACCCAATAGAAATAAGCTAAATATATCTTTAATGGTATTATTTGGGGTTTAAGTATCAGACAAATGTGAAATGACACATTACTTCCAAATTCAGTATTATAACAAATATTAATGTGAAACAATCTATACCAGAAAGGTAGTTAGTTGCTAGGTTTAGTATTTTGCATCTTCAACTCTCCATTAGTTTAAAGGCACACTATGTACATTTTTAGTGGGCCATCTGCCACCTGCTTGTCTACATAGAAATGTTGTTGTTTTGTCTAAAAATATCCCAATGTATGGCATTAAAGATGTCTATTTCAATGGAGACAAGCAGATGATGTCAGGTAAAAGTTACAGATCAGGTGACACAAATATACAAGCGATGCAAACATAAATATCTGATGAATAAATAAATGCAAAGTTCGCCATACTTGGGCACATCCTAGGCAAACCATTAAGATCTCCATGGTGGTGGAACAAAGTGCACCTTTAACACTAGGCTAACACCTCTTGAGGTTGAGTAGCTGTTCAAATAGCAACCACACTGATATTTCTTGATTTCAGATTACTGTTCTTAATGCAATGGATGAAGAAGCTGCAGTCGGCATCAAAGCCCTGGGTAAATAAGTCTCCACAGGTAAATACGGAGCGGTGGTGCTGCAGTTTCCCCGAGCCTGCCCCCGAAGCCATGTGTCTGACTGTGTAATACTGTATATGCGCGTCAATGTCAATGTGGGTTTGGGTGTCACACTACAGGGTATAGCATGAGCCCTCCCACTGCACTCTGTGATGTGATGTGAGCCTCTGCTGAGAATAGGGGAAGGCAACTCTGAGCAGCAGCCAATGTTGTCATTATTTACCCTGCAAAAAGCAATATCTAGGCAAGTTCAAATTACTTAAATTAAGAGCATTTTACTTTCTTTGAGTAGATTCAACTCGACAAGTAAAATCTACCAATGGAATAAGTGTGTTTTTCTTTATTCAAGCAAGTTAGGTTTTGTTTCTTACTTTGAGTGCTAAGAGTTGTTGTTTTTCTTATCTTAAGTGTAGCATATTTAAAGTACAAAAAGTCTTATTCCATTGGTAGATCATTTTACTTGTCAAGTGAAACTGATTGAAATCATGATACACACAAAACTTTCTTAATTCAACTTGGTTAGATTTAAGTTTTTGCAGTGTACCTCAATTGGGCAGTACATTTTTGTTATACAGTGGTCCCTCGCTCTATCGTGGTTCACTGTTCGCTGCCTCGCGCATTTTTATTTATTTATTTAAATAGTGTAACATTTTTTTATAGTGTAACATTGTGTTCTGCGTCCTGATTGGCTAAGAGACTAGACCTTTGCCGATTGATAGATGGGGGATGCAGGGGGGACCGGGACTAGACCAGGACTAAACGTGGACTAAACCAGGTCTAGACCAGAACTAAACCAGGTCTAGACCAGGTCTAAACCAGGTCTAAACCTGGACTGGTCCTGGACTAAACCAGGACTGGACCAGGTCTAGACCTGGTCTAAACCAGGATTAAATCACCCCGTGCAGCTCTTTGCTGGTTTCGTGCGGCTCTTGCGTTCGTTTGTGCGTGTTCGGTTTGTGGCTCGGGCTGCGAGGACGCGGTCCTGAGGGGAGGCATGGTCTGGGCGCCGCGGTTCGATCTCGTGCTCGCAGCCCCAGCCTTGCGCCGGTCATGCTGCTCTGTCACGGATTTGACCACGCGCACTTCTCCAAGGGGTTGGTGCGCGTTGCGTCCCGGGACATGGCAGTGCCGTTGGATGAGGGCGGTGCTTCCTGCGGATCCAGTGACTCATGTCTCCGCTCCCCTCGCGCATCCGGCGGGGCTCCCGGCGGAGCCCCCACGCTTCACTATTAATACATTTTGTTGAAAATCTACAAATGTTTGAGTGTTTAAACGAGAGAGAAATGTGAGAAAACGTTAATTCCAGTGTTTTAAGGCGTTTACAGCCTTAAAACATGTATAATAACTGTAAAATATAAAGTTGTCCTACTTTGCGGATTTCACTCATTGCGGGTTATTTCTGGAACCTAACCCCCGCGATAAACGAGGGACCACTGTATATGTTATATGATGTTTTTACTGGGACAAATGTTAAGATCTTGTATTATAATATCGTTTTTCTTATCTTAATGCCTTTTATTTTCTTGTTAAAATATATTTCATAATGGAGATATTGGTAAAGCCCTGTGTGTTACTGTGGATTTGCCTACCCCTTATTGTTCTGTAATGTTGTTAATGGCATTGTGTGCATGTTTGTTATGGGGATGATAGTTAACATAAAATGGTTCATTCTGTGAAGTGTTTTTATTTTTTACCCTTGTCTAACTTTGCAGTGCATTTGCATCCCCTTACGTTCATATAAGATGGTTTTGTAGGAGTTACTGGCCGTAATGATTTGATATTTAAATATTTTAAGTCTGCAAACTGTGGGATCTATCCTAAAATGCTCATATTAAAGCTTTTATAGCTTTAATATGAGCACTGTAAAATATTTGGTCCAGTCTGTTCATTGTGCTACTTTTCCACCCACCCCCCAATCTCTCTAAATCTCAAATCTTCCATTTTAATTCTTTTTCAGGGATAACACGATGTACTGGATCTGGGGCATCTTTGCTATCTTCCCTCTTTTTCTCTATTTTGTCTCTTTTTCATATTTCCCCTTCTCCTTGCCTGACATTTATTTTAGAGATTATTTAATTATTCAATAAGATAACTATGGTGTGAATGAAAAGTAACTACTTACTATAAGAAACTCAAGGTGTATAATACTGATAATACTTAGACATGCCTGATTTACCAAGGGCTTCAAAAATCACCTCCAGTATTCTGTTCAGTTTGTGCCAGTTAGTCCGCTGGCATAGGTGCCATACATACCAGACTGTAGCCTGGAAAGTTCAGACTGAAGTCCCCTAAGAGGAGTCATGGCTGGCCAGGATAACCAGACAGAAAAAAGATCTGCTTGTAGTACTTTCATTAAACTGACCTATTAAACAGAGCTCACCAAGGTTTTGTTTGTTTTAGGGGGCTTCAATGTGAATAAAATTCCAATCATGTTTTAACATTCACCTTTTGACAGATACAACCATAGAACTATGAATGAGCCATTTAGGAAATGAGCTGTGTTGTTGTTTGGCATCACTACTTTTTGTTCAAAGACCAAACTGTTCAAAATCTCTCAATGGCCAAAATAAATAAAACTATAAAACTGTTAAAAGTGGCAACTTTTTCTTTAATATCATGTTTTAAAAACAACAGATTTAAATCTTTGTGGCTAAATGTGTCTTAAAGCAAGAAAAGATTTTCTACTTTCAGTCAGTATTTCAAATGTAATGTTGGTCTTTAGGTTACTATATACATCTTACCCCTTATACTACTGAACAGGCCCAATCAATCAATAATATAAACCAATAAAAGCATTACTACAAAGAGTTATGTCCATGCAGTGCTGCTTTGTACAGAATATTTACAAAAGTAAAACAGTGTCTTTACATTACAATTGAGATAAAAAGCTCTTTACAAAATTGATCATGACTTGGAGTTAAAACAATTTTACAAGAGTACAGAGCATGTTTAGCCAACTAAATTAACAACAGATAAGCTTAAATGACAAAGTCAAAAGAGAAGTTAAAAGACAACCATAATTCCATTGTGTCATGACAGTATTCTAATGAGCTCCAGGCTTAGAAGGTCAAGTCACTTCCCATGGTGGTAAAATCTCTGGCCACTCTGACTGTGAGGGAGGAAACCATGACGAGGAGCACCCTGAGGAGAGCTTTGGAATGGAGCCTAACCATAAAAACAGACAAATGTCAAAGACAAGATTACATGTGAGATCTCACAATATTTACCAATTTGTAACAGTGGCAGTAACATGGCAGTGGTATTACAAACAAACTTATCATTTTCTGACAAAAGTTGACAAGAGAACATAATTAATTATCAAAAACGAAGTGTCTGGATTTATATGATTGATTTTGAACAGCCTAGACTTTGAATTATTTTGTCATGTTCAAACTAAAGTTACACACCCACCTTAGCAGTGGGAATCTGAACTCCCATTGATGGTGTGGGCAACAGGCCGGAAGCCGAAGGATGCATAGCTGGGGGGTGCATGGGTCTCAGAGCACCCTGACAAAAGAAAACACATATTAAATAATTAACATAAACATCAATGTTGCAACATTATGATGAATAAGTTGGTATGGCAGTTACTTACCGCATCTGTGAAGCCAGATTGTTGATTAGCATGTTCTAACTGCTTTTGGAGAGGGATACCTGCTCCAGGAATGTACCCTGTTCAGTAAAAAAAATTATGTTAAAGCATAAAGGTAAATGTAATTTGATGAGAGAGAGAAAAAAAAATAAAAAAATCAACAAACCAGTTTGAGAGGTGAAATGACTGTGCACTGGATATGCGGTCTGCTGATGAGGGAGGTACTGCATTGCCTGGAACGCAGATGCACCTGAAAAAAAGAAAAACTAGATTAAATTGAACATTCACAGTCACCATTTGTTATGTTTACCTCTTATTTGAGAGCTGCTTGCAAAGCTGACAGGTACAGAAGGTCCTGGGGCGTATGTGGAGGGATGCTGAGCTTGTGCCACACCATAAGGTTCATGTACACTCTGTCCTCCAGTGAACTGGCTGTGCTCCGCTGAACCAGAGCTAAACCCTGGGGTCTGATAATGACGACCCTGAAAATAATGCACAGTTGAATTTTACGCAGTCCTTCGGATAGCGGTGCGACTAATTTTAATGAAAGAGCTCTAACTGACTGGAATAACAGTGGCTGGGAAAAGCTGCTTGCTCCGTTCTCCAAGTAAGGCTCCGGGTCGACTGTGGGTCACTGGACTACCTACAATAATATGAAAACTGATTTAAAAAAAAATAATTCTGAGATTAAAACAGAAAAGATGGAATAATAATTTTACCTTGAATGCTAAGGAGATGCTGTCCTGCATGCATGGGCAGACTTTGCTGATAGCTTGCTGAAGTCAGTGTTGTGATGTCACTGGTGACATAAAACAAATCGGTTTTAAGTCATATTTACAAACACCACTGTGAGCAAGTAAATGGACTTTTATAAGAAATCTAAACTCTTACCTCTGTTCCTTTCTGCGCCTCTTCTCCTCTTCATGAAGTACTTTCTTGAGCTGTAAAAAGAGTTGGTGTTTTTCTTCTTGAAGCCCCTGGAGTTTTTCCCCCATTTTCATAACCTGTTGAGTGGGTTAAATCAAACATATAGTGAACAGTTTATAGTCAGAAATGTCTCATTGTTCATCATCTTCTTACCTGTTCTTTTGTTTCTTCCAAAGACATCCTCTCCTCAATTTCTTTTGTTCGTTTCCTCTCTTCCTCTTCCTTCATTTTCTGTTCCATCATTTTGTCCACCTCTTCCTCTTCTGAAAACCATTGACAAAAATAATACATTAGTACAACATTTCCTTTAGGTATGACAAATATGTATGGTAAAATATGCATGCCTTGTCTCTTTCGTTCCCTTTCCCTCATGATGTGTTTGTGAAGAGCTCGGGCCATGGCGTTGGACAGTTTGGGTCTCTCCAACAGAGCGGGCATGGTGACGGGCAGTGGAGGGGCCAGCTGGCGATAAGTGAATTAAAGTGGGATACAAAACATTATAAAAGACTATCCACAGCCCAATCAGGACAATCCGCGTATAACCACTGATAACGCCGTTGCTATCTGGCTAACAGTTAGCGTTAGCAAGTTGTATGATGTAATGATATTAGTTAGGGTCTTGTAAACGTGGCATTAGTTAGTTTGACATTTGTTATCTTAAAAGTACTCTCCATAACCTGTGGAAGCTGTTAAAAGGCAACTTTATAAAATATAGCTCTCTATGAGAGATAGCTACTCGGCTAGCCTAACAGAACGCCAGTATCATTGTGCATGTTAGCTAGTCAAGTATGTTTTACAACTCTTACTTTTGATGCTTTGTAAGTCGATTTAAAAGAATTTAACCGACTTGCGGTGGGAATTTGGTGTAATTAAGCAAAGGTATGTGACGTATAAATACTAAAACTTCGTCCCCAAAAATAAAAACAAACGGAAATGTGTCTTCCGGTGATTGCAACGTCACTTCCGGTATGAGTGCAGAAAACGCTAATGTTGCATTGTGGGAATTGTAGTTCTGTAATACGAAGCCTCTTATTAGAATTAATTATACCCTACTGAATTGTTACAGACAATAACCCTGTAGTATTTTATTGCTTTATATGTATACATCACACATTTGTATCTAATAGTATTATATATAATATATATAGTATTATATATTATATTAACTTAAAGATCATGGTGATCATGGTTAGATAATTGTCACCAACTCCCAAGAAAATTTAAGCAGGTCTCAAATTCTTGTCTGATGAAAGCAAAGCTCCATATGTGAATAATGACAGATCAGTGCATTTTATAGTTTTATTGTATGTTCATGAGTGAAGAAAGAGCCAGCAATGCAGCAGTATACAGAATATTAATTTTTTTTCTTTAAAAAAACAAAACATAAAACATACAAAAGAAAATTGCACTCAGCTTTACAATACCTATAGAAAGTAAGCCATCTAAAATCAACAATAATTATTATCATAGCAATCAACATATTTTTACCACTGAAAGCAGAAGATGATCATTTAGTCTGAATTCTATTACACTCCTTTCAGTTAGGGTAGCATTATATGATGTTAATTATTTCAGTAGTAGCTATAACTTGATCAGATTACTTTTCTTTTCCAACACTTCTCTTCAGAATCAAACTGCTGCAAGACAGGGATTCGTATTCTGTCAGACTCTAAACTTCAATAAACTCTTGCCATTTTTCCCCAACCCAGAAACACAACTACAATTAAGACATTTTTAACCATCATACAATTAATATCTGGTGTATGATTATCTATGAGACAAAAACTGGCCATGAGACCACCTACCCCAGTCACATTAGAAGATAAAAAATGGAGAAAAATACAATTCAGACTTTACAAAGACTTGAATCTTCAGAGGAATAATGTATGGTTGGTGAAAGTGCATTTGACCTACTTCATCTGGGAAATTTAGGCTGCTGAGCTGAATTTAATATTTAAATGAATGAATAGTGTAGGTCAGGAAGGTGGTGGCAAAAGGGGGATGGTAGGGGGATCAGATTTCCCGTTGGCTGTTCCCATACACACTCTCATCACTGTAGGCAATGTAGAGGAAAAAGTCCTCTTCATGATGCTCCTGTAAAAATGAATTGAATAGATTAACACAGGTATTTTGGTGCTGAATAACTAGGTATTTGTTAAAATTGGTGCAATTATAACCTGGTACAACAGTCCCATGGTTGCTGAGGTTGGTGGAATGACATTGTTTACAAAGAAGAAGAGGGCATCCTCAGCTCGCAAGTGGATTCTTTTCCGGATAAGGAAGTAAAACTGGCCCACTGAAAAATAAAAATGTATCATTTTATAAAGATATGTTACAAGAACAAAAATCTGATGCCAGATGTCTTTACACAGAGAGCTGGATGGTTGATTGTCCTAGCTACAATTCTGCATATCTTTTCTTAATATTGTCCCAATCAAATTAAATATATACACTGAATTAGTTTAAAACCACGTTTACCTGTCAAGTCCGAAGGAACAAGATATTTTTTCTTGTCCAGATCTCCTATTCTGGCTTTGGGGGCCTTCTCCACAATTACCTTTGAAAAACAAACACGTTACTTTGAAATATACGTAATAATACCCATATTACAGTATACAAAAAAGATCATTTGTCACATTCTTGATTACATTCAAGAATCAAATATGAAAAGTTAGTGGTTACAGTAATAGAAGTAGCTGATTTGATTGAGTTGTGGTTTTCCAGTCGACTACATCACCAGATTAACTAATGATTCTGAGTGATAATTAAAGTCTAGTCACAAGGGCGTAGCATTTTGACCAAGCGCAGTGGACTACGGACAAACAGAGACAAGGCATAGGGCGACGTAAACAGGAATCCTACACCTACTATTTTGAGGTAGTGCTCTTAAGATTTCAACACAACCAAACTTCCCGATTCCTACGGTGTTGCACGCTTGTTATACGCCCAAGACTGAATGTATGATCAAAATAAAATACGTACAACTTGTACACGTGTACCTGGCGCAGAAGGATAAATTTAACAGAAATGTTCGACGAATAACCTCTATGCTATCTGTTAGCATACGGATGTGCTGTTTACAAACGAGTCATACAGCAACAGAAAGTACGACAGATAACATAAGCGTTATCTAGACGTAATTAGAATATTGTTTCAAACCATAAATGCCTAATTAAGTGTTCGTTAAGAATTGGGAATCAATAAAGTGGATATCTTAGTCGACAACAACACAGCACGGACAAATCAAGCTAGCCGAGATTAGCTACTTACTGGTACCCTGTCCGGATATTTCTTTCTTATTTTTTCGCCTTCAGATCGTCTCTTCTCAAACGGATGCTCTTCTTTGTATTGGAACTTCATTGTTAAAGAGATGACAGACGACCAGTCGGTCACTCTGGGGTGTACAATAAAAGGTTTTCTCAAGCGTCGACTCAAAGCGCTGACACACACGACAAAAACAAACGATGCTAACTAGCCTTTAGCTCCCCAGCTGTTTTCCTAGTGCGACTGTGGCGGAAGGATACAAAAATATCGTGACGTAGCATGGGATCTACTTTGTGGTCTTAAGATCCAGAGATGTTCGCTGCGTCGTCAGTGTAAAAATAATGATTACAAAACGAATATACATTTGCTTATTTTACTTCCTGTTGTATTTTCGGCAACTGTCTCCCGTGTCTTGTGTCATAATTCCAGTTTGTTTACTAATCGATCTGTGAGACTGAGGAGTGAGTCGGCACTGCCCTTGTCATATGACCGAGGCCCTGTTAGCCAAAACCAAGAGATCACTAAACAACTCAACATTTGCAAGAGAAAACACAGAATACACACGGCAAGCCCTAACGTTGAAAACAACATTAAATACGGATGTTAGTGAAGTAATATTGATTAGTCGTATTCGCATACGACACAATGATGTCAAAAATTTCGATCTGTCAAAAAAAAAAGAAACATTTGCTTAGTCAAGGTGTTATTCCTGGTAACATTTTACATCTAATACGTACGTAATAAAATAAAAACTGAAAAACAGAAGCAACTATCTGCCCACCCACTTACAACCACAAGGTGGCATCAACCCAAATATTGATACTTTGCAGTGACATCATGCAGTGGGCTTTGTACATGTATTTTTTGGACATCTGTAAATAGGTATTTATTTATTCTGTTGCACTGCTTTCAGATTTTAGATCTTAGACTTTACCTGGCCAGAGAGAAAAGAAATTTCGATTCACTGTGTTGAACACATATGGCAGAATTGACAATAAAGCTGACTTTGATCTTTTGATCTTTGATCTTTGATGTATCGCTAGAGTGAAATATTCAGCATTTACCATGGACACACAATGCACACAAAAGCAAACACTGGTAAAAAGTTTTATGATACAAATACAAAATGGATTTAAACACTTTTTATGGAGTCTGAGTCTGGAGTGTTCATGGTTGTTTAGGAGTTTGATATATAACAAAAAAGGTGAGTGTGACTAACAAAAAACATCTGTTGGCTAATGCTAGCTAGCTTCTGACTGCAATTTTGTGTGCAAGAGACTTGTTTAACAGCACAAATCAGCTCATATGTTGTGGTTCCGGTCAAGTCAGTTTTTCTGTTCAGATTGTGTTAAAATGAAGCTCAGAATAAAGTCTAACAAGGCATTGACTAGTGCCTTCAATTGTCATCGCATTCACTGGAGATGTGATGCTATCAGCTGGAAAGTATCAAATCACAAACAAGAAATAATCAAAATGGGATAAGAAATCGAAAATCCCTTGCCTTCTCAATTCCTGTTGCCAAACATGCTCACCGAAGAGAGCAAATGCAATTTGCCCATTGCTGTGGACTGACAGAGATGAGATGCACCCAAAACAATTCAGATGTAATTGAAAAGAGCCCAGTAGGCATGAGTCGATACTGACAAGTGTTTTATTAGTAACACAGACCTGGAGACAGAGCCAATAAGAAGCTGTGGAGAGCCTTGACAAGACTGACATAGTTCAGAAGGCATTTAAGAAACAGGGCCTAATAAGTGAATAAAACCAGAATGGGGGAGGGCGCAAATCTGAAATACAAAAAAAAAAAAAAAAAAAAACTGCAACAAAAATAGAAATAAGGAACTTAAGTGCAATTCTTTATAGATGAAATCAGGATGGCTTCAATTTGCAAAACTGAATGAAATGTTTGCAGACATTTTATATAATGGTATAGAAGATATGGAAGGTGGCACTGCAGTCCACATTTTTTTTATTTCACAACTCAGGAAAGATAATTGTCCAGAAAATGTCTGCACATCTTTATCCATAAATCGATTCTTGTGTAGAGAGACAAGGTGCCTCAGGAAGTTATTAGATCATAAAATCATTTGTGGAGGAGGCAAATTATGTGTGCTTAAGTGCAACATTTGGGGATGGTGGGGAGATGCGAGTCTGTCCGTGTTGCTTTGTGGATCCTTCCTTCCCCCTCTTTTGAATAATCAGAAAAAGTTTAAAAATGACTAACAAACCTGGCAAGCACTTACATACACAGGCTTACCTCCATATGCTCAGTCAGTATCAGGAGCTATAAGGCAGAGAGGCTCCCATTTTATTTTGGACAAAAATACGAAAGAATCAAAAGGAAGGGAAAAAAAAAAAAAAAAAACACACTGGCTCCTCCCTCTCCAGTCGCTTGTGGGCTGTAGTGATCCCGTATTGTCCATGTCTTTAGGCGCTTGCCCCAGTATTTTCTCTCAGGGTGAACCTGGGAGAGCGAACAGGGGTTTGTGGGTCGTCTGAGGGAGTGGAGGTCATGACAGAAGCCAGCTATAGAGAGGAGACCCCTCCTCTCCACCCATCACCAAAGGCGGTGCTGATGGAGGTTTCGACTGAGGACGGAGCGGACATCAGCGGTAAACCTAAGAATCAGAAAGGAAATGTCAACATAAACAAGCTGTGGAAATTACCAAATACAGCTCTGGAAAAAAATGAGACCACTACATTTTTTTCTGAAATCAGCATCTTTACATGTATTTCAGCCATTCCATTCCAGCATCTGATGAATTCCAACACAAACACAAAGCTGAGCTACTTCAGTTCTTGCACCAGGAGTGGAATAAAGTCACCCAAGAACAATGTGAAAGACTTGTGGAGAGCATGCCAAGACGCATGAAAGCTGTGATTAAAAATAAGGGTTATTGCACCAAATATTGGTTTCTGAACTCTTCTTAAGTGTTAACATTAGTATTATGTTGTTTTAAAATGAATTTGATCTTGTTTCTTTGCATTGTTTGAGGTCTGAAAACATGTATCTTTTTTGTTATTTTGACCATTTGTCATTTTCTGCAAATAAATGCTCTAGTCTAAACGATAATATTTTTATTTGGAATTTGGGGGAAATGTAAGTAGTTTATAGACTCAAACAAAAATGTTCCTTTTGTCCAAACACATACCTATAAGTAGTAAAATCAGAAAAAACTGATAATTTTGCAGTGGTCTTATTTTTTTCCAGAGCTGTAGGTTGTGTTCACGTGTCTCTCCTACATGTGAAGTAGGACAGCTGTCATAGTAATTAAAAATTCAAAACAAAATCTTAAATTTTGTGAAGCACCCATTAAACTCAAACCTGGGAATAGGTGTTGTGTTCAATTTCCCCATATCTTAAGAAAGGACTGTCATAATTAAACTCCAAAGATGTGATGGTTGTGCCAGTTTAATACAACAAGTTTGTGGAGGCAATCTCAAATAGACAGGGTAGGAATAGTGTGATTACACAGCTCACAAGGAAATTATTGCATTTTACCTTAGTGCATCCAGCATAGGCAACAGGTTAAGAAGTGCTGTGTCACTTGGATCGCTGAACCAAGACTTAATAGGTATTGCATTGTCTATAGGAAGAAGAGAGCATGTCAGTAAGGCATGTCTGAGAAATGGACATTCCTATGGTTTTACGCTGTGCAGCAAATAATACCACACACACCTTTACACAGGGATGAAAGTGGCCAAACATGAAAAAAGCGGAAAGTCCCCCCCCCCCCGCTGGAAAATTTTACATTTCTGAAATTTGGATTTCTATATGCTATATGTTAGCAATACAGTAAAACTGTACATAAAAGTAAAAAAAAAAACACATTTTATTAACAGGTAGTAGTATATATTACTAGTAGTATATATTGGATTTGTTTTTGCTTTGCACTTTGTCTAATCAGAGGCATTGAGGAGGAGCTGATGCGCGCTAAAAGGCGCAGGTGAAAAAGCGAGGAGCGACGCGTTAAGTGAGGCACGGGCAGGTAGGATGAGGTATAGGATGTTTTATAAAGTTTAACCTGTGTACACGCAATGGTACAGGCTGTTACGAAAGAGCTGCGCTCACTCGCTCGGTCCGCGGCACCAGACACGGGCTCGCGCGGCCCGCAGTTTAATACAAAGTTTAAAGGGATATGCCACCCCCAGGGCAAATTTGGGCATCTCCCCACAGTCCAGAGACTAAAATAAGTGGTGGAAAGCGTTTTCCTGCTCACCCAGCCATTGTCCGAGTCTGTCGCCACTGACCGCCGCGGTATCTGCAGCTCCTCCGCCTTAGACTGGAGTCTAACGTCGCCAGAGAAAGATTTCGGCCAAAAGGAATTAATTTGCTCGATGCGTTTCCCAATTACTTTATGTGTAGTGCGCATTCATATCGAGTGCATTAAAATAAATAAAAAATTACCCCACAGCTGAAAAAAAAGCGGAGATCCGCTAAAAAACGGAACTCTTTCATCCCTGTTTACAAAAATCTAACTGTCTCAAACATAGATTATAAACATAAAGCAATAAAAGACCATATGTCTCAAGTGAAGATCTCACCTGGATGGCTACGATAAGCACCGGGCGAGTTGTCCAGGATAACAATACTGGACAGATCGTCATGGACTACAGAAAGGTCTTTAATATAACTACCTAGATCCAATGTACAATGCTGTAAAGTAGAAAAGTACAAAATCACAAAATAAATCTCTGTTAAATACAATGCAACGGAAAATAACTGACATACCTGTCGGTAATATCTGCGTTTCAGGATGTTTCTATTATTGTCCAACTTGTCTGCTACTGCTGAGCCATAGATCTCCATACTGGCAGTAAAAACCACTAGCTCATACCACTGGCTCACCTATGTGCACATATAACAGGTTTGCATTTCAAATAACAAGTTATATTTTAGGCATAGACTGTATAAAGAAGTGGACTAAGGTGTGTGATGTCATCCAAAGGATTTGGCTCCAGTCAAATTAAGTTAATCAATGCTAGCAGTAATTGGGGCATATTTGAAGTAGATTTCTGTATAATCCATAAATTAGCAAATTAAAAACACGATAATCATGTAGATTATTATTAATACAAACATTTTAAGACCAAATTGAAGAGCCTGACAGCAGCAGCTGTTACGGACAAAGGGGTAATATTTTTTCAATATAAAGTGAATTAAAGCTGGAGCTGGTGGAGCTGGAAGCACCCCCATGCACACTGTTTATTTGGATTGCAGCTGTTAGCGGTTTAGCCATGTTCATTTATATACAGCCTATGATTTTAGCAGATAATCTTGTGAAAAAGATGTGGACAAATAGTGGGAGAAAAAAACAAAAACAAAACATAAATGTAACAATAAATGTAACCAAATGTGTTTGGACTCAGACTTACCACTTCTAAAAAGAAGTCCACATGAGGCCTTTTATGTACAAAGAATCTGACCGGATGCTTATCAATGACTACCTGCAGGTAAAAAAAAGACAGCAAGTTTATTTTAGTGGATTATCTTTAAACATGTACGAACATGCTTGCCTTACTTTGAGAATAAAGTCTGGTGGTGTGCCCGGTCTAACTGTAGGCCGTAAGACCCCGTCATGATGTGAATGGATAAGTGTTTCATCCAAATCCAGAACCAGAATTTTCCTCTTCACGGCATCTAGAATTAATCACAAAATATGAATGAGAAACAATTGTGTAGCAAAATTACATTAAAGACAAAACAAAGCAACCATTCTCCAACTGAAACCCCCCCCCCCCCCCACACACACACACACACACACACACACACACACACACAAAACTGTAAACCTGCAGCTGCTGCTCAGACATGAAATGCAATCCTTCAGGTATAATGTGCTTTAAACGCTGCTTTATCAATACAAGAGAAGCTTATTCCAGATGAGCACACGACAGACCATGAAAAATACAAACTGGAAAATTTGCATTTCCTTCACTCTGCACTACGTTCCAGACTGGAAATATGTTTAGCCTTTGAATATTGACTTGAATGTCTTAAAGCATCTTATCAGCGAATAAGAGCATCCTTTAAAGAATGGTTAATCACTCTAGATTATGGCTTTTCATATCTAGCACTAGTGTACAACACAACGCAACTTGTGCTGCTGTAAAAGGGTCTTGTGTTTTCATACGGAACCACTGGAATACACTTCCAGCTGATCTTAAAACTTGCACCAACTATCACACTTTCTCTCATGGACTAAAACAATTGCTTCTGAGAAGGCAGGTTTGTCAACATTAGGCTTCTTCAAACATTTAAACATTCTTACTGATTGTACTGTAAATGTGTTGCATAGATGTAAATGTGTTGTGTTTGACTTATGACATTTGTCTTGATGGTAATGTTGATTAATTGTAATAATACTGATGAATTTGGTAAATGTATTTTAGAGGATATTGATGACAATTCAATTTTTAGAAGATAATGATGAATCTGAAATCTTGTATTTACAGAAATTAGAATGCATGAGTTATTATAATTATAATTAATTATTATAATGAATTATTATTTTAAAGAGACACTGTTACTGATTAAATTTTGTTGTTAGTGTTAGTCTAGTCTAAATAGTTTCTTTAATGTATTTTTGTACCTGCCCAAGGACTACAGATGGAAAGTAGCTTGTAGTTAAATCTGGCACAGAGCATCTTTTCTCACAGAGATTAATGTTTTCTGTGCATTGTCCTTGTTTTAAATAAATACATAAAAATATTATTAAATAATAATATCAATTAATAATAATATAAATTAATAATAATAATAATAATAATAATAATAATAATAATAATAATATAATAATAATATTATTGTTAATAATAATAATAATCTTTCTCAAAGTTAAACTTTGGCTTTCCACGTTAATAAATTACTCATAGAATATATAATAATCATGTGAACCACCATTATACATGTTTGAAATAACCTCTAACTTCTCTCTCATGCAAGACACTAAAGTTGTATTTGCTTGAAAAGCAAGGGCTTTAGAATTTCTGTGGCCAGGTTTGATGTTGCTGATAATGTGTCTATTTCACACTATCACTACATCCCGGACAGACTGGTTTGACTTGAATTTTGGTGTCTACATTAGGCAAACAGTACTTCTTAGAGCCAAGTGCCCCATATCATAAAAATAACTATGTTGGCAAAAGGAGGTTGGCAAAAGGTTCTGCTTCTTCAGAACTGAAGAAGCAGCTTGGATGAGCTCCAAAACATATTCGACCAAATAAACTTTTGTCCAGTTGACAAGCTTAGCTGAATTTCTCCTTTTGCCATGGATTCTACCTGGATGACTGAGGAATTCTACACAAAAGAACTATGTTGGTACTCACTGAGTCGGTTTCTGGAGATTGGAGACAAAGGCAACGTATCATATCTCACTGTTTGATACTGGATTATCTGGAAGAAACGACAGCAAAAACACAAATTTAACCACAAGGCATAAGGAATAATAAAACATGTAGTCAACAACAGAACAAGTGTGTGTTTCAGATACACGTCAATGATATGATATGAACCTTTACACATTACATAATATACACCTACATGCAAGGTGTATCAAGTGTTTCAACAAATAAAATAACAAAAAAATAACCTGTGTGTAATTTGTTTGTTTCAAAGTTTAAAACCACAAAATACTTCTAAAATGACCCAACAAAAATGTATATTTTAAAGATGGACTGTGCAACTCTGGTGGAGAGTCCATCACCTGCTTGTCACCATGGAGATGTGCCGAGAATGTTCCACAGTATGGTCAAAAACTTAAGAATCTCCATGGATATTCCAAAGTATAGGTTAGATTTGTGAACAGGCGACCCCACTCACAGTAAGAATGCATATTTTTGAGCAATAAATAACACTTGTAGTTGAATAAATGAAAGACCTAATACCATACTGTGGACAACTGAAACTAAAGCATTGAGATCTCCATGGAGGCAAACAGGTTGCAGACCCTCTCTGGAAAAGTTTCACAGTGCACCTTTAAGTACAAGAGCCTTTATCTACTTCTAAATGGGCAATATTAACACCTTTGCTCAGAGGCAGTCCTTTTCTTTACAGGACTATTTTTACCCTCCAGCTGTCAGTGGGTGTCAGTGGAGCATGGAGCAAAAGCAGAGAGGGAGACTTACAGGGTGACTTTGGCCCAGGTTTGCCCCCTCCCTTCACAGTCTGAAGAACGCGCTTGGGAAACCCTAATGGGGGCAGCAGCTGAGAGTCACCAGGGGAAAGCCTCTGCCCCTCTCCATTCATTTCACTGTCAGTCTAAAACACTTACTCCAGATCTTAAAGAAGCACTTTTAAAGAGCTTTACTGTTTGTACATACTGGTTCGCTTTGGATACTTCTTGTCTTAAAGCAACATATGACTATATATAGGACTATATTATATTATGATGAGTGAGCTACTGTATCCAAATAATTTCCCTTGTGGATCAATAATGTTTATCTAAATCAAAGCCTCAATCAAGCCAACAGATTAATCGCAACAAATTAAATATTGAAACATTCATACACTATCATGAACATGCTTTATCTGGACTACGCAGACTCCAAAACATGCCATGTTCTGAGAGAAGAGGTTTTGACACCAAGATGAGCAGAAGTTAGGCTACAATTTATCTGGAAGTATATGGTATCCAGATGTCCTTGCATGATATTACTTATCTTATTATATTCACGGGTCTTTAGCAATCTAACATGTATTGATTAATCAAAGAAAATACATAGCAGATTAATCAACTGGTAAATTAACTGTAGTTTGCAGCTCTTTACCCCACCATTATCAATAAAGGGGTAAACAAGTAAGTATTACGCAACAGTGATGGCTTTGAAATTAATGAATAACCATCTTGTTGTGTTTACGTAAAGCAGCAGGTAAGGATTATGACTGGCCTAATAATTGTAATCCAATAGAGCTTTAGTGAATTACGACTTAAATGTCTGGATCAGGTCTCTTTATGCTTTAGGGGTTGTCTGGGAAACAATATGGTAACATGCATCTCTTTTGAACTGTGACATAGTTACCCCACCATGTAATTATACCTAATGAATTAACGGTCACAAGTGAATCTATTTCACTGTAAGAAGAATACACCAAGACTGTTACCAACATAATGAGAACACAGAGCTCAGTGTGCACAACATAATCCCACTTACAGCCACGACGGTGACTAGAGTACCAACTCTAGAGCCTGTAGGTTACATACAAGTGTTAGTGCCTCACAATAAACTCAGCAACAAAGATTAATGCAACAGGGCCCTCCTCAAAGCTTTGTTGGGCTGATACGGAGTCAAAGCCGAAGTCCACTCGTATTTCACAGCATGATCAGTTAACAATGTGTATCCAGTTTGCAATTATGTTGTATCTCTCTCACAGTAAGTGCCATATTTTTGTTGGGGGACAAAATGAGCATGTGCAGTGACACATACAGCCACTTAAAATTGGGCCATAAACAGATAGCTGCAGCTGCATTGCTTGTGTAAATTTAACCTGTCAAATACAGTACAAAATCATTAGTTTGAAGGCCACCACTACAGTAAGCTTTGCTTGCCATTTTAAATAACATTAATCAAATAAATGACTGTTCCTATTTAGTTCGTAGTTTATAGTATGTGTAAACTCCATTAGGTCTTTTACTGTAAAGAATAACTACCCAAATAAATACAAGCCTGTTTAGGGGAAGCAGCATGTGTGAGGTGTTTTTTTTCCACTTGCATTATTTTTTCTTTGAATTTGTACATGTGAATATTATTTTAGTTTACAATTTAAACATGTGACTACAGTGTATATAATGTCACGGCATCGCTGCTTCTCCTCACCGTTCTCAGGTGCTTCCTGAGGATGTACATGATGAAGCCCCATATTCTGGAAGTAACGCCGAGAAAAGTGCGAATGCCAAGTAAACACTGCCGGGTCTTCAGCATGATGAACAGCACCAAAGACCCACAACCACCAAACTCTGATACTGAGTATAGGTCCTTGGTTTAGTTAAATGGTATACTGACTCTTCAAAGACAGTTCAAAACGGTTTTTGACCACAGTCGCCAAATTAGCGGTTCAATTAGAAGAGGCCAAGCAAACGTGTGAGTCCACCGCTCTGCACACTTGTGGCACGATTCGCATTAAACAAAGTGCACCCGCATGGCAACTGTTCAAGAGAAACGTGGTCGGGTAAAAATATTAGCGAAAGCAAAACGACTGCTGCTGAAGTTAGCACGCAGCTCCGACGCTAGCAGTGTACAGCCAGCGTTTAGCCTGTAGCCGAGCAGCCGCTAGCTCGACAGGGTGACCACCTTGAACCTTCGTCAAAAATATCCAAGAAAAACTGCAGGACTTTTCCCCAGACGGGTCCTGTTGTAATGCGGCGTCGCTCTCTGTGGTGCCTGAAGAGAAACACTGAACCGAAGTTGCTTAAAGTCTAGCCGGTCCGGATAAAATTATTTTGTAGTCCAGTGGAAATCCGGAATGAAACAGCGAGCCGCCATGTCGCCCTGCCGTCACTTCCGCAAGAATTCCCTTGGTCGCGCGCAGCACGTCCACGTGTGCTGAAAATCAAAGATCAACGATCAAACATCAAAGTCAGCTTTATTGTCAATTCTGCTGTGTTCAACATACAATGAATCGAAATTTCGTTTCTCTCTGGCTAGGTAGTGCAAAAAAGTAAAGAGACGAGCGCGCGCAGGGAAGTGTGATATGCTGATTTAGTCTTTATTTATTTATTTATTCATTGAACCTAAACGTAAATAGCAGACTTTTAATAACCATGCAGGATATGTATTTTAGCTTATATAAAATTTCTATAGCAATGACTTTCATAAAGTGTGTAAATTATTATTATTTTTTTATTATTAAAATAAAAAAAATTACAAAAAATAGGACAAAATTATTATGTTCAAAATAATAGAATTAGTGCTGAAAGCATGTTATTTGTGGTTGGTTGTCCATAGATGCTTAAACATCCAGATCATCATCTGGATCTTCCTGGTCATAGTCATCACTGGCATCAGGCTCATACAGAATCTGTCCTGAACCAGTGCCCGAGTGAAGAAGAGCGTTTTTTCTGTGATACAAGAAGAAAAAAAAATTACTTTTCTAAATATATTTTTCACTCATTAAAAAAAAAAATCTGAAGATGTCTGACTTGTCTTTGCTGAACATAAAGGGAAGCAAAAGTTTTTCCTTTGCTTCACGCTCTTTGTCTGATAAGTGCAAGTTAAATGTCAAATTTGCGGTTGGATCCATCTGGAAAAATAATCAATTAGGCTTAGATAGACTAGTAATCTGTAGATTAATGTAACAAAACTGCATATTAAGTATCCAAACCTGATGTTCTTCATGCACAATTTCAGTATTTGGTGACTTGTTTAGCACCATTACTGTTAAATCTTCATCAATTCTAAATGAATGTCCCTGTTGAGATATACATTCAGAATTAATTTAAAAATATGTGTACATTAAAATATATTACATTATTGTGAAGAAAGCTTACTTCCTGCAGCACTTTTCCAGACTTTGTACGCTTTGTTATCTTTGCTACACAAGTGTCTCCTGCGTTGCCAGGTGCCACAGTGATGAGTGAGGTGGCAAGATGACACACACTTCCTACAGTGCCCTTCTGATGCATATCGGCATGAAGCAGACCCACAATGGTTCTCACAGCTCCCCCTTAGTAACAAAAGAAACAAGTATGTAATTAGATTTAAAGGCCCCATATTTTATTATCTATGTTATAATGTTGTTTCCTTTATCATAAACATACCTGGCGTTGTGTTTTAAGATAAGATAAGATAAGATATGCCTTTATTAGTCCCCCAGTGGGGAAATTCCAGTGCCGCAACGCACAGATCAAGAAAAGCACGAAAAAGTAACGTCGGCCTCTGCGCTTCACACATGTTTAACACAAACTGTATAATTAGACCGTGTTCTTTTCTCAAAGACTGAAAACACTCTAGGTTCTACCTTGTGATGTCATGTGGTAATATAGGACATGCTCCACTGTGTTTTTAAACTCCATGCACCTTCACTTGAATAATTTAGATGTCAGCTCTGGATGCCAAGATCTACTGATGCCAATATCTACTGAACAAAACATAAAAAAGTAGCTGTTAACTGGAAAACTACCACTGCATGACATCACAAGATGGAACAGAACATTTTGATCTTTGGAGATGTAGACAGACTAAAAAAGGATTACTCAAATGTGTGAATGAAACAAACTCCAGGTATGTTTTTGTTGAGGTAACAACATTCTAAAATGGCTTTAGGCTCACAATTTCAGTCATTTGCATAATATAAGACCTTTAGTAAATATTATGGCACATTCAGTATGTTCAGTATTACCTTTCTTAAGTTGATGAAGTGTAGAACAAATGTTGGTGGCACCAACATGCCTTAAAATCCAGGAGAGAGAGTCGATTACTAGTGTTGTAGCTTTTGGTTGAGAAGTCTGTTTTAATATCTGTGTGAGGTGATTTAAGCAGAAGTGATGAGCTGTGAAAGAAGTGCTATTTGTCCATCCAAGGGGGTCTTCATATGCATTATGGAAGTGTAACCTAATAACACGAAAGAGGCTCCATTGTAACCATCAATGATAATAAGAAAATTCTATTTAGGTTGTTATTGCTCTATTCATCCTAAAATTTTAAGTACCTTTGAACTGGAATTTCTTTTAATCCATCTTTCAACTCTTGTTCACTAACTTCAAACAGGATTATGTGGACATCTTCGCCTCTAAAGAAAAGTACACACATTATTTATCACTATATTTTGATTTAATTTATTAAATTACGGTCTTGCTGACCTGTTCAGTGCAGCTTTGGTAAAACTTTTCAGCAGGCATCTTCCAGAATATTGTGCACTGTCTATAAATAAACCAACAAAGCGGATAATTAATTTTATATGTGTAGAAGTATGCAAAAGTGTTATCATTGGCCATGAGTAGGCCTGTGATTCAACTAGGTCAGATGTACACAAACATGTATGCTATACCTGTTATTAGTAAAAATCCTCCCGAATCATTTCCTTGCAGTAGCTCCATTAACATGTCGAGTGTAGCTTCAATTGGGTAGCATTACGTGTTTTAGTTTTCAATAATCTAATAACATAAGTGTAGTATAACACGCCAAACGCAGATTTCTCTTAATTAACAGACACAAACAATAATTTCACAATCCTCTGACTACATCTGCATGATTCTCTTGCTAGCTTAGCACATCAAGCTACCAAGTGAGTGACGGCTTCTGAAAATAAACTTCATTTCCCACAGTTCACTTTACTACAACTTATTGGTCATTTTGGGGGATGTAGTTGTAGGTCTTACAAATGATACTGTCCAAGTTGCATACTGTACTACATCCCCCAGCATGCCTAGCGAAAACCACTGCGCTGGCATCCTGGCGAGCCTTCTACCGCGCAGAGACGAGACTGAGCGGAATTAAAGTCAAAACTACAGTCGTTTTGTATGCGTACAGCATTGACTAGGAGAACTGCCTGAAAGTTTTCGTTTTGGACCTAAATCCACCAACAATCGTGTGAACTTGGCGCGTTTCAAAACTGCAGTTATATTTTATTACCGATGGTTATATAAATGCAGTGACGACGGAGAAGCGCAGCGCGTTAATCGGTGGAGGAATTAGTATTTTGTCGCCGCTAATATGTTCACGGTGTAGAGACCCCTCACTGGCGGGCGTGGGACTCTTGATGGACGCACACCACGAAAGAGCTTAGTTACCGAAAACTTCAGAGGTACTTCATCTTGGGTCTACCGCCCGGTTCCCTCTTCTTTTGCCCGGTGAACTGAAGACACACCGGGGGAAATTCGACGGCCACCACCGCTCCCGGCTGGAGCTCGCCTCCTGCTTCTCTATCCCACACTGGGCTGAGTGGGCAAGACGACAATGCTTGACATAATGTCGGAACACCAAGGTATGTCCCGTTGATTTACTAACCGGAGATCACAGTTCCTTTGCAAACAACACTTTCTCCGCTTCAGAGTATTGTCCTGGGTCTCCTGCGGAGGGAGCTAACCTAATGCTAATGGCTAACGCTGGTGGCGCATGGTACATTTTTACCCTACATTCATTTGATATCAAGGGTAATGTTCAGAGCTGTAAAATCGACGTTGTTCGTGTATGTAGGTTTGATACACTTAAATCAAAATCAAAATTTCACACTGTAATGCTGTGTGATGTCTAAACGCACCGAGCCGTCTAACAGCAGCTAATAAAGCACAACAAACGTTACTCAACAAAGCTGTACGCGTAATCAATAAAGTGATATTGACTTCGTGGCATCGCAACTAAAACGTTGTGTATTATATAAAATATGCCCCTCTTGGTATTTTGTAGTTTTTTACACTTGTATAACTTTGTGAGCCTCGTTTTCTGTTGGGCTTTTATCATTAGCTTTTGGCTGATTGTTAGCGCACATTTGAGAATTCGTTAGCTTTAAGCGCGTAAAATAATATTGGTTTGTTGATTAAAAACAAGCAAGGTACTGTATTATCATACCTAATTCTGTAGGCGGGTCTATTAAATTTTTACTGAATAAATAAATAAATGGTGCTCATTCGCTAACCTCCGTTAACGACCACTTAAGCTGGTAAAAGGAGAAATTCAATTTGTCAACTGGACAAAGTTTATTTGGTCGAAGACATTCGCATCTCATCCAAGCTACTTCGTCAGTTCTGGCTCACAGACCACTTAAGCTGACGGCACTGGCTGCAAGACACTAAAAAGATGACTATGAAGATGTTAGAAGAGAAGACTGAAATGATTTGTAAGTAGTCCCCAAAGTGGCTTCTGGGTGGTTGTGGGTCATTGTCAACAGTAGCCCCATTGAATTTGAGACTTCTCGTTTGAAGCGCAGGACAATACTCTGTAACGTTAAAGCTTAATGGTAGACATTTCAAAATTTCGACATTGCTAACCTTTGTGATGGCTGTTTTCTTCTGCAGAATCACTGTTGACGTGTAAAGCAGAGCCTTTGGTAAGTGATTGTTTACTTTTTGGGCATAAATTGGTTCACCAAACTATTTTTGAGAAACTTGTTTTATTTCTTTCATGCTTTAGCCTCCAGAGAAGAAAAAGAGGACCGTAGAGGACTTCAACAAGTTCTGCAGCTTTGTTTTGGCATATGCTGGTTACATCCCAAGCCCAAAAGAGGTAAAATGGCAACAGATATTTACTGCTATTTGATGAGTGCAAGCATTACAACTTTATTTTTGTTTCAGGAGAGTTCATGGTCTCCCACATCATCCAGCTCTGCACACAGTTCAGGGTTATCAGCAGATGGTGGCGGTGGCAGCAGCACCATGGGAAACCCATGGGCAGATGGAAGCTCAGACATCCATACCATCCATACATTTGTACGCAAAGCACGAGCCAATAAGGGCAAAAACATACGCCGTATGCACTCGGACAGCACTCTGCTGGACAAAATGCGACTTAAAGACTCCCTGTATGAGAGCCAGGCCAGCTCTAAAGCAGAGCGTAAAAAAGAGAAAAAACTCAAAAAACTGTCTCTAGGTTCTGCTATGACAGCAGCAGACAGTGGTAGCAGTGAAAGTGAAAAGAGGGCACGCATTAAACGCAGCAAAAACTCTAAACAGCCTAAAGCCAAGAAGTTAAAGAGTTCGGGACAGAATCAGATGGACACAGAGATACGAGCAGGTAGAGATGAGCTGAATGCACATGCCGCATCCACGCCAGGCAGTCTGGGCAAGACGAGGACAGATGAGTCTCTGAGGGAAGCAGAAGTGAGCTCCAGTGAGGGGGAGACCTGGATTGCAGATGAAGATATCATGGTTGAATCAGGTACTTGCACATTTAATAATGTGTGTGTGTATATGTGTATATATATGTGTGTGTGTGTGTGTGTGTGTGTGTATATATGTATGTGTATATATATATATATATATATATATATATATTTTAATATTAGTATTAGTATATATATATTAGTATTAGTATATATATATTAATATTAGTATATATATATATATATTAGTGTATATATATATATTAGTGTATATATACTATATATTAGTATATATATACTATATATTAGTATATATATATATATTAGTATATATATACTATATATATATATATATTAGAATATATATATATATGAATGAATGTGTAGTTGTATTGAAGATTAAACACTTTAAAGGGATATGCCACCCCCAGGTCAAACTTGGGCATCTCCCCACAGTCCAAAGACTAAAATAAGTGGTGGAAAGCGTTTTCCTGGTCACCCAGCCATTGTCCGAGTTCCCCTGTTGCGCAGCGTGGTGTGTGCTTCGGCTGTTTTTCCGCACTGAAAAATAGTTCCCACCCAAAATGACCAAGGCAAACTCTCCGTGTTGATTTGCACATTTATTTGCACTCGATATGAATGCGCACTACACAGAAAGTAATTGGGAAAAGCATCGAGCAAATTAATTCCTTTTGGCCGAAATCTTTCTCTGGCGACGTTAGCCTCCAGTCTAACGCGGAGTAGCTGCAGCTGCGCGCGGTGGTCAGTGCTGACAGACTCGGACAATGACTGGGTGACCGGGAAAACGCTTTCCACCACTTATTTTAGTCTCTGGACTGTGGGGAGATGCCCAAGTTTGACCTGGGGGTGGCATATCCATTTAAGGAGCTTAAAGACAAATATTAAGTTTGCCATTTGGTTTTTCCCTCTTCAGGTGATGATTCCTGGGACTTGATAACTTGTTATTGCGGCAAACCATTTGCTGGACGGCCAATGATTGAATGCAACCAGTGCAGCATCTGGGTGCACTTGTCCTGTGCAAAGATCAAGAAGTCTAATGTTCCTGACATCTTTTACTGCCATAAGTGCAGGGACGTACGGCGATCAGGACACAAAAAGGACACCTAAAAGTTTTGAGGACAGGGGATGTGTTTTCTCTGTCCTTTTCTTTTCTTTTGATGCCTACAGCCAAAACAGCCTGAGTTATGACCTAATTGGCAACAGAATTGTCAGTTGTTGGTAGGATATAATTTGACAATCTTTCTTATTTATCTTTTACATTTTAGACTGTTTCTTTAGGTACTGTGTATACTGGACACAAGTTGGGAGTGACAGTAGAGATTAATTTGTTACCGAACAAATCCTATTGTAATAACTTATGTCGAATGTATTTTCACACATTGTTTCTCATTTGCTTGATGTTTCAATTTCCTGATATTATTGATTGAAGCTATTGACAAATCAGTGGACGTTTACTTTTAGCTTGTATCAATTTCTGTTTGAAACTTAAATCAGTGCAAGTTTTTCAAATTGATAATATTTAGAAACTGTCACTCCTTTTCATTAGTTTCACTTGTCAGTGCTAGACAGGCAGCTAGATTTGCTTTGATTGTATTTGGGGGGGTAGTTTTGTGTTTGCTTTGTTTCTTGTCAGTGGTGATCACTGAAGGCATCTCCAGCTTATTGGTTTTCAGCTGCAATTGTATCTGAATTGCTAACCATTAACTGTCATAAAATATATTTCAGTATAGCACTTTTTAAAAGTTACCCAAATACCATTTCATAAGCATACACTGGGGGTTTGAGCTGCAGGTTACTTAATCTGTAAAAGGCATGCAACTATCTACACTTATTATTGAGCGCTTAATGTTTCTCCCTTAATCTTCAATAGCCAAAAATACTCAATACAGTTTATGTATTTAGTTTTATTTGTGCTTTTCATTGAGAGACATGTGGATGTAAAGTTGCTGTGTGGTAGTGCTTAACTATGTCACATCGGCGGGGAGACTTGACAGAATGGCTGTAAAATCTGTTTTCTTGTAAATTTATTTTTAGCGCAAGATGGATCCTTCTCAAGTCAGATGGAGAAAGTCATGTACAGAAAATAATTTGGCGCCATGTTGGTGGCAGGATTGTTTATATTTGATTTTACCGTGTATGTTTCGGTTGGGAGAGATTTGAGGAGTCTCTAGTAGCAATTGCACTCTCAACCTGGATCCTCTGTACATATTCTGTTCTCGACAAGTGTACATATGTGAAAGTGAAGATGAACTACCCAAGCAAATTCTATATTTTCTGCAGTCTGATATTGTTTTCTTTAATTGTAGCTTGAGAAATAAAAACTGGGAAGATCTTTAGTTGGTTTTGTTTCTTTTATAATTGCACAACACTGACAAACTTTAAATACTTTGTTGCACAGTAGACTACAGTGTCTCTTGTTGGCCATCGACACTAGAGGGAGCCAATTTTTTTTTCCACAATCACGACTGGAAAAAAGATACTATAAAGTCTAAAGTAGCAGTTGGTCTTGAGGGTTGAAGATGTCTTTGTTGGGCTCATCTTGGCGAGTCTGCAATTTAAAAAAAATACAGCATGTACATTATACAAATTAAACATCAATAAAACCTACCATAATAAAAACCTACCTTTTCTGTTTTATCGGTCCTCAGATCTTAAACTGGCCAAGTGTGTCAAGAGGAATGACTTTTCTTCTTTAAACACAAAAAGTTCTAATTACTTTTTAAAACTGATTTAGCTTCAGGCACAAATCCAGATAAGTTTATTTAGAGTTGATTTAAAACAACTAGGTGCAGCAAAAGGAGTGTAGGTTGTGTTCACATTCTAGATTTAATAATTTCAGATGGAGGGCAGGGGCCTATAAATCTATGGAAGATTTACTGTTACTGATTTACTGAAATACCAAAACTCATGTCATGATCCCCAAATGTTGAGCTTTTTCATTACTCGTTACAAACTGGCTCCACAAACTTGCTGTATCAATCTTACGGCTTAAAGGTGCACTATATAACTCTTTTTGGCTGGGGGCTCGTCACCTGCTTGTTTGTATGGATATGTTATTGCTTTCCCTGTATGACATTAAACAGATCTACCTTACATTTATTAAATTACAGGTGGTTTTACTGCTCAAAAATACTTAGAAAACCAGGCGTTCTGACTGTGAGTGGTGTTGCCTCTCTATTGATATGACCTGTAACTTGGTCTAGTTTGGTCTCCATGAAGATAGAAAGTAAAAATTTAATGCAATACTGTGAAACATTCCAAACAAAACAATAACATCTCCCTCCACCAGAAAAGTTACACAATGCACCTTTAACAGCAAATTCCACCCTAGAATTCTAACCTGTTCTCCAGCTCAACTTTGAACTACTGGGAATTTAGAATATTGTGTATGAAAACAACCTATGCTGAGGTTAAATAATGTGTTAATAAAAAATGTTTTCCAAAGTATAGCACAATAGTTTTTATGTACATACCTCTTTTCATTCTTTTTGCGGATGTATTGAAACTGGTTCCGTGTTAAAGGCTGTTGGGTTGGAGCAGGAGGAGTCTGAATCTGTATTTGGCCATTATTATTATTATTATTATCATCTCTCTCCATCTCTGATCGATCACCTGTGGATACTTCCCCTTCCAAGTGTAGCTGAGGTAAAGTCTCCAGAGCCTGCAAGTTGAGTTCCTACAAACAAAATCCCTACAGCATTAGCTTCTGAGTGGTCAAATAAATTAACTAACTTAACCTAATAGTATGAACTGCTTTCAAATGTTTTGTTAATACATTTATATATTTAGAATTTATTATTACAGTTTATATTTTTGCTCTTTGTTATTAGATTATATTGCAATGTGTGAGCTACTATGTCCAAATAATTTCCCTTTGGGATGAATGAAGTTTGTCTAAGTCTAAATAAATAGGCACTGCAAGCTGAAAAGATAGAGGTCATTATTATTTATGGACTTACTCTTTTGTTTCTATTCATCAAGGCAACAGCAGATATCTCTTCCATCAACCAGTGCAGAGCCAGTATTAACATGACCACTCTAGTGCAAAGCATCTGTAAAGGAAAAAGAATAAGTCAAACACTGGACAAATGAAAACAGATAAATATTACCAAAGAAAAACATTAGGGCTGGGCAATGGTATAGAACTATATACAGAGAATATGGATTTACACACAAAAACATTCCTTCACACGTTGTTAAAATGTTAAAAAACACTGTGCAAAAAAAGTGAGTGGAGTTCAATTGCAAAAACATATGATATGATATGATGTTTTGAATTGGCAAAAAGTATTTTTCTTTTTGTTATCATCTTCTACAGATATTATCAATGACAATATGTACAGTGGCTTTTATCAAGAAGGGATGGAATAATATTTCGATTGCACTAAAATACAGAAACATTTCTATACAAAGAGTAAACTGGGCCACTTTTTAATCTGTTTTTGCAAATAAACTTCACATTGCAAGTAAAATAATAAAATCACAACAAAAAAAAAACACAAACGCTAGAAAAGGTTAGAAACGTTAGAAAAAGTTACAAAAGGTTACAAAAAAATACAAAAAGTTGCATAAAGTTACAAAAAGTTACAAGTTACACTCACTTTTGGCATCTTCTGTGGATTCCTTCCGAGGATCCTGAATGCAGGTCTCTCTCTTGAACTTCATGCTTGACCTTATATGCAGTCTGTATCTAGGCTGGGTTGATGGGGGTTGGCATCAGGGGCTGTTTAGGCTATGTATGACTTCAGACGCAGAAAAACGTCTTGTCGCCTGGCATTGTCCTCTTTAGGGTCTAACCTCTCTTACACATTGAAGATTTCTAGTGGTGATAAGATGCATAAATACAATGAGTGACTACACGCCCTGTCTCCTGCCCCTGTAGACCTGATGACATGAGTTCAGATGGCATTAAGATAAGGCATTGTTGAGGATGATGGAACTTGATGCATGCTTGGGCCCTTTTTGGTTAGGGTTCTGTCACCTTTCTTGTTTCTATGGAAATGTAATTGCTCTACTTGGAATGTTCCACAGTATGGCATTAAACAGATTATTCAATTACTTATATTATTGGTTATATTGCTCAAAAATCCCTAAAAACATGCATTCTTACAATGAGTGCGGTTGCCATTCCACAGACCTGACCTCTCATTTGGCCTGGTTTGGTCTCTTTGATGATAGAAAGATTTAATGCCATAGATTCCCGGCAAAGCAATAACTTCTCCATGCAGAAAAGCAGGTAGCATACCCTCCACCAAGGTACATAATGCACCTTTAAAATGCTATTACTTATATACCAGCAGATAAGTTTTGTTATATTCACACATGTTTGAGTAATCCTTTATTATTAGTCTGTCTATTTCTCCATAGCTCAAAATGCTCTGTTCCACCTTGTGAGGTCATGAAGCAGTAGTTAACATGTGTACAGCTCCTTTAACCTTTTTTCAATAGATATTGGAAATTGGGTATATGTGAGGTTTTAGTCATTGCGTTGTCTTGTTTATCAGATGTTTTATGTTCACTGTGGGCATAGGGAGCGCTGCAATTTCAAATCCTGTGTGTGCAACCTATACATATGGTTTTTGACAATAAAGCTGACTTTGAACTTTGGAAATGCCAAGGCTGAATTATTCAAATGATTCTAGCAAAAGTGTATCAAGTTTAAAAACACAGTGGAGCACTTCCTGCCAGACAGCGCAAGGTGTGTTTGAAGATGTTTTCTGAACACTGCTTAAATATGCAAGGTTTCTGTGTTAAACGTGTGAATGAAACAAAACACAACTCCAGGTTTTTGATGAGGAAACAACATTACATTACAACATAGATATGCAATATTAAATGACTTATCGTTCAGTGCAGACCATACAGCCCCTTCCTCAGCCCATCAAACAAAACGAGGCGATCGGGATGGATAGATGGATGGAGAGATTGTTAATGAAAGCATGGGGCGGGGGTCAGTGCAGGACCGAGCATATGAGCGTTTGCACACGTTTTCACTCAAACTCCTTTCCCGCCCTGTGTTATTGTTTCTATTTCGGGACAGTGAGGGTCACCAAACAGAGCAGGCGCTGATAGATCAGGCGTGTATAAATAAACCGCAGAGAGACTGGCAGCAGGTCAGAAGGGGAAGAAGCCAGATAGACTAGCCTGATTAAACCTTTATCAGCCCCAGAGCTCATTGAGTGCCACAATCATTAGGCTATTTGAGTGATTGTCTATTATACAGTCGTTTTCTCGCTTTGTATACCCAACCCATTCATAATAACTTGCCAAGAGTATTGTTTATAGGAGTCCAGTGGGTTATATCAAGATCAAAATCTCTCTTATTCAACACTCTGTAAAAGTATGTTTGGTTTGCACGTGCTCCTCAGACTTCCTACAAACCCCACCCAAGTTGTCTGCCCTATAAGTACAAGGCATTACAGCAGACACCAAATTTAGATACTGTAGACGCAAGAGCTAAACAGAGATTTCATGTTTTATTTGTGCAAAGTAGCAAAAAAGATACGAGAATTATATTACAAAGAGGATATAATATAAACGTATGTATGTATGTATGCATAAGATGTAAATACATTTGGATTACAGTACTGCTCGAAAGAAAATGAAAAAAGAAGGAATAATGTAGGCTATAATTTAATTAGACTAACAAGACTAAGGAGATGATAATGGACATGAGGAAGGAGTGGAGACCTCATCAGCCAGTGTTTATCCGGGACCTTGAGGTAGAGAGGGTGAGCACCTTCAAATACCTGGGGGTCCACATCAGTGATGACCTCACCTGGACACTCAAACCAACACAGGTGATGAAGAAGGCTCAACAGCGGCTGTACTTCCGAGGAGGCTGAGGAAATTTGGCATGCCGCCCAAAAGCCTCAGTACCCCAGACAATACACTTTTCTCCATTTCCCGAACCGGTTCCCCTCAGTTGGACTTCTGACCCCTACCCTTCCACGCTGTTCCCTCTGGACCCTGTCATCTGGACTCTCCCTGGACACTGCAACGCCCTTGTTTTCCCCCAAACCCCCTTTCTTTGCCTGGGATAATCCCTTTGGACCTATTCACTCCCCCTGTTTTTTTCTCAGCCCACCTTGTATTTCCCCCAGGTACCTGTTTGCCCCTGCCCTCTCCCTTCAGGTCCCATAGCCCTTGTACCCAGTAGTGTTTGTTCCCATGCCCACATCCCCCAATGTGTCTTCTGAGTACTTTGTACTTTGTGAATGTTATTGTGTTTTTAAAAATGTATCTTTAATAATAAAAGATTTCAAAAAAAACTTCTACAGCTGCATTATTGAGTCCATCCTGACCAGCTGCATCACAGAGATCACCAGGACTCCTCAACCGTCTCTGCAGAGCATCTACCATCGCAGAGTCCGCAAGAGAGCTGCCTCCATCATCAAAGACCCCACCCACCCTCAACATGGACTATTCACACTCCTACCTTCAGGCCAGAGGTACAGAAGTGTGAAATGCAGGACTACTAGACTTAAGAACTCTTTCTTCCCAACTGCTATCAGACTCTTGAACTGCTGAATAATAGCCACCAGGCACTTGGACTACTGAGCAATAGCCCCCTTTTCCTGGACATTGATTGACCTATATTTTGCACATGAATAATTTGCACTATTTTTTGACCAACTGTTAAATGAATCTGTCAGATTACAGCTGCACATGTAACTGCTTGAATGTTTACACTTCCTGTTTGCACTATATCAACCATGTTTGCACACCGTTTTACTACTGACAGTTGCACATAAAACTAATGTTGCACATTATCTGTAAATATGTACATAGCGCCTAGCCTATATTTTTCATAGTGTATATTCTGTCAAGATAGTTTCTATTTGATTATATTTTTTACATGCTTCTCTTTATCTTATTTATCTATTTTAATTTTTGCATACTCTTAGCATCCAGTGTGGGCAGCAAAGTAAGAATTTCATTGTACAGGGAAACGTGTTTCTTTACTGTGCATATGACAAAAAAAAAAAAGCTTTGAATCGTTGAATATTTGAGTTAGGTCTACATGTACTGTACCTCCGACTAAACCAGTGCTTCTCAATTATTTTCTGTGACGCCCCCCCCTAGGAAGAAGAAAATATTTCACGCCCCCCTTCCTGCGCGCGACTATAAATAGTGTTATTTGTCTAGAAAATTATTATTAGAACACCATTGTATCCTTTTATTAACATTATAAACAAAAAAAAAGAAAGAAACTTACAACAAAGACTGCACTGAGGACTCAAATATTAATGTGTTTTTAATGCAGCTTTGCGCACATTTGTTTACGTTTTACAGAAATGAAACTTAAAACCACCTCATTTGCATAAGCTAAAAGCACTGAAAAAAGAACGCTCTCTCCTTGTGCCACTGATGCGTCAGCTTCTGTCAGACTAAAGGACACGACTCAGTGGAATATACGTGTTTTTTCTGTGACAGAGGATGTTCTGTTAATGGTGAGACTGTGCGTAAATCGCATGTGAGAACGCCACTGCCAACTACTGTTGTTGATGTGCAATTACACTTAGTTCTAGTACAGTACAGCAAAAAAACATGTTTCCCAGGGTCAGACGCGCCCCCCCTGGCATCACGCCACGCCCCCCCCAGGGGGGCCCGCCCCACTATTTCAGAAGCACTGGACTAAACCTATAGGCCTTATTGTGGTTTTGGCTCCCTCTTGTGGTTATTGATAGAACTGCAGCGGGCTGATCAGACTGTATTGGTCTGATAACGCAGATGTCGCTCACGTTTACAGTTTATCTTGTGTAGAAAATGAAACGGAAGGAAACACGCGATATGAACCATGACTAATCCTATCCCAAACCATAAAGCGAAAGATCAAACGGTTTAAGTCCTATTTTTAAGTCTCCTCTACAGCCAATCAAAATAAATGAAACGTTTTGTTTTTTGTAGTTGGTACCGTATTGGTTAATAAGGATCAAAACCACACAAGCATCGTTTTGCGACAGTAAGTAGACTTTTCTGTTCTGTTAACTGTTGGAGGACCCGGGGGAGGAGGAAATTGGGGAAAAATGCTCGAGGGGCGGAGCGAGGACAACAGCCCTGGAAGCGAAGACTGGTCATAGACAACAAGACGACAGAAAATCTTCTGTATACCTTTTGGATTGGGATTTTACTCACATTTTATCATTTCATTAATCGAAGCAACCGAGAAGCGTCATCTAATCACGAGAAGGTAAGATTTCACGTCGTTTATGTTCGTTTAAAATGAGATTTGAAGGATTTTGTGGCAAGAAAATCTCTGGTGTTCACATCCATCTCTATCGATTAGAAAGTATCGTTGAATCATATCAAGTAAGTTCTAATAAAAGTGAAAAACAAACAAAAGCAAAACAAAACTGCTTTTCTGCAAGAGATGGAAAAAGTGGGTGACAGACACGAGCCTCCCCTGCACCCATCCCGCGTTCACCACATCTCCAGGCCACACCCACTTTTCCTTCCAAGGTCTTGACCACTAATAAAGATAATAAAATAACGCCTCAATGTCTGTCTATTGTGTCACTTCACATGGTCATCAGTGGAAAAACACGTCTTAATTGCTGTAATAAAGTAATCAACAAGTGAGTAGTTATAGTAGTGGAAATGCATAGTGCCTTATTAAACTGAGGGCCAAAGTCTCATGATGCTTGTGCTACTCTGGGACTTTTGTTGCCTTTAAGTGTCAACCTCCCACTCCCTCCTCTCTCATTCTCTCTGTTGCCTATAGAGACCTAGGGAGTGAACAAGGAAGTGTGACCTGCTTTTACTTCTGGTGACTACAGCCAACTTTGCACCATGTCCGGCCCCGGTAAGTTATTTATTATTGGAAAGTAGATTACAGACATATCTTTGACTGTATTATTATGGTTCCACTGAGTCATACGTGTATTGCAAAACAACCCAACATTTTGTGATGATTGCTTTGTGGGTATGTTTTCCTATACCCTTTGCCCTATGAGAAAGCTATCAATACCCCTGTACTACTTCACCCCCCAAAACCAGTAAACACTGTAGAAACATTCCTAACATGTTTTCAGAAATCACCTCAGTCAGTTGGACGTGCCTCCCCCCTCTTCCTCTGTACATGTTTAGGGAATGCTATTTCTGTATGGAGGGTCTGTGTGGTGACCCCCTCAACATACAGAAGTCTGTATACAGTGTGTGGTCATGTAAATGGCCTGCTCGAGCATGCTGGGTAAAACAAATTTCTGAATCACAGGACTGTCGCTGAAGGGATGGCAACAAATATCATGTATCATTATTATATCAAATATCAAATATCATTATTCATGTGGGCTAATTTGAACCATTTTCAGTCTGATTTTGAGTCAAATAACAAACCTGAATTTAATGTACATCATTTTTATTTTTTATTTTTGTATCCACGCGTATCCAGCTGAAATGACCAAAACCCGTCAGACCAGTTGTTGTACAGTGAAGGTGTATGCTGTACTCTCACAGACCCAGATCAGCATTATGGGCTGTGTATCTGTGGACACAAGCCACAGCTCTTATACCTCAAACTGCCACAAGTCACTTTGGTGGTATGCATAGTGGGAAGAATACTTTGAAAATGTAATTGATTACAGAATACTGAATACCTGCATTAAAATGTATTTTGTACTGTATTCCAATTAGGGATGTCAACAATTAATCGATTAACGATTAATTGTCGATTAAGACGTTGGTCGAACAAAATGCATTAATTGTAATTAATTGCGGACACGCGCACCCGCGTGGTCACGAAACAAGGCAACCGCGCACCGCGCTGCACCAAGCTCGACTCACAGCCGGCCGCAGGCGCCAACGGCACTGCTCAGCAGCCCCGGGTGTATGCGCGAGGCGAGATTGAACCGCGGCGCCCAGGAATGCGCCGCAACGTGCCGCTGCTGGTCCCGCGTGGCTGCCGCGGCTCAGGCCCCGAGTCCCGCGCCACAAACCAGCCACACGAAACCAGCAGCGGCACGCAGCGGCCCAATCCTGGTTCAGTCCAGGTCCAGACCCGGTCCAGTCCAGGTCCAGTCCAGGTCCAGACCTGGTTTAGTTCTGGTCTAGACCTGGTCCAGTCCACGTTTAGTCCTGGTCTAGTCTCTTAGCCAATCAGGACAGAACACAATGTTACACTATAAAAAAAAATTGAAAAAAAAAAAAAAAATCCGCGATAGAATGAGAAATTGCTGTATTTTGTTATTCAGCATCAATACATTTGTCTGCTTTTTACTAAGGAATAATTAATTGAGGAATATACAATATAATAATACTATGATATATTTTTGACTCAGTGTTATGTTACTATAGCTTATATTCTTAAAGATCCTATTGAAACACTAAAATTCAGGTGAAAAACGTCGCTTATCAGTTAATCGTTAATCGATCGATAAGGTCAATCAACTATCAATTAATGAATTAATCGATAATTTGCATCCCTAATTCCAATACATGGAGGGCTGTATTTTGATTACTTATAATACTTGTATACAGAGTTTCAGTTAAATTAGATTGTAAAAAGGCAGTATAGGATTAAAAACATCTTCATGTTTGTTTCACTTTGTTCTGCATTTCACGGTTTGAAGAGGGAAACCCATTACATGGCCAGCCAAATGATATCTCTCTGTATTTCCTATACAGCGCGATACCATTTGGACACCCTCGCTCCACTCTAGCTCCTCCGGTTAAAAACGGACTCCGCGATTCTGATTCGTTCAAAGATGGTGACGTCAGTGCACCCGCCTTTGCCCGCAAAGTCACTCTTAGGCAGCGGAAGTTCCTCCTCAGTTTTGAATCAAGATGGCGCAATCTCTGATTGGTTCACTTAGCTGTCTGTCTACGCGCAACCGCAGCGCGTTCTGGATCAAGCGTTACCAGACTCATCCGCTGGTACAGCGATGAGTCATGGATTCTTCCAGGCAAGGAAACCCACAAAAATGGTTTTGTTTTCTATTTTTCTTACTGATTATGTGCAGCCTGAATTGTGTGATCAAGTACTGCCATTGATTTTAGGAAAGTAACTGTCCTCTGAATACCATCAAATGAAAAAGTAATACTGGAATACAGTTACTCAAAATTAGTATTGTGAATATGTGTTCTCGGCACTTGTATTCAGTTACTTCCAACACTGGGTATGCATACGTTTTACCTGACAAGAATAACAATGATTCAACATACATAATGTTGTCCACACATTTTCTTTTCTTTTTTTAATGAATCCTTTATCTGTACATATTATCCTCTTGAGATTTAAAGATCCCATGACATGGTACTTCTTGATGCTTTTATATGGTGCCTTAATGGTTCCCTAATACTGTAAATGAATCCTTCTTCAAAATCAAGACTCAGTGCATGAGAAAGACCCATGAACACAGATAGTCAAAAAATATGTCTTTGAACACCTCATTATGGGCGTTTTTGCTTGAATGCAAATGAGAAGGACAGAGACAGGCCAGAGCAGCGGGTGGGGGGTGGGGGGGGCAAACTCTCCGCTGTTTCCTCGTTTAGCGGTGCGCTGGCTCCACTTCCGCGTTTTATGCGCGAAGGAAGAAAGGAGAGGCGTTTCAATGAAAAAAACAACAAATTTTCACAGAAAATAAAATTAAACTACTGCTGTTTCAGAGGTCCAGAGGCTCGGATAAAGGACATCCGAGCCTGGAAACATTCTCACGTGCCTCCAGGCAAATAAAAAAACGCATTTCGCATTGCGTAGCGCATTTGCGGTCCAAACTCTGACGGTGGGTAGATATCCAGACAGGAGGTGGAACTGCATTTGCATTTTTTCTTCAATGTGACGTCACATAGTTGCCTTGTTCAGAATCGCCCGTTTGAGCTGTCTTTTTTTAAAACGCAGAAAAGGATTGCAAATGCTCAGTTTACACATACACAACTTTTAGCCATGGGGGGGGCCTAAACAGGGTAGGGGAGCTCACATTAACGTTCAAAAACCTCAGAAAGTGAAAATTTCATGCCATGGGACCTTTAATATCTAATTTTCAAGAGGAGCCTATTGCCAAATATCCAGATGGAACTCAAAATCTATATTCTTAGCAATACATATTTGCAAAGTAAATGCTGAGTTTTTGAGACACAAAATTTGCATTAGTATTGTTTCTACATAAAGAAACTAAAAAATGGAACCAAGAAAGTAAATTCCTGACTTGTGTGGTCTATTCTGGTCAGCATGAGTTCGAGAGTGGAGGATTACAGGTGGATTAGAGATCTTTAGTGACAGCCGGGAAACGTGGATGAGCCAAACACATATGTCATAGCAAAATGAAATGACATTAACAACACAGAACTACAGTTTACACTAAAATTTGAGCAAAATATCTCATTTAGCTAGGATGTGTGAAAGTAGACTGAAAAATTGGTCTGCAGTCCTTTTAGTTGATTAATCAGTTGATGGTGTCTTAGTTAGCCAACATTTGTATTAGTTTTAGTTTTTGTTCCACAGTGGGAAGAAAAGGGTATGGAGTAAGCTAACAGAAGATGTGGGAGTGAATTATGAGTTTAATCTAGCATTTTCTGTCTGAATAGTTGTTGGAGTAGTTCCTGTGTATTTTGAGTGCAGTTTGAGTCAGATACACAGTCACATCATGCGTACTGTAGATACTGAAAACAGCATTTGTCACACTCCCTTTTTAGTTGACTAATTGATCAGCAGTCAACCAAGGATTTCTTCAGTCTGCTCTTCTACAAACTTTGTGAAAAATAAATGGGCTTCCTAGAATTTACCTAACCCTCGATGTTTCCATAGTAACCACATCCATACTAGCTTTAACATCAACGGACAAATATTTAGCTAGCTGAACTTTTTGGGACTTTGCTGGCTCTGTGTTACGGTAAGTCAGAAACGTGTTTTTGTTATTGAGTTATCCAGATTAGGTCTCTTTGGTTTATGGTCTCTTGAGTTTGTGTATTCTGAAATCAAAAGTCTCATGAGTATGTGACTAATACTGCCTTCATGCGCTGTGGGGTGCATTTTGTTCAAGTGCTTTTGTGGTTGTATAAACACTCTTTTTTTCTTGGCAAATGTTCTATGCCTACAGGATAAACAAAAAAGGAGCATAAGACAATAGCCCACAGATTGCTCAGGAAACAATGGAAAAAAATATTATTTAATAAAGTGGGAAAAGACGTACACTAAACTAAACATAACATTACACTATTTGTAACTATGGATCCAATGTAAAGTCATAAAATGTTTACATTTGCAGTCTACCCTGTTCCTGGACAAAGTCCCTATCCAATGCCTGGCCACTCCGTAGCACCTTACCCAGCGTCAGGGCCAGGATATGGAGATCCCAACCAAGCTCCGCCCCCAGCAGGCTTTAATATGGGCTACAACCAAGGTCCTTCACCAGTCATGTACCAGCCAGGACCAGCCGGAGGGCTGGAGTATGGAGGACCTCCAGGAGGGATCGCCCCTGCCCCCTCAGGGCCCGCTGTTCCTGTGGGGGTCCCACCAGGACTAGAGTACCTCACACAGGTGAGTCAACAGCCAGACCCTTATGGAAAGAAACATACAGTTTTAGATTTGATAATTAAATGATTATATTTAAACATTAAGGAGTGGTACTGCTATGTACCACTCCTTAATGTTTGGTAATTCTAAATTTAGGTTTCATTAAGGTGTGCTGTGCAATTAAAAATAACTCAAAACAGCTTTTCTTGGTAAAACAACTGCTCACTAATACAAACGGGTTAAACCAGTTAAAGCTGTTTCTGAACTCTGACTGCTTATTTGATCACATGTTGCTGCAGCTCATATTCTATGGAAAAGATTTTATATCAGTATTTCTGATGACTAACACATTATATCTTGGTTATAGATTGACCAAATCCTAATTCACCAAAAAGTGGAACTCTTAGAAGGTAAAGACTCTCTTTTTCCTACTCCTGACACATTTTGTTATTATATCACTAGCAAAGCAAAAAGATACAGTTTAAAATGTGCTTTATATGAAGCTTCTTTAAAGGTGCATTGTGTAACTTTTCTGGTGCAGGGTCCGTCAAATGCTTTTCTCCATAGGTATTATTCCTTTGTCTGCAATGTTTCACAGTATGACCAGACCTGCGGAGAGACTCACAGTCTGAATGCCTGTTTTTTTAGGTAGTTTTGAGCTATAAAACCACCTGTAATTGAATAAATGTAAAGTAGATCTGTTTAATGTCATACTGTGGAACATTCCAGGCAGAGCAATGACATATTCATAAAAACAAGCAGGTGAGGGACCCTCAACCAAAAAGGTAGTGCACCTTTAACAGATCATTTTTCATTGTTGTTCTGTACGCACACCCAGCTTTTATTGGCTTTGAAACCAATAATCAGTACGAGATAAAGAACAGCTTGGGTCAAAAGATCTACAAGGCCAAAGAGAAGAACGACTGCTGCACCAGGAACTGCTGTGGCTCCCTGCGAAGCTTTGACATGAAAATCAAAGACAATCTGGATAGAGAAGTGATCCGCCTGATCCGGCCTTTCCGCTGTATGTCCTGCTGGTGCCCCTGCTGCCTACAAGAGGTCAGAGCTACATGTTAAAGGCCATTGCCAAGTGCTCATTAATACATAAACCACTGCAAATATTACTAATGTAGTCATTCATATAAGATAAGACTTTATTGATCTCACGCTGGAGAAATTTACTTGTCACAGTAGCTCCAGGTAGGGACAGTTTCAACAAGAAAGAAAAGTGCATGCAGGCAAGAATGGCATAAAGATAAGTAATAATAATAATAAATAATAATTCGAATAAGTAATAATAATAATACAACAGTGACAGGGAGAGTATTGAAAAAACAATATTGCACGTTGGAAAAACGATATTGCACGATAGGACCATACAGTGGAGTTATACAAGTAATAATAATAAGAAACAGTAACTAGGAGAGTGTTGAAAAACAATATTGGAGGGCCAAAAAACCTGATTGGGACTGACAGGAGCCATGTGAGACACATTACTTTTGTTATGCCACACCGCAATGACTCAGCTCTACTTTTCATTCTTGACAGGCCATGTGACCTGTAACTCATGACGGTTTATTTATACTTATTTCATTAGTTTAGTTTGTCAGTATCAAGATTTTTAAGTCCCTTTTTTGTTTCAAATGTGCATTGTGTAACTTTGGCCTGTCACCTGCTTTTCTCCACGGAGGTGTTATTGCTTTGTGTGGATTGTTTCAAAGTATGGTATTAAAACTTTCTATCTTTATGGAGACCAAACCAGGACAGGTTACAGGTCAGAGAGAGGCAACCCTGCTTTTTCTAGGTATTTTTGTAATTGAATAAATGTAGGTAGAGCTGTTTAATGTCATATTGTGGAACATTCCAGCCAGAGCAATGACATACCCATAGAAATATGCAGATGACGTAAATGTAGAGATTTAAAAAATGAAACCGTTGATAAAGGAAGATACAGGTTTCAAAGATCTGATGAAGTGTAAAAGTAAATACCAGTTAAGCTTTTATAAACTCCTATATAACTGAAAAAAAAAAAATCTACGGAAATAAAGTATTGTGACAAAGTTTGCATTTTGGTTCAAATTTCCATTTTATTTTTACATATACATTTATATAATTATGCGTTATTGACACCAGTCTCTGCTATTTTACTACTTATTTTGAATTTATTATGACTATTGATATTTTTGTTCTTTATTATAAAATATTGTGATCTGTGAGCTACTGTGTCCAAATAATTCCCCCTGCGAATCAATAGTTTGTCTAACGTTAAGTCTAAGTCTAAAACATGTAAATCTTTTGTCCCATTACTGTTATATAACTTCTGTATATTCTGCGAACTGTTTTTTAGATGGAGGTCCAAGCCCCACCTGGCACCACAGTAGGCTATGTCAAACAGGACTGGCACCCCTTCCTGCCCAAATTTTCCATTCAGGGCCCCAATAAAGAGACCATGTTAAGATTAGAAGGGCCCTGCTTTGCCTGCAATTGCTGTGGAGATGTCAACTTTGAGGTACATTTTTCGATGTATTACTTGCTAAGCCTGTCACTATAACAAATTCTGAGTTACGATATATTGTTAAAGTAAATATAGATTATAAACGATAATACTGAAACAAATTTATGCCATTGACACTATAACCCAAGAACAGATTTAATTTTTTACAAAATCTACAATAATGTAAAAAAAAACAAAAAAAAACATGAGCTGCAATAAATACATAGCAGATTGAAACACTTCAGTACTTAATTTGCATCTGTAGTGAAACAAAACAAAAACACAAAAAGAATCTCGCAGTAGTGCAAAGAAAATGTACACACAATAAATACTGAGTCCAAAAAATATTGTTCCAGCTTTCATATATTGAACAATAAGTCGTAGTAATTATCCTGACAGGCCTAGTATTTGCACTATTTACATCTGAAAAAGTCTACAGTCTTTCCTCTTGTCTTCCAGTTAAAAGGAAAAGATGGAGACCACACCGTTGGTCGCATCAGTAAGCAGTGGAGTGGCCTCTTAAAGGAAGTCTTCACTGATACAGACAACTTTGGCATCCAGTTTCCCATGGACTTGGATGTAAAGATGAAAGCTGTGCTGATGGGCGCCTGCTTCCTCATTGTGAGTTGAACAAATTAAACAAATGATTCTGCTTCATGTTATTCCAGTAATCCACTAAGTGTTTTTTTGTCTATCTTAACAGGATTTCATGTTCTTTGAGAAGGTCGGCGAGGCAAACCAACGCAGCACTGTATTTTCATAGAAGAAGAAAAGGCCACAACATGGGAGCAAGGACTTTCTGGTTGTGTTTCCTCTTTTTTTTTTAACCAAAGCAAATCTTTATTTTTTTATCAATCACAATAACAGAGTTGAAAGTCTCCCATAGACCAAGCTACAACCAAATACATACATGCAGCAGTAGCAGCACTGTGCAAATGTTTTAACAATCTATTCAAATCCTGTTTTCTAAGAAAGCTTGACTACATTTTCATATTGATTTGTAGGTAGTTGTCCAAAGACTAAATCTCCATGAAGATGTTATTGCTTTGCCTGGATGTTCCATGGTGTGACTTTAAAAATATCCATCCAGAATTTATTCATTACAAGTGAATCTATTGCTCGAAAACACAGCAATTCCTTCTGTGAAACCTGCTTGTCTCTCTTTTGACAGGTAAGTTTAATCAATACATTTTAGACAAAGCAATAACATTTCCATGGAGACATCAGGTGTGCTGACCCTTCAATAGAAATGTTGAGCAGTGCACCTTTAAACTCACTAAATAAAATGCTGAGTTTTAGCAAGCTTGTTTTCCTCTTTTAGAGTCTGTATTGGTCTTGTTTAAAACTTTTGCACACATTTATGTTTAAAACTTTGCACACAACTATGTCCATCATATTTCATCAAGCTGATAATTTGTTTCCTTCCAAAGATCTTACGCTAAACATTTTGTGCCTACAGAAAAAGGAGCAATGTCAAAATGTATATAAGAGTTTAACCTACAGTATATCTGCCTATCTACTAAAGTTCTTGGTACAATACTGCCCTGTAATCCTTGAAACTATAATAACTATATGTGTACTACTAACATAAGAGCAAGGGGAGGCATTATAACATGGCGGCTACAAGTGAAAAGAATAAGAGGATGTTAAGTCTTGAAGTGCATTTAGTAAGTGTTTACAATTGTATTTTTTCTCTGACTCTCTGGCCAGTGTAACTCAGGCCATTGTCACCCAATGTAAATTCTCGCTGGGTATTGTGGTTACTGTAGTGTAGAGACTGAACTTTGACCGTCCAACAGAGATGCATGGAATGAGCAAGTATAAATTTAGCACTCTTGATTATAATCTCGTATGTGAAGTGAAAAGCAAGTTGAAACACGGAAGTTGTGGTTTGACCCTGGCTTGCTGTCTGCAGATATTAGTTACAGCATAATGCAAAAACATTACAAGGAAAAGAAAATATTACAGGTTTTAATGGGCCAATTTGAACATGTGTTGTGAAGTATGTGCCACTAAATCCTTTGACTCAAGTCCTCTGTCTTAACATGTACTACACCATTGCCACTTAAACGCTTAACTCCAAAATCAATATCTAAACAAGCCAATGTATAGAAATATTGTTTAAAATCTTGTGTTAATATACATTTTATATAGTCTGCTTTTTGTATGTTTTTTGTTGGATGGTTGCACATTACTTTACATGTAAAATGTATTCTTAGAAATAAAAGTATAGCACTATTCCATTGTTTTGTTTCCTTGATAAAGTGACAGTGTTGGAAAACTGGGGATTGCCCAGGGAAACCCCTCCAGCTTATGCAACATCTGTTTTCACTTAAATGAACCACAAAGAAATTCGTCCCTCTTTCATGGGTTAATGTTAAGGTTATTAAAAGCTTCATTTCAAACATATTTAAATAATGAATATATGTAATAATAATAATAAAATAATTTGAATTAAATTGTGGTTAAAAACTGAAACTCAAGGATCTTTTTGAAATGCTTGCCTTTGGCGCCCCCTACTGGAGACAAAGGGAAGAGCACAGAATCAGTGGCATGTCTGTACATGTCCATCTGAAGGCGAATTAATCAGGATCCAAGTTGGTGTTACTCGACTTCGCAACCATACAATGTGTAAAATGTGTTTTCAATTGATACTGAAAATTACCACAGTAAAATAGTTGGTACTACAGTGCAAAAAATTACACAGACAAAACACTGCCCATAATTTTAAGATAAAGTTAAATTTATTCATAAACATTTATTAGACTATATACATGTGTAAAACGTGAGTGTTATCTTTAAAAGTATAAAAACAGAATAAACAGAATGTAACTAATCAATCATTTTTACACTTCATTGTCCTCTATTGTACATTCACAGTGTGGAGGTCTGCACCAATTTGTAAACCAGTGTTCTGTGAAAAAAAGAAACGGCGTCTTTTCTGAGCCAGTCACCCACAACCAGCTTCACTCATTCACACTCGTCTCTCTGCGCTAATCTGAGGCCGGTCACGCTCACTGGGGCCTGGCCTGTCTTCCCGGGACCATCGGAGCAGATATCGACTTGCCATCTGTAGGTTCCACTGGTATTTAGACAGGACCCTCGCACAGTCGTCTCTGGAGCACAGGCTGAGCGAATAGAGCTGCTCCAACTGAAGAGAAGGGAAAAGACCAAAATACTACATTAGCTTTTAAAGGTCCCGTATTACACAAAATTGACTCTTATGAGCTTTAAGACTCGTTAGAATGTTGTTACCTTTCCAAAATATACCTCGCGTTGTGTTTTGTTTCATTCACATATGTTTGAGTACCGTAATCCTTCATTATTAGTCTGTCTGCATCCTCAACCCTCAAAATGCTCTGTTCCACTTTGTGATGTCATGAAGCTGTAGTTTTCAAGTTAACAGCTACCCTTTACTTTTAGTTCAGTAGAGATTGGCAATTCCAGGATTGAAAACATCCAAATGACTCCAGTGAAGGTGGATGGAGTTTAAAAACCCAGTCGAGCACTTCCTGTATTACCACATGACATCACAGGGTAGAGTGTTTTCTGTTTGAGAGAAGAACGCAGCCTAAATATGCAGGGTTTGTGTGTTTAGCATGTGTGAATTATAACAGACCATGAAATAGTTTAAAGGGATAGTGCGTTTTTTGTTTTGTTTTTTAATCTGTATGGGTTTCCTTCTAAAAGTTACGTGTGTTGACACCGGCTTACCTCTGACAGTCTCAGCTGATCCTGGTTCGGCTCGCTTTCTGAAGCCCAAGTAAGTAGGTCCAGTAACTTCCCTGGAACATGAAATAAAGCTTGTTTTTCTTCTCAAAACAAAACATTTGTTAGAAAGGTGATATATTTGCATCCCAATCAGTTGTCCACGAAACATCCAGCAGTGTATTTCGCATTCGCGTATCGTCTCTTTCCACTCGTATCACTACGCCCATGTTAACCCTATCAGCCTGTTCACCTTCAGCGGATGTCTACGCCGAAGTTTACAAGTGAATAGGCTGATAGAGTTAACATGGGCGTAGTGATACGAGTGGAGAGAGACAATACGCGAATGCGAAATACGCTGCTGGATGTTTCGTGGACAACTGTTTGGGACGCAAATATATCACCTTTCTAACAAATGTTTTGTTTTGAGAAGAAAAACAAGCTTTATCTCATGTTCCAGGGAAGTTACCGGACCTACTTACGTGGGCTCCAGAAAGCGAGCCGAACCGGGATCAGCTGAGACTGTCAGAGGTAAGCCAGTGTCAACACACGTAACTTTTAGAAGGAAACCCATACAGATTAACATTTTTAAAAAAAAACGCACTATGCCTTTAATATGGACCATTTAATGTACTGAACAGACAGTGAGTTTGGTGCCTCTAGTGGTTTTGAAGGGCAAAACAGGTTCACAGAGATAAATAAAACATAATGGAAAAGTTAAATTACATTTTGTGATTATAAATTGTGTCCAAATTTTGGCTTTTCTAAAATGGGAGACGGGGGTTTACATGAGGATTTCAAGTATCAAAATTAACAACAGAATTCATGGCCTTACTCTTCTTTATTTGGCTGAACTCCTACAACTGAAACTCAAACTGGGCCTCAAGGTTGACCAACCAACTTCTGGTTGACCAACCATCTTCTGGTTCTTCTCTGATGCTGGCCCCAGACTCTGGAACAAACTGCCCCCTATATGCCACTATCACAGACTTTGGCCTGTTTAAATCCAGGCTCAAAATTTATCTATTCAGACTGGCTTTAAGCACTCCTTAATACCGTACCCAAAGCAATTTCCCTTGTGGATCAATAAAGTTTGTCTAAGTCTAAGTCTAAATAAAGATAGATGGAGTATTTCAATCAAACACCTTTTGATTATATATTTTCCAATTGTGTTTTGTTCCTTATTTGTTTGATGATGCTCAAACACACTTGTTTTGTTTAACTTGTTTAAAAGGTGCACTGTGTAACATTTCTAGTGGATGGTCTAGAATGTCCCACAGTATAGATAAAACCTGTTCATCACCATGGAGACAAGCATGTTACAGCACTACACTACATTATAATTCAGATCTGTGGAGAGTCGCCCCAATTCACAGAAGGAATTTTTGTATTTTTGAGCAACAGAAACACGCATAATGAATAAACGCTAGATGGATACGTTTAATGTCGTACCATGAAACATTCCAGGCAAAGCAATTGCATCTCCATGGAGGACCACCAGAAAAGTTGCGCAGTGCACCTTTAATTAATAATTTAGAGTGAAATCAAAAAGGTAAATCGTAGCCTACCTTCAGTTGCTGCTCAGCTCTTATTGGGTTCCAGTCGCATCTCTGCAGAGCGTTGTGGACCTCTTCTATCGTCACTCCATGAACCGCCTCCATCACCTGTGTTACAAAATTATTATTATTATTATTATTTTTTTTATATATTATTATTATTATTATTATTATTATTATTATTATTATTATTATTATTAGTGATGTCCATGTGTCATATTTACTTTTTTCTACTTTTACCTTTTTATTTGTTGATGGCTACTATTTGATGTTACTATTTCAATTGGTTTAATAAGGACTAGTCTCTGTGTGAGTTGAATGGAGCTCAAACATGACCGCTTCTGGAAGTAAAGTTTCCATTCATTTTTCACATAGCCTTTTTGAAAAATTTTAATATTAAGAATTCAAAGACATTACAGCTACGTGGCAACTTAAATCCATAATGCTGTTGTCTTAGGTCCAAAAAGGCCATTTAAAGGAGAATTAACGTTTTTTACAATTTGAGCCTTATTTCGGTAATAAAATAAGATGTTTTACTCACCCATAGCACTTTGGTGTCATATGGAGCACTTCCGGAGATGTTTTAGATTAGCGATATCCGTAACGCGAGTTCTCGGGGCATATAATATATGCCCCGGGGCATATAATATATGCCCCGAGTGGTCTCCAAATAACACAAACTTTAGCACTTTTCAAATCATAGAAGCTCAATGTCTTAGTCTAGACTTTCGTTTGAGTCAAAAGTGGCCTGTAATCCGAGATTTATCCATAATTTACAGCTTTGCGTTTCATGTTTGTGTCCCGAGAGCTGAGAGCGAAATAAGATGTGACTCCGCACATGCGCACTGGCCTCCTCATCTACTCGAAACTATGGATAAATCTCGGATTACAGGCCACTTTTGACTCAAACGAAAGCGTAGACTAAGACATTGAGCTTCTATGATTTGAAAAGTGCTAAAGTTTGTGTTATTTGGAGACCGCAAACATTTGCCCTGAGAACTCACATTACGGATATCGCCAATCTAAAATAAAAAATAAAATAAAATAAAATCTCCGGAAGTGCTCCATATGACTTCAAGATTCAAGATTCAAGATTAGCCTTTATTGTCTCCCTTGGGAGAAATTTGTCCTCTGCATTTAACCCATCCTGTCATCAGGAGCAGTGGGCTGCACATTACTGCGCCCGGGGACCATCTCCATGATCTTCTTGCTTCGGCTTGGTCAGGACCTCAGCTGGCGAATCCTCCCACAGGTGGCTCACGTCACAACTTCACGGTTTATAAAGTTTCAGAAAGAGACTAAATAAAATTATAGGTCTTGTGGTCTTTAGTTAACACATACCTAATTATCCTCAAGCAAGCTTTCGATCTCTTATTATTTTTTTGTTGGAAAGTCTAAGAGGAAACATTAATGGGAAATTTTGTCACGGTTGAGCTCAATAGAGTTTCATTGTGCTAGTATTGTGCAGCACTTTGGACACGTTTTTTGTTTATAAATTGGGACATGGATTAGTCTCAGAAATAAAATGTAAAGTTACAAAAAGATTATATAAAAATATCTTGACTGTACCTGCGCGATGAGCGTATCCTTGGTGCTGTAGACATGAGGTGCTTTATCTCGGTCTCTCGGCCTCTCCCTCTCTTTGCTGTCACACTCGTCCAGCTGAGGCGTGGAGCGAGCCATGTGCGTCATTTTAGCCAGGTTGCTGCCCCCTGTGAACGGCTGGGGTGGAGGCTGCTGTGGTGGGGGGGACAAGACGCCAGGGGGAGGCCAGGAGCCCTGTGGTATCTGCTGGATATTGGGACGTCTCTGGGGTTTCATGTTTATGCGTTTGAAGTTTGGCGGAGGAGGGCGCGGAGGGGGGATGATGCTGGCCTCGCTGAATCGCCGGGGGTCCTGGGGGGTCACCACACTTCGCGCAGACATCACGGGAGGCATGAGTTTTCCATGTGCATCCACTCGGACCATTCCTCCTGTATTAGCTCTGGGACGTCCCCCACCGAGGACTGACTCCAGGCTCAGAGAAAAACCTGTGGACAAAAGAACCAATAATTTAGTCCAGTACCACAGTTGCTCTGTCATGACAACAATTATTTAATCTGTGCACTGTTTCTCCTTACGGCCTCTTGTGTATATAGATATATTTGTATTATTAGATTTCTATATTTTATTTTACTTGTACATATACATTTAATTATGCCTTATTTGACACCAGTCTTTTGTTGTTGTTATTGTAATTTATTGTTACCATTTATATTGTTGCTCTTTATTATTATAATATATTGTGATGTCTGAGCTACTGTGTACAATAATTTCGCTTCTGGATCAATAAAGTTTGTCTATGTCTAAGTAAGTATGGCAAGTCAAATTGTGAGCTGCAATATATTGTTGAAGTAAATACAGACTATAAACGATAATATTGAAATCAAACCATAAAGCTAATTAAATGTATTTTAAATGTATAATATTGTTAAAAATATGAGCTGCAATAAATAAATGAAGAGAGTGAAACAGTCAAGTAATTCGTTTGGCTCTATAATGAGACAAAGAAATTCATAATTCCACCTTATACAGCTCAGATCTAATCAGTGAAGAGCAAAATAATTTTCCCACTAGTACAAAGAAAAATTCCCCACTATAAACACAGTTTCCACAGTTTATTTAAAGTGCAGTAAAAAGTAAAGAAAGTAAATATTTATTATGGTATCAAACTTAATTGACTTAATTTCTTTATGCTCTTGCTCTTTTGTCTTAGATGTGTTACATAAACTGTTCATAAAACATTACTTGTAGACTCATACCTGCCATTTTTTGCAAATTGGAGCCTTCCTTTTCCCTTTCAGGCCCAGATCTCCAGCCACTGCTACAGATGACATAATGGACAAATAACATAATTATAGAAAACTCACTGTTTCACTGTTGCCCGGACAATACATTTCTTATAATGGTGAAGTTTAGAGCTTGACTGTCACTCACTTGTCCTCGGGTAAGCCCCAGCTCTGGTCTGGTTTAATGTCCCCATGTGCCGTATGGTGCAGACTCCCCTTCACGGGTGGTGAGATGAAGGCGGCGCTTTGGACTGGTATGGGGGCGGGACTAGCAGCAGCAGCAGGTGGAGGCGGAGGCATGATGAGAATGGCAGGAAACCAACCGACGCTCAGAGTCCGCTGGTTCTGACCTTTCCATTCGGTCATATCCAGGCTGAAAAACACACACAAAATGGAGGTTTTAAGGATTGATTGCACTATGAATCTGAAAGTACAAATAAGTAATTAATAACTGCTAATGAACCAGTTAAGTGAAATATTTTGACCAGCTGCTCCCAGGTAATTTGTTATAATGGCACTTATTCAGCCCTGTATTAGACTTACTTGAGACTCTTTCTTGCCCTGTCATTTTTACCTTAAAATATTCAATGCATTTTGTTTTGGATGGAAGCAATTGTGATTTTTTTTTTTTTTAACAACATTATACTATGCCCATAGAGATCTATATCTAAAAGCTAATCCCAATCCTTCATGGAATGTAGTCAGTAATTAACTTGACTAAACCCTTTTCATCCTAACAATGCCCCACTGTCCCAAATCAGGACCTCTCCTGTCACTCACCCATGATCAATGACAGTCACCAAGTCATTTGGTAAAAGTTCAAGTTTTCTGGGTTCTGAAAACTCCCTTGTTGACTGTACTTCCATTGGTTTAGCCTGTGAACATTGACATTTTAATCGTATTTATTTGTTATAAAATGTATTGGAGAATAGTTTATTTGTCTTGGACTGACCTCTGCCACTAATGTGCAAAGCTGAGCAAAACTGGGTCTATCAGAAGGATTGACAGCCCAGCACTTTCTCATCACAATGTACATCTCTTGTGGACAGTCTGCTGGTTTTTCTAATCTCTCCCCCTCTCGCTCCACACGCCAAAGGATCTACAACAAAGTCAATATTAAACATACATAAGTCATTGCTCATAAAAAAGACATTTGGGTGTGGAGGTACATTCCTGGTGTGACGTGAAAGTGCTCAATGGTACAAAAGCAAACACAGAAACACAGTCATAGTAGGCAAGAAATCTGACAGTAACTAGACAAGTACGTACCTGTCTACCAGATAGGCCAAACCAGGGCTCCTCGCAGTACGTGAACATCTCCCATAAAGTGACGCCAAACATCCACACGTCAGAGGAGTGAGAGAAGGAGCCCACGCGCAAACTCTCTGGAGCGCACCTGCACAAAACAGAAGTTTTAAAATGATATCATAATCAGCCAGGCATTATGTCCTGTCTAATATACAGCATATTTAAGTGTTTTCTGACATCTTCCAGTTAAAGAGAGTAGTAACATCAGGAATTAGATCAACACTGGCCTGCTTTTCTAAGTTGAACACCACTTCCTATCCATGGGTTGCAGAGTGGTGGAAAACTAGTACTGGTTGCTTTAGCAAATAGCATTTTTAAAAAAGTCACTAAAATGTCACCTATAAACAGGAAGCCGAAATCTATGAATACACAAATCCTATAATTGGTTTATTGCAGTTCCTTCAGTGGACCACTTTTGATGACTGCACCCCTGGCTAAATATTTTCAAATGCCCCTTTTTGGATCAAATACATTATCTATTCAGGCAAAAAGGGTGACACAGTAGCTGAGTGCTTAGCACTCAGGCTTCAGCATGAAGGTTTCGGGGTGTTCTGTGTGGAGTTTGCATGTTCTCCCTGTGTCTGGGTGGATTTCCTCTGGGCACTCCAGTTTCTCCCATAAACCAAAAACATGCACAATAGACAAAATCTTCCAGCTAAGCCCAGCAAGTACATTATGGACATGGGTCCCTGGGCGCCCATGGCTCCTGAGGAGATGCCCCAGTGACACTGAAGGATCCGTCAAATGCAGATTGGCCCTCCAAGGCCAATTAAGTTCCTTTCTTTTCTTTTAGTATGATTTGATTTCAGGTTGAGCTGCTTTTTGTTCTCACCATGCAAATGGGATGCGCTTATGGGCTGACATCACATAGTGGTCTGCTTCCTGGTTCAGTCCCCTCATCAGACCAAAGTCCCCGATTTTAACCACCTCTCTGGAAGACAGTAGGACATTTCTTGCAGCCAGATCTCGGTGGATGTATCTTCGGCTTTCCAGATAGTCCATGCCAGCTGCAATCTGAGTCGCAAACAGCCAAAGTCGCAGAAGAGGGTATTCATATTGACGAGTACGCAAGGTGTCATAGAGGGAACCCAAAGGAGCGAGTTCAGTAACCTACAAAGAATAAAAATATCAGGATACTTGGGACAAGATACATTTTAAAGGGCTCATACTATACTATACTATACTATACCATACTATACTATACATTATATCTGATCTGTTATAATGTTGTTTCCTTGCTACAAACTTACCTGGAGTTCTATTTCATGCACACATGTTTAAAGGGATATGCCACCCCCAGGTCAAATTTGGGCATCTCCCCACAGTCCAGAGACTAAAATAAGTGGTGGAAAGCATTTTCCTGGTCACCCAGCCATTGTCCAAGTCTGTCAGCACTGACCGCCACGCGCAGCTTCTCCGCGTTAGACTGGAGTCTAACGTCGCCAGAGAAAGATTTCGGCCAAAAGGAATTAATTTGCTCGATGCGTTTCCCAATTACTTTCTGTGTAGTGCGCATTCATATCGAGTGCAAATAAATGTGCAAATCAACACGGAGAGCTTGCCTTGGTCATTTTGGGTGGGAAATATTTTACAGTGCGGAAAAACATAGCCGAAGCACACAGGGGGAATCCCTGTTACGCACCATGTTGGGAGCGTGGTGTGTGCTTCGGCTCTGTTTTTCCGCACTGAAAAATAGTTCCCACCCAAAATGACCAAGGCAAGCTCTCCGTGTTGATTTGCACATTTATTTGCACTCGATATGAATGCGCACTACACAGAAAGTAATTGGGAAACGCATCGAGCAAATTAATTCCTTTTGGCCGAAATCTTTCTCTGGCGACGTTAGACTCCAGTCTAACGCGGAGTAGCTGCAGCTGCGCGCGGCGGTCAGTGCTGACAGACTCGGACAATGGCTGGGTGAGCAGGAAAACGCTTTCCACCACTTATTTTAGTCTCTGGACTGTGGGGAGATGCCCAAATTTGACCTGGGGGTGGCATATCCCTTCAACACACAAACTACATATTTAGGCTGACTTTCAAACAGAAAACACTCTGTTCGACCTTGTGATGTCATGTGACAATACAGGAGGTGCTCCACTGTGTTTTAAACTCCATACACCTTCAATCATTTGAATGATTTCAGCCCTGGAATTGACGATCTCTACTGAACGAAAGGTAAAACAAGCTGTTAACTTGAAAACTACAGCTACATGACATCACAAGGTGGAACAGAGGATTTTGAGCTTTGGAGACGTAGAAAGACTAACAATAAAGGGTTAGATGTGTGAATGAAACAAAACACAACTCCAAGTATGTTTTTGATGAGGCAACAATATTATAATATGGTTTAAAGCTTAAGAGTAAATTTTGTGTAATATAGGATCTCAAATCAAAGTATCTTACCATCTTCAAAGGCTGTGTGATAACTACTCCATACAATCTTATGATGTTGGGGTGGTCTAATGACTGCATAGTGGACACTTCTTGAAGGAAGTCAGCCAGTGTGTCAGTTTGTGCCGATCGGCTATTTTTAAGAGATTTGACAGCTACGGGCAACTGAAACAAGTAACAATAAACAGGAATACATAAGTAACAGTTAATGGACTTTTATCACACTTACAAATAGTTTTAGTGTATTTTAGTCTATTACAAGGTGAGCATGGATTGTTTAAAAAAAATGTTAAACCTGCAGTAAAACAAGAACTCTATGATGAGCAAAAAAGTGTTGCATAAATATACTGATTTGCATATCAGGATGAAGTCAATTTAGAAAAGTAATACCTTGTAACTAATACACAGTACGCCACCTTTGTTTTATTATAAGCTACAGGTACAGGTCCAAGTACAGGTAAATGAGCCTAAAGGCACATTTTTTATGATTCACTAATTTTGACTTAATTTGGTGCGATTACAACTATAACTGATGAAGCAATTTGTGAAGAAAGGTTAAAAAATATATTGAAAGTTACAGGAACTAAAGAGTTCAAACATACTAATGACTTCACACTAGGAAGAATTCTGTCCAAAGGTTAGGTACAATTTACACACAAGAAACACATTTTTTTCCTGACATTTTAAAAATGATTTCAACAAAATAATATTTTCTTATATAATTTGCCAGATAATAATTTCTGTGTACATTAGAGGGGTTTTGGCTCAGTGTACATTATGATTGCTAGGTAACTAGATAAATTCCTTAATGTGATGTCACAATTTCCACCCAGGAAGTAAAATTTTAAACCAAGTAGAGAAAATAGGTGTGAATGAAGTCTCTTACCACTCTCCCATTTGGTGTGTGCCACTCCCCCCTTCGCACCACCCCGAAGGACCCTGAGCCTAGTTTCTCCGCCAGGACCAGCTCACTGTCCTGAATCAGAGACGGGAACATCCGGCTGCCTAAGCCCTCCTGGTTTGGACCTGGTGACGCATCTCCTTCACGACCAACGAACACCTGTATTTAGTGAGATCACAAAGGAACTTTTGAATATTCATCATTATGTGCTATAGAAATAAAGTGGATTATAAAATGGGTTAAAAAGGTAACGTACTTTCGCCCACGGTCGCGACCGTGACGCTTTATGGCGTTTCAGAGCATCCCATAATCTTCTTTGTGCTTTTGGAAAGGCAAAGCAAACAGTTTACAGTCATGCACACAAATACTCAGCTAAGTTTGTATATTATGTCTAGATATAGTTGTTAGGGATGACTACATTAAATTATTTATCTGCTGTGAACTCTATATTACAATACAAAACTATAACTTTTGCAGTTTTCTGATTTCTCTCTCAAGACAGAATTGAATTACTGCATAAATAAAGCTGAATCTTTTTCCAGACTGGATGAAAGCGACTGACCAGGTTTGCTGATGCCGATGTGCTCCAGGTCTCCCTCCTTGACGTAGGCGAAGTGCTCAATGCGTGTAATGTTAAGACCATCTCGGACCCGAAGGTAGAACTTCTCCAACTGCACCTCGGCCAGGAGCTGGTACAGCCACTGTGTGTCCTGGTCCATCAGCATGTCCCACCTGGCAGGTCCGGCCCCGCCTGTGGGGACGGGGCAAAGGTTACACAGTTCAATTGTTGCAGTCTATTTTTGCCTTTGTAAAGTTGTGAAATTTATAGTTTCCTTACTCAAATCCACAGCTTAGACAACACTTGCTTTCCCTGTCTGGAGACACAACACCATCAGTGTTGTACAGGTCTTTGTACGTGTGATTAAAGCTCACTCCCACTCAGCTTTGTTAGGTTACTATGGTGACCCACAAAAAGCCCTTAATGTTTTTGTCCAATGGGGGATCTTTCCTCATTTATCATCTGGCGCCAACTATTAGTAACTCCTTTAGATGTACCATAAGAATAAACACAATGGTAATTACTAAAAGATAAAAATCACATTGCAATGTAACTGTAATGTTGGTGTATTATATTTAAAGGGAACAGTTAAAGAACATAAGTGGGTGCTCTATTCAACACTCACGTAGTCTAGTAATTTTGAACCAGGCTTTGTGTTCCAGGGAATGTGCTGTCTAAAAATGCTTGAGGTAGAAACTTTATCTCATTGGCTGTTTGGGCCACTAGTTCAACCGGATTTTGTCCACACAGTATTTATGTAACCAAGGATGCTAAACAGGAAAATACCATGTTTCCTGATGAATGTAAACATTACTTACCTGGAAATTGCAAAGTAAAATTGAAAGTACGAGTGCATCTGTCACATTGTTATACTGTACATCATAAAACTATTTACTTATCAGAGGTTAGAAGTTATGATTCAAAGAGGACCTTCAGCACTCCCATCAACCACTCTGGTAAAAATTAACACTGAACAAAACAAAGCACATGTCAGTGAAAATTCACCTATACCAATCTGCTAATCACATAATAGACGTTTTTGAGTTTATAAGGAGTGCAACAGCGCGCTAGCCCAGGCTTGTAATGATGTTCCAGACACCTCCCTGGTTACGGTTATTTTATTCCCATGTTGATAATACAAAAGGGATGGTCAAAAATAAAAACACTGGAGATCAGGGTTGACAGAGGGACCCTTGTGTTGTTTTTGTGTACATTATGATGAATTTTTAACCCAGTCTGCTACTGAAAGTACTCCCTCAGCCAAATGGTATGTGTGACTTTCAAAAGGTTCAACTGAGTAAATGAGTTTTGGCAAGGCTTTTATGGCTGTATAGTTTAAAGAGGGCTGTTGTATTTACTTAAGACTGCACTCCCACCACAGTTAAGGTCGGTTTATGTCTGCAAGATGCAATCAAATGACTACATAAGTGCAAAGGTGTTTTTGTTTTTTTGTTTTTTTTAATATTTAAAGATGCACTATGCAACTTTTTGGCTGGGGGTCCATCACCTGCTTGTTTCTGTGGATATGTCATTGCCCTGCCTGGAATGTTCCACAGTATGACATTAAACAGATCTATCTTACAGTTCTTCAATTACATGTGTATATATAACTCAAAAATCCCTACAAAAACAGGCATTCTGACTGTAAGTGGTGCCGCCCTTCCACAGATCTGACCTGTAACTTGGTAAGATGTGGTTTCCATGAAGATAGAAAGGTTTAATGCCATACTGTGAAACATTTAAGACAAAATAATATCTCCATGGAGACAAGCACTGGATGGGCCCTTTTAAGACAGCACTCCATCTGTCTAAAGATACAATCAAATGACTACAGCAATGTTTTTTGGGGTTTTTTTGAATAGCCAATTCAGCATTTAAGGAATGCTAGGTCATTCTTTGTTTCATAATCACAATAATTTGAAGTCAAACTGCTCTTACAGTAATGCTAAAAAATAGGCCCAATTGTAAGTATAATTTGAGTTAAATGTCATCATGAAGAGACAAAAAAACCTATAAATACAACATCCCTTTCAGGTAACATATAAATATAAATAATAAACACAATCTATAAATCTATACATCTATAAATCATATCTATAAATGCAACACATAATCTTATCTTCCTTAAGTAAACCAATGTATAATACTGTAGCCTAATATACTCTTTTAAGCTTATTTCAGTGGAATAAATGGTGGATGTCTTAAAAATGTTGGCCAATTAAAACAGGTTCTTTCATGCTTGAAGAGGAAAATTATGCATACATTTCTTTTGCTTAGCCTTCATGCTACTACATGCTAATTAGGCTACACATTGGTAAATATGCCATAATTGCTTGTTTTTAGTTTTTCCTTCAGCATAATAATCAAACACAGCATTCTACTGTATAGATTTTTTTTAATCAATAATGCGAAATATTTTAATATAAGAAAAACATCACTTACCGCTCAACGAAAATGATTTAGTTCCTTGCCAAGTAACTTTAGCTCCACTCCGACTGAGAGGAGCTTCTGTCCATTTTGACAACTCCACCGACGCTGCGTAAAGATTACCCCTGATTTCCACGATACGATGACAAATGTTCTTCTAATCCCGTTTACAGGCACAAATCACGTTTTTCGTAGTCCCAGGGTTGCGTTGCGAGTGTTTTAATTGAATATCCTTCCGTGACTCATGATAAAAGCGAATTATTGATCTACCTGCGTGAGTGTTTTCGACGCGTGCGTGACTCCGCCCTTTTCCAGTTTCACGCACGTGACCACGCCTCTTCCTGACTTCACCTGAGCCTCCACCAAAGAAGCTCCACACCAGTCATCATGAGATTTACATAAAAACGTGAGCGCCACCCCCATCAATGCCTTATATAAATGAAACCCCACTACTACAGTTAAGCCAATAATTCATAATAATATTTTTAAGTCACTCACATTAAGGCCTACCCACAGTTTCATGCTAGAGTCAAGATTCAAGATTGTTTATTTGTCATATGCAGGATCAACACAAGGTCAACAATGCAATGAAATGCTAAGATAAGACTCGCTAAGATAGTTGAGAATTAATAATAGCATGCAATAAAAATACAAGTGAAAAAAGTGAACAATATAATAAAAAATATGTAATAATATATAATAAAATACAAAGGTACAGGTAGGATTAAAATAAGGTGTAAGTAGAATATTTCACAGGTGGTGATACTGCTCAAATGAATTTCGTATTGCACATAATATAGTATAGTATAAGTATTGCACGTGGGTTATGAAGCAGGTTATTGCACAGGTAACAGTAGCATTTACAGTGAAATAGATACAATGCTATAGATTTGCAGTCACATTATTCGTCTCACTTCTTTGTTTACTTCAGTTTGACTGAAGAAGTAGCTTAGATGAGCTGCGAAACATCTTCAACCAAATAAACTTTGTCCATTTGACAAATTGAATTTCTCCTTTTGCCATGGATTCTACCTGGACGACTGAGGGATTCTTCACACTTCAGTTTGACTGTCACAACTTCTGTCACAGTTTTGTCCCTTAGGTTTCAGCCTACTACTCACTTCACTACTATTGATATAACCCATATTTTAAAGTCTACTAACTGTAGGCTACTATACCAGTATTTCAGACTCTAATAATTAAATATCTATATAGATTTTAGAAAACCCCTAATAAGGTTAATATAATTGTATTGTATTGCTATAGGCCGTAACACGTAATCCCCAAAATATTTCAGTGTAATAGGCCTAACAAAACTTAATACAGGTCATGTTTAGGTCACTCCATTAGTCATAAGAAACTAATAATCATGTTTATTTATTCCCATTAATTATTTAGGCTTAGACGAAACTTGCATGTGTGAGTCAAGAAATAAAGAGACTCAAATGGCTTGCGTCTCTTGTGCTTTGTGCATGCTTGTTGTTGCTGGGCAGGTTTGACTAGATTGTCTTTGGCCCTATCAGCAGCTGTAAATTTGAATGCACAAACTGAGTACAGTATAGGACCTATACTGCCTGCTCTTTGCACTTCACGGTTTGGTATCTCTCTCCATTCTGCTCCACCCTGCCTGCCTGAATTACTCACCAAACACAATGGCTTTCTGTGCCGGACTTGGGTCTGACGGGGGACGCCTTGCAGATCCTTTTACACTTCTTTCATGTCAGAAAAGATCAGATTAAAAAACGCTGGCATTGTTCAGTGAGATTATAAGGATCATATAATTATTGGTTCAAATTACTTCTTATTTTGAGTGCTGACAAGCTGAATACAAACATATAGCTACTTTAAAGATCCTATATTATGCAAAACTGACTCCTGTGAGCTTTAAGCTGTGTTGAAAAGTTGCAACCTCCTCAAAGACATACAAGGAATTGTGTATTGTTTCATTCACACATGCATCAGTAACCCTTTATTATTATCTGTATACATTCTCAAAGCTCAATGCTCCATCATGTTGTGGTAGTTTTCAAGTTAACAGCTACTTATACCTTTTGTTTAGTAGAGATTCCAGATTCCAGGGCTGAAATTATCCAAATGATTCTAGTGAAGGTGTATGGAGTTTAAAAACACAGTGAATCACTTCCTGTATTACCACATGACATTACAAGGAGGGTTTTTGTTAGCGAGAAGAACTCATCCTAAATATGCAGGGTTCATGTGTTAAACATGTATTAATGAAACAAATCACAACTCCAGGTATGTTTTGATGAGGAAACAACATTATAACATAGAAAATATCATAATAATTAATACACAAAATATTACAATTCTTTTTACTTGGTGCACAGGTCACTATTTATAAAAAAAAATAGTACAAACAACAAACATACAGAATCAAAATTTTAATACTACTACTACTAGTGCTACTAATACTACTACTATTACCACTGTTGTGGCCATACCTGCCTGTCAAAGCCTGATCCCGTCAGATCTCAGAAGCTAAGCAAGGCAGGGCCTGGTTAGTACTTGGATGGGAGACCGCTGGGAATTCCAGGTGCCACAGGGGGGCGCCAGTTGCAAAAAACTGTCGCTGTGTCCATAGGCAAGACACTTTACCCACATTTGCCTAGTATGAAAGTGGAGTGTGTGTGAGTGTTGGAGGTGGTCGGAGGGGCTGATGGCGCAGATTGGCAGTCTCACTTCTGTCAGTCTGCCCCAGGGCAGCTGTGGCTACAGAAAGTAGCTTACCACTTCTGAGTGTGGAGTCAATGAACTGTCAAGCGCTTTGGGTGTCATGAAAGGCGCTATATAAAAATGCAATGAATTATTATTATTATTGGCATGACAATTATGTCTACTACTTTTACCATTACAATTACCACTACTACTGACTTTCTTTCCCCTAGTCACCAGTTATGAGGTTGAAATAGCCTACACTGCCAGGGGCGCCTGCAGGATTGAAATGTAAAGTACACCACCCCCTCCAAATTTTTTTTTTTAAAATTGCGCGGTGCATATAGGCACAAATCTGTAGGCTACAATACAACAAAATAACTTGAAATTGAACAATGCGAACAATATGACCATAATATGTGAACAACACACAAACAATAAACATTGGAACATATTTTAAAACTCACATTCGTGCACAGTAGCCTACATGGGCCACACATTCGTAAGCACAGCAAAGAGCTACAGTTTAATATCGCATTTGCAACACTTTAATTACGTCTTTCCAGCCAAACATATCGTCAAATTTGAGCAATATCACTATTTCAGTAAAGAGGACTCGAACTTTGTTGTGTGTATACTGAGGAGGTGACCTGCTGCGATGGAATGTTGGATGTATCATTTTTGTGGGGGGGCGTGAGGAGTGTGCTGTAGGGCTGTGAACTCGGTGCTTATCGCACTTCCAGTCTGATCGGACCCAGTTCGCTTGGGCTCTCCATCTCACACATTCTATTTATATTAAAACATTCAATTTCTATAAAAATGTGTTTTTATTCGCTTAATGTTGTCTTGCAAAAGTGCCAAACAGGAATTTAAAAAAAATCTCTCCAAGGTACGCCTGGCGGCGCCACTGTACACTGCCAATATGTTTAATCATATTTTGATAGTATTATGAAATATTAAATGTCCCTGATGTCAACAGGTAAAATAATCTACACCGAAATATATATTTAACCTCAAAACAAAACAAAATGTGATAATGAGATGTGAAAGACAAAGTTTAAGATGTAAACCGATCATCAACTGTGATTCAGCCTTGCCGTGTGGTTACACAAGAGTATTATTTTCAGTATTTGTCAAACAGCACATTTGAGAGCGTGGGCTGAATGTTTCTTAAGTCGCTCACTTTGTGGCTGTGAACAATTTCTGTGTGGGAAGCTCTGTCTTCTGCTGTGACAGACAGGTCCAACAACAGGTGGGAAGATAGGACATAAATTACTGCTGGGAAAGTGCATTTCCCAGCAGCTTTAATGAGACAAATGAGCAGTAAAATAACATATATTATGTCAACCAGCTCAATAATGAATAGCTCAGATGTAACAAACAACTTCACTTACTCTAGATCTAGTGATTTTTGTCTGCTGTCTTAATGGGTTTAAAAATAAAAAATAAGGCCATTGACATGGCAATAAACGAAATATTATATCAACTGAATAGTGAAAAGTCTTTCAAAACTGACAAATGGGCCCTATACACTCTTCCTACACACACTGAACTACAGTTGGTGTAATGCATATTTTTCATTTCTCACCAGAAAAGAACATGTACAATCAATGAGCTTATTTGGTTTTAAAGGTGCACTATGTAACCATTCTGGAGTTGGATCCTCCACCTGCTTCTAAAATGTTATTGCTATGCCTTGTTCCACAGTATGGCATTACGGTATCTGTCTTATGCTTTATTCATTTACAAGTGTTTATAGTGCCAAAATAAACATGCATTCTTTCTGTGAGTGTGCTTGCCTCTCCACAGGTTTGACCAGTAACTTGGCCTGGTGGAGTAACTTGCCATCTCCATGGTGGTAGATAAGTGGACAAAGGGTGAAAGATTCCAAGCAAAATATTAACGTCTCCATGATGCAGACCCAACTCCAGAAAAGTGCACCTTTAAAGCGTATTTGCTGAAGTTGTCAGGATTTATTGTATTATAGCATAATCACACAAATAAGGTCACATTTAATGAAGATATTTTCACCACTTATAAATCTGTTATTAATGGTCTCATATTCTGATTTATGTTATAATGGTGTTTCCTCACAACATACCTGGAGTTGTGTTTTGTTTCACTCACACACGTTTTACACGCAAATCCTGTATATTTCAGCTGAGTTCTTCTCTCAAACAGAAAACACTACCAAATGACACACTTGTGATGTCATTTGGTAGTACAGGAAGTACTCCACTGTGTTTTTAAACTCCACATGCATTCATTAGAATTATTTGGACAATTTTAGCCCTGGAATTGCCAATATCTAGGCTACTCAGCAAAAGGTAAAAGGTAGCTGTTACTTGAAAACCACCACTTCGTGACATCACAAGATGGAACAGAGCATTTTAAGCTTGAAATGGAGAATTACTATTAATAAATGAACACTCAATGGTGTTCACAACTCCGGGCATGTTTTTGATGAGGAAGCCACATCCCAACATGACCAAAAGCTCACATGAATCAATGTTGCGTAATATAGGACCTTGAAATAGTTCAGCCCAAAGAACTATCGAGCAACAGCGCCCTCTGCTGACTCACAACAAAATAAACCACGCCTATGTTTGCGTCATCATTTCGCGACTGTGTTTTGGTTTAGCCGCTCCTAGCATGTGCTGAAACAGACTTTTCAGGTTTACTATTTAGTTTATTTTCTGTTTAATCGGTGCTTAATTGGTCTAACTCAATATAAGAATACATCGAGTAAATATGCAATTTCTTTTCATTTAAATCTTGCGGAAAATACGAGGCATTTAGGGTATTCTTTCACGGTTAACTTCCCTTTAACTCGCACCTGATGTAACATTATGCCCAAATTATTTGATATTTCATTTCCAGCGGATTGTAAGACTCTGCCTGAAGGATTTTGGTCAGCTGTCAATGTGTGGATAAGCAAACCTCACGTTGTCAACAAGCGGTTATGTGGAGTCAAAGAGACAGAGATCCAAAATGTTGACAGAGAATCTTTGGGAACACTTGTCTCTGGTTTTTCAGATGAAGTACTAAACTTTTTGAACAGTGAAAGCTCACACACAGAGACACACGAGACTGGGAAACAATGGGACTACCATGTCAGGACTTTTATTCCTAAAGTGAATAGCTATGGGGCAAAACAACACAAAGAAGCTATCGTCAAATGTAAAGGTGAGTTATGGAAAAAGTTCTCAATTTTGTTACTTAATTAAAAGTACAGATGCTGGAGAGAAAAAAACTAAAGTAAAAGAATCACATGGGGAAAAAAACAATTTAAGTAAAAGTATTAAGGTACCTGTTTAAAAATAAAAATGTACTTAAAGAGTAAAAAGTAAAAGTATTTTGCACAGAAAGTACAGATGCTCTCAAATGTAATGAAGACAATGTAAAAAGTATCCACTTTAAAGTGTACTTAAATAAAGTACAGATACAGCCAAAATGTGTCCTTAAGCACAGTACATTACTACTTTTACTTTGTTACGTTTCACCACTGGTTACAATTTTCATCTCTTTAGATTTTGGCTTTCCACAAGTGACCTTTCTTCCATTTGAGGAGGATGCAGATGGGCAGGTGTCTTACAAACAGAGCAACATTTATCAATTCAAACTCACTGGTCAGGACAATGAGAAGTGGTCAGTCCAAATTGCATGCTGTCATGAAAGAGGACATCACGTATATACAGCTATTGATACTTTGCAGTTGATGTCATCAATATTCCCTGGTGGAACTACTCAATCTGAAGATCTGTGACTCAAATTAGACTTTAATCTGATCTTAATTTTAACACAGTCTGACCAGAAAGTGCTTATTTAGCTGGAACTACAACAGGTGAACTGATTTGTGTTATCAAACAAGCCTCTCACTCTCAAATTACAGTCAGTTTTACTGACTTTACTTTATTTGTACTCGCCTTTTTGTTGAAAATCAAATACCTACACAGAAATTCTCAAAAATTAGTTGTTTAAATCCATTTAGTTTTTTTTTCATGACATTTCAGAAAAAAATCTTGCAGCTTTTTAGCTGTGTTAGCTAATGTGTGCATTGTCTCACCGTAGTAATTACTGAATATTCACCATAGAGATAGGCCTACATGTAGATCACCCCCAGTGTGATGTCACTGCAAAGTATCAATAATGTAGGCCGACTACTTACATATCTTTGCTCTGATATTTTTTATATAGGTGTTTGGAGCTCCATGTTTTGTCCCCAGGTGAATGGTTTTCTGATGGTGTGGCTTACCCAAAACTGCCCTGGCTAAACTCAGAGCTGCTGCCTAAACTTGTGCGATGGGCAACTGAATCTAAAACCAGTGAATTCAAAAGCACCTTGTCTCTGCTTCCTGTGGAGAAGTATAGCGTTATGTACCAGCAGCTGAAAGACAAGTATAAAGCAATGGTTAAGGTAGGCACATGGTTTAAAGCTGTGTGTGTGTGTTTAGTTTTGCAATATGATGATGATTTGTTAATTTCTTTCAGATTTGGCCAGAAGTGACTGATCCAGAGAAGTTTGTGTATGAAGATGTTGCTATTGCTACATATCTACTGGTGTGTAAATGCTACACACAATTTATATTTTTAATACAAACAAAATCTTTCTCATTTCAAGACTGTATTCAAAATGGAGACAACCCTAACGTTTTTTACTTAACTTAATAATGACATTTCATGCAATAAATAAGATAAGCAGTAATGTTTCAATGCACTAAAATACAGTCTCATTATAAAAAACATTTATACATTTTGATTTTAAGAGATTTTCATTTGGAATTTACTAGAGATATATCACCCCAATATTTGGTCTTTTTAGTATGTTGGCCTTAAATCTCCAGCACAAGCCAGTGTTTTGTTTGACTTAATTTACCTAAAAATTACACACAAAGCTGTATACACTTTAATGCGAAGAGATGCACAGATGTGACTACGCTGCTCCTTTATAGGTTTATGATAAAAACAGTGCAGTGGTAGAGTTTGTAGTGAATTTAAATTACATAATTTAAGGAACATCTTCAAAACTGGCCCAGAAATATCGGCAGAGCTAATCGACCATCGGCTGCCCTAGAGTCTAAACATTGAATCAGACAAAAACAATAAAACACATATTGTTGGATCTGTAGCATTTATTACTGTGATAGGTTTGTGCATGTTTTTGTTTGGTTTGCTAGATCAATCCGTTTTAGTGTGTTAAATGTCTTGGATCCTCTAAATCAATTAGTGTGAGCCATGTGGGCGAGCAGGTGTCACACTGTGGCTGTGATTGAACAGAACAAAAGAGCGTTTACGCTGTGTGCAGGTGCTGTGGTCCGAGGAGAGGACAGAGAAAGACCTCACTGACCCCCAGTCCTTTGTGGACCTCGGCTGCGGAAATGGCCTTCTGGTGCACATACTGACAAATGAAGGGGTGAGAGGAAGTACATCTTATAAAATGTATAAAACATGATTAACATTTCACGCTTAAAAACTAACCCCCTGTTGGATAATGTACTGAAATGTTTTACTTACCATTTGAAATAAGTTAAAGCATAATTCTGTAATAGGTATATTTTTGTACCTTAGCTAGTAGCATAATTGGTATCATGGGGTTATTGTGTTTTAAATTCACTGTACTGTGTTGATTTATTAACAAGTCAAAATCAAGGTTTTGATTTTGGAATGTTTGACAGTGTGACATTAAATGGCTCCAGCTTACATTTATTGCATAAATTATACAGGTCTTTTTATAGCTCAGAAATGCCCAGAAAAACCTGCATTCTGACTGTGAGCAGGGTCGTCTCTCCACAGATGTGACCTGTAATTTGTTCTGGTTTAGTCTCCATTAAGATAGAAAGGTTTAATGCCATACTGTGAAACATTCCAGACAAAGAAAAGAAAGAAAAGAAAAGAAATCTCCATCCCTACGAAGAAAAGCATTTGATGGACCCTCCACCAGTTACACAATGCACTTTCAAGTAAAAATGAGAAAATTGTCAAAACCTCATGCTCACTTTAATTAAAATTATGCATTAAAGTGTCATGCCATCTTGTGTTGCAGCATCCTGGAAAAGGCATCGACGTTAGGAGGAGAATGATCTGGGACATGTACGGCCCCCAGACTGTGCTAGAGGTGAGCGAGGGCAGAACAAAGAACCCCCATTTCAACACACTCAGGGTTTTAATTAGTGTCATTAGTGTTACCTCTTCACAAAGCAAGGGGAATCCTCATTGTTTGAACCCACTCACCAAGACTACTTTCAAACTCTAAAACGAAGGGGACTGGGGATTTTTAAATTAACATTTTAGCTCATAAAAGAGAAATTAAATAAATAAATACTTAAAGGTGCAGTGCTCAACATTTTTGGTGCTCAACCTACTTGTCACCATTGAGATATTATTGCTCTGCCCAGAATGTTCCATGGTATGACATTAAATATATCCATCTAAGATTTATTCATTATGGGTGTTTCTCTTGCTCAAAACAATAATTCCTTCTGCGAATAGGGGCGACTCTCCACAGATCTTAATTGCAATGTAGTGTAGTGCTGTAACCTGCTTGTGATAGATAGGTAGCTAACCCTCCACCAGAAAAGTTGTACAGTGCACCTTGTAATCAGTCCCCAAGAATTAAATTGTTATGACCCATGTGTTTTAAAGGTTTAGTGTTATGTTTAAAATGGATGAAATAGTTGAATGAAACAGTTATTCACTAGATATAACACTAAAGCCGTCGTTCTCCTGCATGTTCCCTGTGACCCCTCCCAGGCTGTTTTGCAACATCACTTACTTTTGTCATATTTTGCAACAACCAAGATGTTAATAGCCCTTTATTGGGGGCTGTTTATTCAGATTAGATTGGGACATAAGGAGAAGTCCAGCACAGGCAGTTTCTAGAAAAAAAACATGCTGTTAGCTTTCAGCTTTTTTAAAGGTACAACGTGTAACATTTCTGGTAGAGGGTCTGTCACTTGCTTGTTTCTATGGATATGTCATTGCTCTGCGTGGAATGTTCCACAATGTGACATTAAACAGTACTACCATGCATTTATTCAATTATAGGTGGGTTTTATAGCTCAAAGATACATAGAAAAACATTTATTCTGACTGTGAGCGGGGTTGCCTCTCCACAGATCTTACCTGTAACATGGTGTGGGTTGGTCGCCATGAAGATGGAAAGGTTTAATACCATACTGTGAAACATTCCAGACAAATTGAAACTACTTTATGCCACTAAATAAAGCAACAGAATCTCAGTAAACCATTTTAAATACCGTGAAGTTGCGTGCACAGTATCATTAAAAGGCATAAGCTGCAACAAATAAATAGCAGAATGTATCCATAATCAGCCATAAAAGGGATTTATTCTACCCTTTACAGGTCAAATCTTATCATATTACAACAAAAATAGCAAAATCTTGCCACTATTACAAAGAAAATGTAGACAGAATAAATGTCGAGCCCCAAAATATGTTATTCCAGCTATTATTGAACAATGAATCGAGTAAGTAGAGATGTAACAATAGCTGAAATATCATCAAAAGTCTCACAATTATATCTTGGGCTGCCACAATATATTGATCAAGTCTCTTTTTTTATATTCGTTGTTATGGTGCAGCATGAGCTAAAAAACTGAGGGAACTACATAGACCATGATCCTTTGCTCTGTTTCAGTGGAGGCTACATGAAGAAATAACTGTTATTAAGCACTTTTAAATGTTAGTTCTTTGGATTATGACCAATATCTTGTCAAGGAATTTTAACAGGTCAGAGAGTAGCATATTGACAATTTTGTTAGCCTCCACAAAATACTGCAATAAATATTATACCATCGGATGCATATCCTGAACATATATCGAGAGATTTGAATATTGTTACATCCCTACAAATAAAAAGCAGAATTTACTAATAATCAGCCATAAAAGGGACTTATTCAACCCTCAACAGCTCAAATCTTATTGTATTACAACAAAAACAACAAAATCTCCCTACTATTGCAAAGAAAATGTACCTAAGATAAATGTTGAGCCCCAAAATGTTACTCTAGCTATTTTATATTGAACTATGTGGTGATATAGTAAGTACCGTGACAGGCCTAGAGAATGGTCTAGAATAGAGAGAGATGCTGTTTTACAGTGGGGTAGATTGCTTAACAAGGCTGCATTGGGTTAAATTTAGCCTGAATCATGTAAACACACACAATTAGAGAAAACCACAGCAGGAACAGCACTTTCCGGGCTTCCTTTTGGCCTGAGTGGAGCTTTCACAACAAGCTGCTGAATGCTTTCATCTCACATCATCTATTATTGACTGAGTTCTGTGGGAGCGGATGTGGCCAGGCAATCTGCGATATCTGGGCTCCTCTGGGCTAAAGACAGAAACCTTTTTACGGAGCAATCAGATCTTTAGAAGAGAAAACACTTGTAATTTGTAGCTGGCGTGTTTTGTATTGAAGAAGAGACCACAATATTCTCAGTCAATACTAAGACCTTCTATGTGTCAAAGTATCACCTTTATCCTTTTGTTTGTTGCAAGTAAGTTTCAATTTTGATCAGGTACGCTGTATAACTATTCTAGCGGCTTGTCTCTGGAGATGTTATTGTTTCAACTGGAATTTTTGACTTGACTTTGAATTGCATAAAATGTATCTATCTTCTTGGAGACAAGCAAGTGAAGCTGCAAGGACCAACTTACAGGTCAGATCTACGTGAAGGCAAGAAATAACTCACAGGAAGATGAAAAAATAATGAGTGACATTTGATAAGTCATGTTTTTGGTATTAAAAGGTCTCTAAAATGTTAAAAACCCATTTACATACCACTACCACACACAGCATACATAAATAAAATAATAAATCCTATCTCCAAGCATCCTTAATTTGTCATTTGTTGACACTTACTGTATCTCCCATTGGCCAAAAATTGCTTTAGGTTCAAGTACAGAATTGGAAAGCTATTAAAATCACAATACAGACAAATCAAAACATAAATAAACATCATAAAATTAACATTAAAAGAGAAGAGTGCAGAATAGAAACCTTTCAGTCATACGCACAGTTACACGGGACCGTTCTGAGCCTGGATTTCAAGGTGCAGTGTGGAACTTTTTGATTGGGGGTCCTTCACCTTCTTGTTTCTATGAATAATGTCATTGCTCTGCTTAGAATGTTCTACAATATGACATTAAATAGCTCTACCTTACATTTATTCAATTACAGGTGGTTTTATTGTTCAAAAATACCTAAAAAAAAAACCAAAACAAACAGGCATTCTGACTCTGAACGGAGTTGCATCTCCACAGAACTGACCTGGTTTGGTTTCCATGAAGATAGAAAAGTTTAATAACATACTGTGAAACATACTTGACAAAGCAATAACATCTCCATGGAGAAAAGCATTTGATCAACCCTCCAAAAGAAAATTGACACAATGCACCTTTAAACTGGATATGTACCTATAATTTAATAAATACAAGATTCAAATCAAGCTTCTTTGCACCCTCTCTGCTCTTACGACCTCTTATGCTTTTTGTTTTTTCTTTTTTTGTGCTATTTCAGGAAAAGGCAATTACTCCCAGCGAGTCCTTCTTATTCCCCGGTATGGACTGGCTGATTGGAAACCACTCAGATGAGCTCACACCATGGATACCAGTCATCGCTGCCAGGCCAGTCATCAACACACAATCTCACTCAGAAACTCAAGGGCCATCTGCTCTTTTCTCATTGGAATTACATTTTGGCCTTTGCAAGCATAATGTGAGAGGATGCCCCAGTACTTGTGTGTCGTTTGAATGTCATGTGTAATTTAGGAGTTGACCACCTGATGGCAACATTGAGCCAAACACACTAATCCCATCATGTTTGTGTTTTTAGTTAAACATTTGGTATCACAGTTATAGGGTGTTATGATGCAGTACTTAAAATTAGAGCTGTAGAGAGTTCTAGAAAGCCACAATTTATTACTATTAATTTCAGATGATAATGTTAGCTGCCCCAGCTGTATTAAATATCTTATATTATGCAACATTGACTCTTGTGAGCTTTAAGACATGTTAGAATATTGTTACCTCCTCAAAAACATACCTGGACTTGTGTTTAGTTTCAGTCACACATGCTTGAGTAATTCTTTACCATCAGTCTGTCTATGCCACCAAAAATCAAATTGCTCTGTTCCACCTTGTGATGTCATGATGTTATTAACAACAGAATGGAGTCCTCCTGTATTACCCCATGACATCACAAGGTGGTGATGTCATGTTTTTTCTGAACTGAGCCTAAATATGCAGTATTTGTGTGTTAAACATGTGTGAATTAAAAAACAAACAAACACACAACTCCAGGTGTGTTTGTGATGAGGAAACAACATTATAACATAGATTAGAAAATTGTGTAATATAGACCATTTAAATTTTAATGCACCATAGAATGTCATCAATCTCACATAAACTGCACATCAAATTAAAAAAACTAAAATAATAAAAATAATTCCCATTCTAGGTCATCTTACTCCTGCCGCTATTTTGTCCTCCCTTGTTGTTTCTTCGACTTTTATGGAAAATACCAGCGGCGCCAGTGCAAGAAGTCTCAGTACAAGGAATATATCGACTTTATCTCTGAGGTCAGCCGAGTGAGTGGGTTCAGCACGGAGGAGGACTGCCTGAGAATTCCATCCACCAAAAGGGTAAGACTTTATGGAGTCCCCCTACAGCGTCTGTGGACCTGGTCATGGCTGATTTAACACACTGATAGCTCACTGTACTGTAGGTCTAAAACTTCACAAAATGGCTATACACATAAACGTCTACTGAGCATCTATGTTGGATGTGTGGGCAGATATTAAAGGTTCTATATTACACAAAGTTGATTTTTGTGAGCTTTTATAATGTTTTCTTATTAAAAAAAAACATACCTGGAGTTGTGTTTTGTTTCATTCACACATGTTTGAGTAATCCTTTATTATTAGTCTGTCTACATCTACAGGGTTTATGTGTTATGTGTGAATGAACACAATTCCACGTATGTTTTTTTATGAGAAAACAACACACATCACACAAAGATCCGAAAATTAGCCCAGTTTACTTCATTAAGACCATTTTGACCAACACCTCTATGTAAAAGCAGGTGTTTGTTAGTCAGCGTATTAGTCAGGTGGTTTTACAACAACAAAATCTAACAATGAATGAATAATAATGCAGTGATAATTAAAAAAACAACTTTTCTGACATTGGTTTGTATCTAACATTTCTGAAGATGCCAGAAATCTTTTTGGTGATGCCATTACCACATAAACGCCTGCGGCATCGAGTGGGACTTTGAGGTTTTTGAGTATATGAATAGTTGTCTCATTATACCAGAGATCAGAAAATCGGGTCATACCTAATGTTAATTGCTATAAAGAAAGTGGATGCAAGTAAAACACAAATTACCAAACTGAATTTCAAAGCGCTGAAGGCCGTGTAGCTCTGGAAATAGAAAAAAACTCTATTGGACACATATGCACTTTTCATTGAATAAATGGCCTTGTTAATCAACCAGGCTGAATACAAAGTAGGCAGCACTAATGTAAAACATCACAACTAAATGATCATAAACCACGGGTCTGTTTCTCCCTGACGAGCCCAGCTGTGCATCACCGCCTTTTCCACCTGAGCCTCATTTGGAGACGGACGGAAGTAAATCAAGTCTTTATGGTTCCCAAAAGGCAGTTTGCTTTAATGCTGCTAGCCATTACACACTGCCATACACACCAGTGGATAATGAGAGCTAGCAGGTGTTTGCTGACATCTTAATGCACGTTATCAATCATTAGTCATTTAAAGGTGCATTGTGTAACTTTTCTGGTGGTGGGTCCGTCAAAGGCTTTTCTCCATAGAGATTTTATTGCTTTGTCTGGAATTTTTCGCATTAAACCTTTCTCTCTTTATGGAGACCAAACTAGACCAAGTTACAGGTCAGATCTGTAGAGGGGCAACCCCACTCACAGTCAGAATAAATGTTTTTCTAAGTATGTTTGAGCAATAAAACCATCTGTAAGCTAGAATAAATGTGAGCTAGAGTTGTCATACTGTGGAACATTCCAGGCAGAACAATAGCAGATCCATAGAAACAAGCAGGTGATGGACCCTCCACCGGAATAGTTACACAGTGCACCTTTTATTTCATTGTGCAGTTTTATTTGATATGTTTTATTTTGATAGTTGGTTGATATGATTTTATTTCATTGTAGAGTTGGTAGTTTCTTTACTTACTTTACTGCATATTAAAGACCTGTTCCTCTACAGGTGTGCCTTGTGGGAAAGTCAAGGAACTACAGCCAATCAGACGAGAGCGAAGCTGAGCGGCAAAGAGCACTCTACATCCAGAGGCGCCATAACGCCCCTGGGGTCACAGTTCATGGGTCTGACATCGGGAGTGACGAGCACTGTTGCCAATGGGGAGCCGGGTTTCAGCCCCGCGATAAGGTGGAAAGTGTGAGGAACTGCGCCTCTCTCCCTCGGGACCTGGTTGATGGCATTGTACTGCAGGTCGCTCGTGTGCTTCTGGAGATGGCGGGGGGAAGTGGTGAGGGTGCGGGCGGCGACTGGAACAGAGGAGGTAACGCCACAATGCTACAGACATAAACAACAACAAAAGTGCCCACACATGAGTGACTGTTAATTAAATCCAGACGCCAGTGAAGCATTATTAATTTTGCATTATTTTGGGCCTATTCAATTAGCACTTAGTGGAGGTCTACTTAGGGAATTCTTTGATTAATATTTTGGCGATTAACTCATTCACTGCCGGCCTGTTTTCAGAATTCCAACCCCAGACTGCCAGAGGTTTTACTGCATTTTCACTGATTTTACCAGACTCACAGAATACTGAGTTTTTTGACTATATAAACATGGCACACATCAAAATAAAGTGTAGACTCTCTTCTTTCACCTGGAAAAAAAAATGCTTCTAACCTTTTCGTTTCTCAAGTAATTGATAGTAGAACATGGGGTAGTTTCAGCAAAAACACTGTTTTTTGACCACAGAGTGGAGAAAACGAGCATTTTGTGCAAAGAAGGATTTCTAGCAGATCAGTGATTTTGATTTTGATATTTATTGATTTAGTGACACCTCAAACATCTAAAACAACAGAAAGAGATTTTTGATGACAAAGTACATTTTTTATTTACAAATATAAGAATATAAGGCTCTGTGAATCGAAAATTCCTTCAAATCAATAGTGGCAAGAAATGTTTACAGGATATAATAATATCTTTTCATATAAAATAGAACTTTGTCACTTCAAAATTGAGGCTCATAGTACAGACCCATAATAAAAAATAATACACACACAACACACACACACATACATATATGTACATACACACAAGCCCATGCATAAACCTTTACAAACACACAGCTATAACCGCACACACGCGCACGCACACATACGCATGCACGTACACACACATATAACTTCATTCATTACAATTACTACACAACAGCATCATGTAAACTTATTTCTTCTCATCTCATGCCTCTCTGGAGACGAGGATCTACTGCTCCAAGTCAGTAAACATCTTCTTTGGTGCTGTCATAGTTCTGATCAGAGTCCCTTCCTTCGCGCAGCGCGAGCACGGCACGCGGTCTGCCTCGGGCAGAGCAGATCTCTGCTCCGACCTGGCTGCTTGATCCGGCTTGTCCCTGCGATCCTCTGATCCGGGATCCTGGGTCCCAAGACCGATCAGACCGCTCCGTAGGCGCTGATCAACAGTCATCTGCTTTTCCGGATTCCCTCGCCTCGCCATCTTGCTCCTCTCGCCAATACACACTACACACACTACACTCTTCCTCCCTTCCGGGTCTCCGATCGGCAGATAATAATACAAAAGATCACTATCTACAGGTTGGGAGATGTGAATTACACCTTCAAAGTTGCTCCAGGTCGTAACCTAGCAACCCCCGCTGAAAAATGCAATTGACATCTATAGACGTCACGGCAGTCAACGTTTGGATTTGAGGTGACGTCAATAGACGTCACCGGCAGTCAATGACTTAAGAGGAATTTTGTACTAATTATAACAAAAGTTTAATGACGGCAGTAGCTCAGTTTGTATAGTCCTGCTCTTGACATATATACAGGGATGAAAGAGTTCCGTTTTTTAGCGGATCTCCGCTTTTTTTTCCAGCTGCGGGGTAATTTTTTTTTTATTTTTTTTTTTACATCTGTGCAAATTCGTTGAGAAAGATTTTGGGTGTATATATACTGTATGTATAGTTGTGTTTAGGGTCGCCAACTGTCCCTTGAAAAACAGAATCGTCCCGTATTCAGAACAAAAGTACATGTCTCGTACTAAACTTCGTATTAAACACGGGCGCGAGCCCGTGTCTGGAGCCGCGGACCGAGCGATTGAGCGCAGCTCTTTCACAACAGCCTGTACCATTGCGTGTACACAGGTTAAACTTTATAAAACATCCTATACCTCATCCTACCTGCCCGTGCCTCACTTAACGCGTCGCTCCTCGCTTTTTCACGAGGGGGGGGGGACTTTCCGCTTTTTTCATGATTGGCCACTTTCATCCCTGTATATATCATTGGTAGAGCGGTCAGATCCACTGACCCACACTCCAGCGACTGTAGGTTTCGCAGATGAATACTGTGAATACTCATTGTGTCCTTGGGCATTGTATTCTGGTTGGACATATAAAGTGAATAAGACTATTTACTGATCGTAGTTAGAACACAAAGTTTCTGAATGTTTGAACTTTCCTGTTCTGTAGTTATTTGAGATATAAATAGCAGCTCCACAACACATGTGGATCAGTTTAGTCTTATTGTATTTTTCTCTATTAAAAAATAAAAATAAAGGGTATTTTCATTCTTCACTGATTTCGGCAGATCCTTAAAGCTGTAGTATCGAAATCGGTATCAGACCTGAAAAAAAATAAAAATGGATTGGTGCATTCTCGCTCTGCCATTGGGCACTCACACAGTTTCTCCACAATATACAAGCACTATTTGTTTTTGTAATCCCAAATGTCCATTGAAAGTTTAGAAAGAGAGTGAGAGAGAGCAGTGAGTCATTTTCAACAATAACTAAGTTTTTATCGAGAAATATAATACTAATAATATCTTTCCTCTTTTTTCAAACACAAAAGCAATGATTCACCGCAGAGCCTTCACTTTCTTCAGGTTGCCGGTACCACCGTCAGCCTGAACCTTTTGTCTCATCCTCCCTCCATCACCCCATCTCTCCCCTCCTCTCCTTATGTTCTTCCTACAGCATCAGTCACTCAGTAGGACCCTCCTGACACTAAGTACTGCTACTTTGAACTCAGAGTTTCACCCATTCGCCTGCCACTTCCTGCACCACTGGAGCAGTCCAAACTTATCCCTAGTCTCCTGTCACTGGCCTCCCACGCTTCACCTTTGTCTCCTCACCACCTCCCACAACACACGGACACACACACGCGCACACACACACACACACACACACAATGAAGAAACGACAACTACTCCGCTACCGTATTAGGAACAGGAATTTTTACGGAAAAATAGAGAAATAGAAACAACAGGATCATGTGGAGCGGGTTGATACGAACATTTTAAGACCAAAATGACTAGGCTCACTGCAGCAGTTACAGAGAGAGGAGTGGTAATTTTACAATATAAAGTCAATTGGAGCCAGAGTCGATGGAGCACCCCCATGTTTACTTCCTGCAGTAGCTAGCAGGTTAGCATTGTGCATTTATACAGTCTACGATACATACATTAAATCATATGCCTCCCACGCTTCAGCTTCAGAACACCACCTTCACCTTTGTCAGAACGCAACCCCCCCCCCCCACCCCACCTCCCCTCTCAAACCCCCAGCCTCTCTCACACACACGCACGCACGCACACACGCACACACGCACTCTGAGAGAAGATAAGGAGCTGACAACTACTATGATTAAAACACAACCTGCTCCAGTGTCTCTGCTGAAATTAGAGGTACGAGATGTGACAAAGAGAAAGAAAGAGGGGGGTTATAAAGACTGTAACTTAGTATAGAAATGACAAGATGAATAATGCACCAGTCACTATGATTTATGCATGAGTGTGCAGTTGTATAGAGGTATTCTGACCAGTTATGCTTGTTAAAACAAAGGCTAAACTGAGGCTACCTCTCAACTGGACTATCTTTGTTTTACTGGAGATGAAGAAGATTTGAAAGGAGAAGGTTCAATTGATCACTTAGACACTTAGACAAACTTTATTGATCCCTAAGGGAAATTATTTGGACACAGTAGTTCACACATCACAATATACTATAATAACAAAGAGCAAAGAAATGTAAATGGTAATAATAAATTCTAAATAAGTAGCACAAATATCAAAAGACTGGTGTCAAATAAAGCATATTATATTAATGTATAAAAATAAGTAAAAAAAATAAAATAAAAAAATAAAAATAAAAAAAATAAACGTATCTCAGCTTTTCCCACTTATGACTCATTACAGATGCAAACTAAGAGGTAAAGTGTTTCATCCTGCTATTCATTTAACAGCAGCTCATTATTTATATTTTTAGTATTGTAGATTTAGAATAGTTTTGTGGTTTAAATCTGCTCTGGTTATTTTGCCAGTGGCATACATTTCTTTCAATATTATAATTTATTATCTATATTTTCTTCAGCAATATATCGAACTTCAATATTTGCTATCGTGACAGGCCTAGAGATTTCCCTCCTTTCCATTTTACATTTATCTTCAAACAGCTCAAAATAGTGTTTGTTTTATATTGGAGAGTTTCTGGAAATATCATCTACAGATGGTGCTGGAAAAGCTGCTCAGACCTTCTTATCCATAATTATACCCAAAAAACTGCATGCATACTCATTTTCCTAATACAGACTCAAGCTGACACCAGCGTTAACCATTTTCCACTGATAGCGCTCTCATTTTTGTCGCTTTTTATATATCAGTGTAATAAAGTAAAAGTATGACTCATTTTCATTTCAAAGAGGGGCACATGCAAGGCTGCCTACAGTAGCTTTGAGTTACTTATTCATGTAGACCCTAGTGCTGGCTGAGTTCATAGTTATGTAACAGCATTGAGCGCCCCAGTCTCTCTGTAGGGACGTTCACATGACATGTGTACGGTGGTCCAAAGTATAGAAAATACTCGATAGTAAAACTAGCATCGAGACTAGATACTCATTTCAGCAAATATCGATAGGCCTGTCACTATAACAATTTTGATGTGCAGTATATTGAATTATCCCCAAAAACCTACAATATTCTGTAACACGGGAGGAGCTTGGAGTAGAACCGCTGCTCTTCCATGTCGAGAGGAGCCAGCTGAGGTGGCTCGGGCATCTATTCCAGATGCCTCCTTGACGCCTCCCTGAGGCGGTGTTTTCCGGGCATGTCTCATGTCCCACCGGAAGAAGGCCCTGGGCAAGACCCAAGACATGCTGGAGAGACTATGTCTCCTGGCTGGCCTGGGAACGCCTTGAGGTCCCTCCGGAGGAGCTGGAGGAAGTGTTTGGGGTGAAGGAAGTCTTGGAGTCCCTGCTTAGACTGCTGCAGCCAGGACCTGGCCATGGATAAGTAGAAGAAAATGGAAATGAATAAATTGCAACAGACAAACAGAAATACTTGAGTACTTAGTTTGTATCTATAATGAGGCATAGAAGTCATTTAGTAAACCTTTTACACTTGAATCTTATCGTACAGCCAAAAAACAACCAAAAATTCCCAGTAGTGCAAAAAAAAATAAAAAATGTACAAACACTGACCCAAAAAAATATAGTTCTAGCATGAAGAAATACAGAGATTGTAGTCAGTGGTGGAAAGTAAAGTATAAAAGTAAAAGTACAATGCTTAAGTACAAATTATTGGTAGCTGTACTTCACTTAAGTCAATTTTACAGTGGATACTCTTTTTTTACTTCACTACATTTGAGAACACACATCTATATTTTCTACATTTTAGATCTGGACTAAAAAGTAAAAAGTACTTTGAAATGGCTGAGACTTTTTTAACACATTTAATTTGAGTTCCTGCCCCAACTCTGAACAAATCAAATACACAAAAACAGTTACAAATATAAAAAAAACCCAATTGAACACATAAAATCAGCTAAATCAAAATCACCACATTTCATTCTTTAATTATTCTAAAAAATCTCTGCAAAATACTTTTACTTCAGTAGATTTTTTCATGTCATACTTTTTTACTTTTACTTGACTAACTTTTTGCCCATGTATTTGTACTTTTACTTAAATAACAAAATTGAGTACTTCATCCAGCACTGACTGTAGTAGAGTATGCAAAAGACAGATTTCTCTAGCCCAGTTTGTCCCATAGTCCCCTACTTCTGCCCTAGTCACACTTTTAAACCACTCACACTCACCACACACTTGCACGCACAATTGCACCTCATTCATAATGCAAAACTGGAACTATTTTGTTACCATGTCCCTGTGACCCAGACTTTTGCTCATTTGAAGAGGCAACTGTAGTTCAGATATTGGTGGATACAGTAGAAAAATATTGTAGGATGAGCTTCTCTTTAAAGGTGGATTGTGTAACTTTTGCGTCAATAGCTTTTTCTCCATGGAGATGTTATTGCTTGGTCTGGAATGTTTCACAGTTTGGTGTTAATCCATTCTATCTTCATGGAGATCAAACCAAACCAAGTTACAGGTCAGATCTGTGGAGAGGCAACCTCACTCACAGTCAGAACGCCTGTTTTTCTAGGTGTGTTTGAGCTATAAAACTGTAAAATATAATACATGTAAGGTGTCCCCTTAAGTCTTTAAATCTATTTTTGTCCCATTTTGTATAATTGCTCAATACAGATGGGGTTTTCTCTTTTCTTTAAATGACCACTGTAACATTTAGTGTTTCATTCTCTGGATCTTAAACAAGTGCGACTGTATTCAAAGCCTTTGCATTAATAACCGCCAGTTCAGGGCCTGTTCTGTCAATAGGACCTGCTCCCATTAATCCCCATTAACTTTCCCTGCAGTAAAGGCCAGCCCTAAACGCTGTATTGATATTATATTAGGGCTTAGATCTTCCTGGCGTCAGAGCAAAGAGGACTGCCCAGTGCCCACATTCACACTACATGTTGGCATTTTAAGTGTCTGTAAATATTATGTTATCTTGTGATCTATGTTATAATGTTGTTTCCTCATCAGAAACATACCTGAAGTTCTGTTTTGTTTAAATCACATATGTTTAGCACATAATTCCTGCATATTTAGTCTGAATTTTTCTCTCAAATGGAAAACACTCTGCTCCAGCTTGTGATGTCATGTGGTAGTGCAGGAAGTGCTTCACTGTGTTTTTAAACTCCATAAACCTTCACTAGAATCATCTGGAACGCTACTGCAGATCCTTCATCCCCACCGCTATCAGACTGTATAACTCCACTATATAGTCCAAACGTGCAATTTTTCTATATTTTCTTATTTATTTATTTTATTATTATTACTTATCTTGTCTGTATGCACTTTTTTGTTCTAATTTTCTTTTGCACTAAACTGCCTGGAGCTAATGTGGCAAGTGAATATAGGACCTTCAGTAGCAAAATAAGTCCCTGCGTATTTATTGTCATGGCAGCTTCAGATTTTTCCATCTGTTTTGCTTCAGAATTAATTAAATGATCATTATTAGAAATCTTGCTGTCTCTCGGCCATGTCCAATATGTCAGTACAGACGTGAGGAGGAGACCCGTTCATACAACCCAAAGGTCAGCCATGATTGAATTCTCATCTGGAGGTAAAAATGCCAGAAAAGGCTGAAACTGAACCCAAATCACTCCATGAAAACATTGCATTGCTTCAAACATCACAGGATCCCAATTTTGCCCCTTTCGTGATGTGTGATGTCTAAAATTACTGTCCCACTTGGGGAGAGAAGATAGTGACTCATGGTCTCAGAAGAGGATCTGAGATGCACGCTGGTGGCTCTGACAGCTTGTTGGAGAAGCTTTAATTGAGCACAGTTCATGACCCGCGTACTGGCTCTGTGAAATTGTAACTTGGACGCTTTCTAGGTCTGAAATGTTCTAACTATAGCTGTCATGTGGGTAAAGTTGAAGAAGCCCCAAAACTCATTGTAAGCAAGAGTAGAGCAGGAGTTTTAATATTTATTCTCAATAAGTAACAATATCGTAGCATATAATAAAGTAAGTCTAAAACCACAGACTGTATATATAAATTGATATAGCTAACCTGTTATCTGCTGCGTTCCAAATAGGAAGAACAGGGGGGTGCTTCTGGCTCCATTAACTGTTTCCTATTCACTTTTACAATGAAAAATTCTCGCCCCTGCTGCAGTGAGCCTCATCATTTTGGTCTTAAAATATTCAGATTTATCCACTCTACATGATCATGATGTTTTTATTTTGCCATTTTTTCCATTAATAAATTCTTATTCATATTATGGACCTGGCTCCAAATTTGCTCCTATAACCGCGAGCATCGTGAGATTCATTTTACTAGAGCCGAACACTGTGGATGACATCGCACTCTCTTAGTCCACTTCTTTATACAGTACAAAGAGACAAAGAACTTTTATATTAAGTCCAAGAAACATTCAGCTTTTCCTCATAACATCTACATAACAATATGGAGCAGTATCTTTTCTGGTGGTGCTTGAAATGTTCCGCAGTGTGACATTAAACTGTTAACATGAAAACTACCTCTTCATGACATCACAAGGTGGAATAGAGCATTTTGAGCTTTGGAGATGTAGACAGACTTATAAAGTGTTACTGAAATGTGTGAATGAAACAAAACACAACTCCAGGTGTGTTTGTGATGAGGTAACAAGATGAGGTAACATGGCTAAAAGCTCATAACAGTTAATTTTGTGTAATTTAAGCCCTTTAATGCTTGTTTGTATAACATTCCAGGCAAAGCAGTAAGATCACCATGAATATAATCCACTATCGATTCTGGAACAGTTCTATAGTGCACCCTGAAATAATATAACTGAAATACAAGTTCAAAGTACAGGGTACAAACCTAAAGTTCTTCAAAACTTTACAGATACTGCCTATAGCTGTTATCATGTCTCCTGTGTCAACTCTAACCTTTCTCAATGTGTTTAATATCCTGATGGATTTTGGGTTGAATGACCTGTGTTGTGACTCTGTTCTTATCTTTCATCATCTGTGGTTTCTGTCATCAGGCAGCCTCTCTGTGGTCGAAGTCGCCTCTCTCGTGGAACAAGAAACTCTTCAAAGACTCAAGAAAGAGTGTGGAGGTCTACAGACGCTACTCAAAAACAACCACCAGGTCTTCAGAGGTAAGCCTGTACTCTGGCTATGCTCAAATGTACATCAAAATCTGATTATTTGATTTCTGGACTTTTAAGATTACTTAAAGTATATTATAATATTATGCTATTTTCTGATCTATGTTATACTAATAATGTTTCTTTATCATAAACCTACCTGAAGTTGCGTTTTGTTTCATTCACACGTTTAACCAGTGTTGGGAGTAACTCGTTACAAAAGTAATTAATTACTGTAATGCATTACTTTTTGGTGTAACGCAGTAATGCAACGCATTACAGGGAAGAAAATCAGTAATATATTATTTATTTATTTACCTTTATTTAACCAGGAAAAAAAGTCCCATTGAGATTCAAAGATCTCTTTTTCAAGGGAGTCCTGGCCAAGAGGCCCACACAATACAACTCACAAGACGACAATTAAATATAAAGTCAACACAGATAAAATGTTAAAAACAATTAACTCGTTTCAATGCCAGTAACGCACATTACAATGCATTTTTAACCTGCTTTGTTTTTGTGGGTTTTGCGTTTTCTTCATACAAAGTTCGCGGATCACCGCGAGATCAGTTACTGAATCTGATAAGTCCGCGCAGAACATTACATTTCATACAAAGTTCCGCGAGATCAGCTAGTGATATAAAAGTCCGCGCAGACCATTCCATTTCATTTTACTTCGTCTCGAACTGGCAGACTGACAAAGGATGACAGAACCAGAAGAATCGGTTAGTGCTAGCTCCTTTTCAAGATGGGCATACGCCCACTACTTTCACTTCATTCAAATTAAGGACTCCAAGAACATTTTGGTTAAATGCACACTGTGTGTGAATCCCAAACCTCTTTCCACGTCGAAATGCAGTACAAGCAATTTGACGAAGCACTTGCAGAGGTGCCATAGCACCACGAAATTAGTCAGGAAAGGAGGGGATGGGACACATGAGAGATTTGCACTGTAGATTGCCAAATCCTTATGTCCAGTCATTTTGGCGAGAGTAACTAAAGTAATGCAAAAGTAGTGTACTGTAATGCCTTACTTTTTATTTAGAGTAATATTGTAATGTAAGGCATTACTTTAAAATGACAATAATAAGTAGTGCATTACAGTTTTTGAGTAACTTGCCCAACATTGTGTTTAACACACAAGCATATTTAAAGCCCCAGTGTGTAGGATTCATGGCACATAGGTGGATGGTGCTATTGCACTTTCTGTTTTAGCTACGGCAGAGCTCGAGGGACCCGCGCGCCGCTTCTGTATAAATAAAACGCTGTCCCGTTTTTTGTTTTTTTTTCTCATGAAAACACACATTCCCGATCATATACCATGACACTCTACACGTCAAATGAAACCTTACAGTCTCCTCTTTTTGATTATGCAATTCATTTCCCTGCAAAACAATCACTCCCCGAGCACATGGGACTTTTATACGGAAAAGCACAAAACGAGGTTAGCTTACCTTAGAATGCTTTGCACAGGTCAAACTCTGTATTTCACCATAAACTTGCTGTCAATTTGTCCGTAAGGATCCAGCGAATAAAATCCAGTAAAACAATTTAGTCCAAAACACGTGTTAGATCCATTACGAGTCTGATCCGGCAGCATGCTTGTGTTGTTTACCCAAAACCACGAGCCTAGGCGAAGGCGGAGCCCAAATGTCCTTCTGCGGCTCTCGTATTCAAAATGGCTGCTTCTATATGGGGAAGATCCCCCTTTTATGTGACTATATCTAAGTCCAAAAGAATACTTTGATTTCATGATGGAAGTGAAAAGACTTGGAAAACAATGTATTTTTGAATGGGTATCTTCAATTTCAGTAATTAACGGGTAAAAATCTTGCACACTGTCCCTTTAAGGTGAGAACTTCTGTTACACAGAAAACACCTGTTCCACCTGGTGACATCATGTGATGATACAGAAAGTGCTCCTCTGTGTTTTTAAACTCCATATGTCTTCGCTAGAATCATTTGGATAATTTCAACCCTGGAATTGCCAAACTCTACTAAACATGTAATTTTAATAGCCTTGTAATTCCAAAAATGTCTTCATATTCAGACTTTGAGTGCACATGTAACCGCAGCCAATGTCCTCAATTCAGTCTCTTCAGTACCAGATGGAGTACTGGAAAAGTAGTTAACCATGGAAAATAAAATGAAGGATACACATTTACAAACACCCTTTTTAAATTTGGTGGTGTCAATTCCATAAAATTGGCACATTTTGCAGGACAACACTTTATACACTTTACACTTTATAATAACTACACTTTTAATAGCCTTAATAAAACAAGAACAAAATCTTAAACAGCCCACATTACATTATTTTTGGATCTATGGTATATGCTTGAGTAATTCTTTATTATTAGTCTGTCTACAGTTCCAAAGCTCAGAATGCTCTTTTCCACCTTGTGATGTCATGAAGCATTAATTTTCAACAAAACAGCTACCTTTTACTTCTTATGTGGCCGTACCTGCCTGTCAAAGCCTGATCCCGTCAGATCTCAGAAGCTAAGCAAGGCAGGGCCTGGTTAGTACTTGGATGGGAGACCGCTGGGAATTCCAGGTGCCACAGTGGGGCGCCAGTTGCAAAAAACTGTCGCTTTGTCCTTAGGCAAGACACTTTACCCACATTTGCCTAGTATGAAAGTGGCGCGTGCATGAGTGTTGGAGGTGGTCGGAGGGGCCGATGGCGCCGATTGGCAGCCTCGCTTCCGTCAGTCTGCCCCAGGGCAACTGTGGCTACAGAAAGTAGCTTACCACCACCAAGTGTGGAGTGAATGAACAATGAACTGTAAAGCGCTTTGAGTGTCATGAAAGGCGCTATATAAATCCAATGAATTATTATTATTATTATTATTATTAATTATTATTATTCAGTAGAGACTGACAATTCCAAGAGACGGGGCTGAAATAATCCAAATGATTCTAGTGTATGGAGTTTACAAACACAGTGGAGCACATCCTGTATTACCACATGACATCATAAGGTGGAAAAGGGTGTTTGCAGTTTGCGAGAAGAACTCCGCCTAAATAAGCAGGATTTGTGTGTTTAACGTGTGTAAAATAAGCAAAACACAACTCCAGGTATATTATTGATGAGGAAACAATATTATAACAGAGCAGAAAATGGCATAATACAGTATGAGCCCTTTAAAAGCACTTTATAGTTTATAGAGTGATGTCGGCATCTTAAATGATGTTCACTGCTCTTAAAATGAGCTCATTCAAGTCAATAAATAACCATGTGAGTATAACCGCACACGATCCAGAAGTGTTTCTAATTTGTTTCTAATTAAACGAAGATGTGGGTTTTTTTTATGAGCTACACTCTCCAAAACCAAGCACAATAAATTTCACCCCAAACCACATTCTAAGAAAAGGTTACATCATGTAAGTGGTGGGGCATTCAAATGTGTGTAACTATTGCGTTATATTGTACTCTCTATGCATCATTCCTATGTAAGTTTTTATTCTTATACTAACTACCCCTTAAAGGTGCATTATGTAACTTTGGTTGGGGGTCCGTCACCTGCTTGTTTCTATGGATACGGATGTGTCATTGCTTTGCTTGGAATGTTCCACAGTATGACGTTAAAGGGATAGTGCAGTTTTTTTTAAATGTTAATCTGTATGGGTTTCCTTCTAAAAATTACGTGTGTTGACAACGGCTTACCTCTGACAGTCTCAGCTGATCCCGGTTCGGCTCGCTTTCTGGAGCCCACGTAAGTAGGTCCGGTAACTTCACTGGAACATGAAATAAAGCTTGTTTTTCTTCTCAAAACAAAACATTTGTTAGAAAGGTGATATATTTGCATCCGAAACAGTTGTCCACAAAACATCCAGCAGCGTATTTTGCATTTGCGTATCGTCTCTTTCCACTCGTATCACTACGCCCATGTTAACTCTATCAGCCTGTTCACCTTCAGTGGATGTCTACGCCGAAGTTTGCAAGTGAACAGGCGTAGACACAAGTGAACAGACGTAGACACAAGCTTTATTTCATGTTCCAGGGAAGTTACCGGACCTACTTACGTGGGCTCCAGAAAGCGAGCCGAACCGGGATCAGCTGAGACTGTCAGAGGTAAGCCGGTGTCAACACACGTAACTTTTAGAAGGAAACCCATACAGATTAACACACCCACAAAAAAACGCACTATCCCTTTAAACAGATTTACCTTACATTTATTCAATTATAGGTGGTTTTACTACTCAAAAATACCTACAAAAACTGTGAGTGGGGCTGCCTCTCCACATACATAACTACATAACGTAGTCTGGTTTGGTCTCCATGAAGATAGAAATGTTTAATGCCATACTGTGAAACATTCCAGACAAAGCAATGACATCTCTCTGGAGAAAAGCATTTGAGGGACCCTCCACCAGAAATGTTACACAATGCATCTTTAATGAATATCCAAGAAAGGAAGGAAGGTATTTGGTGTTGAACAAATTAACTATTTGCTTTGTTTTTCAGTGGAAGGTGGGCGGGTACAGATACGAGATTGGCGCGACATGAAGCCTACCAGGGACGCCAAGAGGAAGCCCGTTGCCCCCGGCGCCCTGAAAACTCGCCTGTGCTGGTTCCACACGCACCACCCTCAAGGATGCCCCCTAGAGCTCCAACAGTGCGCCTTTGCCCATGGACCTAGTGACCTCCGACCTTCCACCAGACTCCCGAAGAAACGAAAGGGCGAAGATTGTTGACTACACATTCCTACATTTAATTTCTAATATTTTTTACAAGCTTTAAAGGGCCACCGCCTACTTGTCTCCATGGAAATGTTACTGATTTGTCTAGAATGTTCCACAGTATAGGCCAGGGGTCGGCAACCCGCGGCTCTTTGATCCCTCTGATGCGGCTCAGTACAGTGGTCCCTCATTTATCGTGGGGGTTACATTGTAAAAATAACCTGAGATAGGCTAAATCCGTGAAGCAGTCAGCTTTATATTGCGTGTATAAATATGTGTGTATTTCACAGTCCCTCTGACTGAGGCGCCTGGCGCCGCTGCGCTGTTGCGGGTTTTGTTGTAGTGAGAACGCTTCCGTGCGCTCTCAGGACTGGTTCCACCGCCTGGACTCCAGGTTCCACCAGTTTGTTCTGCGGAAACACTGCCACTACTTCCCAATGCGCAATGACCATCCAGAGAAGTGTGCGCACGCGGACATGTGCACCTGCACTCGTGGTCATGTGCACCTGCACTCGTGGTCAAATCCGTGACAGAGCATGACCGGCGCGACCAGCCCCAGGTGAGACGCACGGCCGCGGCCCTTCTGGCATGCCAGACCGCTCAGTGCTTCAGAGTCACACTGCTCGTGATCGAACATTTAAATAAATTTGGCAAACTGAACACATTCTGTACAGGAGACACGGAGGAGAATGACTGACAAAGACAAAGGTCTACAGTCCCTTAGTCAATCACGATGCAGAACACAATGCGTGTTGATACACTATAAAAAAATCAGCGAAACAGCGAAGGACCACTGTATTTAATTAAAATATATGTTATTTTAGTTCGTTCATTTTCAAAATGTAATTCTATGGCACAAAGGTAAAAAAAAAAGACGTTATATGCAGTGTTATTTCATTTTAAATTTCAAAAGGGTTTTGTGGCTCCCAGTGTTTTCTTTACTGTGTGAAATGGGTCCAAATGGCTCTTTGAGTGGTAAAGGTTGCCGACCCCTGGTATAGGCAAAAAGCTTCTACCTGGACGACTGAGGGATTCTACACACATCTTAAGTTCCACAGTATAGATTAAACCTATTTATCACAAGGAAGACAAGCAGGTTACAGTACTACGCTACATTACAGTTCAGATCTGTGGAGAGTCGCCCCTATTCACAGAAGGAATTAATGCATTTTTGAGCAGTAGAAACGCTTCTAATGAATAAATGCTGGATGGATATGTTTAATGTCATACAATGGAAGATTTCAGGTAAAGCATTAACATCTCCATCGAGACAAGTACGTAGTGGACCCTCCACCAGAAAAGTTGCTGAGTGGTCTTCGCTTGAAAAAAAAAGCTCTTATTTTTAATTTTATTTTAAGTTTACCTCTGTATTTCTACTCTCAAACTTCAAAAGAACAAACACTGATCTAAATCTAAATAAAAAATATACAAAATAATGACATTTGTTAACAAGGTGACAGCTGGTGTCCCTGCTACCAGAAAAGTTATAGTGCACCTTTAAAGGGCCCATATTACACTATATTTTTTAAAATCTATGTTACAATGTTATTTCCAAATCAAACACATACCTGAAGTTTTGTTTTGTTATCATCCTTTATGCTACACACAAATCCTTCTTAGTTAGGCTTCCTTCTCTCATGACATAAGTGGAACAGAGGATTTTGAGCTATGAAGACGTCAACAGAGTAATATTAAAGGGTTACTCAAACAGGTGTGAATGAAACAAAACAACTCGGTATGTTTTTGACGAGGCAACAACATTACAACATGACTAAAAGCTCATTCAGTTTTGCGAAATATAGGACATTTAAAGACCAGAGCTCTTTTTATCATTTTGAATCCCTGAAAGCCACATTGTGAGCACAAACGTTCCGTAGGCAGTGGGTGACCTCTGAGTGGCTTTGAGGTTCACAGAGGAGACAGTGGGTGAAATCGTTTGAACAAAATAAATGTTAAGGCCATGAATTATTTGTTGGGGGAGAGGAGGCTAGCGCTGTGTTCTGTGCCCTCTGGACTGATGCATGCCACCGCTGGGCTTCTCTAAAATAGACTGTTGTCACCCTGTGTCTCAAATGTCATGTGCTTTGGGCCAGCAGAGGAGCATAATGGGAGATTTGTTTGATTATCAAGAGGAAAATATTCACACTGTTGATGCAATAAAAGAGACGTCTTTCAGCTTTGAATCACAAAAGACTCATAAATACTGGGAGGACTGCTCTGTGTCTGTTCTAAATATCACAGGGCTTCTAAGGAAATTATTGATGCAATGGACTCGAATTAAAACAAATCTTCATATTGTAAAATGTCACAGTTGTGTTATTTGTAACTTGTTTTGCATTGTGTATTACATTGCATTTATTAATTTTTAAAGGTACAATATGTAGCCTGCTCAAGATTAAAAAAGGCACTACAATCATAACTGAACAGTACACATACACGTTTTCCTCATTCTATATGGACATGTGAAAGCTCAGAACTTCCAGAATTCACTGAGCTGCAGAAGCTGCACTAGCTCTATTAATCATTAATCATGGCTGAAGGTAATGGGGTTCTTTTAGGTTTAAAATAACTGGATTTCAGTGTTGAAAGTACAACAGTTATCAGTAAAAGCAATATTTGATATGCACAGTAGGACATCCTTATGGATTTTTATATACACATTTTATATACAAATTCTACACCTTTAAAGTTCACAGTGAAAATAGAGATCACATCTGCTCAGACCACTGCTCAAACAGCAGTGGTCTGAGCTTCTTTCAATCCACCACCATTCCATTTAAGATGCCACTGTAACACCGCTATATTATAAGTAAATCACACAAGATTTGTGTCAGATGCCCTTCCAGATAATACCCTGTGTGTTTATTTCAGCGCTATCAATATTGCATTGAACAGACATTTTGAGTGATTGAAGTTGACTCCTGTCAGACTGAAGCTGTTCATCAAGGCACTGGGTCTTTGTTCTTTCTGCAGAGACATCAAAAATCCATATTGCTGTTGAAAGGGGGTGTCCTCGGGCTGGTGACATATTAGTAGATGTACCTATATTCCCTGGGTTGCAGCAGCAGTGTCTTTTTTAAAGGTCCCATGGCATGAAATTTTCACTTTCTGAGGTTTTTGAACATTAATGTGAGCTCCCCTACCCTGTTTAGGGCCCCCCCCCCCATGGTTAAAAGTTGCGAAATGTCTAAACTGAGCATTTGCGATCCTTTTCTGCGTTACAAAAAATCGGAGCTCAAACGGGCAATTTTGAACAAGACGTCAGATCGAAAAAAGAAATGCAAATGCAGTTCCACCCTCGTCTGTCTGTACTCAGCGTCTCTGTAAATCACGCCCAGAGAGTTTGGACTGTGAATGCGCTAGGCAATGCGAAATGCGTTTTTTTATTTGCCTGGAGGCACGTCCGAGTGTTTCTAGGCTCGGAAGTCCTTTATCTGAGCCTCTGGACCTTTGAACAGCAGTGGTTAATTTATTTTCTGTGGAAATGTGTTTATTTTTCAATGGAACGCTTCAAATCTCTCCCCCCATGCAAAAACACGGAAATGGATCAGCTGAGAGCCGAGAGCGGAGAGTTTGGCCACGCCCCCACCCTCTACTAGCCCACCTTCCAGCTCTTATCTCCTCATTTGCATTCAAGCAACAACGCCCATTATGGAGTGTTCAGAGAGAGAAAAATTACTCTTTCTCATCTTATCTCTGTTTCTCATGCAGTGAGTGTTGATTTTGAAGGATTCATTTACAGTATTAGGGAACCATTAAGGAGCCATCAAGAAGTACCATGTCATGGGATCTTTAATATGTTTAAAGGGCCCATATTACACAATTTTCTCATCTGTGTTATAATAATGTTGTTTCCTCGTCAAAAATATACCCAGAGTGGTGTTTTGTTTCATTTACACATGTTTAACACACATATATAGGTTGAGTTGTTCTCTCAAACAGAAAACACTCCATTTTGTGATGTCATGTGGTAATACAGGAAGTGCTCCACTGTGTTTTTAAACTCCATACACCTTCACTAGAATTATTTGGATTATTTCAGCCTTGGAATTGCCAATTATTTCTGAACAAAAGGTAAAAAGTAGCTGTTAACTTGAAAACTACCGCTTCATGACATTGCAAGGTGGAACAAAGCATTCTGATATTTGGAGATATAGCCAGACTAATAATGCAGGATTACTGAAATGTGTGAATGAAAGAAAACACAACTTCGGGTATGTTTTTGAAGATGTAACATTATATTCTAACATGGCTTAAAGCTCAGAAGAGTCAATTTTGTGTAATATAAGAAAAGTTTTACAGTAACCTTTAAAACAAGATTGGAAATCAGGATGAGAAAAATGCCTTGGTGAACATAATCTATATAATCTTTCAGTCTTTCTGTATTTGTTTAAATGTATTCCTCTCTCCCTCAGGAAATCAATTAATCTTCCAAACATCATGTGACTGGATCGACCTGGTGCTCCACATTTGATTGTCAATTAGGTGAAAGAGGAGGCAATCACCTTTAGGTTTCCCTGCTCACAACTCTGCTTTGACCTTCTGACCCCAACCCCACCTGACCCCCTCTCTGGTAAACCATGATGAGGACTGTTTATGTGCTGCCATGGCAACTGCGGAGGTGGAGCGGTGCAGAGCCAGATTACTGCCAACTTAGCTTCTATCTCCAACTGCACGCACAGAGACAGCTATGAGGTAAATTTCATAAATTCAGCCCTTTAGATAATTAACAGTTTTGGAATAAAAGCTGAAAGTTGAAAAGTCATGACAAACTAGAAGCACAGTGTTTTCGAACTTCTCAATGTTCTAATATTTGCAAAGAAAAAGTGAAATTTTATTATAAAAAATACATTATTTTAGCTGAGTCACGAGGGCAGCAGTCTAAGCAGGGACTCCCAGACTCCCCTCACCCCAGACACTTCCTCCAGCTCCTCTTTAAGGCGTTTTCAGGCCAACCAAGAGACATAGTCCTTCCAGTGTGTCCTGGGAACCTCTGGGATATAATTTTAGTTACACTGACAATAGATGTCAAATTATGTTTAATTTGTTTGTAAAAAAGTCAACTAAAAAGAAACTTAACATCTGCATCTGTATTTGTAAACTGTAAACTAATTAGCAATAGAGAATAGCTGTTGTAATACAAGTAGAAACTACTTTTATTACAACAGCTATTCTCTATTTAAATTTATAATTTATAATTATTTATAATTTTCAGTGTTGGATTACTGTAATCAGATTTGTTTTTAGTAACACAGCAATGTAACTAGTTACAATTGAAAAATTAGTCATTAGATTTCAGTGTCGTAAACCAGTAAAACAGGAGCATGAGATGTGATCTGCTGGTGTCAGACACAGAGCAACTGTGAACCAAAACAACACAAATATTGATATTGGTTTAAGGAGGGCTGTGGTGTCGCCACTTTTTGTAATGAGGTTTTATAACAGAAAGTGTCATTAGTGTGCACTGTGTTCTTGCTTTTTATAAGTTGTTTACTGAGCTGTATGCTTTCCTTTTTTCAAAGTAACTTACAGTAATCAGTACTCAAATTCATTTTGAAATAAAGTAATCAAAGTAGTCATTAGTCATTACTTTTAGAAGGAATAGGGCTAATCAGCAGTCAGTAACTAGACTACTTTTGCAAAAAAATGTTTGTAAATATCTACAGTATTAGTCCAAATGTCGAGGATTTGCACTAATGATGAATAATGAAACAAAAAGTTAACTATGGATTTATTTTAAACAAGCTGGTAGCATTAGTCTGGCCCAGGTGCAACACAACATGATGCTAATAGCCCCAAAATAGCAGTATCTTTGCTCAGTGGGAGCTATGTCAACTATGCAAGCACATTTTCCATTTTAAACTCTTATCCAGGCTGATATCAAACATGGCTCTAGATGTTTACAGTGAGCCCATTACAGGTTTATGAGTTTCATTTTAGTACTTTTTTGATTGATTTACATCGATATAAACCGCATATTACCACTTATTCTTCTAAGGTAGTTGTTGCCTGGGGAAAGGCATTACTGCAACTTGAAGCAAAAAGGAAAGTTAAAGGCAAGCACATTAGCAGACAGCCAAAATTACTCCTCATGTCTGAAATCTAGGTCAGGGAGAAGTGGCTATGTCTCTCGTCTGAACCAATAAGTTTGGCCCGTGCTTACCTCATGCTTTATTAATTGTGGCACCATGTGGTCCGCTGTAACGCAGAGAATATTCAGGATGTACAGAAGAAGTCTTTCTGTGAACAGTGAATCAGATGGGTGTCATTGCTATCACTTCTTTTGTTTGACAATGGCTGTCTCAGAAAATCTCTCTTTTTCAGTTTTATCTTCTTTTATAAATATTTGCATGACTCCAGACATGTTACATAATCCAGATCTTGAGCAACTTTATTAGGTGTGCAGATGTATGCTGAAGGTGGGCTTTCTATTGCTATTTGTGAAAGCGCTTCAGTGTTTAGCATTGAAAAGGCTATCTGACGAATCGTCCTTGTAGCACAGCAGCTTAGTCACTCTGCATGATGCTAACCTACAATTATAAATTAAATAGATATCACTGAGTCACAGCGTAAACGGCAGAGGTGATTGTATCTGCAGTATGTGGGAAAATTGATTGGAAAATGTCAATTTCCTTCAGTCATCATGACAACTCTATATGACAGTTATTTGCAAAATCAAAAGAGTAAATAAATACTTACTTCTTGACTATCTTAGCTATCTTAGCGAGTCAGCGGGTTCTTCTGATCCTAAGCATTTCATTGCATTGTTGACCTTGTGTTGATCCTGCATATGCAGTGTTGGGGAGTAACGGATTACATGTAACGGCGTTACGGTAAAAGGATACAAAATAAAAGTAACTGTAATCCGTTACAGTACAAGAAAAAAACGATGTAATCAGATTACAGGTACATTCATTGAGAATGGGGATTACTTAACAGGATTACAATTTGTGCTGCTGCGTGGTGTTCCGCCATTTCTGCGAGCGGTGTCGGCTGGTTCCTACTGCCTGCCGCGCTCCCGTGTTTCCCCTCCGCACCGTAGTGTCGTAAACTCCTCTCGGTAGAGCTCCCGTATCCTCACCGTGCTGTAGCGTGGTGTTCCGCCATTTCTGCGAGCGGTGTCGGCTGGTCCCTCCTGCCTGCCGCGCTCCCGTGTTTCCCCTCCGCACCGTAGTGTCGTAAACTCCTCTCGGTAGAGCTCCCGTATCCTCACCGTGCAGTCTACAGCTCTTAAGGTAAGCACTGCTACCCTCCACCACTGATAAGATGTAACTTGGCCCAATGCCACCCAGTCGGAAACCAAACGCTTCAGGCCAGTTCTGATTGGTTGGAGGGAGGCCCAGAACTAAGGCAGTCAAAAGTTAGTAAATTTGTGCATTTAGGGCAATCTGCTCATCGTTTCTGCGGTATGGTTTTGGCTTTTCGTCGGCATCCATTACGTAATGACGACAGTCGAGTCGTAGGCCGTTTCCCAATTCACCGACGGCACGCTTGTTAGCGTCCTTGGAACGGGATATGCGACATATCCGGCGCGACAAGGGCCGTTCCATTCGTTTTTTTCCCCCTGCACCGTCAAGACGAGCTCTGAACGGCGCCGTCGTTTCCATGGAAATCGGGGCGTGGACCAAGCGTGCAAACATGCACGCTCCGCACACTTAAAAGCCCCAGCATGCACAGCGCGGGACTACAAAGACCGACTCGCCAGCGACATCCACAAGTGAGAGTTGCGACGTCACTATAAAATATACGTACTGGTTCTCCTCACCTACAACTATGCTACATGAAACTCTTCATAAACTACACTAAACATGTGTAACGGTCGCCGTAACGGCATAGATCACGGCACCTGTATTACCGTTCACATGCTTTTCCCCTTACACTTCTATATTTCCTTTGCTGTTGTAATGCTGGATATTCTACAGTGTCGCCATGTCCAGCGTTTACTCTAAGCTGCGCACTGTTCGCACATTCTCAGCGCACAAGAAAACTTGTGCAGCGCACTGTAAATCAGGGATGAAAGAGCTTTTTATTCAGCCGCGGGGCATTTTTTTTATATCTGCAAAGTGCGAGCCGCGCGGGGGGTTCATTTCGGATGTGGAGTTAGTGTGTTTGCTCAGACACATTAAAAATTAGGGGGAACATTGGCCATGTCCCAATTCCAAGTATTACTAGTCGCAATAGTATAATATTTTTGTCTTTAGGGAACAAGGAGCAGACCACCCGGCTCATTGAGCTGAGGCGGGACCTGTTCAATTTCGCAGGCGGCCATGTGAGAAACGTAGTGCACTAAGGACAGAGCGAGTGTGCGCCGTCTCGACGACAGACCGACGGCATCTGAGTCTAAAATGTGATCTAGTGGTAAAGTCTTTGCCTGATATCAAGAGACCCGTGTCCAATCCAATGTGTGAAACCTGACAGCATTGCTGGTCTAAAACAGTGATTGTGTAATTTTACAAGCAAGGGTGTCATTGTAAATGTATGAAGTACCGTAATGCAGTTAGCTGGCAGTCAGTGGCTAGAACACTTGACATTGGGAAACTGTGTGAAACCTAAACATGCGCCATAGGTAAAATCCTCCAGCTTAGGGCCTGACCAAAGCATAAATAACAAAACAAATCATGGGGATGGTCCCCGGGTCAAATATAGAAACAACTTCTCCTGTGCGAGATCAATAAAGGTCAATCTTCTAATCCTTGACCACTGTAAGGCGCTTTGTGCTACAATTTTGTATGAAAAGCGCCTTATAAATGTTTGATTGATTGTTTGATTGATTGAAAATCTTACAAGTCTGGTGCAGGCATCTCTTCTTGTGGACCTCCTGTGATTGCCTGTCAGCAATTCCCTCCCAGTTTAGTACTCTTTTAAGGTTCACACTGTCAGTTCTCACAAATAAAATGTTGAACATGGGTTTAATGCTCATTTAAACTTAAGTAATCCAAAAGTAATCCAAAAGTAATCAGTTACATTACTTTGTAAAAGTAATCCAAAAAGTTACAGTACAATTACATTTTAATCAAGGTAACTTGTAACTGTAACGGATTACATTTATAAAGTAACTTACCCAACACTGTGCATATGACAAATAAACAATCTTGAATCTTGAAAAAAAGTGTATATTTTATTTAAAAAGGTTCATATCCATAAAGGGGAAACAACTGGACTTGGTCAGGAACATCTTTTTTTAACTGGGCTTATTTACTACTAATGTTTGTTTGCCTAGTGTTTTTTCTTTCTGTAGTTTTGAGTGTGGGGAGAGCTTTTTTTCTATTTTTATTTTCAATATGCATAATTTCAAAATTGAAAAAATAAAAAGGTTCATATCCAATATCATTAGTATTGAATTATCACAGAGAATTTCACAATCAATAAAAGTAAAGTTAAAGGTATTTCCTTGACCGTTCACCCTTAAAATCCTTCAGGCTTTACTGAGCCTGATAAGTCACGTGTATCAATCCATATGTGAAGGCTGACAGAAGGATGTCCACAGCAGTTAACCCTGTGTATCAGTGTTGTCCCTGTCTGGCCTCTGCTCCTCTCCTCCCTCCTTCTGTTCCTGTCCTCCTTCTGCTCCTCTACTCTCTCTGCTCCACTCCTCCCACTGCTCCTCTCCACACTCCCCCTGTTTCTCTCCTCCCTCCCCCTGTTTCAGACCAGCCTGGTGCACCATGTACAATACCGCCTCTCCTCCCTCCTTCTGCTCCTCTACTCCTGCTCTTCTACGCCTTCTGCTCCGCTCCTCCCACTGCTCCTCTCCTCCGTCCCTCTGTTTCTCTCTCTGCTCCTCTCCTCCATCCCCAGAGATAAGGGTCTACAGCAGACCAGCCTGATGCACCATGTACAATACAGACTCTCCTGCCTCCTGCTGTGTGAGTGACAGAAACAGACAATACTTAGAAACGTTATTTTCTTTTCTTTTTTTTCCTTTGGCATGTCATCATTTCAACTCAAACTTGATGAAATGTGAAATTAAACGTCAGTAGCGACACAGTCAATATGCCACATTTACATTTAAAAAACAAGTATATCTTTTCTGTAGTTATTTTCAAAGTTTTGTCACAGTGAGGGAGACGACTGCTCATCTCATCATCGTCTCATTACATGTTCTAGTGGCTACTTAGAGCTAATCCTGCAAATTAATATTTAATGAGATGTTGATCTAGTGTGTCCTACACAAAATACCATGTCTGGTGCTTTATTTTCACAGTGGTTTTTTTTTTTTTTTTTAAATCTCAGTTCAAATATAAATCATCTTGTAAAATAACTAGAAATTAACCATATAACTACTCTAAAATTAGTTTAGGTTGTCAGTCAATAGTAACACAATTTTAGACTATTTCTATTTAAATCCAAACCGGAGATTTGTTTTAAATAGTCATTGTACTAACACAATTATCCCTACCAACTGATCAATACTGTCAGCCTGATTTAAACATATTACTTGATGCTACATCGCAAATTGTCTCTTTGGCAAAGTCCCAACTTAATACAACCAGGTAATGCAACCACACTAATGCTACTCTTGTCCTTTTAGCATGACATCACACCTAGGGCCGATAATAACAGGAGAACTGCTCCAGACCTACTTCCCAGCATTCACCTGGCTCCCGGAGCAAACCCGTGATAAAGTGATAAAAGAGACTACATGTGAGCAACATAAGAGCCAGGCTACCAGGAGATGGAAATGTGGGGTTTCCATAGAGGCAAAGCCAGCAGGTGTCGTTACTGTGGGCGACGGCCGATCTGACCCAGATGGCAGCTGGTTGGTCCACTTTATTCGATAACTATGTGTCTTGTATCATATAACTCTCGCTGACAAAATATTAATGTCCACTGTCGACTCCAGACACTTTCTCCAATGATTTATGGTTGAGTAACGCACAGAGGTACAGACTGGCCTCATGAATTAGGGCTGCACGGTTTGGGAAAAAATATAACAGCATTTTTGAAGTATTGCAATTTGATTTGTGATTTATTTTAAAAAAAAAATTAAAATTCCGCACAATATTAGTCCTCTTCATAATCAGCCCATACTCACATGTTATCATCTATGCAATGCCTTTGTCCAAACAATACTTAAAATCACAGACTAAAACACTTCTTTATTTATTGTTTATTTGAATAGGGGACACATCCACAAACATAGATTAACAATTCAGTAATCTGATGCAAGTGTGACAAAATTAGCCAAGGCTAATTTACAAAACACCAGTCCCCAGAAGGGTTTTTTAAACCATTTACTAAAAAGCAGTGGGGTTATTGGTTTGAAAAAGCAATAAATACAGTGAATGTATCAAGAGAATCAAATATCAGAAGCGGTCTGTGAAGCTTTGGACCCAGGAGGCCTGTGAGAGTCTGAGGGACTGTTTCCAGAACACTGACTGGGACATGTTCAGCGGCTCTTATGGAGATGACATCAACGGCCTGACCCATTGCATTACGGACTACATTAACTTCTGCGTGGAGAACACTGTACCAACCAGGAGGGTACGGTGCTTTTCCAACAACCATCCCTGGGTCACCCCTGAGCTTAAAGCCCTCCTGAACCAGAAGAAAAGGGCTTTCAACTCAGGGGACAGAGAGGAGCAAAAAAGGGTCCAGAGGGAGCTTCAATGGAGGATACGGCAGGCTAAGAAGGACTACGGGAGGAAGATGGAAGAGCAGCTGGCCCAGAACAATGTACGGGGCGTGTGGAGAGGACTGAGGAACATGTCTGGTTTCGGACAGAGTGGCAGAGCTGATGGTGATCAGCGCTGGGCGGACGAATTAAACCGTTACTTCAACAGGTTTGACTTGCCCCCCAACCCCTCTGCCCCTCTGCCGACTCCCCCCTCCTCCTCTTCACACCTCCCCAGGCCAGTGGCCACATCCCCCTCCCCCTTCATATGGACCCAACCCAGCACCAGTCCCCCTCCACCCCCCAGCACCACCCCCTGCAGTCCACCCCAGTCCCCCCCTCACTCCCCCCTCTCCATCACACCAAACGAGGTGAGGAGGGAACTTAGGCGGCTCAACCAGAGGAAGTCCACAGGTCCTGATGGTATCTGCCCCAGGCTGCTGAGAACCTGTGCAGACCAGCTCTGTGAGGTTCTCTGCTACATGTTCAACCTGAGCCTCAGCCTGTAGAAGGTCCCCGTCCTGTGGAAGACCTCCTGTGTGGTCCCGGTTCCCAAAACAACAAACGCCAGGGAACCGGCCCACTACAGACCAGTCGCCTTGACCTCCCACCTCATGGAGACCATGGAGAGGGTGATCCTCAGCCACCTCCGCTCTGTGGTGAGCCCCACCCTGGACCCGCTGCAGTTTGCCTACAAGCCAAACGTAGGAGTAGAGGACGCCATCATCTACTTGCTGCAGCGGGCGCTCACCTACCTAGAGACCGCCGGGAGTGCTGTGAGAGTCATGTTCTTTGACTTCTCCAGCGCCTTCAACACCATCAGGCCGGCGCTGCTGCGGGGGAAGCTGGAGGATGCAGGAGTTGATGGACATCTCGCTGCCTGGACCATCGACTACCTCACTGACCGTCCACAGTACGTGCGGCTGCGCGGCTGTGAGTCAGAGGTGGTAGTCGGCAGCACTGGGGCTCCCCCAGAGAACTGTCCTCTCACCCTTCCTCTTCACCATATACACCTCGGACTTCACATATAACACGGACAGCTGCCATCTCCAGACGTTCTCTGATGACTCGGCCATTGTGGGCTGTGTGTCTGAGGGGAACGAGCTGGAGTACCGCTCGGTCATCAGTGACTTTGTGGACTGGTGTGGGCGCAACCACCTGAGCCTTAACACCAGTAAGACAAAGGAGCTGGTGATCGACTTCAGGAGGAGACCAGTACCTCACTCACCGGTGAACATCCAGGGGCAGGACATAGAGACTGTGGACAGTTTCAAGTACCTGGGTGTTCACCTCAACAATAAACTGAACTGGTCCCACAACACCAAGGCCCTGTACAAGAAGGGCCAAAGTCGCCTCCACCTCCTGAGGAGACTGAGGTCCTTTGGAGTGTGCAGGCCTCTGCTCAAGACCTTTTATGACTCTGTGGTGGCCTCTGCTCTCCTCTACGCTGTCGTCTGCTGGGCCCCGAGCAGCACAGAACGGGACAGGAAGAGACTTAATAAGCTGGTCAAGAGGGCCAGTTCTGTCCTGGGCTGTCCTCTGGACTCTGTAGAGGAGGTGGCTGAGAGGAGGGTACTGGCCAAATTCACGTCCATCATGGACGACCTCTCACCCTCTGCACCGGACTGTAGAGGAGCTGAGCAGCTCCTTCAGCAGCTGACTGAGGCACCCCCAGTGCAAGAAGGAGCGCTACCGCAGATCCTTCATCCCCACTGCCATCAGACTGTATAATTCTACTATATAGTCCTACCGTGCAATATCGCTTTCCCAATGTGCAATATTGTTGTTTTTTTCAATACTCCTATCGTGCAATATCGTTTTTCCAATTTTTCAATACTCTCCCTGTCACTGTTTTCATTATTATTACTACTATTATTATTATTCGATTTATTACTTTTAAAAAAAATTATTATTATTACCTATCTTTATGCCATTTTTGCCTGCATGCACTTGTCTTCTTGTTCAAACTGTCCCTACCTGGAGCTACTGTGACAAGTAAATTTCTCCTGTGTGAGATCAATAAAGTCTTATCTTATCTTATCTTATCAAAATATCACAAACATACAAACTCATATACTTACATTTCACTCTTTCTCATCCCCCTTTCTCCCCTGCCCTCCCATTATCTCTCTCTTTCACGCACATTAGAAAATAAAAATAGATTGTTTTTCAACTGAAATTCCTCACAATATTAATCCTCTTCATAATCAAAGACTAATCAGCTCATACTCACATGTTATAATCTATGGAATGCCTTTATCCAAATTATACATAAAATCACAGAAAATTGACTCTTGTGAGCTTTTAGCCATGTTATAATGTTGTTTCCCCCTCAAAAAACAAACCCAGAATTGTGTTTCGTTTCATTCACATGAGTAACCCTTTATCTCCAAAACTCTACATGCTCTGTTCCACACTGTGATGTCATGTAGTGGCAGTTTTCAAGTTAACAGCCCTTTAAGCTTTAGTTCAGTAGAGACTGTCAATTCCAGGGCTGAAGTCATCCACATCATTCTAGTGAAAGTGTACGAGTTTATAAACATAGTGGAGCACTTCTTATATTACCACATGACGTCACAAGGTGGAACAGCTTGTTTTCTGTTTGAGAAAAGAATTCAGCCTAAATATGCAGATTTGTGTGTTAAACATGTAGGAATGAAACAAACCACAACTCCAGGTATGATTTTGATGAGGAAAAAGCATTATAACATAGATCAGAAAATAGCCTAATATGGGCCCTTTCATCAATTTATTGACCTGCTCAAGTGTAAATATTTCTGCCTTTGTTTAACATGGGCTTATTTCCAAACTGTTTGCCTTGTCGACATGATCCCAAATGTAAACAGTCCAAGCCACGTGTTTGTATCTATTGATCACTTCAGCTTTCTATTGCAGCCATGTTTGAGTTTTTCTTCAAGCCAAAGAGGAAGTATGGATTTGCTGCTGTGACCTTGACATAGACTCAGTACATCTCTTACTAAAATTCTTGGGGACATTGTAAACTGTTACCTGCAAAGGATTATTTGGAGAGATATCAAAATAGGTACACGGTATTCAAAATTCCACCCACTCCATTTCCCACACACACATACACAAGCTTTTTTTTTATTTTGAAGAATTGTCTACCACTCAAAATCTCTTAAAATGTTCATCTTTAATTGTTTTTCCCACATAATTCCAGATAAAATAGCTACTACTACTACTACTACTACTACTACTACTACTACTACTACTACTACTACAGCAGCAATCTCAACAATTCTGTAATTACAACCAGATGTCATACTGTAAATACAAAAATGTTCCACTTTCCTATTCAGGTCGAGTTTTGTTAAAGGATTCTTCAATTTTCCTGCCAAAGTCTAATGTAGGAAATGGCCACAGAATAAGCCAGTTTCCTCGATTACTTCAGTAACATTCACCATTGTTGTGTAATAGTATTTATTATTTAAGATGGTTTTAGTACTCCCTGTGGCTATACAAGGACTTAATTATCTTTAGAATATTCAGAAAGCAACTATTTATTTATAATGTGTTTTTTGAATGACTAAACCATAAAGGTGCACTGTGTAACTTTTTGGTTGGGGGTCCATCACCTGCATCATCATCATTCTATGGATATATCCAAATCCAAATCCAAATCCACTTTATTTATATAGCACATTTTACAAACGTAGCTGTTTCCAAAGTGCTGCACAGAGATAAAAACATAAAGAATACATAGTATGTGTGTATAAATAAAATCAAATTAAAACAGCACCATAAAATGACAAAGTAAGCTAATAAATAAATAAGTAAAATAAAATAAAATAAATAAATAAATGAAATAAAATAAATAAAGAGATGAATAAATAAAGTAAAATAAAATCAATAAGAGACACAGAGGACCACACAAGCTCGCGCAGTGTTAAAAGCCAGAGAATAAAAGTGGGTTTTAAGACGAGACTTAAAACACTCGATAGTCGGGGCAGTTCGGACATGAAGGGGCAGATTGTTCCATAGCTTTGGGCCGGCTACAGAGAAAGCCCGATCCCCCCTGGTTTTAAGTCTGGACTTAGGCACCACGAGCTGGAGTTGGCCCTCAGACCTCAGCTTGCGCGTGGGGGTGTAGATGTGGATGAGGTCTGAGACATACTGTGGGGCCAGTCCATTTAAAGCTTTAAAAACAAACAATAAAATCTTAAAATCAACTCTAAGACGAACTGGGAGCCAGTGCAATGACGCTAAAATCGGAGTAATGTGCTCACATTTTTTGCTTCCAGTACTAACTGTAAGCGAGAAAGTGCATGATGGCTAATGCCGGGAAAAAGTGCATTACAGTAATCTAAACGCGAGGAAATAAAAGCATGAATTACTTGTTCAAAAGATTTAAAAGATAAAAAAGATTTAATTTTCGATAAAAGCCGCAAATGATAAAAACCGGATTTAACGACCGCATTTACGTGTTTGTCAAATTTAAAATCACTGTCAATAGTGATGCCAAGGTTGGTGGCAGACTGTTTCACATACTGTTTAAGTGGGCCCAGGTCAGTGAAAGGGTCGGTGTTGCCAAAGACAATGACCTCAGTCTTTTTCTCATTTAAACTTAAAAAGTTGTGGGCCAGCCAATCCTTGACATCACTAAGACAGTGAAGGAGAGGTGTCAGGGGGGCAGAAGCAAGTTTCTTCAGTGGCAGGTAAATTTGGCAATCATCTGCGTAAAAGTGATATTGAATGCCATGTTTTTTAAAGATTTCACTCAGTGGGAGGAGGTACAAGGCAAAGAGAACAGGAGCCAGTATTGAACCCTGGGGGACACCGCAACTCATTGCTCTGCCAGAAATGTTCCACAGTATGACATTAAACAGATCTACTTTACATTTATTCAATTACAGGTGGCTTTGTAGCTCAAAAATACCTACAAAATTGTGACTTGTACCTTCTGGTCTGGTCTTTGGTCTCCATGAAGATAGAAAGGTTTAACACCATACTATGAAACATTTCAGAAAAAGCAATAACATCTCCAGGGAGAAAAGCATTTGATGGACCCTCTACCAGAAAGGTTACACAGTGTACCTTTAAGACACATTTACTATAGCAGGGCTCTCAAGTCTCACGCATTGAGAGTGTGACACACTTTTTTTTTTTGTGCCCAGAAAATCGGTCTGTGTGGCTTAGTTTATGCAGGCTCTGCGAGTTTTCAGCGAAAAAAACTCCCCCTGCTCCGGGCGCACGGTCCGGGCACGTCCTGAGCCTCAGTCCCGGTGCCACGTCTCCTCTGAGACGCACCGACTCCGGTCCCGGTGTCTCCGTCTGTGCGTAACGTGTCCCCCCCGACGGCTTACGCGCGGAATACGCGCGGCCCAGGGCCGAACTGCCCATGGTGAGCCGCGGCGAGAAGCGGGCCCGGTGCATTAACCAGACTCTTACATGAATCCGTTAAAAATGTCCCGCTCCCCCCCCCGCCCCGGTCCCTCCTCCCAGCCCCTCTCAGCGCACACTGACAAAGTGCGGTGATGATAAAACAAACTGAGAACCATCAGGTAATAACTTAATTTATATAACTCTCATTAGTTGCTTTGTAGTTTAAGTTTGCTCTTTAGGCAAACAGGGCTCTCAACACGCAATTCGACGTGTTCACACGCTCACACGGCATCCCCCGGTCCTCGGAAATTACAGTCTCACGCACGACCCCGCTCAAAACTTGAGAGCCCTGACTATATAGAGTTGTATGCCTTCAGTACTGACATTTTTAAACATAGTCATATATAATCTAACATGGGTACTACTTAATGCATGAACGCCTGCGACAGTTAAACAGCATTTTCATTATGCTGCATATATTAGGTAATAATCTCTAATAATAATAATAATAATAATAATAATAATTCATTGCATTTTATATAGCACCTTTCATTACACCCAAAGCGCTTTACAGTTCATTGTTCATTCACTCCACACTTGGTGGTGGTAAGCTACTTTCTGTAGCCACAGCTGCCCTGGGGCAGACTGATGGGAGCAAGGCTGCCAATCTGCGCCATCGGCCCCTCCGACCACCTCCAACACTCACGCACACACCACTTTCATACTAGGCAATGTGGGTAGAGTGTCTTGCCTAAGGACACAGCGAAAGTTTTTTTTTTTTTTGCAACTGGCGCCCCACTGTGGCACCTGGAATTCCCAGCAGTCTCCCATCCAAGTACTAACCAGGCCCTGCCTTGCTTAGCTTCTGAGATCTGACGGGATCAGGCTTTGACAGGCAGGTATGGCCATTTTAATAATGTCTTATTAAAATAATCTGCATGGCATTAAGTATTGTAACCACACGCTGTCATTTGAATTATCCACAATGAAAACAAGTGCGTGTTTTCAAGGGTAATTAAAGTGCTTATGTCAGGCTCTAATGATTGTAAATTTTGAGTTAATCTAGTGGAATAATATCTGGTGTAAATATAAATAATAATTTTACACCAAACAAGAAGCAATTTGTGAAGAAAAGTTGAAAAATATGTTTGAAATTAGAAGTATAGAGATCTATTTTAGAGAGTTAAATATTGATAACATCGCACTAGGAGAATTCTGTCCAAAAGTTCAGCACAATTTACACAAAATAAACAAAGATTTTCCAGTATTTTAAACAAAACTTCATCAAAGTAAATTTGTTTTGTTGTAATTTTATTTGTCAAATAATAATTTATGTTTATTATGGCAGGTTCTGATCTGATGATTCTCAAATTTTGAGTTAATTTAGTGGAATAATACCTGGTGTAAATATAAATAATTTTACACCACACAAGAAGCAATTTGTGAAGAAAAATTGAAAAATATGTTTGAAATTACAGAAAGTACAGAGATCTATATTAGAGAGTCTACTAGTCGCACTAGAAGAATTCTGTCCAAAAGTTCAGCACAATTTACACAAAATAAACAACATTTTTCCAGTATTTTAAACAAAACTTCATCAAAGTAAATGTGTTTTGTTGTCATTTTATTTGTCAAATAATAATTTATGTGCACATTAGAGGAGTTTTGGCCCAGTGTACAGCATGGTTGCTAGGTAACAGTTATGGTGTGATGTCATGATTTTCAAGTAAAATGTGAAACCAAAAAATGGCCAAATTGGGAAAAAAAAACGTTTACATTTTTAGTAAAATCTTAAAGGGACAGTGTGTAGGATTGGTGGCGCATTGGTGGATGGTGGGTATTGCAATTCCAGTTCTAGCTACGGCAGACCTCGAGGGTCACCCAGGCGTGCCGTAACGCGGACAGGTTGGCGTACCCGGAGGTGGGTTCACCGGCAGCCGCGCACGAACCACGCGCACGCGTGAAGCGCACCCGGCGCTGTGTGGGGGGAATCGAGAACCAGACCGCGGAGGGCGGAGGTCGGTCTGAACCCGGGGTGCGGGCCCGCGCTGCAACAAAGCCCCAGCCACGGTAGGTACTATGTCCTTTTTCTTTTCCTCTTAGATGAAGGTGCGATGTATGTGCGGAGTAAGTGTGATCCGGCAACATGCTTTCGTTGTTTATCCAAACGCGTACTATCTCGTTGTGTGAAAACCACGAGCCCTTGCCAACAACTACTGTATAAATAAAACGGCAAAGGTGGAGCCCAAATGTCCTTCTGCGGCTCTCGTAATCAAAATGGCTGCCTCTATATGGGGAAGATCCCCCTTTTATGTGACTATATCTAAGTCCAACAGAATACTTTGATTTCATGATGGAAGTGAAAAGGCTTGGAAAACATTGTATTTTTGAATGGGTATCTTCAATTTAGCTAATTAACAGGTAAAAATCTTACACACTGTCCCTTTAAATATAATAATCTTAAGTGTGTTTTAGCAAAATGAGTTGTCCAACCTCTCAAAGGCACTTTAAAGCTTGGTGCCTCTATGGAGAAGTTAGATGGGCGATGCCAGTCTGAAAATAGCCTTTGGTCACAGAGAGAACAGGAATCAACACAGAACCTTATGCTTAATTAAAGATTAACGAGGAATTGCTCAGTGGCGTGGAGGTTCCTCAAAGCCTCACTCTACTTTACTCTGATTAGTCTTACGTAACGCTACTTAATACTGCATAGCAACGCTGAAAAAGTCATGCCATGTGCTCTCCGTGGAAGAATCAGTTTTGTCGTCATGGGTTTCAATATGAGAGGGGGTCTGAGGCCAGTGGTGGTTCAAATCTGCATACATTTCAATACTAATGTTTTAAATTTCAGCAAAGTAATTTAACTAACAGATGCTTTTTTTGTTGTATGATAGGGTTGACTACAAGAATATTTGTTGAACAGTTTGGGTATTAAATTTATTTAAAGGGCCTATATTACGCTATTTTCTGATGTATGTTGTACTGTGTCCTCATCGAAAACATACCTGGTGTTGTTTTTTGTTTCATTCACACATGCTGAGAAACAAATCTTGCATATTTAAGCTATGTTCTTTTCTCAAACAGAAAACACTCTGTTCCACTTTGTGATGTAATTTGGTAATACAGAAATTGCTCCACTGTGTTTTTAAACTCCATACATCTTCCCTAGAATAATTTGGATAATTTCAGCCCTGGAACTGCCAATCTTTGCTGAACTAAAGGTAAAAGGTAGCTGTTAACTGGAAAACGACCACTACATGACATCACAAAGTGGAACAGAGCATTTTGAATTTTGGAGATTTAGAGAGACTAATAATGCAGGATTACTCAAACGTGTGAATGAAACAAAACACAATGGGTATATGTTTTTGAGGAGGTAATAACATTCTAACATAACATTCTTGTGTAATATAGGATCTGATTTAGGATACAGAAATGATCAATAAGGCTCAAATGTTCAAATCCTTTAGTACTATTCACTCATTTATCATTTGTGGACTTACTGTGTAGGAGTGAAAACTACTTTGAAAACTACTTGCCTTTTTTCACTGAATTTGCTAACACTAACAATTCACTACTTGTTTAGATAATATCCCTAGGCAACTTTCAAACTGCAAAATAACATTCTTAAAAACTACGTATTCTGATAAAAGTCCTCATGGAGCACTGAAGCCTGAGGAATGTATGATGTCAGTGCTGTATTTTCGTTGTGTAATACTTTGCCATACCTCATCTTTTTCCAGGGCGGTCCGTAGCTTTTTGTCAAAACCCAAATTGTTGTTTTTGCTGCTTGATCTGTGGGAGCAGTTGGAAAGTGGCCACTGGGAGACTGGCTGGTACATCAAAACCTCTCGTACTTTTGGCAACTCAACCATGAAACTCTCTTTCTTTATTTCCATGAAATGTACATGTTTTGAATGTTTTTCGAAGTATAGAGCGTATACGTTGTGCTTAAATATTAAAATGTTCAAAATTAAGTAACTCTAACCCTAAACCCTCTCGGCTGTCTTCATGGAAGTCATTAAATAAGGTTGGGAGGTCCTATATTACGAAAAAAACTGACTCTTGTGAGCTTTTAGCCATGTTATAATGTTGCTTAATGTTTAAAAACAAAGTGGAGCACTTCCTGTATTACCACATGGCATGATAAGGTGGAGTGTTTTCTGTTTGAGAGAGCCTAAATATGCAGGATTTGTGTGTTAAACATGTCTGAATGAAACAAAACACAACTCCAGGTATGTTTGTGATGAGAAAACAACATTATAACATAGATCAGAAAATAGCGTTATATGTGCCCTTTAACAGTTTTATACTTGCTCTGTGTTCCTAGATCTGCAGTAACATGTGAATCTGAGCTTGTCTCTACAATATTTAGTCTTCATAAATAAGCGATGATGGCTGTTGCTGTCTGGAGCTGTGCACATCCTAACCTGGGCACGGAGACTGGGACTTGATGACTCATTTTTGGTGAGTCACAACAGTTCACACCCTCAAGACAGGAAACGCCTTTGAAAAATATATTTTCTAGCCAATTTTCATAACATTACACTTATGTAATAAAACTTCGAAATTTTGCAGAATTATATGGGTCAACTAGAAGAAACTGGACTAAACAACACAATGTCCGACTGTATCTAATGCTACTACTAATACTACTACATCTACTCTATTTTCTATTGCTATTAATACTACTACTTCTGCTACTACTGCTACTATTACTAATACTTCTATTGCTATTACTCAGGGCTCTCAAGTTTTGAGCGGGGTCGTGCGTGAGACTGCGTAATTTCCGGGGTGGGGGGTGCAAGTGAACAATTTTTCCCGAGGAGCGGGAATTGCGTGTTGATAGCCCTGTGTAAATGTTTGTCTAAAGAGCAAACTTGAACTACAAAGCAACTAATGAGAGTTATATAAATGAAGTTATTACCTGATGGTTCTCAGTTTGTTTTATCATTACCGTTTTGTCGTTCCTCGTGTTCAGTCGCTGTCCTTATCACTGTGCAGTGCGCGCTTAGACACTCGCTTACACTCTACAGTCTACCCAACAACAGAACAATCTATTTTCTGATTGGCTGAAAAGGGCGCGGCGCCTGATAACAGATTTTTTTCCGGGGAGCAGGGCGGGGAGGAGGGGGGGAGTTTTTTTTCGCTGAAAACGCGCGGTGCCTGCATAAACTGAGCCACACAGACCGATTTTCTGGGCACAAAAAAAAGAAAAGAAAAAGAAATCAGCGTGAGAAATGCCATGTGTGGCGTGTGAGCATGTGACTTGAGAGCCCTGCTATTACTACTACTTCTGCTACTATTACTGCTACTGCTACTTCTCCTATTACTACTACAAAACACCACTTTAACTTTTATTAAGATTATTTCTGCTACTACTACAAATTCTACCAATCAATTTTCTATTGATATTACTACTACTACTACTACTACTACTACTGCAATTGCTACTACTAATAAAACACCTCTTCAGCTTTTATTGATATTATGTCTTCTTCTCCTCCTACTACAAACTACTACTACAAATCCCACCAATCCATTTTCTATTGCTATTACTGTTACTACTATTACTACTACTACTACTGCTTCTCCTACTACTTCTCATACTGATACTGCTATAACTAAAAAACACCACTTCTGCTTGACATTACATCTTCTACTACTACTAGTAGCTATTACTACTCCTACTCCTACTGCTCCTGTTGGTACTACTGCTACTACAGCAATCTTAGACTTAGACAGTCAAGGTCAATCTCACCAGTTCCTCAATTACAACACAAACACAGTACAAAAATCACATTTTCCACTTTCCTGTTCGGGAGGAGTTTTGCCAAAGGATTCTTTATTTTTCCTGCCAAGGTGTAATGTAGGAAATCTCTACGAGTAAAGCTGTTTCCTCGATTACTTCAGTAACATCCACCATTATTGTGTAATAGTATTTATTATTTAAGATGTTTTAATACTCCCTGTGGCTATACAAGGACTACGGATGTGAGTTTACTATCTTTGGAATAGAGAACCCGTAGACTGTATAAAGAAGTGACTAAGGGTCTGTGACGTCACCCATAGCGTTCAATCCAGTCAATTGAAGCTTATGATTCAAGTTTACAGTCTATGATAGAATTATTTAAATGTATTTAAAATTTTTCTTTCCAATTTCATAATGTGGACATTTTTTTTTTTAAATATTGAGGGTCTTTTAAGATAAATTAATGTGAAGTCACGGTGTAGGTATTTTGGAAACTGCAACAGCTTTGTTTTTGTAGATCTCATATTTTTTGCTGTTTTCTGATCTATCTGATCTAATGTTGTTTCATCACCCAAAACATACCTGGAGTTTTGTTTTGTTTTATTCACATGTTTAACACAAACCCTGCATATTTAGGCTGAGTTCTTCTCTCAAACAAAAACACTGTTCCACCTTGTGATGTCATGTGGTAATACAGGAAGTGCTCCTGTAAACTGCATACACCTTCACTAGAATCATTCAGATGATTTCAGCCCTGGAATTATCAATCTCTACTGAACTAAAGGTGAACGGTAGCTGTTCATATGAAAACTACAGATTCATGACATCACAAGGTGGAATAGAGCATTTTGAGCTTTGGAAATGTGGACAGAGATGCAGGTATATTTTTGATGAGGGAACATTCTACCTTGGCTTAAAACTCACAATATTCAATTTTGCGTAATATGGGACCTTTAATACAACATATTCTGGGCTCTGAGTAAAGGTTAGACAAGGATGAGGCAGGATAAAGTTGCTAACTCGAGGGAATCAGCCACAGAAATCATGTGTGCTTAGATCCAGGAGTGAGTCAATGGTTACACTGCATATTTTACCATAGACACACATGGACAGCCGTAAAATTATGATATAATCTATTCACCAGCAGCAAAGGCACGCCAGTACCTCTCACATCCCCTGTTCCCACACAACGAAACTCAAATTATGCAAAGCTGGTCAAAAACACACAAGGGAATACATGTACAGCTCTTTGTAAAGGACAGATTGGTGTTAAAGGTTCACCCTGTAACTTTTCTGACACAGGGTCCATCACCTGCTTGAGATGTTATTGCTTTACCTGGTATTTTTCACAGTATGACATTAAAGGTGCACTGTGTAACTTTCTGGTGGAAGGTCTGCCACCTGCTTGTCCTCATGGAAATGTTATTGCTTTGTCTCTAATCCAGTGTTGTATAAAGTAGTGGAAAATCAAACTCAAGTAAAAGTATAGGTGCCCCTCCCAAAAATGACTTTGGTAAAAGTCGAAGTCACTGACTGAAATGTTACTTGAGTAAAAGTCTTAAAGTATCTGGAACTTCTTGTACTTAAGTACGACAAGTAATGTAAAATAAATGTACTCAAGTAATGTAATTAAAAGTACAAGTAAAAGTATCAAGCAAAGGCAGTCTGAAGCTAATATTTTTTAATGTTCGCCCCCCCAAACCTTTGTTTTTTTTTTTTAAATAACTGTGCTGAAAATAAGGCATACATCACACCATTGAAGGAGTGTTTTTGGAGGAAGAGGGGTTTTTGCAATTGGACCCTTAATTCTACTGTAAAACACCATGTTCGGCTCACCTATGGTAGTTTTGTGTCATATGGAGCACTGTCGAAGATATTGGGTTTGGTGATATCCATGAAACGCCGTCCTATGAGCAAGTAAATGCAGGCACAAAATACGTTATACGAATCCTTCATATCAGCGTAAGAGAACATTGTGTTTAAGTACGGCCAGGGATGCTCATCGTCAGGTCCCCCTTCATTTGTAGCCGACGTGGATGCTGTCTCCTCTTCCATCAGGGATGTTGACTGATTAAACTAGCTGCATGAAACCAACAGGTGTAGGCTGATTGTCATGAGCAAGTAGCGAACAAGCCCAGGCACGTCCTGACTTCCTTCAGTCAGTAGAGGGTTTTTTGTAACGAGTAACTAAACGGCACATTGAAAATGTATTGGAGTAAAAGTATGCAATTAAATTCGGAAATGTAGTGAAGTAAAAGTAAAAGTTATCATTTTTTTAAAAACTCAAGTAAAGTACAAAGTCTCCCAAAATGTACTTAAGTACAGTAGTGAAGTATTAGTACTTTGTTACTATACAACACTGCTCTAATCCCCCACAGTATAAACTCATCTATATCCATGGAGACAAGCCCAAAATACCTCCAGACCAAGTTAGCAGTCAGATAAAACACCAGTAATTGAATAAATGCATCATGGATGAGTTTAATGCTATGCTGTGAAACCTTTCAGGCAAAGCAGTAATATCTCCATGGAAACAGAAAAGTTACACACCACATATTTAAACTCTCTTCTATTTATTCAACATAGATGTTTTTATTGGTCGAAAAAATTGCTTAGATTTGACTCATAACTTGGCCTTGAGTTCACAGGAGCAGTGACATCTGGGAACAAAAATAATGTGCACTTTTTAACCAATACAAGAAGAATTTGCTCTGTAAATGTCTGTAGTACAGGGTTTTACAAATAATAAGACCCCGTGTTGACAGTTGCAAAGAACATCATGTTTCCCAAGTAATTGCTGCCTTTTCAGGTTGCTAATTGAGACCACTCATATTTTGCAATTTGGACGCAATTGTGAACACTGCTTTTTACTTACAACCTTATAGAAAACAGACTTCTTCAAATCAGAATACTCAGAAACTGCAAACTGGAACTTGTGAATGAGTGCAAGGAGACAGTTTTGGATAAGATTTACTGGACATTTCTGTTTTTGCAATTCAAGTTGGCTTTGTGTGGAAACATTTGGATATACAGTTTTGCAGGTCCAATATTACACAAATTTTTCCTCTTGTGAGCTTTAAACCATGTTATAATGCTGTTACTTTCTCAGAGCATACCTGGAGTTGTATTTTGTTTCCTTCACACATGTTTGAGTAATCCTGGTTTATTAGACTGTCAGCATCTACAAAGCTCACAATGCTCTGTTCCATCTTGTGATGTCATTTAATGGTAGTTTTCAAGTTAACAGCTACCTTTGACCTTTTGTTCAGTAGAGACTGTCAATTTCAGGGCTGAAATCAAAACATTATTCTAGTGAAGGTGTATGAAGTTTAAAAACACTGTGGAGCATTTCCTATATTACCACATGACATCACAAGGTGGAACAGTGTTTTCTGTTTGAAAGAAGAAAACAGCCTAAATATGCAGGGTCTGTGTGTTAAACATGTGTGAATGAAACAACATACAACTCTGGGTATGTTTATGGTGAGGAAACTATAACATAGATCAGAAAATAGCGTAATTTGGGCCCTTCAAGCTGGGACATGTCCACATAATCAACTACACTGTACTTGAAAATGTTTATGTTTTTGGAAACTTTGACTGTTCACAGACTAAAACATGCCAAACATGAGGATACTGCCTTAACACAACTTTTCCATTGTAGCAGACTGGAGTGAAGTAGTATAAGGTTAAACAGTGTTCTCTTACGGTTATGACAATCTTCCTTGTTTTTATATGTGACACTTTTCCAGACCCTTCTTTGGATCACATTTGCGCCAGGCCAGGTCCCTCTGTGTATTTCTTGCTCTGGCTGGCTTCAAAGAGCTCCTGTCTAATGATAATGAATGCGATGTGTCTGCTCAGTGTGCTTCAGCGGCTGCTGTCTTTCACACGCTCAGGGTACGGTTCACTCTGCCAAGCCTAAGACCATGAACCTTCTGCAATAATAATATGATCCAAATCCCTGGAATGTGACTCAACTCCAATACAAATACTCTGGCTATTTAATATGGCTACTACTGCACTTTCTACCTTATTGCTTTTGTGTCATGATAGCTAACAGAATTAAAATCCTCACAATTTATTACTGTATCTGAGGTCTGAGAGCCAGCTCCAACAGGGCCTAAGCTCTGGAACGCTCAGTCCCCCCCTTGTCCGAACAGCCCCCACAGTGGAGTGTTTTAAGTCTCGTCTTAAGACCCACTTTTACTCTCTGGCTCTCTCTGGCTCTGGCTCCTCTGTGTTTTTTTATTTATTTAATTACAAATGTTATATTATTGTATTGATTTTATGTATTTATTACTATTTTATTTATTTGCTTTAATTTGACTTGACTGGTTTTAGTGTTTTATAACTGGCAAGGTTAAATTGCCAGTCCCTTTGTCCCTATGAACATCATCTTGCAGGTTGTTAGCCCGCAACTAGACCCACTCCAATTTGCCTCTAAAGCAAGGAGGGGCATGGAGGATGCTGTAGCCTGTCTGCTCCACCTCCTCCTCCTCCTCTAGCACCTAGACTCTTCAGGACACTTCGTCCCGAATCCTCTTCGTGAACCAGTTCAGCCTTCAACTCCATCCAGAGGCACCTGATAATCCAGAAACGGCAACAACTCAATATCTCCTCCAGATCGACCAATCTCATCCATAACTTCCTGAGCAACAGACAGCAGGTTGTATGGTTGGGTGCGACCACATCCTCTGCCCTCACCATAATTACTGGTGCACCGCAGGGATGTGTGCTGAGCCCATTTCTTTACACTCCACACAAATGACAATATTAGTCCCGCAAACAGAACATACCTCAAATACCCCGATGAGACTGCTATCCTTGCCTTGCTCAAAGACAATGATTCAGTTATGGACTATTACAACACAATCATGAAATTCACCAAGTGGTGCAGTGACAACCATGTCCACCTCAACGTCAGCAAAACAAACTCATTTCAACCCCCCCTCACCACAGCCACCTATCATCATTAGCAGCCAGACAGTAGAGACAGTGGACACTTTCAAATATCTCGGAGTCACAATAGACAATGCACTTAAATTTGATCAGCATATCATTTACAAAAGAAGCCATCAATGATTTTCAGTCATCAGAAAACTCAAAGGACTCTATGTTTCCCCACATCTGTTATTACTGTTGTACCAATCCATCCTGTTGTATTGTTCCACCTGATTTTTCAATATGCTCCCTCTTAAAAAACAGTCTAATCTCACAAAGGTAACTCATACAGCTGCTAAATCATAGGACTCCCCACACCCAACCTTGCAGATCTTAACGACAGGGCTATTGGACACATTGCACTTTCAATAGAACAGGACCCCACTCACCCACTACAGGAACACCTCACCCCTCTGCCCTCAGGACGAAGGTACAGGACGCTCAGATGCAGGAGGGCCCGCTTTGGCAGAAGCCTGATGCCCTTGGCCACCACATTTTTGAACAACAGGCCCCTCTGAGTGTGAACTGTAATGTCAACTGTAATGTGTCTATGTTTGTTTTGTTGTGTTGTGTTGTGGCTGCATATGTCAAAGAAGCTCTGTGTGTGTGAAAATGAATTTCCCCTTGGGGACAATAAAAGTCAAAAGTCTATGGCTATGTTCAGACTGCAGCCTGAAGTGACCCAAATCTGATTTTTTTTTTTGCCTCTATGCGACCTGTATCTGATGTTTTAATGACAGTCTGAATGACACAGATCCGATTTTTTCAAAATCCAGGCCACTTGGATATGTGGTCCTAAAACCGATACATATCTGATCTTTGACATGCCACTTCAGTCTGAACGGCCAGGTCGCATTCATCTGACCATCAACAAGTGAGAGTGGTATAAGTAGGCGCTCACAAATGTACACAAACGTTCTTCTTATCATACGAAAATTGTGTATGAAGTCCATGTCCGTGAATCCCACCACTCTCAGCACCAACACGTTCCTTTCTACGGACATTGTTGCCACTGTCCCACAAAACGCCAAGGCCAAACGTCTTCTCTTCTCAATCTCTTCCTTAAAACAAATAAGTTGTACATGTTCTGACTCTGGTACGACAGCAACGTTAAAATCTCCAGGCGCTCAGTGCTAGTGTCAGAAGAAGAAGAAGAAGTGACTTTATTGATCTCACACTGGAGAAATTCTCTGCATTTTAACCCATCCTATATATATATATATATATATATATATATATATATATATATATTAGGAGCAGTGGGCGACACATTACTGCGCCCGGGGACCATCTCCAAGATCTTCTTGCTTCGGTTTGGTCAGGACCTAAGCTGGAGAATTTTACCTATGGTGCATGTTTTGGGTTGATGGGGGAAACCGGAGTGCCTGGAGGAAACACAGGGAGAACATGCAAACTCCAAACAGAAAGGCCCAGGCGACCCGGGGATCGAACCCAGACCATGCATGCAAACTCCACACAGAACATACATGGAAAGGCCTGGGCAACCCCAGCACTAGCGCTAGCCACTCAGCTACTAGCCAATGCTAGTGTCCATGTTTAGGCTACTTCCATAAACACTATGGAGTATGCTCTCTGCATGTGACATCATCGTGTCCTCCAAGGCGCATGTGGGACAGTTCTGGCATTTAAAGTTCACACTGGAGATCACATACAAGTCGCATTTAATTGGAAATGTGAACGACCTCGCGAAAATATTGGATTTCACAAAAAAATCTGAATTGAACTTTAAGCCCTGCAGTCTGAACACAGCCTATGTTGCTTTTTTAAAATACATTTAGCTCTTTTTAATGCTATCTTTATATGTGCAGAACTTTGGAAACTTATTTTTTTATGCAGGTCTATGCTTCAAACACAAACACTTTTACCCACCCACTCTTATTGCTCAGCCTCCATTATGCATCAAGTGAGTGACAGTTGGATTTAACCAATTACAGTGAAGTATGAACTCTCAGAAGCAGCAGATAGTTTCAGTTAATGGCAATACGAAGATAATGTGTGCTTGAATTGTGATGAAATAGAAATTGTTAATTGAATTTTTTCATATGTCTCACTTCTTCAGTCATCCGCATAATGGTTGGATTATAATTTTTGTATCCAAACCAAAACATATGCATAATGCAATCCACTCTTTGAAAACATCACTTTCTCTCATATTTTATCTTGTATCTAACCCCTAACCAATAAAGCCAACAACTATTGACATTTGACAACCTTCCCTGGGGGTGTGATGCTAACTGTAGGCACTGCTCTGTCTAAAGCTCTGTTGCTCAAGTAACTAGACTTTAATCTGAGCTTAGCCAACAGTTTTTCCGTTAGTAACTCTCATCTTTTTGTTGAAAATCAAACTTTTAAACTGGACCATGAATGCTTGAATGCATAGGCTCCTGAAAATGTCTTACTTAAATCAATTTTTTTTGTGTTTTCAGACAATCTTGACAGAATTTGCTAATGTGTGCCTTGTGTCACCATTGTAACTCCTAAACATTGCATCATTAGAGACACATAGAAGACCCCAAGCGCGATGTCACTGCAAAGTATCAATATTGCACATTTTCCCAATATTGCACATCTCTCTCTATATTAAAGGAAAAAAAACAGACAGAGAATCGATAACTAGCCAGAGCACAGCCCACTGGGTCATTAATAAAACACTAAAGCCTCTTTCAGCTCTGGCTTTATGGGGTCTGTCCTCCTCACTGGGTCAAAGGGGGCTATTTCTGCTCCCCACTCGCCCCTGCTATCTCCCTGTCTCCCCCTCTCAGTCTCCACATAAAAGGCCCTGATTGGGAACAAAGCTCTGACAGTGCCTGGACACCTGCTGGGGGCTAGTGCTCGATAAAGAGTGGGAGAGCCCCTCTGACCTAACTGTAGCAGCTAAAACACAAAACTAGTATCCTTCCATTGGTCTAGATAGAATAATATGTTTCTTTTAATCTGTTGTCCAAAAATGTGCTTTATAATATTATTGGCAGAAAACAGCTCTCCCCGTGTCAGCGTTATTTACATCCATGTCGAATCCATTCGCCACTGAGATGGCGAGATACCTTGCTGTTGCCATGGGGACGTGACTCATCGCAAGCCTTTACCTGTGGCAGCTGCACAGTACTCAAAGCCGTATCATGCTGGTTTGTTTACAGACCAAAAACACAGTGAAATATGACTGATTGAGAATGCTTTCGTATGAATTTGTCTCACTGTCACAGCTGTAATCTATCATCTAGGAAATTTTACTTGGTAGGATTTTGCTGTTTAAGTACAAATTAGTGTGTAAAATAGTTATTTCAGAAGGAGGGCAGATGCCAGTGTAACTCTATAGACACTGTTGAAATGGGCTATCAAAAAAGAAAATCCCAAATTTATTGAATCCAATTATTATTTGTTAGCAAGTGGGTACAAAACTACACTGTCACCACATATTACACTGACTGAAAAAAAAAAAAAATCCTTTCTAGACATTTAACTCTTTGTCAGCTTTTGTTTTCATTCACAGTTTCTAACACAAGCACATAAAGTATATATGGGATAACATATTTTATATTTAAAGTAAAAACTGAGAATTTGGTAAAAATTGGTAAAAACAGTAAACATTGATAGCAAATATACAGCAAGTATTTTCTGCCATAGAATTATGACATGCCCTCTATGGACACTTTACAGCTGGAGTCATCATCATTCCCTGGGGGTGTGATGCTAACTGTACGCTCTGCTCTGTCTGAAGCTCTGTTACTCAGGTTAGACTTTAATCTGAGCTTTGTTTTAACACAATCTGACCAGAAAGAACTGATTTAGCTGGAACTACAACAGGTGAGGTGATTTGTGCTTTTAAACAAATTTCTCTCTAATAACGTTACAGTCATGTTAGCCAGCAATGGCCAACAGTTAGTCAGTTAGTCACTCTTACCTTCTTGTTGAAAATTAACAAAAATTAGTTTCAGTCACAACCCTTTCCTGGTATTGGCACAATTTTGGTTAGAATTGGCACTTGTTTCTATGTCAGTTCTGGTTCCTCATCAATCTGATTCTCATGGATGTCTTAAAATATTAGAGTTCTGATGGAAACGAGCAGATTTGCTCGTCTGTCACCAGTGAGGAGCAGCATATGTGTAGCAGATGCAGAAGTGAGTTTTGTTCCTGTGCTGGTCTAGATTTGTTGCCACACAGTGAGTAGTGTGGAGGAGGCCCATCTGTCAGCGCACTATAACCTCGTAAACAAAATCCTCAGCTGTCATTCACAACAGGCCTATGCCTCTTACCAGGATACCTCATAGTACACAGTAATGAAAGAAGTACTCAATATTGTTACTTAAAGATGCACTATGTAGCTTACTCAAGTAAAAGGATCACATGAAAAAATCTCTGTAAATGTATTGAGTTTTTTTATTTTTATAATTATGTCTCATCTGATACTGGGCTATTGCTCTTTGTTTGCTATTCCATCTATTTTTTGTTACCCTCTGTTATATTTGATGAGTGAGCTACTGTACCCAAAACAATTTCCCTTGTGGATCAATAAAGTTTGTCTAAGTCTCAGTCTAAGTCTAAAGTACACATTTAAAAATACACTTAAAGAGTAAAAAGTAAAAGTAAAAGCACAGATTTTGAGATCTAATAAAGCTTCATATCTAATGATTTTGATACAGACTTTGAATTTTGTTCAAAAGAAACAATTGAACTGATATTTTTTTCCTACCTCTTTTTATCTGTTTATTTTTGTTTGCTCAAACTATGAATCTAGCCACCTCAAGCTTTTGAGCAAGTCTCAGACTATAATAAAAACACTTTTATTTTTCAATTCTGTTAAAAAATGTAGTGAAGTAAAAAAATAAAAGAATGTAATAGTAGTAGTATAAATCCACTTAAAGTTAAGTAAAGTACAGATACCCCAAATGTATACTTTTATACAGAACTTCACTACTTTTACTTCACTTTCACTACGTTCCATCACTGACAGTACTCCACACCGCCAAGCACAACTAAAGCACCAGGCATCTTCAGTCTGCTTCCACATGTGACCTCAAGATCAAATATTGATTAATTTATAATGAATCATGTGAGTATGAGTCAAAGCACAGCTCACTTTAGAGGCTAGTGGCTTTCGACCTTGTACCTCGACCAGTTTAGACACAAACACTCAATAAAGCATGACCCAAATGAGAAAGGAACAAGAGCTGCTTAGAGGTCTTATGAAGTTAATAGCCAATTATAGTATATACATTTGCAACCAAGTGGTTTTGCCTATTCACATATTTCCCATATTTTTTGTTATCCACTTCATCTGAAATATTGGTTATGTGTTATTTTAGTCAATCTGTCAAAAGAAATATGGCATTGTTTTGTGTAAGTCCAATATGGTTTGTGAGAATATGACCCAGAGGTTGTATGACCAAAGGTTAAATATTGATCTGTACTTTTTTTTGCAGAGGACTCAGCTTTATATGCAGCCAGTTACACCTGGAGGCAGTGGAAATGGAAGGTTTGCTGAGTGGGCACACTATTTGATGACATTCATTTTTGGTACTTGAGCCTTTAGTTGCGGTTTAAATCAAATTAGACCAAAACATGACAGAAAATCAAAACAGCAGCTGACGTTCACTGATTTACTGGAAGGTTCTATATTTGGACATAGCTGTATGCTAAAAAAAAAGCTGTATGAAGCTGTATGAAGCTTTTTTTTTTTTTTTTAACTTTTTTTATCATCACTGCATAAAGGTGGGACATGAGGCATCAATTACAGCATATATATACTGTAGCCTATATATGATGTGACTGTGATAAGATAAGACTTTATTGATCTCACACAGGAGAAATTTACTTGTCACAGTAGCTCCAGGTAGGGACAGTTTGAACAAGAAGACAAGTGCATGCAGGCAAAAAAAGGCATAAAGATAGGTGATAATAATAATTAAAAAAATAAGTAATAAATCGAATAATAATAATACTAGTGATAATAATAAAAAACAGTGACAGGGAGAGTATTGAAAAAATTGGAAAAACGATATTGCACGATAGGAGTATTGAAAAAACAACAATATTGCACATTGGGAAAACTATATTGCACGGTAGGACTATACAGTAGAATTATACAGTCTGATGGCGGTGGGGATGAAGGATCTGCGGTAGCGCTCCTTCTTGCACTGGGGGTGCCTCAGTCGGCTGCTGAAGGAGCTGCTCAGCTCCTCTACAGTCCGGTGCAAAGGGTGAGAGGTGTCGTCCATGATGGATGTGAATTTGGCCAGTACCCTCCTCTCCGCCACCTCCTCTACAGAGTCCAGAGGACAGCCCAGGACAGAGCTGGCCCTCTTGACCAGCTTGTTGAGTATTTTTCTGTCCCGTTCTGTGCTGCTCGGGGCCCAGCAGACGACAGCGTCTAGGAGAGCAGAGGCCACCACAGAGTCATAAAAAGTCTTGAGCAGAGGCCTGCACACTCCAAAGGAACTCAGTCTCCTCAGGAGGTGGAGGCGACTTTGGCCCTTCTTGTACAGGGCCTTGGTGTTGTGGGACCAGTCCAGTTTATTGTTGAGGTGAACACCCAGGTACTTGAAACTGTCCACAGTCTCTATGTCCTGCCCCTGGATGTTCACCGGTGAGTGAGGTAGTGGTCTCCTCCTGAAGTCGATCACCAGCTCCTTTGTCTTACTGGTGTTAAGGCTCAGGTGGTTGCGCCCACACCAGTCCACAAAGTCACTGATGACCGAGCGGTACTCCAGCTCGTTCCCCTCTGACACACAGCCCACAATGGCCGAGTCGTCAGAGAACTTCTGGAGATGGCAGCTGTCCATGTTATATGTGAAGTCCGAGGTGTATATGGTGAAGAGGAAGGGTGAGAGGACAGTTCCCTGGGGAGCCCCAGTGCTGCAGACAACCACCTCTGACTCACAGCCGCGCAGCCGCACGTACTGTGGACGGTCAGTGAGGTAGTCGATGGTCCAGGCAGCGAGATGTCCATCAACTACCGCATCCTCTAGCTTCCCCCGCAGCAGCGCCGGCCTGATGGTGTTGATGGCGCTGGAGAAGTCAAAGAACATGACTCTCACAGCACTCCCGGCGGTCTCTAGGTGGGTGAGCACCCGCTGCAGCAAGTAGATGACGGCGTCCTCTACTCCTACGTTTGGCTTGTAGGCAAACTGCAGCGGGTCCAGGGTGGGGCTCACCACAGAGCTGAGGTGGCTGAGGATCACCCTCTCCATGGTCTTCATGAGGTGGGAGGTCAAGGCGACTGGTCTGTAGTGGGCCGGTTCCCTGGCGTTTGTTGTTTTGTGATGTATGATATATACATATACATCACAGTCCCTTGGTTCACTCCTTTATAAATTGTATGGAGACAAAACAAAATAATTTAATGCGTTTTTGTACATAACATTTTCAATCACAAATTCACATAACTTTAAAGCACCATTGTTCTAATGTAATGCTACCTGTAATGGCATGTACTGATTGTAAACTTACAGCACAATAAATATATCACAAGGAATTTTGAAGTTATATATCTTGTTGCATTTTGATCCTGTACCATCCTTGTCTATAGGTATCACATTTCTCTACTGTATCTTGTGATGGGACACTAGGACAGGACAGTTACCTAACTCATGACCTGATGTTACCCTCTTCCTCCTCCTCCACCTCCTCCTCCATCTCCTCTTCTCTCCTCCTTTGCCTCCTCTTCTCTCTTACTCTTACTCTCCTCTCCTCTCTCCTCCTCTGTCTCTTTTCTCCTCTTCTTCCTTCCTCCTCTCCTCTCCCCCTCTCCTCCTCCTCGTCTTCCCCTCTCCTCCTCCTCTTCCTCTTCCTACATGCCTCTTCTCCTCTTCCTCCTCCTTTTCCTCCTCTTCCAGACACCACTCACAGCGTTTCCTGCTCTAGGGAATCCTGGGGGAGCTTCATTATGAGCTGAGATCCCACTTTCCTTGATCAGAAGCACTTCTCTGCCTAAAGGTGAACACAAAGAAGGTCACAACGTCTTATGTAAGATATAAGATGTATGCACAATCAAGGCTTTCATAGAACTCATAATATTATTGAGCAATTCGCCAGGATTAAGTGAGATCTTAGACACACAGTTCATTCTTATACAAATTATACAGTAATAACAGCTCAGTTTGATATAGGAAGGTTAATAGCGTGTCCATGCTTGTAATGGCCAGGGTGTAATGACAAAATTGTCATCTGATTTAAAGGTGCATTGTGCAACCTACTTGTCTCCATGGAGATGTTAATGCTTTGCCTGAATTTTTCCATAACATCACAATCATTAAACACATCCCTCCAGCATTTATTCTTTATGGGTGTTTCTATTGTTCAAAAATACAATAAATTCTTCTGTGAATAAGGGAGACCCTCCATAGATCTGAATTGTAATATAGCATTGTATGTAGCATTAGTATTTCTTGACTATCTTAGCGAGTCAACGGGTTCTTCTGATCCTAAGCATTTCATTGCACTGTTGATCCTGCATATGACAAATAAACAATCTTGAATCTTAAATCTTGAAAATAGTGCTGGAACCTGCTTGTCTCTCTTGTGTCAAAGCAATAACATTTCCATGGCAACAAGCAGGTGGTGGAACCTTCAATAGAAATGGTACACAGTGCACCTTTAAGGACATTTTATTTAAAGGTGTATTGTGTAACTTTTCTGGTGAAGGAAATGCAACTTGCTTGTCTCCATGGAGATGTTATTGCATTGCCAACATGGCATTAAACGTATACGACCATGAAGACAAGCAGTCTCCAGACCAAGTTACTGTACAGCGACTCACATTAAGAATACCATGTTTTTCAAGATCCATCCATCCATTTCCTTCCGCTTAACCGGGACACTTCCTCCAGCTCCTCCGGGGGAATCCCAAGGCATTCCCAGGCCAGCCTGCAGACATAGTCCCTCCAGCGTGTCCTGGGTCTTCCCTGGGGCCTCCTCCCAGTGGGACATGCCCGGAAGACCTTGAGGTGGAGAAGCAGCGGCTGTACTCCGAGCTCCTCCCATGTGACTGAGCTCCTCACCCTATCTCTAAGGGTGCGCCCAACCACACTGCGGAGGAAACTCATTTTGGCCGCTTGCATCCGTGATCTTGTCCTTTCAGGGATTACCCAGAGCTCATGACCATAGGTGAGGGCAGGAACGTAGATTGACCAGTAAACTGAGAGCTTTGCCTTTTGGCTCAGCTCCCTCTTCACCACAACGGTCCAGTAGAGTGACCACATCACACACCGATCCGCCTGTCAATCTCACACTTCATCCTCCTCTTGCTTGTGAACAATACCCCGAGATACTTGAACTCCTCCACTTGAGGCAAGGACTCTCCACCCACCAGGAGAGGGCAAGCCACCTTTTTCTGGTCGAGAACCATGGCCTTGGATTTGGAGGAGCTGATCCTCATCCCAGCCACTTCACACTCAGATCCAAGGTTCGACCATCGGTTGGATTCTCCTCTCCAGTACCCTGGAATAGACCTTACCAGGGAGGCTGAATACCAGTAGTTGGATCACACCCTCCGTCCCCATTCTTAAACAGAGGGACCACCACCCCAGTCTGTCAGTCCAGAGGTACTGTCCCCGACTGCCACGTGATGTTGCAGAGACGTCCAGAGACCTAAGATACTCAGGACAGAGCTCATTCACCCCCGGAGCCTTGTCATCAAGGAGCTTGCCAACCACCTCAGTGAGCCCTCGAGTCCCCAGCCTCTGCTTCCTCCTCAGAAGACGTGACTGTGGGATTGAGGAGATCCTTCTTCCACCATCCGACAAAATCCCTAGTCGAGGTCAACAGCTCCCCACCCGCACTGTAAACAGTGTTGGTGAAGCACTGCTTCCCCCTCCTGAGGTGCCGTAACGGTTTGCCAGAATTTCTGTGAGGCTGTCCTCCTCCATGGCCTCTAAGAACTCCTCCCAACCCTGAGTTTTTGCCTCTGCGACCGCCCAGGCTGCAGCACGCTTGGCCCGCCGGTATCCGTCAGCTGCCTCAGGAGTCCCAAGAGCCAACAAGGCCTGATAAGACTCCTTTCTCAGCCTGACAACAGCCCTTACTTCTGGTGTCCACCACCAGGTTCGGGGATTGCCACCGTGACAGGCACCACAGACCTTACGACCACAGCTACGAGCAGCCACATTGACAAGAGAGGCTGAGAACAAAGCCCACTCAGACTCCATATCCCCAGCCTCTCCCAGAATCTGGGAGAAGCTCTCCCGGAGGTGTGAGTTGAAGGTCCCCCTGACAGAGGGCTCTGCCAGACGTTCCCAACAGACCTTCATTATACGCTAGGCCTGACAGATCTTTCCGGCTTCCTCCCCTGCCAGCGGACCAACTCAAAACCAGGTGGTGATCAGTTGACAGCTGCCCCCTTCTCGAGAGTCCAAGACAGATGACACGATGATCGACCTCCATCCTAGGGTGTCCTGGTGCCACGTGCACTGGTGGATACCCTTGTGCTCAAACATGGTGTTCATTATGGGCAAATTGTGGCTAGCACAGAAGTCCAATAACAGGACACCGCTCGGGTTCAGATCAGGAACCGGTCTTGTTGGTCTTGTGCACCTGTAAAATTGCACTATGTACTGTATAAACAGAAAGAAAGATGGCAATACAGCTCAACAAATACGTGTAAAAGAAAATACACAAGGTATCCAAAGCATGGTTAATTTCAATAAAATACAAAGTGCTCTATCAATAGACTTTGAAGATGAATAAAATAAACAATAAAAGTAAAGAAATAATGAATGGGAATAATTAAGAATTGTACAAAACACTATGGGGTGTATCCTTAGAGCATGCTCTTTTCTTCACTGGCCTGTCTTTCCTAACCGAACCTATGTGAGCCTCCTCTTATCTTTGTTCGTAACCCCTGTCTACTTTTTACCCCTTTGTGCACAGAACTGACTCACGATCAATTACAATCTCCCTTGTTTCGGCGAAAGTCAAAGCCGGAGATTCACATTGAAGCTGTACTTTAAAGGCAAATCACGAGATCAGAGGAACCCAGACTGACTAGATATCCATGAGGCTGTGAGGAAATCTGCGGTGTGTACTTGTTAGGTAATAAACCTGCACACAGAGTTATATTGGAGGTGACACCCCAGCACCACTATAAATAGCTCTGCACTTTCCCCCAAGGAGCCCAGCTGCGGCTTTCTCCCAGGCATTTGATCAGTTGTTTGTAGGGAATTGACATCACCCGTAGGTGCTTTGTCTCACGCCCCTCTTAGTGTTGGTTATATTGGTAGCACTCTTTACAGCCCAGTATAGCCTGGTAATAGAATGGAATAGCATGATAACTGAATGTGTAGTTATAGTAATTACATGGTAGTTACACAAGGAAACAGGACACATCTCTAATTATGGCAAAAGGAGAAATTCAGTTTGTCAACTGGACAAAAGTTTATTTGGTCGAATACATTTCACAGCTCATCCAAGCTGCTTCTTCAGTTCTGGTCAGACGCTGGTGGACCCTGCCTATAACTCCCTTAAGGGAGGAGCTAACTACAATGAAATTACTTTGAAACTACCACACCTACTTGTTTTCAGGATTTTACCTGGACAACTGAGGGATTCTACATGCATCTCTAATTAGACTTTTTTCAAGGTATCAGAAGTGGTTAGTCAAACATTTATACTCAAGAAAGAAGTTTGTTTTTTTTAAACTGAGATTTACATTTTTGAAACATAAAATTACAATGTACCAATAAATAAATAAATAAATAAATAAATATTCTCACTTACATTAAGACCCTAAAACACACAGTTCAGAGTATTTTGGGTCTCTGCATTTCCTTCCAATCCAAAGCAATAATACAGTATGGCCTGTAGTAAACAAAAATTGACAAGCTTCTGACTGACTAAAGGTGTTGGGAAGACGTGCAGTATACAGAGTTTATAGTGTTCTTTCCAAAACAAATAAAAGTATTCTTGTTTCAAATTAATAGTGCTTAAGTAGAAGTAAAATTTGTGGTCAATGACAATACAGCTGATTTATAATCTGAAATTTGAAAGAAAATAATAATGGTAGGCAATATTTTCAAAGATCAGTATCCAAAAAATAGAAAAACTATATTATATCTGAAATCATTTAATATTGTCAACATAAAGCTTTTGTCACAATAAACTTTAGACAACAGAGATCATAAATGTTACTGAAGTAGGAGTACTGTTACTTTGTAATGTACTATATGCCTTAAGTAAAAGTACCTGAGAACTCCAAATTACCTTGAACAGCTTTATTATCTTGTAATAGTAAGTAAACAAAAAATAATAAAGAAACCAACATGACTCATCCCATGTCTTTAAATACTACAGGCGGTGGATAAAGTGCTTTCTGTGATACCATTTCCTTCTGAATAAATAAAGTTGATCACATAAGAGGTGCGCTAAACCCAGACCCAAAACAATCCAATAACAAGTGGGAGGACTGAGTGAGGTGATACAAAACACTCGGGGCTGCGACTGACCTGCTGAGTCACAGTCTACAGTAGTTTCTCCACATCTCATTGTAACGCACATCAACTCAACAAAAGAGCCTGCACGAAGTCTTTTATAGGCCCCTATGTGTCATGTTTAAAGGCCCTATATTACGCAAAATTGACTCTTGTGAGCTTTACACCATGTTTTGTTATGGCAAAAGGAGAAATTCAATTTGTCAACTGGACAAAGTTTATTTGGTCGAATATGTTTGCTCATCCAAGCTGCTTCTTCAGTTCATGTTTAAATGTTGTTATCTCATCAAAAACACACCTGGAGTTGTGTTTTGTTTCCTTCACACGTGATTGAGTAATCCTTTATTATTAGTCTGTCTGCAGCCCCAAAGCTCAAAATGCTCTGTTCCATTTTGTGATGTCATGTTTTCAAGTTAACGGCTATACCTTTTACCTTTTGTGAGATTTAGAATTATCCAAATGAAGCTGTGAAGGTGTGTGGAGTTTAAAAACACAGTGGAGCACTTCCTGTATTACTACATGACATCGCAAGATGGAGAAGAGTATTTTCTGTGTCAGTGAAACTAAACACAATTCTAGGTATGTTTTTGATGAGGAAACAACTCTATAACATAAATAAAAACTTGTGCAATATAGGCCCTTTAATTAGGCAGTGTAAAAATACCCACAACTATTTGGATTCTCTGTATTATTAGTACTTGAAATGTGAAGATGTGGAAATAGGCCTCGACAGCTGTGAATGTGTTTGTCGCTCAAGTTTATAAAAAGTAGCTGCTAATTATTGTCACACATTATTATAAGTGGATTGACGCTTTTTATATAGAAACTTTGCTAAAAGCTGCACAAAAGCCAAAACTGCCACTGATGCTGTCGCTGCAGTGTTCGCTGGCCCTGTCCAGGAGAGGTCCTCACTGATGTGCACCCCCAGGAATTTGATGCTGCTGTAGAGAGGGTGAGCACATCAGTGAGGACCTTTCCTGGACAGCGAACACTGCATCACTGGCAAAGAGGGCTCAGAAGCGCCTCTATTTTCTCCACAAACTGAGGAGAGCTGGAGCCCCCCCACCCATCATGACCACCTTCTACCGAGGCACCATTGAGAGCGTTCTGACCAGCTGCATCACTGTGTGGTACGGGAGCTGCACTGAACAGAACAGGAAAGCCCTGCAGCGCATAGTGAATGCAGCTGGGAGGATCGTTGACGTCTCTCTCCCCTCCCTCCTGGACATTTTTAACACCTGCCTCAAAAAACTGCTGCTAAGGACTACTGTTGCACTGTTGCACATTTACTACTGGAATTTTACTACTGTTTTACTGTTGTTTACTACAGCTATTGTACTGGAATTACTACTGTTGCACATTTATTTTTATATTTACTTTCAATGCACATTCTATTGCACATTGCCATCTCACTGCTGCATCTTCCATTGCACATTTTTGATGCACACTGCACATTTTGGACATCTGTAAATAGGTATTTATTTTATTATTTTGCCCTGCTTTTAGATTTTTGTCTTAGAAGATGTTTTGTCTTACATTGTATTTTGTACACTGTCTTTTTGCACTACTAAATGGCAGAATTGACAATAAAGCTGACTTTGAACTTTGAATAAACGGTTAAAAATATACAGATCCAGAACTGAGGGTAGATACTGGAACTGGAAAGAGAAGGAGCCGTGAACTGTCCCTTTGTATAGGAAGACAATCAAAAACGCAATAAAAAAACACAAAAAGTAATTTTACATTTCATTTCCATATTGCTTTAATACGTTTACTTCTAATGGAGCAATGAAATACTTTTTAATCATGCTTTGAAAACAAAACAGGTGCGATGCAATAAATAAATTAGCGCATGTTGTGTCTGCGCGTTTACCAAACTAATGCTCACCAACTATAATGCATGAGCCTACTGTAACACTGAGTCCACGGCTTATGAATAATGCAGGGGGAGGAATAGGATCAGTTTGCCTCCTGTCTTTGTGGTGCACGTGCGCACCTGGTGCCATCTAGACCACATCCTCGCGCATCCTTGAGTTTGCCTCCAAACCTGCATTGATTTTAGGGCAGGACAGGAAGCTCTCTGGGAATCCTCAGTGCTCATGGATTGATTTGTCTTGTCTTTGTCTGAGATACAGAAGACCGGACTAAACATATTTGACTTTAAATGGGATTAATATCATCATTATTGTTGGGGTAGGTTTTACCTATATGGACAGACCTAGTTGTCGTTACGCCTGGTGCTCCTCACTGCCTTCACTTGAGTGTGCGCAGCTGCTCAGACTCACACTCGCTGCGCTGCGCTCTGGACGCTCTCGGGCTCTCTGTGGATCTTTAGGTGAATGAAAGTGTGGCGCTGTTCAAAGTTGGATTCGGCGCACTATGTTTGGGGGGGACACAGTGGAGAGCGCTCGGTGCATTTTCCGGGTTCAGCACTCTGGACAGCTCTCGTGGAAGTTGGAGCGGACGGATGGGCGCGCGCAAAGGATGAAGTAAGACCTCTGTCACGCATCTGAACCACCGATAAACCATGTTTGAAACCCGTGACCGGAGAGAAGACTTTCTGGAGTGAGACATGGACTCTGCTGAAATTCTTTTCACACTGTTCATCGTCGTGGTCGCGGTCGTCTCGCTGTTGTCTAACTTGTTGGTGCTGCTATGCTTCGTGCACAGCACGGAGATCCGGCGACAGGTGCCCGGTGTGTTCACAATGAACCTGTCGTTGTGCAACATCCTCATCACGGTCCTGAACATGCCCGCCACTGCGCTGGGCATCGTGTGGCAGCAGCAGCCCTTTGGGGACTGTGCGTGCCACACCATCAGCTTTTTGGAGACTTTTCTCACCGCAAACACCATGCTGAGCATGGCCGCGCTCAGCATCGACCGCTGGATCGCGGTAGTCTTCCCGCTCAGTTACTCCACTAAGATGCGTTATAAAGACGCCATGGTGATGGTATGCTACTCGTGGCTTCACTCTTTGACCTTTTCCCTCACAGCGCTGCTCTTCTCCTGGGCCGACTACAGCCACGTGTACGCGTCGTGCACCCTGCAGCCCAGCCACGGGGGCAATGACAGGGTTAAGTTTACAATCTTCACCGTGGTTTTCCATGCCACTAGCTTCATGCTGTCGCTGCTCATCTTGTGTTTCACCTACTTAAAGGTGCTCAAAGTGGCCCGGTTTCACTGCAAAAGAATTGACATTATTACAATGCAAACGCTGTTCCTGTTGGTGGACATTCACCCCAGGTATGGCTTTTTTAATCCTATATTACTATGAAACTACTAAACTCTCAACTTGACTCATTTGCACTTTATTTGTTTTAGTGTGAAGCAGCGATGCCTATCAGAGCAGAAGAGGAGAAAACAGAGAGCCACTAAAAAGATCAGTATCTTCATAGGGTCCTTTATCATTTGCTTTGCTCCTTATGTAATTACCAGGTAAGACTGACTAGTACCAATAAATCCTCACTTTGTAACCCACTTATCACCTGTAATAAATGGGCCGCTCATAATGACACAGCACTGTTAATAAGTGCAGATAGTGATCAAATAAAGCAGCTTCCATCAGACTGAGTGGATTCAGATCTATTACACAAACCGAGAAAACTTAAAATGTAACACCTGATTTACATAACTACATTACAGCCTCTCCTGAGCTCACATTTTACCTGGTGCTTATTCTTCTCATATCCATGAACCTGTGAAATGACTCTCTACTGCTGTAAACAGATGGCTTCCTTTGAAATACATCAAATACAATGTTCAGAACACAGGGAGTGAATGCCTGGTGGGCCTGACCTAAAGCACATTACTGTGGTCATATACTGGTGCCCATCCATCTGTGTGACATTTGTGGAGTACACTTAAAGAAAGGGGACAGAGAAGGGACAGTCCCATACTGTATGTGGTAGGGGTATCAAAAAATATGCTTGTGCGTGTTTTGATATTGTACAGTGTTAAAACCATGTCTATCTGGACTGCCTACAAGTTTCAGGTCATTCAAGTAAAGAACTGTAGAGGGAAATGAGAGAACACATTTGTCTAACTAAACACTAAAATATTTTTAACACATAGAATAAATTAATCATGCGACCAAACTAGTACTGCAAATCCCCCATTATTTCCATATTCTTTTGTGCTTGTTTCCTGGCTATATTCAATTGGATTTATGAAAACTAAATATATATTCTTGGTTTGTGTGCTGCCTCCACAGATTGGCCGAGCTTCTCCCCTTTGTGGACATAAACCGTCACTGGGGAATCCTCAGTAAGTGCCTGACTTACAGCAAGGCTGCGTCGGACCCCTTTGCATACTCACTCCTGCGCCAGCAGTACAGGAAGGTGCTGGTTACTGTGGTGAACAGGCTGCTGCGTCGTGACCTTTACCCTTCGTCTGGACACAACAGCTCCCTGGACACAGAGAATGACTACTGTCTGCAGAGGATCAGCTAAAGCCTCACAGACCCCTTCTGCAGACCTTGTACACAGGTGCTCCTGGTGCATTGTGGGAGGAGACTCTCAAAAGAAGATATTGTTAGCAGACCATCGTGGGATGGCGCAGGGACAGTGTGTGGGTGGGGGGCACAAGGCAAGCGGAAAGAACAGGATGTGGGCGGAGAAGACTGAAGTGACAGTAACGAGAGGACGGCAGGAGTCTCCGACACAAATACAGATCTGTGATTAATCAGAAAGACTGCCATCAATAAATCAATTGGATTGAATAAGTCACAGGCTGGGTGTAATCCCCAGCTGTACCTGTATTCAGAGGCCTCCAATACTGTACCAATCTCTTTATAATGATCATGGTAAATCCACATGACCTTTTGCTCACTGCCAAACTTCAGGGACAAACGAAGCAGAGTTTAGGTCCTTTCTCCGCTGCAGCTCATAACCGCCATGTTTGTTTGAGTGTGCACTTGTTCCAGTGTCACTGAATATTGAAGCACTTTGTCAACTCAGAGTTATTAGTTACAGGAGCCAAAGGCAGATATACACATAATAACATACACCACTATACAGTAAAGTACTACCGTAAGCTTGAATGTACCAGATAGTCCACTTTTGCAGAGGTGTGGTATTGTGTAGAAACGTTTGTATGGATATTTACATGATGTTCTATATTTTGCACCGTACAGGGATATTTTTTCTAGAGTAATATATTGTGAGGGGGGAGCTATGTGATGTAGCATATAGGTCTGCTGTAAGTTCTTCAAGACACTGTATGTCTGTGCCAGGTCTGAATGTGACTGTTGAGCTGTTCCTCTTTAATCAGAATAGCTGCTTTACTTTTGAAATAGACTTAACTTGCATATTCTTAATGCACATGTTATTTCTATGTCTCTTCTGATCATTGGCCGTGTGATTCTCCAATAGTTTAATATGTGCAATGTGCAATAAAAGTTGTTAGATACTGCTCTACGTAAAATGTCACTTGATTTTAATGATAAAAGTACTATTTAAGTACTATTTAAGTAGTTTTAATAAAATATATGAAAACATAGTTGGTTCAACATCCCAAAAAAACAAGATGCTATGTTTACTATAATGATTTTTAAGGTTTAAGATATTATATTTTTGTAATAATGCTGTTTCCTCATCATACCATCAAACATACCATGAGCTGTGTTTTGTTTCATTCACACATTTTTAACTCACAAATCCTGCATATTTAGGCTGAGTTCTTCGCTAACCCTAAACCGAAAACACTCCACACTCCACTTCCACCTTGTGATGTCATGTGGCAATACAGGAAGTAACAATCTCTACTAAACAAAATGTTAAAGGTATCTGTTAACATGAAAATTACCACATGACATCACACAGTGGAAGAGAGCATTCTGAGCTTGAGAGATGTAGACAGACTAATAATAAAGGAATAAAAACTCAAACACGTGTGAATGAAATAAAACACAACTCTGGGTATGTTTTTGAGGACGTGACAACATTATAATATGGCTTAAAACTCACAAGAGACAATTTTGTGTAATATAGATCCTTTAAATCATTTGTGTATTTGGCCAGTTATATTTCAGAGCTCCTTTATGTAAGATGACATTACATTTTCACCGCGTGTTTCAGGATCACTGTGGTAATGTCACTTTTTAATGTGTAATTAAATTGCAAATGAAATGCGCTGCTTGGTATGACCAGTGTGAGAGGAGCAGCTCCTGCTATTGCCAAGCTTAATTATGGAGACAGGTCAGAGGTCATTCTTACCAATTAGTTATACCATTCATTCTCAGACTTTAATATCCACAAGTTTATAATTAATTCCTGCCACACGTGTAGGAATTTTCATGTTCAAGATCTTTTTATGCACACGATTTACTTCATAATTAATTGTTAATTTGAAGCACATATTTATTAATATACATTACCCTAGCTAAGTTCAAATAACTTAAATTTTACTTTTACTTTATTTGAGTAGATTCAAGTAAAATTATCTACCAGTGAAATAAGTGTGTTCTTAATTCAAGCAATATTAGATTTTGTTTCTTATTTTAAGTTAAAAGAGTTGTTGTTTTCCTTATCTTAAGTGTAGCAATATGTATTTTGATATCAAATCATGATAAAACTTTGTTAATTTAAGTAATCTAAAAGGTGCACTGTTTGGTTGGGGGGGTCCATCACCTTCTTACTTCTATGGATATGTTTTTCTTAGAATATTTCGCAACATGACATTAAACCAGACATGTCCAAACTATGGCCCGTGGGCCAAATGCGGCCCTCAGGCAAATTTTTCTTGGCCCTCAGGCTTCCAGGTGAATTGGCCCAAATTACCTTGAGCAGAACTTTTGACTGCAAGTTTTTTGGAAATCTACCTTGATAAGACAATATTTAATATTTATTGTGTGGTTTTGAGGATCTTAGCATGAATAAAGGACTCTGTGACGTGTTAAACATGCATATATTTCAATTATTAACTGTACTGAGCATCAGTCTATGGCCCTCGATTAGCCCTCTGCTTTGTCTGTGTTTAGATATGTGGCCCTTGATGAAAAAAAAGTTTGGACACCCCTGCATTAAACAGATCTACCTTACATTTATTCAATTACAGGTGGTGGTGGTGGTTGTTTTATTGCTCAAAAATAAAGAAAAACAGACAAATAGGCAAACAGGCCTCTTCATAGATCTGACCTGTAACTTGGTCTGCTTTGGTCTCCATGAAGATAGAAAAGTTTAATGTCATACTGTGAATTAAACATTCTAGCCCAAGCAATAACATCTCCATGGAGACAAGCAGATGAAAAGCTACACAATGCATCTTTAACTTGGCTAGATTTGAGTTTTTGCAGCATGTTCTCTGGTAGCCTCTGTGAAAGATTCAATATGGCAAAATCAATGGACACTTCAAAGCCAGATCAAATTGTTAAATGCACTAGAATGCAGTTTTTTCTAATGATGATTCCCCCGCCTCTCAACACACACACTCATAATTATGGCATCGTTACAAGGATTTAATGAGAGTGCTCAGGAATCAGGTAAACAAGATTACATAAGAGCAACATTGGATGATGAAGCGGAGCACTTATCGCATGTATTGTTGCTTGCCAGGTGTTTCTTCCATCTTTTCATGCTTTCTCTTTGGGGACTGCTATAGCAAATCACTTTTGATTGATTTTGGTGATATTGATTTGTAATTAGTTTTGAGCTAGATACCACAATTGAGTTGCCTGACCAGCTAGTCCCTTCTTCATTCTCTTCGAATCTAGAAAGGACTGGAACCGGACTATAGAGCATGAAAATCCTCTGTCCAAACTTGAGACGATCCAACTGCAGCTGCTAATTTGAGTCACGCGTCTCTCAAATGCAGAACGTATCTCCTCTTGAAAATTCTCGTAGCATCCAGAACTAAATATAAAACTTATTTTACTTGAGATAAGTAGTAGTTTGGTGCTTCAATAGTTGATTCTGCAAAAATCCATGCTGTTTCTTAGTCAATTACGTTGTTTTTTCACCTTTTTTATGCCCAATCAGCCTTGTTTATTTATTTTTTTTGATGCAAACAAAGCATGTGTCTTTGACTGGTTAATCCGCCTGTCAATTACGCCCTCTGAAATATCAGGACAAGATATAGCTCAGATCCACTCTTATTTGTAAAGTTATGCGTGTGGTTTTGGCTGGTCAGGTACCTTCAGGCACTTTCTGTTGTTTATCCAAGCTTGGAACACACAAGAGGTACAATGAAATGTGTAACCTGGTTTGTACTAGAAAATTACTGGCTGCAATACAGAGCAAATTCTCTCTCTAAATTACTTTTCAGTACGTCCATGCTTGTACAGTGTGTATCCTGATAAGGTTAAAAGTGCATCCATCTAAATAATACATAATAATATTGTTCATCTTCTCATTTAGTCTTAATACTGTGTTCTGAGTCTGACATAAGCTTTGCCACAGGCCAAATTCCCTCCCAAGACATCCTTTGCAGTCTTACGCCCAAGGGTGCTGCTGCCTGGCTGTATGATGAATATTCACACAACCTATTATGCTAATTTTAATTTCAACCGCTTGTAGAAGGAGAGGGCACAGTAATTAGTTCAAAAGGTACAACACAAGCAGATCAGGCGGCTGTGACAAGATTTACTACATGGGAGAGTCCACAGACATAAGCAAAGTTAGACGCAAACTAAATAGCTCAACTAAGTTTAGGAAGGGGATAGTAAAGAATAGACTTATAGGATGTATTTCAGACATTTTGCAGTTGTGTCAGCCTCATATCTTAAGTACACTATGCAACTTTCCTTACCCCATGCTTGTCTCCATGGAGATGCAATTGATCTGCCAGTGCATATGCCAGACAGTTTGGGATTTAACTTGTTTGGGATCCAGAATGTACACTTTTCCAACTACACAGACCCCCCAGGATTTCGCGGGCATTTTTTGTGATTGTTGCGGGCTAAAATGCCTGAATTTGCGGGAGCTTTTCCAAAAAGTTTGCCCACTAAAATAAGGTTTTAAGGTTTTTGTTGCGATTTTGTTGCGGGAGGAAGTGAAAGTTGCGATAAATAGTTGCGATTTTCGCTTTTTGTAATTAAAATTGAGTAATATTTTGAATACGGAGTTATTACTGACAAAGAATAATACAAAGACACAGAGATCACAGATATGGTCCTAAAACAACCTTACCACTATCGAAAATAAATTATTACCAGGAGGGGAACTGTTTCGCACGGTCTTTTGCTGTTATTTTAGTGGGCAAATGGCGCCGCAGACATGTTTCTTTGCCATTAGAATCCGTGTCTCAATTCCCAGGGCGTACGGCTCGGAGCCGCACTCCGAGCTGTGCGCTCTGGGAACTGGGGACACGGCCGCAGTTTTGTTTTGTCACACGGAAGTAAAGCAGAATGTTGCGGCTTCCAAACTCAAACCTTTTAGCCGCCGAGAATATGAGGTTGGGTCCTATGGCTCGCAGATTTGTGACGCGCAAAGAGGAGGCTATGGTGACAGACACGCTGAGATCCAGATATGCGTTTTGTGCATTTATTACAAAAAGAGCGCACACAGCTATGACAGCGCAGCAGGATGAAATGGAACTCATGAAAACCAGCAGGATGAACAGATTAACGTGAAAGATGAATGAATGGTTTGCGTTCAACAAAAAATACGGCTACACCCCAACCCTGACTCTCTCCTCTGTGTGACAGGTGAGCGTGCGCTTTTACACGCACACACTTCCGTACGTGCACACACCCACACTCACGTGACCCACCGCCTCTGCCGCACACACACACACAAACGCACCGTGCACCTCATCTCAGTTATGTCTCCTACACAGAAGGAAGTTGGTCGGCGTTCAATACGTCGCCGATGATTGGTAAAAATTAGTAAAAGTTGTGGAAAAGTTGCGGTGATTGGTCAAAATCGCAACACCGCCCTGAATTTGCGGGGATTGGCTGATGTTGCGTTGAAGTTGCAAATCGCAACATCGCAAATTCCTGGAGGGAATGAGGAGGGAATGAGGGTGAGGAACCACTACAGGAACCACTACAGTGGTACCTCACCTTACGAAATTAATTCGTTCCAGAAGTGGTTTCATAACGTGAAAAATTCGTAAGTTGAGTAGCTATTTCAATGGAAAAAGCCTGATTCGTTCCAAGGCCCCGATCCAAGTTTTTTTTATTTTTATAGTGTAACTTTTTTTTTATAGTGTAACATTGTGTTCTGCGTCCTGATTGGTTTCTCAGACTGGATTTAAACTTTTCTCACATTTGTCTCTCGTTTAAACACTCAAACTTTCATAGATTTTCAACAAAATTATTAATAGTGAAGCGTGTGTGTGTGTGTGTGTGTGTGGGGGGGGGGGGGGGGGGACTGCACTCTGACACGTGTGATAGCGCAGCATGACCCGTTGCGGGGCTGGGTCTAGTTCCTGGTTTCGTTTCGAGTCACAGCTGAGGGGAGCAGCGAGGAGGACCGCACGCAGTCTGAGCACATGAACGAGACCCGTGCTGGTCTAGACCAGGTCTAGAGCAGGTCTAGACCACCGCGGCTCTTGCATGCGTTCGTGGGTCTCGTTCATGCGCTCATGCGCTCAGACTGCGTGCCGTCCCGAGGGGAGTCCTCGCTGCTTGCCTCAGCTGTGACTCGAAACGAAACCAGGAAATAGACCCGCGCGCGGCGCTTTAATCCACCTGGTCTAGTCCTGGTCTAGTCCTGGTTTAGTCCAGGTTTAGTCCTGGTTTAGTCCAGGTTTAGTCCAGGTTTAGTCCTGGTTTAGTCCAGGTCTAGACCTGCTGGCAGCGCCCGCGCCGGGTCACACACATGTCCGCGCGCAGTTTTCTCCCCCCTCCCCCCACACTTCACTATTAATACATTTTGTTGAAAATCTATGAAAGTTTGAGTGTTTAAACGAGAGACAAATGTGAGAAAAGTTTAAATCCAGTCTGAGAAAAGCGTATAATGTGTGTGGCTGAGCGCGCATTATTTGAATTTTTGAGATTTCGCGTTTCGTAACTTGAATTTTCTTTTCATTGTTGGGTCATTCGTAAGGTGAGGTACCACTGTAATTTTATCTTTATTCAATAACAAGGTTTTAATGCTCAAAATTAGAATGTGTTCATACTGTCAGTTTCTCGCCTCTCCACAGATCTGACTTACTTGTAACTTCACCCAGTGGAGGGCCTCCTTTTCACCATTGAGGTGCCATATTGCAAAACATTCCAGGCAAAGCAATGTCCCTATGGAGACATTTAGGTGGTGGACACTGAAAAGTTCCTTGCTTATACTGTATGGGGCACCTTTAAAGTGACATTTACAGGCATGGAGATGCGTTTTTCTTGTAGGTAAAACTATTTCCAGCTAAGCACAACAGCATTATGTAACTTAATCAAAAACAATAATAATAAAAAAAAGCAGTGAATTGGTAATAGGAAATGTTTGTTTGTAAACTCTCTGGTCTATTGCTTAGGACCGTTTATGACGCTTTCGCATTAGCCCAGCTGTTTATTCAAATCGTCCCCGTGTGTAATTCGATAGTTGACCGTAATGCTTGTAATAATATCGCAGCTTTCCTTGAAGCCGAGGTCTTTTTGAGGACGCGGACGGGAGACACGCACACACGGCTGGAAAAAGTGCCACATCTAAAAGTGGGATCTAAAAGTGGCTAAAATGGGCTTCACGCTCCTGATTTTGATCCAGTTTTGGGCTCTTGTCTTTGGTTCTCCACGATGCGACCCACAAGTCCGAGGTACATAAGGTTTTCTGTTGGAATTAGGATCCAAATTATGCCTTACCTGCATGAAACTTTACTTTTGCTATCTTTGTACACAGCCTAAGAAGATGGAGTTAAAGGTGCACTATGTAACTTTATTCGTTGGGGTTGTTTCTACAGATATGTCATTGCTTTGCTTGGAATGACCTTAAACAGCTCCACCTTACATTTATTCAATTACAGATGGTTTTATTGCTCAAAAATACAAAGAGATTCTGACTGTGAGCGGGGTTGCCTCTCCACAGATCTGACCTGTAACTTGGCCTGGTTTGGGGTTAATACCATACTGTAAAACCAGACAAAGCAATAACACCTCCACAGAGAAAAGCATCTGACAGACCCCCCCAACAGAAAAGGTACACAATGCACCTTTAACTTTGCTATGTGGGAAGAAAATTCTGCAGATTAAAACGTAGCAGTCCGTAAAATAATAGAAAAAGGAGAAATTCAATTTGTCAACTGGACAAAAGTTTAGTCCAGTTGACAAATTGATTTTACACACTCCATAAAATAATATGTGTAAGTATAAGATTACTTTGGTTTGCTACAGGTAAACTGAAGAACTCGTTTGAACAGAAATTATAAACATTTCAGTTATTATAGAGAGGATTTACAGTTATTAGATTGTGCAGAATAGACCATTTAAAGTGAGGGGGGGGGGGGGGGTGTCTTATGGTCTTGTTGTAATACATGGTTCAAAAGATTTAATGTAGCCACTCTGCCCTCTAGTGTCTGTCATCATGTTGGTAACTGGACTGTGATTTGTTTACAGGGCACTGCAGGCCAATCATAGTAGAGGATAAACGTAAGTATGTTTTTGAAACTCTTTAGACCTATTATTTTAAAGGGATATGCCACCCCCAGGTCAAACTTGGGCATCTCCCCACAGTCCAGAGACTAAAATAAGTGATGGAAAGCGTTTTCCTGGTCACCCAGCCATTGTCCGAGTCTGTCAGCACTGACCGCCGCAGTATCTGCAGCTACTCCGCGTTAGACTGGAGGCTAACGTCGCCAGAGAAAGATTTCGGCCAAAAGGAATTAATTTGCTTGATGCTTTTCCCAATTACTTTCTGTGTAGTGCGCATTCATATCGAGTGCAAAAGACAGACGAAGCACACACCATGCTGCGTAACAGGGGAACTCCCAACGTGGTGCGTAACAGGGATTCCCCTGTGTGCTTCGCCTGTGTTTTTCCGCACTGAAAAATAGTTCCCACCCAAAATGACCAAGTCAAGCTCTCCGTGTTGATTTGCACATTTATTTGCACTCGATATGAATGCGCACTACACAGAAAGTAATTGGGAAAAGCATCGAGCAAATTAATTCCTTTTGGCCGAAATCTTTCTCTGGCGACGTTAGCCTCCAGTCTAACGCGGAGTAGCTGCAGCTGCGCGCGGCGGTCAGTGCTGACAGACTCGGACAATGGCTGGGTGACCAGGAAAACGCTTTCCACCACTTATTTTAGTCTCTGGACTGTGGGGAGATGCCCAAGTTTGACCTGGGGGTGGCATATCCCTTTAGAGTGCACCGCATAATATTTCTAGTAGAGGGTCCGCCACCTGCTTGTCTCCATGGAAACGTTATTGCTTTATCTAGAATGTTCCACAGTATAGATGAAACCTATCTATAACAAGCAGGTTACAGGTTACATTACAATTCAGAGCTGTGGAGAGTCACCCCTATTCACAGAAGGAAATACTGTATTTTTGAGCAATAGGAAGATGATGAATGAATGAAAAAATGCTAGAATAAATACACCTCTCATCCTCTGCACCGGACTGTAGAGGAGCTGAGCAGCTCCTTCAGCAGCCGACTGAGGCACCCCCAGTGCAAGAAGGAGCGCTACCGCAGATCCTTCATCCCCACCGCCATCAGACTGTATAACTCCACTATATAGTCCGTATATAGTAACGTGCAATTTTTCTACAGTTTCTTATTTACTTATTTTATTATTATTACTTATCTTGTGTCTATGCACTTTTTTTGTTCTAATTTTCTTTTGCACTAAACTGCCTGGAGCTAATGTGGCAAGTGAATTTCTCCTGTGTGAGATCAATAAAGTCTTATCTTGTCTTATCTTAGATGCATACTGTATGTTTAATGTCATACCATGGAACATTCCAGGCAAAGCAATAATATCTCCACCTTTTATCTGAACAATGTTAGTATCAGAAATAAATTGGTCTAGACAGGCAAAGTATGATTCCCAAACACAAAAATTAGGTTACCCACAGTATAGTAAACTAGCCTAGAGGCCTAGATACATTCATGTACATGTATCATCCCATTTGAAGGGTCAGTTCTTGTTTAAGAATGTTGCATATAATTTTCCAACCCCCAGCTTCATAGCTTAAACATATGCTTAAATAACTTATACTTGAATTTACTTAAAGGTCCTATATTACCCAAAATTGACTTTTGTGAGCTTTAAGCCATGTTAGACAGAAACATACCTTGAGTTATGTTTTGTTTCACTCACACATGTTTGAGTAATCCTGCATTATCAGTCTGTCTACATCTCCAAACCTCAAAATACTCTGTTCTTGGAATGTCATGAAGGGTTAGTTTTAACAGCTCCTTTTATCTTTAGTTCAGTATAGATAGGCAATTTCAGGAAAGAAATTACCCAAATGATTCTAGTGAAGGTGTATGGAGTTTAAAAACACACACTATTATTATCACATGACATCACAAAGTGGAACAGAGTGTGAATAACTCAGCCTAAATATGCAGGATGTGTGTGTTAAAAATGTGTGAATGAAACAAAACACAACTCCAGTTTTGTTTTGGATGAGGAAACAACATTATAACAGATCAGAAAATAGTGTAATATGGGCCCTTTAAAAAAACAGCTACACTTCACTGCTCATATGATGTTCATACAGGATTTTGTTTATTTTAAATTTCTGTTAGCAGTCCTGATTATCTTGTTTCTATAGGCATTTGCTTAATTGTTCAGTTGGGTTTAATGATCAGTTTTATTTGAGGATTTGCACTCCCCAAGCGCATGAGATCATTATTTAGAGCAGACTCTCTTAATGAAAAATCTGCCCTAAAACTATCACGTATATTTTTAGATGATCAATGATTGTATAAAATATTCAAATTCTAATTTCCAGAGATAATAGACATAGCAAGCTCATATATTAAATGCTAGACAAAAGGAAATTGTACCACTCCAAACAGATATGAAGATGAAGTTAAGGTTACTTGAATTAAGAGAGTTTTATCATGATTTAACAACAACTCTTTGCACTCAAAATAAGAAGCAAAATGTAATGTTAAGAAAAACACACTTATTCCATTAGTAGATACTTTTATTTGTCAAATTGAAACTACTCAAATGCTGTAAATGTAAAATGTTCTTAATTGAAATCATTTTAACTTACCTACATATGCTGTTTTATTGCTATTTGCAGTGTGCTGTGAATAATAATTTTTTTGACTTCTCGTCTGAAAACTCTTTGTGTTTTCCTTCAGCCAAATGTGCAGATGTTTTGCTCTCATATTGCGACGATATGTCCTACACCAAAACCATATTCCCGAATATTGTTGGACACAAAACTCGCCAGGAAGTTGAGTCTGGAGCAGAGTACCTCCTCATGTCCGTGGTGGAGTCTCTTCTCGGAGGGGAGTGTAACCCTGAAATTCGGATGTTGGGGTGCTCCGTGGTGGCCCCCCGCTGTGATGATGGAAAAGTCCAGAAGCCCTGCAGGGTCACATGTGAAGCAGTGAGAGCCAGATGCAGTCAGGCTTTTGATGACATCCACATGGCCTGGCCCTACTTCCTGGACTGTGACCGCTTCTTTGTCAGTGAAGAAGAAGGCTGTTACAATCCACTGGAAGGACTGAGAGGTAATTATGACATTATAGACATTAAAACACTGCACTATGTAACTTTTCTGTTCGGGATCTTGAACTTATTCGTCTAATATTTGAAGGGCCAGTATTACTATTGCATACACTATTTTATGATCTATGTTATAATGTTGTCTCCTCGTCACAAACATATCTAGAGTTGTGTTTTGTTTCATTCACACATGTTTAACACACAAATTCAGAGTTCTGCTCTCAAACAGAAAACATCCTGTTCCATCTAGTGATGTCACAAGATGTGGTAATACAGGAAGTGTTCAACTTTGTTTTTAAACTCTATACACCTTCATTAAAAATCATTTGGATAATTTCAGTCCTGGAATTGCCAAGATAAAAGGTAGCTGTTAACTTGAAGATTACCACTTCATGACATAACAAGATGAAACAGTGGGTAAAAGTATTTTGAGCTTTGGAGATGTAGACAGACTAATAATGAAAGAATTACTTAAATGTGTGTGGATGAAACAAAACACAACTCCAAGTAAGGATTTTGTGGTAACATCATTATACATGGCTTAAAGCTCTGAAGAGTCAATTTTGTGTAATAAAAAAGCCTTTTAATGAACTACAGATGTTTTTTATAACTAGAGAATACCTCCAAAACATGCATTCTTACTGTGAGAAGGGTCTCCACAGATCAGACCTGTAACTTGACCCACTGGTGTCACCTGCTCGTCTCCATGGCGTTAGACAAGTTCAAAGCTATTCTGTACAACATTTCAGGGGACGTAATAGCCTCACTGTAAGACAAGCAGGTTGCAGACCCTTCCATAGAAAAGTTACATAGTGCTCTTTTAAAGCCCCAGTGTGTAGGATTCGTGGCGCATAGGTGGATGGTGCTATTGCACTTTCCGTTTTATCTACGGCAGACCTCGAGGGTCACCCGGGCGCGCCGTAACGCGGTCCCGTTTTTTTTTTTTTTCTTTTCTCATGAAAACACACATTCCCGATCATGTACCATGACACTCTACACATCAAATGAAACCTTACAGTCTCCTCTTTTTGACTATGCAATTCATTTCCCTGCAAAACAATCACTCCCTGAGCACATGGGGCTTTTATACAGAAAAGCACAAAACGAGGTTAGCTTACCTTAGAATGCTTTGCACAGGTCAAACTCTGTATTTCACCATAAACTTGCTCTCAATTTGTCCGTAAGGATCCAGCGAATAAAATCCAGTAAAACAATTAGTCCAAAACACGTGTTAGATCCATTACGACGTCTGATCCGGCAGCATGCTTGTGTTGTTTACCCAAAACCACAAGCCTTGCCGAAGGCGAAGGCGGAGCCCAAATGTCCTTCTGCGGCTCTCGTAATCAAAATGGCTGCTTCTGCATGGGGAAGATCCCCCTTTTATGTGACTATATCTAAGTCCAAAAGAATACTTTGATTTCATGATGCAAGTGAAAAGGCTTGGAAAACAATGTATTTTTGAATGGGTATCTTCAATTTCTGTAATTAACGGGTAAAAATCTTACACACTGTCCCATTAAGTTTGGGGATTTTAAACTTGTAATGTTTAGTTAACGTTTAGCCGTGAGGTGACAGTCTTTATCATTGCACCACTGTGTACATGACCAGTTGGTTGGTGTTTATTCATTTTCTCCCTGTTTATTCTCCTGCTAGGCCCATAGTTGCTGAGACAAGAATTGTGAACTGTTAATAGTTCATGAATCACAAGCATTTTAGAGCGTGTTTATAGAAGTATACAGTAGGGGGTTAATACACCAACGAGACAGTATTTTATTGTTTTTTTGGTTTTTTTTGCAAAGCTACTGTAGATAATGGTAGGTAGTCATTGTAATTTACTCATTTCTAACATTCAGATTGTGGTACTGATTATTTTTCAATCAATCTTACATATAGTCCTGATAGGAATTGTCTTTCCATAAATATTTCAATACAGTCTACCCAACCTCTCAGGATTTTTTCAACAACTAGTGCCCATATTACGCTATTTTCTGATTTATGTTATAATGTTTCCTCATCAAAAACATACCCGGATTTGTGTTTTGTTTCATTCACACATGTTTAACACTGCATTTTTAAATACACCTTCACGAGAATCATTTGGATAATTTCAACCGTGCAATTGCCAGTCTCTCCTGAACAAAAGGTTAAAGGTAGTTTTTAACTTAACTACCACTACATGACATCACAAAGTGGAACAGAGCATTTTGAGCTTTGGAGATGTTGACAGACTAATAATTCAGTATTACTCAAACATGCGTGAATGAAACAAAACACATCTTTAAGTACGTTTTTGATGACATAACAAAGCCTTAACGTCTTAAAGCTCACAAGACTACATTTTGTGTAATACAGGACCTTTTAACAGTTAAGTGCCACACTTTATCTGTATCGTGAATGTTTCTGATCTTGCTAGACAGACAGCAGTTCCTAATCCTTAAAGTTTCTGCGGTTTCTGGTTTGCACACATGTGGTTTACCTCAAGACCCACATCTATCAGGAATGCCCTATTTGAACGTGCACATCCTCACACTCTCTCCTCTGGCTATTTCCTTGAATTTCCAGCAGGAGACTGTCTTAAACCAACCCTTAACTATACCACAAAAAAGCCACTAATGTCTGAAAGTATTTTGTAAAAACAACTGTAAATTCCTAAAGTGAACGCTACGTTAGTGGAAAAACAAACCTCAACTTGTTCCAGACGTCTCATATGTGAACCATATGATATCAGGAACATCAGAAACATACTATAAAAAGTGGGAAAAAATATCAACCTGTGGAATGAAGAGGTGTATTCAAGTCTGTAGCAGAATCAAAAATGCACTGACTCAGGATTACTTTTCCATATTTATTTAGTTTTAACATTTTTCTCTTGGTGTGTAGTCTTAAGTTCTTCTTACATATACTGGCTGGTGTGGGGGCTCAAACAAACTATGAATATGTAGCAAATGGAATCTGTATGTTAAATTACGCTATATTCTGATCTGTTTTAATGTTGTTTCTTCATCACAAACACACCTGGAGTTTGTATTTTTCACACATGTTTAACACAAAAACCCTGCATATTTAGGCTGTTTTTTCCACCTTGTGATGCCATGTGGTAATACACTCTGTTTTTAAACTCCATACACTGTCACTCAAATCATTTGGATGATATCAGCCCTGGAATTCCCCATTTCTACTGAACTAAAGGTAAAATGTAGCTGTTAACTTGAAATTTACAGCTTCATGACATCACAAGGTGGAACAGAGCATTTTGAGAATGGACATGTAGATAGATTAATAATACAAACATGTGTGAATGAAGCAAAACACAACTTCAGCTATGTTTTTGATGAGCTACCGGCATTCTAACGACCTATATCTGAAATGCATTTATCTTAGAAAAAGGGAACTCTAGTTTTCATTACAAAACAATGTTATGATTGTTACCATATTTCTTTTCATGTATTATTTACCTATTTGTTTGTTTTGCACATAAAAAGCAGATCATCATTGAATCATGTTTTAATGTTTTTTTCCTCCACATTCTTAAAAATTGGGATTGGAAACACAACTTAGGTATTTCAAAAAAATTCAGTGTATAATCATGTCAGATAACAGCAGACTTACTGTGTGCTCCTTTTGTAGCTGAGACCCTTTCCAGTTTCCCTAGCGATATAAGACATAACAGACCTCAGCAGATTCACGGTGAATGTAAAATATTTTCTCCATGATGGATGACTTACACTGTCTCTCTACACTGACTCTGCTGTAAACACAGTGACCTATTTAAAACTGGCTCACACAACTGAAGCTGCATATCTGTGATGGATAACACACATCTGCCCTGTTTACAAATGTTCACTGGTGGAAGAACTACTCAGTTTTGTATGTAAAAGTAGAGATGCTGGGGCAAAGAAATACTTAAAGGAAAATTAACGTTTTTTTTTACCACCTGAGCCTTCTTTCGACAATAAAACAAGTAGTTTTACTCACCCATAGCAGTTTGGTGTCAATTGGAGCAGTATTGCAGAACTTATGTTGAGCCGTTCTGTTCTGCTAATGATCCCGTATCCGTTAGCGTGAGTGCTCGGGGCACTGATTTGCGGTGTCCAAATAACACAAACTTTAGCACTTTTCAAATCACAGAAGATCGCTGTGTCAGGGTAGACTTTTAGTAGATTCCAAAACGGCCTGAAACCTGATATCACAACAGAAAAGTAAAGTTCAGAGCGGTGTTAGTTCTTTCGGACTAGCGGTGTTTACAAAACAGCTGAGTTCATGCATGTCCTCTCTGATGACATCATCAAATGAAACTATAGCTGGATATCGGGTTTCAGGCCGTTTTGGAATCCACTAAAAGTCTACCCTGACACAGCGATCTTCTGTGATTTGAAAAGTGCTAAAGTTTGCTTTATTTGGACACCGCAAAGTAATGCCCCGAGCATATGATACGAGTAGTATTTTACATTGATTTTGACATCTAATAAAGCTAAAAGTATACTGATTTTGATAAAGATGTGTACTGAATATTGTTCAGCAGAAACAAGTGAATTGGTATTTTTTTTCGTTGTTGTTTTTATTTGCACATTTTTGTTTGCTCAAACTATGAATAACCACACCTCTATAGTAGAATATGATAAAGATATTTATTATAGGGTCACCCAGCTGATTCGGAATCCCCCTTCCCCCCTCTTTAAAGATGATTTCTTCAGGCTGAATGATGGACGAGAGACACGGGGTGAGAGGTAGGGGGTCGAGAGAGCTGACATGGACGGTGTTGTTGGGATAGGCTGTATAAACAGGGCTTCTGGGTAATTGAAGGCGTGGTCGAGATGAGCTGTGGTTGGCTGGTGAGGAGGTTGAGGCGTGATCCAGTTCCTGAATCTAAGTTAATAATATTAACTTCAAAACAAAAAAAACAGTGATGTTCAAAAATGTAGTAGAGTAAAAAGTACAGATACCTGCTCTCAAACTAAAAAGAATCCACTAAAAATGTATCTAAACTAAGGTTTGATTTGAGCTTCATTTGAACATACCTAAAGTTGCGTTTTGTTTCATTCACAGATATTTGAGTAATCCTTTATTATTAATCTGACTACAAAATGACCATAAGTTCAGTAGAGAAGGACAATTCCAAGGCTGAAATCATCCAAATGATTCTACTGAAGGTAGTTTAAAAACACAGTGGAGCACTTCCTGTATTACCACATGACATCACAATGTGGAGTATTTTCTGTTTGAGAGAAGAACTAAATATGCAGAGTTTGTGTGTTAAACATGTGTGAATGAAACAAAACACAACTCCAGGTTTGTTTGTGATGAGGAAACATCATTATAACATAAATCAGGAAATAACATAATATGGGCCCTTTAAGTACAGTATTTGACAGATTTGACTTTGTTATATCATTTACAGGCCAGCAGCTTACAGAGGTCCACAATGACAGTATGGAGATGGCCCTTTCTGAAGACCCCTCCACAAAGATGCAGTTCTCGTACCAGTCCTACACCCAAATGACCACAATCTTAAAGAGGACGGAGGAAAGATGCCCCCACATAGCAAAGACATACAGCATCGGCCAGAGCACAGAGGGGAGAGATCTGCTAGTGATAGAGTTCTCCAACAACCCAGGCCAACATGAGCTGCGTAAGTACAGCAAGAAGTAGGTATAGTAACGAATAATGTGTATATGAGTGAGAGTAACTTCAAAATAGTATTACTCAAGTTGAAGTACAAAGTAGAGGTGCAAGAAATTACACAAATAGGAGTACAAATAGGCCTGTCATAATAATAGATAACAAATTGTAAAGCATTGCGACAGAGAAATATTGCGATAAACTATAATATTGAAACTAATTTATGCTGCTAAATAAAGCAACATAATCCCACTAAATAATTTTTAAATAAACAGTATCATTAAAAGGCCTGAGCTGCAACAAATAAATAGCAGAGTGTATCAATAATTAGCCATAAAAGGGACTTATTCTCCCTCTACAGCTCAAATCTTATTGTATTACAACAAAAATAACAAAATCTCACCACTATTGGAAAGAAAATGTACCCATGATAAACACTGAGTCCCAAAATATATTGTTCCAGCTATTTACCTCGACACAGTAATTATGGTGACAGGCCTAAGTGCAAAAGTATTTGTGGAAACTACTGATTAAGTAAGAGTAACTTAATGAGTAACTGTCCGGAAAGTATCATTTGGAATAAAGTTTGGTGACTTAAAACTACTCCAAGAAGTACAATCTCTTTAAAGTTTAATCAAGTAAATGTACTACCCACCAACATATAGAGATGTCCACATGCTTCTTTGGTTACAGCTTAGCTAAACAGGCCAGTGTGTTTTCCTTTGTAGTGGAGCCAGAAATGAAGTACGTGGGGAACATGCACGGTGATGAGGCTGTGGGACGACAGCTCCTGATCTATTTGGCTCAGTACTTGTGCTCTGAGTATCTCCAGGGAAACGAGCGCATCCAGGCCCTCGTCAACAGCACACGCATCCACATCCTGCCCTCCCTCAACCCTGATGGCTACGAGGCAGCAGTCGCTGGGCGGCAGGACAGTGATATTGAGGTGCAATTTTGATTGTTATATTATATATAACTCGCCTGGTAAATCCAGAATGATGCCGCTCTGTAATTTTTATACAGATTGTGTCAGCCTGGTCCCCACTCACACTGTCACGGCTCAAGTCCGGACAAAACATGATCGTGCAATTTGAATTGTTTTTTTCAGTGATGCATATGAAAGGAAGGAGCTTATTGGTCACCTGTCATTTACAAATACAAAATAAATTTCTTTTAACTTAGTTTAACAAGTTTAGTTTAGTGCTTGGCTCATTGATTCTGCAGAAATCTGCCGTGTTTTTCAGGGCCTTGTGATATTCTTTTCCTTTATTTTTTCCAATACGGATACATGTCTCTGATTTGCTAATCCATCTGTCAATAATGTAAAGTATTGAAGAAGTGTTTATTCTGGATCCCTGGTGAATATATGAGTATACTGAACAAATCTACACATTCCTGTTTATAGGCGCCATTTTGAGAACGTTTTATTATTTAAAAGAATTTTTGATTGATTGTTAATTACTATGGCAATGGTGCAATTTCTGATTTTGACTTTAAATTACCAAAAAATAAATACATAAATAAATAATAATATTAATAAATAAATAAATAAATAAATTAAATGTGAGTGTGCAGTCTTTTGGGGGTGTAGGTGAGAAGAAATCTGTATGCATTATTATAACACTACATGTATCTTTCAGGGTCACAGTCACATCGGTCGAAACAATGCCCAAAACGTCGACCTCAACAGAAACTTCCCTGATCTGACATCCATCGTTTACCGTCACCGTAGAAACAAGAAATATCGCAGTGACCACATCCCTATCCCAGACTTTTACTGGTTTGGTAAGGTACAGTATGACATCTTATACATGCTAGTAGAAAAAATATAATTCTTGTTATATAGTTCTTCGTCCTTATTATTTTAACATATTAATCATTGCAAATTTAGGTGGCCCCAGAGACCTATGCTGTGATGAAGTGGATACGTTCCATCCCCTTTGTCCTCTCTGCTAACTTCCACAGCGGGGATCTGGTGGTTTCTTACCCCTTTGACCTCTCCAAACACCCTCTGGAGCATAATATGTTCTCCCCCACACCTGACGATAAGGTGAGCAACTAAAAATAGGCCTGTCACCATAACTGCTAAATCAATTATCGTTCATTAGGCTATGTGAAATCTTGTGGGAATTTTTGGTTATTTTTTGGCTATACAATAAGATTTAAAGGTGCATTATGTAACTTTTCTTTTCTCTTTCTTTTTTCCATCACCTGCTTGTTTCTATGTATGTCTTTGCTCTGCCTAGAATATTCCACAATATGACATTAAACGGCTCTACCTTAAATGTATTCAATTACAGGTGGTATAGCTCAAAAATACCTAGAGAAACAAGCATTCTGATAGTGAGCGGGGTTGCCTGTCCACAGATCTGACCTGTACACTGTAATTTGGCCTGGTTTGGTCTCCATGAAGATAGAAGGTTTAATACCATACTGGAGAAAAGCACCAGAAAAGTTACACAGTGCACCTTTAAAGCCCCAGTGTGTAGGATTCGTGGCGCATAGGTGGATGGTGCTATTGCACTTTCTGTTTTAGCTACGGCAGACCTCGAGGGTCACCTGGGCGTGCACACGAGCCGCGGTCCCGTTTTTTTTTTTTTTTCTCATGAAAACACACATTCCCGATCATGTACCATGACACTCTACACATCAAATGAAACCTTACAGAAGTCTCCTCTTTTTGACTATGCAATTCATTTCCCTGCACAACAATCACTCCCCGAGCACATGGGGCTTTTATACGGAAAAGCACAAAACGAGGTTAGCTTACCTTAGAATGCTTTGCACAGGTCAAACTCTGTATTTCACCGTAAACTTGCTCTCAATTTGTCCGTAAGGATCCAGCGAATAAAATCCAGTAAAACAATTTAGTCCAAAACACGTGTTAGATCCATTACGACGTCTGATCCGGCAGCATGCTTGTGTTGTTTACCCAAAACCACGAGCCTTGCCGAAGGCGAAGGTGGAGCCCAAATGTCCTTCTGCGGCTCTCGTATTCAAAATGGCTGCCTCTGCACGGGGAAGATCCCCCTTTTATGTGACTATATCTAAGTCCAAAAGAATACTTTGATTTCATGATGGAAGTGAAAAGGCTTGGAAAACAATGTATTTTTGAATGGGTATCTTCAATTTCAGTAATTAATGGGTAAAAATCTTACACACTGTCCCTTTAAGCCATAAATGGTTGAATTAATAACTTCTGTGAGTCATTATAATTACAAACTAACCACTAAAGTGTTTGATTCTGCTTTTTATTTATGACAGCTCATGATTTTTAACAATATTTTTAACAATATTTAACAATAAAATATGATATTAACAACAATATTTAGAATAGTTTTTTGGGGATAATGCTACTTTAGGGTTATTGTATCAGTAAATTAGTTTCAGTACTTTTTATTGTCTATATTTTCTTCAAAAATCTAAATTTGTTATTGTGACAGGAATACTAAAAGTCAGTGATAAATAATACAAAAACATCTGAATGTAATCTCTCTTTATATCTAGGTTTTTAAGTTTATTTCTAAAATCTATGCCACGTCTCATGAAAGTATGTCCAATGAAAACGCCCAGTGTGGATCATCTCGAACAGGAAGTAAATCAGGAACAATAAATGGAGCTCAGTGGTCCAGTTTTGCAGGTGGTGAGTACATTATATAATTTTTTTTTTTCATGTTGTGTGAGGACATTACATTGATTTACATTCATTTCCTGGAGACTGATCCTAACGTTTACCATAGATATTACTTACTACCTAACCTTAACCTAAGCAGCTAACGTATTTCAACCATAGACTGTATAAAGAAGTGGACTAAGCAGGTGTGACCCATAGCGTTCGGCTCCATTCAACTGAAGCTCACGATGCTAGCAGTTATAGGGGCCAATTTCAAGCCAAGTCCATATTAGGAATAGGAATTTGTTTACGGACAAAATAGTGAAATAAAACTCCAAGGTCATCTAGAGAAGGTTAATACGACCAAGACCAAAAATGATGAGGCTCACTGCAGCCGTTACAGAGAGATTTCTCGATGTAAAGTCAATTTGGAGTCGATTTGGAATGTGGCCGCTAGCAGGTTATGTCCATTTATATATACAGTGATGATTTCAAGCCATGACTGAACTTAAAACTATGTTGTTGATCTAAGGATTTGCATCATTCTTGTCTCCATAAGGGAGGCAGGTCACCATGATGTGAGGGTGTATATGGAGTTTAGTCCCTACAAAATGACAAATACTTGTCCATCACATAAAATTGGGAGTATACGCTCACTAAATCCTGACCTAAACATGGACTAGACCAGAACTAAACTAGGACTTAACCTGGAACAAGTCAAGTGTACTTCAAGACCAAGCCAGGAAAAGTGTGAAGATTATTAACTGAGAAAGAAAGATGAGTCTTTACCACTAGAGGTCAGTGTAGACTTACACTTTAAGTCTGACTGTTTTTCTTGTTTTGTTTTGTTCAGGGATGCAGGACTTCAACTACCTTCACACCAACTGCTTTGAGGTAACTGTGTCACTTGGCTGCGACAAGTTTCCACCCCAAGAGGAGCTGTTCAACAGTTGGCATGAAAACACCGAGGCTTTGCTCGCATTTATAGAGGCAGTAAGTCTCTGATATTATAATAGTTCTGTCACAAAAAACATTTTGAAACTCAGTATGAAAGAAGAAAATATAGTCAATACTGAATTATATTATAATATCAATACTAAATTATGGCACTGACACAAATAACCATAAGGCAAGACACAGCAGGTGAATAGGAAAAAAATTAAATTTAGATACCAATCTGAAAATTCTTCTGTAGTTTACTTACAAAAATTTGAGACAAAAATGTATTAAAATTTTTCATCAGTTAATGTTTTCATATAAAAAGATGTCATTTCATGAGTCCAATTTTTTTTGGACATCCAAAAAGTATGTCTTGCTTATTTTGTTGACATATTAGATACTAAAAATATTCAGAGGGGATTTTGGACTAAATGCCAATTAGTCCAATTGCCAAAAAAAAAATCTATTCTGATTTCCAACATAAATCATATGTTTTGCCTTAGAGCATATTTATCAAAATGAACAATATTATTGAAACCATTAAATACAATAAGAAAACAACTTACTGTAATACAGAAACTAAACTATGCAAATATGAATATTTAAATATAGTGCTGTGAAGTTGTGAAAATATTCTTTACTTTACATTTTGACTAAAGTAAATTTTGTTCATTGACACTTTTCTCCATCTCCTCTTTACTGTTTTCTCTCAGGCTCATCGTGGGATCAAAGGCGTTGTCACAGACGACGAGGGAAATCCAATCAAAGGAGCTCACATTTCAGTCCGAGGAGTTAGACATGACATAATCACAGGTACTTTAGCAATACTACAACTACATTACAGTACTGCAATGAACCACATTAGTCTGCAATTCCTTAAAAATTTCAAGTACATTATTTAGTAGAGCTGCGCCTATATTGAATATGTGCTATTTCAATGCTAGGGACACATTTTCTCTGGGAGGTTAAAGTCAGAATATTTACAGTGAATTATATAACTGCAGAAATTACACACAAAAAGAAATATGTTGACACAAAATCAGATCAGACATTTTGCATCTATCTATCTATCTATCTATCTATCTATCTATCTATCTATCTATCTATATTTTGAAAGATTATTGTTTACAGACCTGAATTGGTTTATCATACCTCACAGTTCAGACAGTATCAGACAGTTGTGTGACATTTGTGAAAGTTTTGAATGGTTCCTTAACGTGAATGGTTGGAACCGAATCTAATTTTTTAAAAGAACATATCTTTTTTTCCAATTTGTATGCATTTTTATACAGATTAATGCTGATCCAACACAAGAATCCGCACAAAGTAGAGAGCAGAGTAGGCAACACAAGTGAGAGACTTGTGCACACAAAAAAAAACATATTTGACATCATTATACATCTGTTATTTTTATTATTATTATTGTTGTTGTTGTGAACCTTTTTTATTTAAATTATGCATAATATCAAAGGGTAAACAAACTCCCACTCTCAGTTTGAACCATTTTAAACAAATCTGAGTGTTGGTCATATCTCTGATTAATTTGTAGATAAAATGAGGTCTCACACTGGCTTTATAATACACATTGAACGGCTTTTAGAAATTAACAGATCCAGAAGGTTTGGTTCCTATAAAAGAGTCGAAAGTCCCAACACTAGTATCAGAAAACCAAATTAATCTCAGTGGACTAGGAACTATGGCTAGATACAAAACAAAACAAAAAAAAAACAAACATCTTTCCGATTATAATCCAAACAAAATTTATCTACATTCAATTTTTTTTTTTTTTTCAAATTCTCAAAACAATTACTAAGCTAAACAACAAGGAAAGATAGATGTTATTATTCACATGCATTTTTTATTACTGTGCAGTCCAGAAATAAAGGTGCATTGTGTAACATTTCTGGTGAAGGGTCCATCAGATGCTTTTCTCCATGGAGATGTTATTGCTTTGTCTGGAATGTTTCACATTATTGTATTAAACCTTTCTATCTTCATGGAAACCAAACCAGACCAAGTTACAGGTCAGATTTGTGGAGAGGCGACCCCGCTTATGGTCAGAATGCCTGGTTTTTTAGGTATTTTTGAGCTATAAAACCACCTGTAACTGAATAAATGTAAGGCAGAGGTCTTTAATGTCATACTGTGGAACATTCCAGGCAGAGCAATGACATCCATAGAAACAAGTAGGTGACGGACCCCCAACCAAAAAGTTACATAATGCATGTTAAAAACTTTCAGCTCAAAATGGAGATTACTGGCGCCTTCTCACCCCGGGCATCCACATAGTCTCAGCTTACGCTCCTGGCTTCAGTCGTGCAGTGAAGAAGGTCCACCTGCCCCCGAACATGCACACGGCTGGACGAGTGGACTTCATTCTGCAGAAGTCTGGAGCTGGGACCACCACACCAGATGAAGACGAATCTCTCCCCTCTATGGGTTCATATGAGCGCTTTGACCCATACAATCAGTACCAGCGCTACACCACGAGAACAGTGGAGGTGGCACAGACCCGCGAGGAGAGAGTGGAGAAGCCCTGGTGGTGGAGCTACTTCACGATGCCCGGCGGACCCCCTCCAACTTGGCTACTGAAACTATAGAGCAACCTAGGTAAACCAGGCAATATCTGCAAAGCTTTAATTAGGGATGGTACAATATTCAAATTTGGTGTCACAATTATCATGGCGAAAATAACTGCGATTTACAATTATATCACTATAATTATTACAGTTGCTGCTGACAGTTTAAAAATGTTATGCATATGATTATTATACTTAATTATTAATATTATGAATTAATTCCATATATGAACTTTGTTATGAGCGAAAACGACAGTGATCTAGAAGAAAAATGTCAAGGATAAGTAGCTTTTTTTCAGCGCATTCTGATGGTAAAATGGCAATTATTTTATCTTTTTATCACACTGAATGATATTATTGTTTACTGTCCCATCCCTAGCTTTAATATCATTATCCAAGCCCAGAGGCATTTTTACTGTACACAACTAAATGTATAACCCAGTATTGGTGACACTATAAATAATTTTAAAGACAGTTTGTAATATTTTACTGTTATGTTTTATTAAAGAACTTTTATATGAGCTAATTGCTTAAAGAACTGTTTTTGAGCGGTTTACAAGTGCAATGTTGCAATTCTGTCGCTAGAGGGCAGACAACATCAACTTCATCAGATCCAACAGTCGTTAGAATAGTAAAAAAAAAATACATCTACAAAGAGTAAACAATAAAATAAAACAAACTACAGTTGCAATTAAAAAAAAAAAAATCAAGGAATTTAAGAAAAAAAAAAAAAACACCCAATGGAACAGACAAATGGTTTACAGTGTAAAAGATATGAAGCAATGGACATTGTTGCTAGGAGCGATGGAAGTCCTCAATCCTAAATCTAAGGTCATTAAATAATAAATTTGATTTGAATAATTATAATAATTATATAACAGTTCTAGATTGACTTTAAACTGAAATAAAGTGTGTCTGTAAAAGGTCTGCTAAATTAACTCCAGGGCAAAGTAAAAAAGTACGAGACTTCTCCCAGGATTTACAAAGCACAAACACATGCACTAGAGTCGATCAGCCAAACAGAGAGAATACTGTAAATAATGATCCCCATAACATTGCTCAGAGGAGAGCTATTAGAGACCTGCTTATTGTCAAACAACAAAGTCCAGACCAAGAAAATCGAAAGTTGAAAAGAAACAGACACAAGGCTTTGATTTATACAGACCAATGAAGGATTAATTATATGATAAGAGAACCTTTATTTTAGGACTGGAGAATTAAGAGTCTTATCATTTACAGACAATACTGGCTCAGTGTTTTTCGGTTTCCAGCCAATACTGTGGTTGTAAAAGCAAGTTCTTTGGAACACATTTCAGACATAAATAGATGACAAAATAATAAATAGATGATTTTGTGTGTTAAATGACACTAGAGATTTGTTTAAAAAGTTTATGTTTTTGCCATGTCTCTTGGCTATACTTTAATTGCCCCACAATGGGAACATTTATTATTCAATACAATACAATACAATACAATATATAAAGATACACATTACAAGCTCTTAAATGCATTGCAAACAAAGGTAACATCAACACAACTTTTGTAATAGTGACCATTACACCCACACAGCAAAAGAAAATTCAACTTGTCATTCATCCAAATGCCTTCTTCAGTTCTGGTCAGATTGTTGGACAATCTGAAGAAGCCACTTCTTCTTTTGTCTAAAATCTAAAATCTTTTGTCCAGTTGACAGAATTAATATTTTCTTTTGCTATGGGTCATACCTGAATAACGAGGGATTGCACAGACATCTTTAATCCACATACTATTGTCTCTCCTGTTCACACATTCACAGTAGACCTATCACTAGGGATATAAGGATATCCAAACTTCTCAGTATGATATTTTCACGGTATGCATCTCACGGTATGATATTTAGTACCATATTTTGCAGAGCTTAACAACTGGAAGACTGGAAGTAGACCAGGACCAGACCGGGACTAGACCGGGACTAGATCAGGACTAGACCAGGACTAAACATGGACTAAACCAGGTCTAGACCAGAACTAAACCATGTCTAGACCAGGTCTAAACCAGGTCTAAACCTGGACTTGACCTGGACTAAACCAGGACTGGACCAGGTCTAGACCTGGACTAAACCGGGACTAGACCACGTCTAAACCAGGATTAAACCACCACGTGCTGCTCTTTGCTGGTTTCATGCAGCTGGTTTGTGGCTCGGGCTGAGAGGACGCGGTCCGGGCGCCGCGGTTCTATCTCGTGTTTGCAGCCATGGTGTACGCGCGGCCTCGCGCCGGTCGTGCTTCTCTGTCACGGATTTGACCACGATGAGGGGTGCATGTGTCGCGGACTTCTCCAAGGGGTTGGTGCGCGTCGCCTCGCGGGACGTGGCAGTGCCGTTGGATGAGCACGGTGCTTCCTGAGGATCCAGTGACTCATGTCTCTGTGCATGTCCGGCAGGGCTTCCGGAGCCGTGTCTCCCCCCACGCTTCACTATTAATACATTTTGTTGAAAATCTATGAAAGTCTGAGTGTTTAAACAAGAGAGAAATGTGAGAAAAGGTTAATTCCAGTCTGAGAAAAGCGTATAATGTGTGTGGTGAGGCATTTACAGCCTTAAAACATGTAGAATAATTGTAAAATATAAAGTTGTCCTACTTCGTGGATTTCTCTTATTGCGGGTTATTCCTGGAACCTAACCCCCGCGATAAACGAGGGATTACTGTAAACTACTTTTTACTTCAAAAATGCCTTTACAAGCCTTTGGTTCTGTCATAAACCAAAGAGTTAAGATTTAAAAGTGAATTATTAAAAGTATGTTATTTCATTGTGTAAATTGGACTGAAACAGAGCAAAAATATATATATATTGTAAATATAGTCCCCTCTGTTTCTTTTAGATGTTGCTGCACCATAACAATGAATTTAAGCAAAGAGACTTGAAATTCGATATATATTGTGATAGCCCACGATATTACTGCAGACTGCAATATCACAATATTTTGGATACTGTGACCGTCTTCTTTTTCTTTCTTTTTTTTCGCTGTTTGATAATCATGAGTCCAGTAACGTCATTCATTCTCCATAACCAAACAAGAATCCCATACATTATTATTGTATAGACACTGTAACCTTACCAGTTCCTATAGATCAGTTGAAGCTGGTGTGACTGGACACATGTCCTTTAGTTCTGCTTGGGCCAGTCCTGTTTACTTTTGAGGGACCTCTTCCTGGAGTTGCCCCGTCAGGTGGTGTTGGGTCACCAATTACTCTGTGAGGCTGAGAAAGAGGCACAGAGCTGCCCTGAGCTGCCACCCTGGATCATCATCATGGGATTGACAAGGAGGGGGGAATGCCTCTTTGGAGTTCTCTACTAAGATTCCCCTCTGCTCACCAAGCTTTTCCTCAACATCAATTTGTAAACTTTCAGTTACATTTTCTGATCTCAAACACATCATCACAAACACATCTGGAGTTGTGTTTTGTTTAATTCACACATGTTTAACACATGTTAAGGATTCATGGGGGCTGGTGCATTGTGTTCTGGGCAGCAGAACACTGCTTGGATTGCTACCCCCGCGACCCAGAAAATGGAAAAGCGGAAGAAGATGAATGAATGATGAATGAATGAATGTTTAACACACAAACTGTGCAGATTTTTTAGAGGTTAGAACAAATCATTTCTATAACTCACTAAGTGTTTCATTTATTTATTGCAGCTCATGTACCGTCCTGTTTTACCACATGACATCATAAGATGGAACAGACTGTTTTCATTTGAGAGAAGAACTAAGCCTAAATATGCAGGGTTTGTGTGTTAAACATGTATGAAGCAAAACAAAACGCCAGGTATGTTGAGGAAACAACATTATAACATAGACCAGAAAACAACATAATATGGGCCCTTTAAAGGAGAATTAACATTTTTTACAATCTGAGCCTTATTTTGGTAATAAAACAAGTTGTTTTACTCACCCATAGCACTTTGGTGTCATATGGAGCACTTCCAGAGATGTTTTAGATTAGCGATATCCGTAATGCTCGGGGTTCTCGGGGCATATAATATATGCCCTGAGCATGTAATATATGCCTTCAAATCATAGAAGCTCAATGTCTTAGTCTACACTTTCGTTTGAGTCAAAAGTGGCCTGTAATCCGAGATTTATCCATAATTTACAGCTTTGCGTTTCACATTTGGGTCCCAGGAGCTGAGAGCAAAATAAACTGTGACTCTGCACATGCGCACTGGCGTCCTCATCTACTCGAAACTATGGATAAATCTCAGATTACACTTTTGACTTTTTTGGAGACCGCAAACACAGGGCTCTCAAGTTTTGAAGTTTGGTCGGTGAGTGAGTTTTTTTTCCTGCTGAAAACGGCGCGGTGCCTGCATAACTAACTCTTCTGAGCCACACAGACCGATTTTCTGGGCACAGAAGTGCTGTGACCAGTGGCTAGAGTTTTTGAATAGCTTAAAAAAAATTTCAGCGTGAGAAATACCATGTGTGGCGTGTGAGCGTGTGAACTCGTTGAAATGCGTGTGTCACACTCTCAAAGCGTGAGACTTGAGAGCGCTGCGCAAACATGTGCCCTGAGACCTCACATTACAGAGATCGCAAATCTACATCTCTGGAAGTGCTCCAAATGACACCAAAGTGCTATGGGTGAGTAAAACAACTTGTTTTATCACCGAAATAAGGCTCAGATTGTAAAAAAAACGTTAATTCTCCTTTAATGATGGCACAAAATCAACTCCAATCCAATCTGCTTGTTTAACATCAGCAGTTACATACTAGTACATATGCAGACAGTTCCTCTGGGTAAACCTTTTTCTTTGTCACAGAGCCTGGGCAAGCTTGGGAAGGACCACCTGAAGCAAAGCTAATTCTTGCAGTGGAGCGTGAGTGTACACAAACCCACCAATCAAGTCTTTAAAAAACCTCTCAGCTATGACAAAACCCGCCCCATGTAGGTTAAAGTGAATCGACTTAAATAGTGTGGGAGTTCTGTAATCACAACATAACCTAACAATGGGGAAACCGACAGCTCGTTTGAGAAAGTCACTGCTTGGTTGACTACTGGTGTTTATAAAGTTGAGCGGTACATTTTGGCATTGGGGCAGTTCCTTTGTTACAAGTTAATGTTGGTTTATTTGGGGTTTCTCAGCCTGCAGAACGGGCAGGGGTCATCAGACTAACAGCCAGCACATAAGAGAAATAAGATTCAGATGAGATATTTGTTGACACCTGTCGTCTGAAGTTGAATCGTGTTCACTTGTTTTGATTTACCTCAGAAATGCTCTGATGCGCTTTTACAGGGGTGCCCAGCGGGAGGCATCCACTCCACTCAGGTCAGAAGGGCATGGGACATGGTTGGTAACTCTGGGAGCTCAAAATATAAACAGTGAAGGCTTCAGCCTGCCCTTTGTTGATTTTGCTTGATTTCTGTATTGAAAACAAGGCGGTGATGAAGTGTATATCTCTTTTTATGTTCAACAGAATTGCTCAATGTTTTCTAGTTAATGTCAAGTGAAACAGATGAGGACAGAAATAATAATAATAATAATAATAATAATAATAATAAATATAGCCGCAAGCGGCGATGATCGGCCCTCGCTTGCACTCGCAGCCCCCTGCTAACGTGCCATTTTCCTATTCCCATGAACCATCTATGTACCAAATTAGGTGTGGCTACACTAAGTTTTTGCCGGGCATCCTAATGGCAGGGACAGATGTTTGACCTGTTACCATGGCAACATGATGTGAGATGGAGTGGGGGTGTCACTGTGTTTTTTGATCAAGACCATGTCACGAATGTGTGGTCCAAATTTGGTGTGTCTACGGCAAAGTAAAATTTTTCTGTTCCATGCAATCTCCCTAGGGGGCGCTATTACGGCCAATTGAGATTTTCTTATATCAATCTGTGTAGGGCCGGGATGTTCACCAACAATTCAAGTTTGAGTAAAATCAGCCAAAGTATGTGCGAATTATCACTCGTCGAAGTTTGACAGGAAATGGCGCCTTCGCCACCAGGTCACAGGGTCAATCCAAAATGGCGGGTTGGTTGCCTAGCAACGGTATAATATACTTTTTGTTTATCTTCCCATGATGCATCTGTGTACCAAATCTTGTTTGACTACACCAAAGTTTTTCCAGAGAATCCTAATGACAAGGACAGATGTTTGGCCTGTTGCCATGGCAACACGATGGGAGATGCCCGGGGTCATCATTGAGATTTTTGATCGAGACCCTGTCACGAATGTGTGTACCAAATTTGGTATGTCTACGACAAAATAAAATTTTGCACTTCCCTAGGGGGCGCTATATCGTCCATTTCAGATTTTCTTATAGAAATCTGTTCAGGGCCGGGGTGTCCACCAACGATTGAAGTTTGAGTGAAATCGGCCAAAGTATGCGCGAATTATCACTCGTCGAATTTGATGGCGAGCCACAAAAACGAACCTGAAATTTGTGGCGTTGTCACGGAAACACCGTTCACTCTTTTAGAACGCTTTTAACAACTTTTAATGTCCCACTTGTCTAGATGATACAGCACGATTCTGGTGAGTCTGGGTCAAAAACCCTAGGAGGAGTTCGTTAAAATACGTGGACAGGAAAATGCGCCCTCGGTGCCAGGTCACGTGCTCGATCCAAAATGGCCGACTTCCTGTTGGTCGCTTAGCAACCGCATAATATACTTTTTTGTTCCTTATCCCATGATGCATCTGTGTACCAAATTTGGTATGGCTACGACAAAGTTTATGCTGGGAGTCCCATTGGCGACGACAGATGTTTGGCCTGTTGCCATGGCAACACGATGGGACATGGCGTGTTGACGTCATTAAGTTTTTTGATCGATACCCCGTCACGAATATGTGTACCAAATTTGGTATGTCTACGACAAAGTAAAATTTTGCGCTTCCATGCAATCTCCCTAGGTGGCGCTATAGCACCTATTTCAGATTTTCTTATATCAATCTGTTCAGGGCCGGGGTGTCAACGAACGATTAAAGTTTGAGTGATATCGGCCAAAGTATGCGCGAATTATCGCTCGTTGAAATTTGATGGCGAGCCGCAAAAACGAACCCGAAATTTGTGGCGTTGTCACGGAAACACCGTTCACTCTTTTAGAACGCTTTTAACAACTTTTAATGTCCCACTTGTCTAGATGATACAGCACGATTCTGGTCAGTCTGGGTCAAAAACCCTAGGAGGAGTTCGTTAAAATACGAAGACAGGAAAATGCACCCTCGGTGCCGGGTCGCGTGCTCGGCCCAATATAGCTGACTTCCTGTTGGTCGCCTAGCAACGCCATAATATATTTTTTGGTTCGTAACGACATGACCTATCCACCACCCGAATTTCGTTTATCTACGACAAAGTTCATTTATCGGGTATAGCCATAGGCGCAATGTATTTTGATTTTTGAGGTGGCGCTGTGGAGCCATTTTTAAAGATTTTTTAATACAGATTATTTGTAAATTCCTTTTTTGGCGTTCTTGAATTTTGCGCAAAATTTCGTGAGTTTTCGTCAGTGGGAAGTACCCGAAACCTGAAAAAAGTGGTCGGGAAAATAATAATAATAATAATAAGAATAAGAAAAACCAGAACAGTAACAATATAGTGCCACGAATGGTAACACAAAATATATCAATGGAAAGGGCGCACGTCCAGTAACCCACCCGTGGGGTCCATTGACACCTACCAGCGCGTTTCACACGTTCCACGCTGGTTCTGCAGTGCTTCGCACCGCAGAACAGTTACAAAAGGCCCTATGCGCTCTTCAGCGCTCGGGCCTAATAATAATAATAATAATAATAATAATAATAATAATAATAATAATAATAATAATAATAATAATAATAATAATAATAATAACATTTTGAGTGTGCGTCTTGATTAGTTAAAGCTTGGGCAGGCTCGTTCAATCCAGGAAGTGTTACGAAGTAAATATTTCACAGACAGGTAGGGCCTTTTTTTTCTTTTTTTTCTAAATAATGACAAACAAAAACAATTTCCATCAGTTACACAGCATCAACAACAAACCCCCATTTACATTTACTACAGCCCGCATTAACTACAACACTGATCAGCTTGCTTGCTAACTCTGCTAGTTTGCTTGCTAACTGTGCTAGTTTGCTTGCTAACTGTGCTAGTTTGGACGTTACTGTTTTGACTACATAGCTTACATTAGCTACACATGCATGCGCAGACCCACATTTTCTGTGTTGGCTTGTGCTCAGACGTTGTGTGGTTACAGTAATTGAGTCTTTTATTCATCTTTGAAGCTGTGACTGTGACCTGTAATGGACAAACCATGGACTGTGTGTATAAACACGCGGGAAACACCACGTGATGAAGGTACACTACGGTATGAGTGAGGCACGCTCTTTTTGCAAACAATTATTGTAGGATTAAAAGGAATAGAAATGTTTTATGGAACAAGTAATTAATATGGCAGTAATTAGTAAAAATAGGGTTTTACATTATATTAGTTTGTGCTAATGTACATACATTAATACATTAGATTACTTTGTGCTAGAGGAGGCAGTAGCTCAGTTGGTAGAGTGTTCTGATCCAAAGGCGGTTGGCGGTTCGAATCTCAACATAACATCATTGGTTGGGCGGTCAGATCCACTGACCCACAGGTAGGTGGTACGATTCCAGCTCCCACAGATGAATGCTGCCGTTGTGTCCTTGGGGAAGACACTTAACCACACCTCACCCCCAGTGTCTGCGTAGCCCCCATGACAGAAGATACATCAAGGCTGTGTCAAGCAACGTGTGGCCGTCCTCCCGTGGACCCACGACCCGCAGGAGGATCCATGGGGGCTGGTGCACTGAGATCTGGGCTGAGATCTGTCTAGACTACTGCCCCGGCAACACGAAGACTCAGAAAAAGCGGATGAAATTGAATGAATGAATGACTGAATGAATAGTTTGTGCTACATTTTAAAAGTGACACAACCCCCCAAACCCTGACTTCGGCTACTGAATCTCCACACAGTGATTTAGTTAGAATTGAATTAATTAATTTATGTATTTATTTCATTTTTAATTGTGGTTCTTTGATACATGTGTGCCATATTAATATTCTATCATCTTTATATTTGGGAAAACATAAATCTATATCACAGGGTGCTTCCCATGTGGCCATTTCTCATTCATTCTAGTCTAGACAGTGCCATATTTAAGGTCAGAATAAAACATTGAGCACAATTGCAAATAAATGTTCTTGATCTTAATGCACATTACTGCAGTGTCCCGGGGATAAAACACTTAAAAGTCAGTCATGAAGAAGAAAAAAGCCTGGAGCCCTGGAGCTGGGTACATGTCCATGATGCAGTGGGCTACTTTAGCTGTCATGCTGCCGTATTTATGCGAGCTGGCTCTGGGTGCGCTGATGCTTAGCTTAAGCCATTTAGCAGCGCCCTGGTTAACTGAAACCGACAAAACTTCTGATTCAAGCCTGATCTTAGAAAAACACCCCTGGCGACTGTGAAGCTGTCCTCACACATTTCGTCCACTGTATTTCCCAGAATGCAGTTGTAGCTGACACAAATGCAGATGATGATGTCTTAAGAAGCCATAACTCATGCCTAAGGAATTAAAACACAGGAGGAAACACTTGCTGTAGTCAACAGCTGTAAAAGGGGCAGTACTTTGAGATTTGCTTAAAAAATAGCCAGACCGAGGGGTATAGAAGTGCAGCGATGTCAATAAAAGAAGATGGCATTTGCCCACTTAGAGGCAGTAGAGTCTACAGAGTGTAAAGTGTGTCATATTTGGAGTTGTTTTTTGCACATAGTAGTTCCCAGTGAAGTGGTGCCCTGAACTGTTACAGAATCTATTTTACAGCAGATTTTTTATTTTTTTAATAAATACAAATTTGTCTAGGTACAGGATGAAACACAGTTGTTTATCTTCAATGATAAATCAGTGTTTTTCAGGAAGCTACAGTACAAAACTTATGACATTGTAGACAAATTGGTCAAAAAAATACATTTAAAAACTAAACCATCTTTCAAAACCGCCACCTCTGTGACTTTTTGAGATGCTTATGTTTTAACTTACAACTAGCTAATGAACAAGGGCAGGGCAGTTTTCAATTTCAAGTAACAGCAGAACAGCTTTGTATAAATAAAAGTTTAAACATTCTGAGACTTTCTGGGTGACTATGACCAGTAAACATCAAGTATTACATCAAGTTGTATGTCCAACCAGGATACCGGCTGAACCCATATTTGTAAGCTGGTATCCAATCCAGCAAATTTTCCAGTATCGGCGCTGATATCTGACAACAGTATCAGATTGGTGCATGCCTACTCGTTTCTACATTACATCTTGTTACTGATGACCTACACCATTGTAAGGAATCATTCAATGAGGGTTCTGATAAGCCATATAGAAAAACAAATCTTTTCACTTTCTTTGTTTTAATATTGGTGGTGAAGGAAGGTGCTTTTATAAAAACAAATCTCTGAACTTTCATTGTTTTAATATTGCCTTGTCAGAGAAATCCAAGTGCACTAAACAACTGAAATCCATAGTTTGGATGTTTACTCGTTCATTGTCAAGATCAGTTATCTGGTTTTCCTGGCGTGCATGTAAACGTAGTGCACGACTGGCCACCAACTACTCTGGTTTAGGCTGACAAGCTGGCCTAAAACTTTAAAGATTTAAACCAAGTGTAGCCATTAATGTTACTTAAGTCACCATAACATGGTTTAAGCTTGATTCAAGACTAACCCGGGTCTGAACCAGCTGTTACACCAAGTCATATCAAGGCAGATGCCATTTGTAGAGTTTAATTCAATGTGCTTAACAGAACATTAATTATTTGTTAAATGAATAACAAGTCAATTAAATAGAGAGCAGATACAATCCTTGTTTCTCTATTTCACAACAGAAGTCATTTGCAGCTACATTGGACTATTTTTTGATGTCATCACAGAGAAGCAGCTCGATACTGTTAAATAAGTCCACACACAAAATACAAACTCAAAGATTGTATTAAAAATCTTAATACATTTTCACAACTGACCAGAACACAGACTTCCTATTTAATGCATGTGTCTGTGCTTCATCATTACTGGGTGTTCAGTCAGACGATTGGATTTGCAATGAGGACAGATATCACCTGGATATATTTGCTACTGGCTTATTTACGTTAAAATGCACTGAATTTCTCACATGGTTTTACAAATTTCTATCTACAAAGTAAAGTTTGAATGCAAAGACAATGTAATGTAATATTTGTTCTGTTTTCTGCAGAAGCAGATTTCAGTCTAATGAAAGTAAGGAGGAGTCGGCCACTGGTGTCTGGTCATCCAGTGATAAAAGACACCTCTGAGCCCAAGACCCTCCATGTGCTCATCCCCCTCTTTGTCCTCAGTGCTGGGACAGACCTGGGGGGGCTGCAGACTCCAGTGTGGGTCTGATGGAGGGATTGCCCAGGTGAGCTGGAGGATGTACCAGGTGAACTGCAGACTCCAGTGTACAGGGTCTTGCAGTAGACTTTTCACTCCCCTTCAATGTCTGAAGAAAGGGTGTGTGTGTATATGGCACTGTCCTCACAGCAGAAGGGGCTGTGTGCTGCTGTTTGGAAATAGGATTCTCCTAAGTGGGACATGAGCACTTATGAGCCCGGGCTGAAGGAAAGTCTGCACTGGTTTGATAAAGTTCATTGAGAACAATGGTTATAGTTTTGTTCAATCAGTGTGCAAGTATAATTCAAATTGCAGTGCCTCACCAGTCATTTTGGGAATTAAAAAAATATTCTCAGGGTCAACAAGAAATACTTACTTTATATAGGGCCTATTATATATATATATCGTTATTTACCATATTATTGGTGATTTCTTGTGATTTGTGGTTTAAAAAAGCAAAATGTCCCAGTACTTGCTGATATAATGCAAAGATATAAGACAGTGCAGCCACACTGCACAGGGCCCATTCATTCACTGCGCTGCCTCACTGTTTCTCCATTTAAACGTCTCAAATAACTTATATATGAACTGTTTTCAAGTGCTTTGTCTTCTTATCATCAAGACAAATAATCTTGTGTACAAAGAAGCACATTTACTGAGCTAATCTAACAATAAACGGCCTCTGCGGGGGCATCTGCACATTTACTACACAAATATGGACTATAAGTTTAAAATAGATGGTGTCACATTTCACTGCACTGTTTAACTGAGCCTTTTTACAACTAAAAAAAAATCATTATAAACACATTACCTATAGTCCTAATGTGGCAATTCTGTCCACAGTTTATTTGCAGTCAGGGTATGTGAACAACCGATTTACCCATGCATATACCAATGGAGTTTAGCTCAGTTGGTTAATCTCCTTCTCTTTAGTGTGGACAATTGGAATTCAAGACTTGCATTAGACTTAGACAAACTTTATTGATCCACAAGGGAAATTGATTAAAGCCCCCCCCCCCCCCCTTTTGTTTATAAACCAAATGCTTATTAGTAAAGGTGATTCTTATGTATTTGTAAAGAAAATATAAGCAGTTCAGTGCCCATCAATATTAAGCCTACTGCACTTTGCCTCACCAGCTGTAAACCTCACTGCACGTCACTGGTGTGAGACATATTTCTCTGTGACTCTCTTGTTCACCTTTGAGGAAGCAACACACTGGCTCTGCTCAGGTTTTCTTAAAACTGGTGTTACAGTGGTCATTATCTGTGGAAAAAAACAAGTGCTATTTAAAGACACAACTTTACAAACTATGAAGAGAATAACAGTCTTGTACCTTGTGGGGGTCCTCGTTCTCATAAAACAGGGGGAGGTGGGACTCTAGATTTGATCCTGTTGCAGATTTCAGCCAGATTTCAGCAGATTTCTCCTTACTGAGGTCTACTAGAGGCCTGACCACGGGCCAGGCAGGTTTAAGCTATGAAGCCACCGGGACCTTTGGCTTCATGTACTCAAGCTGAAAGGTCTTCAGGCTCTTCCTAATCAGAGCAGCAGTATAGTGATTTTGGGGTTTGGACTTATCTCCTCAAATAATGTAAGCCTTCGTGCAGGCCGCAGCTCTCAAACCATCAGTAAATCAAATACACCAGCTTCTTCATCACCATGCTCAGGCTAACAAGTTAATTAACCACAGTCATGCACAACTGAACTTAATCTCGTATTCTTATTTGAAGATATTTGCCATAAATAGAGCTAATTATGTGATGATGAATCACATAATGAATGAATGACGTTGGACCCGACATTGACATTTAAGAAACACATTAAGCACCTCACAAAAACCGTTAATTTTAACTTAGTGAATTTTAGACAAGTAAGACCCTTCATGACTCTATATGCGGCACGAATGTTTTTACACTCTATGATTCTGTCTCATATAGAGTACTGCATTACCACATGGGCACTTGCAGCTGGCACAACACTAAAACCAGTTGAATCACTTTTTAAAAAAGCTGTGAAAATATTAGACAAGAAACCATTCTCAGTCCACCACTGCACAATTTTAGACAAGTATAACTTACTCAATTTTAATAATTTTGTTCATTTTAAATACGGTTGTTTTATATATAAAGTTTTACATGGACTTGCTCCTCCTCCGCTGCAGGATTTTATTAAAACAAAGACAGTCAGTGGGATGGGAACAAGGGCCACGGCCCAGGGGAACTGTGAGGTCCCACACAGACGCACTACATTTGGACAAACTGTGCTCTCAGTCAGAGGCTCTAAGTTCTGGAACACTCTCCCATCATCAGTAAGAGAGACTCCAACACTGGACACTTTTAAATCATACTTGAAACGGTGGCTAAAGGAAAACCAGACTTGTGGACATTTTTAATGTTTTAATGTTTAATGTTTTAATGTTTTAATGTTTTAATGTTTTAATGTTGGTGTTATTGTCAATTGTCATTGTTTTATTGTTTTTGCTGTGGTGTCACCTGCCTAGGGACTACAGATGGAAATTAGCATTCTTGCTATAATCTGGCATATTTACACTGCAATGCTGCAAATGTTCATTAATATGCACTGTCCCTATTAAATAAAGAATAAATAAAATAAATAAATCTATGGCGTGGGCCCATTTCTCACTGCTCTTTAAAGACCGCAGAGAATAAAGCAGTTTTATGCTCCAAGCCATAGCTAACTGTCCATGGCTATGCTAAAAGTGTCAGGAAGTGGCTAAATCAATACAGGTTTCCCAGGATTCCTTTGGTGCAATAAAGTGGTCTGGTGGCCCTGACCCTGGGGAGGCATCTTTTTTTTACTTTTTCCTATAAATCTGCTGCACTTATCAATATGACAGCACTGAGCCCAAGCTAATTACCTTAAAAATGGTGAGATTGTGTTCAACCTTGTGACGTCATGTAGTGGTCGTTTTCACGTTAAACGTGCACTGAACTTTTCTGGTGCCTGTCACATGCTTTTTAGGGCCTGACCATTGTGGATATTTTTGTGGCCGATATGATAAAATGGGAGTTGGAGGTAACTGGAGATATATTTAGTGACGTAAAAGCTCACTGTAAATCTTCAACTGACTATAAAGCTTAGGTTTGGCTTTATTGGACTTTGAATTAAAGGGATAGCGCTTTTTATTATTATTATTTTTTTTTTATGTGAATCTGTATGGGTTCCCTTCTAACAGTGTCGTGCATGAACACTGACTTACCGCTGACAGGCTCGTCTCAGCCCGGTTCTGCTGGGGTTCTGGAGCTCACGTAAGTAGGTCCGGCAAGTTCGCGGGGACAGTTAATAAAGCTTGTTTTTCTTCTCAAAACATTTGTCCAAAAAGTGATATATATTTCCGTCACAAACAGTTGTCCGAAAAAATCCAGCAGCCTAATTTGCATGGTGCGCTTTTCTCTCGGAGTTGTATCACTGCGCGCATAGCCTAGCCTACCCTGTTCACTTGTAAACATCTGCTTATGGTGGATGTCGCCGTACCGTATCCACCGTAAACATCCGCTTACAAGTGAACAGGCTAATAGAGCTAACGTGGGCGCAGTGATACGAATCTAGAGAAAATATGCGAATGCGTATTAGGCTGCTGGATTTTTTCGGTCCAGCCAACCCAGCGGGGAAGAGCGGCGAAAAATAGTTTATTTCACTTCTCTGCTGTTTTGCTGATCATAGTCCTGGTCGTATGGATTATCTAGCTGTTGATAAATCAATTATGATATTTATATTTGTGTAGTGTGTAGTGTATAGGAATGTTTGTGCAGTGGTATTACTGAGATGACACTTTTTGCAAAGTTAGTGTAGCAGTGTTAAATATAAATGCACAAAGTTTTCTCTTTGTTAACTTGACTTTATTTTGAAGTTTGTTGTGCACACTTCCGGTCCCAACCGTCCTCACGATGGAGGTACAGCCTGTACAGGAAGAGGTCCCAAGCTGTAGGTCTGCAGCCAGATCCTCTTGGAGCAATGGCATATCCATAGAAACAAGCAGGTGACGGACCCTCAACCAAAAAGTTACATTGTGCACCCTTAACAGCTTCCCTTTTGTTCAGTTGAGATTGGAAATTCCAAGAGCTGAAAGTATCCAAATGATTCTAGAGAAGGTGTATGGGGTTTAATAACACAGTGGAGCACTTCCTGTATTACCACATGACATCACAAGGTGGAACAGAGTGTTTTCTTTTTAAGAGAAGAACTTAGTGCAAAAATCTGGTCTATGGTGGGCTCTGACCCTGGGGAGGCTATAGTTCTGTTCTTTTTTTCCTAACAGTTTTCTCCAAATCCGCTGCACTTATTGGTATGCATCCTGTCATCATCAATCATAATTACGTAGTATTCTTCACCTTGGATCCATTTGTACCACAGAGATCACTGAGCCCAAGCGAGTTACCTTAAAAATGGAGAGTTTGTGCCATAATCCTCTTAGTCCATGTCTGAACTAACACTGGATGCTCTTTGACCTTTCGGAGGAGAGAAAAGTGATATGAAATTTGATCATGTCCACCAGCTCAAATGCTTTGCTCGGGGAAAATCTGAGGGGCACATGAAATTTATGTGTCACATACCCCCTTTAGACACATGCCTTTGGTCAACTGTATCAGCTCACATTTGTGTGAGTGCCCTCTGGTGTTTTGTGGCTGATCTAACACTTCAGCGAAGCCCTTTCCAAAAAAAAAAAAAGCTTATACTAATCGTGGGTGTAATGACAAAATCTTTAAGCTTTCACACTTGACTTGACTGTGATTGGTTAATGCTGCCTGTAACCGTTATATTATGCAAAATTGACTCTTGTGAGCTTTAAGCAATGTTTTATCATCAAAAACATATCTGGTGTTGCATTTTTAGTTTAGTTTTATTCACACATGTTTGAGTAACTCTTTATTATTAGTCTGTCTACATCTTCAAAGCTCATTCCAAAGCTCATTCCACCTTGTGATGTTATGAAGTGGTAGTTTTCAAGTTAACTACGTTTTACCTTTTGTTCTGTAGAAATTGGAAATTCCTAAACTGAAATTATCCATCTAATTCTTGTGAAGGGTTAGGGTTAGGAGTTTTTGTATGGAGTTTTTATGAGGAAACAACTAGCATAAAATAATATGGATCCATTAAATATTCTTGTTTTTTCCCTCCCTCTCTTTTTAGGACCATTCCTTACGGTGATAAAATTCATGGGGCTTTTCCAGACCATCATATCTTTCCGTGTAAGTGCTACTCAGACTCCAGTCATCAGCCAATCATTAAAAATGTAAAATTAACGTTTTTCAAGTGGAACATGTTTCGGTTGAGCGCTCCGGGGCCAGTGGGGCGTGAAGCCTTCATGTGAAATGCATTGACCGTTGCCGCGGTGACTGCACAGGGGAAAGTGTACTGAGTGAAACCAGAGCAGATTGCTTTTATACTTAATTTAACAAGTTATTCTAGACAGGGTCACAGATGCGCCGCCACTTCACAATCCTTCGGCTCAATTGAGGGCGATGGTGGAAAATGTTGACACTGTTGTCTGTGGGGAATCACTGAACAGATTGTGACTCTGTCAGTGTGAGCTTCTGTCACTCCAACATTAAAGGGCCCATATTTACTGTTCTATGTTATAATGTTATTTCCTCATAAAAAACATACCTGGAGTTGTGTTTTGTTTCATTCACACATTTTTAACACACATGTGTTAAAGATCCCATGACATGGTACTTCTTGATGCTTTTATATGGCTCCTTAATGGTTCCCTAATACTGTAAATTAATCCTTCTTCAAAATCAACACTCAGGGCATGAGAAACAGAGATAAGATGAGAAAGAGTCATAAATATCTCTCTCAAACTCTTTATTCTGGGCGTTGTTGCTTGAATGCAAATGAGGAGAAAAGAGATGGCCAATAGTAGAGGGTGGGGGCGTGGTCAAACTCTCCGCTCAGAGCTCAGAGCCCACAGCTGATCCATTTCCTTGTTTTTGCACGGGGGAGAGATTTGAAGCGTTCCATTGAAAAATAAACACATTTCCACATAAAATAAAATTAAACCACTGCTGTTCAAAGGTCCAGAGGCTCAGATAAAGGACTTCCGAGCCTAGAAACACTCGGACGTGCCTCCAGGCAAATAAAAAAACGCATTTCGCATTGCCTAGCGCATTCGCAGTCCAAACTCTCTGGGCGTGATTTACAGAGACGCTGAGTACAGACAGACGGGGGTGGAACTGCATTTGCATTTCTTTTTTCGATCTGACGTCAATAAGGTGCCTTGTTCAAAATCGCCCGTTTGAGCTCCGATTTTTTGTAACGCAGAAAAGGATCGCAAATGCTCAGTTTAGACATTTCACAACTTTTAACCATTAAACAGGGTAGGGGAGCTCACATTAACGTTCAAAAACCTCAGAAAGTGAAAATTTCATGCCATGGGACCTTTAAAACAGGAAGTGCTGCACTGTTTTTTTTAAACACCATACACCTTCAGTAGTGTCATTTAGATGATTGTAGACAGACCAGTAATAAAGGGTTACGTGTGAATGAAACAAAACACTATTTCAGGTATATTTTTCGGGAGGTAACAACACTGTAAAATGGCTAGCTCACAAGAGTCTATTTTTGTCTAATAAGCAAAATATGAATTCAAAGTTTTATAGCTCACGTACAAAGGCTGTGACGTTTTCAAATTCACATGACATATATTTGATCTTTTGATTATTTTTATGGTGATTATGGTGATTGGTGTCTTTATGCAGTATAGGAATATTCATACTATCTACATTATCCCAAAGTGGACTGCAACATTCAGCTCTATTACTGGCTCTCGCAGAACACGTGAATATATTTTATTCTATCATATCTCTACTGTAGCTTATAGTTGTTTACATACAAGGAGGCTAGTCACGATATGAAATTTTGAAATGTGATATATTGCTGAAGTAAATATAGATGATAAACGATAACAGTGAAACTAATCCCAGTGACACAATAACCCAAGAGCAGATTTAAACCACAAAAACTATTGTAAATGTATAATAATAAGTAAAAAAAAACAAAAAAAACATGAGCTTCAATAAAGAAATGGCAGAAGTTCATAATTCAACCTTGTACAGCTCTTACTATAGTCAAAATAAATAACCACAAATTTCCCAGTAGTGCAAAGGAAAAGTACACGTGATAAATACTGACCTCAAATATTGAACGATAAGTCTATATAGTTTTAATCGCGACAGCCTTACATACAAGTTTGATAAATGGGATACTCCAAACCTCAAACCTAACCTTACTTACAAATTTAGGAACCCCGTGCTTCCTTTCGTATTGGCTACTGTATTCACGAGTTCATTTGATTACAGTTTGAAGTTTTGTACTGACCCAAGGCACGAATCATTTCCTCTTCCTGTCATCATCAATCATAATTACGTAGTATTCTTCACCTTGGATCCATTTGTGCCACAGAGATCAAACAGCAGTGTTAATGGGCACATGCGTTTTCCCTGTTAATGTATTTCATGTGGTGGAGTCCCTGGTCTCTCGCCCCGAGCTCAGTCCAGTTCTGTTTGGGGTTATTTTTTGTCACCTCTGAGAAATTGTAAAATAAGTCTACACACTGAATTTGTCATACTAGATTAAAGGTGTACTGCGTAACATTTCTAGTGGAGGGTCCGCCACCTGGTTATCTTCATAGAAATGTTATTGCTTTGTTTAGAATATTCCACAGTGTAGATTAAACCTATCCATCAAGAGTTAGACAAGCAGGTAACTGCACTACGCTACATTACAAGTCAGATCTGTGTTGCCCGTATTCACAGAAGGAATTACTGTATTTTTGAGCAATAGAAACAACTGTGAATAAATGCTAGATGTATGTGTTTAATGTCATACCATGGAACATTCCGGACAAAGTAAAAGGAGAAATTCAATTTTTGCTTTGTCACATTCTGGACAAAGCAATAACTCTGTGGACACAACCATGAAAAGTACTGTATTTAAACATACATTTGAGGTATCTGTAATTTACTTTAGTGCATTTTAAAATGGATACTTTTTTACTATTACTTATATTATATTTTAAAGTAGGTATCTACTTTCTACTTCACTTTCTACTTTCTACTGTAGAAACGAAACGCGTTGTTCGCTCTAAGCCCAATAAGGAATAAGAGTAAAGTCAAGCGAGTGTGCGGTAAACGTCTTCTTTCTGGAATTATTCAATGTTCCTGCTGTTACCAGCATCAGGAAGCTGTACATGGAGGTTTGAACTTTAGGATATATATTAGTTTGAAACCTGCTGAAAAGGCTGAGGGGTTATTTTTATGATCAAACAAATAATTCAGTTGTTTCTGCTTTTACTCTTTACTCTTTAAGTACATTTTTAAATGTAAAATGCTTTTACTTAAGTTGATTTTTTTTTCATGTGATACCTTTACTTAAGTTTTTATTTTAATTTATTCTGCTCCAGTATCTCTACTTTTACTTGAGTAACAAAACTGAGTACTTCTCCCATGACTGCTCTAGTGACAGGTGAAAAAGCTCTAATCATCATTACCAGAGTCACAACACAAACTGAGCCTTCAAAGGTTTCACCCAAAGTGCAATTACATCACATTAGGCCATAATGGAGTCAGTCAGAGGAGCCCTGTTCAACACTGGGACTGTAAACAGGATGTTCACACAGAGATTAAGTCTTGGCATCAAATTATGATTACAGATTATATTACATATAATTGCTCACTGAAACAAAATGATCAAGATCGTTTCTGATAATAAACATGGGTCCACTGACACCCTTTTCAAAACTGCACAAATGAATTAAAATTTTAAGATAGTCTGCATAATATCTGTGAAAAATAATACAATCATCTTCTAGTTTCATGGGCACAGCATAGAGAAGTCCACATGCAGTCACTATGAAGCAAAAATGTACTTTTTCACATGTGTATTTCATATCTGTGTAAATAGCTACATGTTGGAGTTGTATTTGAGTCAACTGCTCCTCTTGACATGAAATCGGTTGCATGCGGTGACATCAGTGGATGACATTAGCATGGTTGTAGCCCAAAGATGTAACTCTATATTTCTGAGAAACCTCACTGGATCCAGCACACTCTTTTACATAATATGTTAGTAGTTAGCTTCAGCCTGTTGTTCTCTGTGTCACCAAAGAACCTTGTCACTTCAAACTACAGTGATCTAAATTATCACTGGTGACTGCTCAAAACCAATGGCTTTTATTCACATCCTGCAGCTCTTTGGCTCAAATCAAACCCAGAGAAGCCCAAAGAACCAGTGACTGTGCCCAAAATGGCTCCTGGTGTAATCATCAAATATTGGGCTGTAAGTCATTTCAGAGTTTTGAACAAAGTTGCTTGAAAACCACAGAGGTTTGGCGACAAATTTGTTAAACTTTTAGCTAAAGAGCGGAATGTTCAGCAGTCGCCATGTTGACACCATGTATAGTAGTACACAATAGCAGTCGCATTTTCAGGAGCCTGTGATCAATACGAGCGTTCATGCTTCAGCAAAAAAGGTGACTATCTGAAAAACTGTTGGCAAATGCTAGCTAGCTTTCTGGTCATATTGCAGGGCTCTCAAGTCTCACGCTTTGAGAGTGTGACACACGCAATTCGACGTGTTCACACGCTCACACGCCACACATGGTATTTCTCATGCTGAAATTTTTTAAAGCAATTCAAAACTGTAGCCACTGTTCACAGCGCTTCTGTGCCCAGAAAATCGGTAAGTTAATGCAGGCACCGCGCGTTTTCAGCGAAAAAAAGTCACTCGCACACTAGTACTCGAGTTGAGTGATCAGCTGTGAGGCCGATCGCTCACAGCTGATCGGCCTGTTCGCCGATCAGCTGTGAGCGAGCCGCGTGAATGTTTACGCGGCATTTCCAAGAGAAGAAGAATCCTTAACTTGCTACGTTAATGCTACGTAAGAAGGAACTCTCGTCTCGGGACACAGGATAAGTTCGGGATATGTCCTTTTCTCCGGAGCTCCGGATTATTAAAGACCGTGACACGTGCATACATGGATACGAGTGACCGCGTTTTTATGGGTGAGTCATATCAGATTATTTCTGCATCTATTTCGGCACTAAACCAGAACTAAACCAGGACTAAACCAAGACTAAACCAGAACTAAACCAGGACTAAACCAGAACTAAACCAGAACTAAACCAGGACTAAACCAAGACTAAACCAGAACTAAACCAGGACTAAACCAGAACTAAACCAGGACTAAACCAGGACTAAACCAGGACCTAGCCAGGACTAAACCAGAACTAAACCAGGACTAAACCAGAACTAAACCAGGACTAAACCAGGACTAAACCAAGACTAAACCAGGTCTAAACCGGGTCTAAACCAGGATTCAACTGGGACTAAACCAGGATTAAACCAAGACTAAACCAGGTCTAAACCAGCACTAAACCAGGACTAACCTGGCACTAAACCAGGACTAAACCAGGTCTAAACCAGGACTAAACCAGGTCTAAACCAGGACTAAGCCAAGACTAAACCAGATCTAAACTGGATCTAAACCAGGACTAAACCGGGACTAAACCAGGACTAAACCAGGACTTAACCAAAACTAAACCAGGTCTAAACCAAGACTAAGCCAGGACTAAACCAGGTCTAAACCAGGACTAAGCCAACCAGATCTAAACCGGGTCTAAACCAGCACTAAACCAGGACTAAACCAGGCCCTTCCACCACCACCCTGGTTTCATTTTATAACTCGACACCCCCCCCCCCCCCCCCCCCGCGCGCTTCTCAGAAATCTCACTCCTAGCAATCTTCAAAACTTGCGAGCCCTGTATTGTGTTAAAATAAAGAAGATGAAGTCTAACTTGAGTAAAAGCGCTTTACACATTTGTTAAAAAATGTAAAAACGCTTTAAAAGTCTTGGTTTACTTGAAAGAAAATCAAAAATGGACACATTTTCCGGTGTTGTAGGAGGCAAACTGATTTTAAAAAGCAAAGGAAAGAAGGTAACAGCAGAAGCAAGGAAGGAGAGTGTCCACACTCTTCAGAAGCAGGAACTATGCCATCTATATTATCACTACGCTATCTATATTATCCCTTTTAGCCTGATGTTAAGGCTTCATGGCCAGTAGGGAAAGTAGCTTGAATATTCATACTTAAAATGTACACGTTCACATGAAAATATTTTATTAATTTAGCAGCTTTTAAAATATTCAGAGGATGTGAGCTAAATGTGAAGCATATTAAATTAATTCTTAGTTAGCAGGGAAAAAAAAAAACATTATTTGTAACTTATTTTATTTTCTAATAGCAGCTGCCCTTCTACAGTATGTCCTAGTCACCACAGTTGTGAGAAACTGGAGTGCTATAGAAGAGGTTTTCAGCTAGTTTGACCCGCTTTATAAAGAATGAAGACAGATCAAAACATAGTGTAATCTCGCCCATCTTTCCTAACACCGAATAACTGGTCTCTAATTTGCAAATGTGTGTGTGTTAAATGAGGCCTGAGACTAAACACTGTGAAATTGTGCAGATCGGAGTGTAAACGTGTCACTCCCTGGCTTCAGCTCCATGAGGCCAAACCTGCAGCCCAGAACTGCTCCACTTAAGTCTGGTGACGAGAGCTGAGCTGACAGGCCGAGTGGAGAGCCCTGGAGTCATGCAAAATGCAGCAGGAATATGACTTTATTACAGCTCCCTAATGGTGCCGTAGCAATCTGTGCACCCACTTCCCTTCAGAACGACAAGTTCTTTAAAAGTCACTGCACACGATAGGATGAGATGTGTTTGCCCAAGTTTCATGGATTTAAAATATTATCGGTTTTGAACTCTGTGACAGTGTTACAATTAAAGGGTCCATATTATGCTGTTTTCTAATTTATGTTATGTTGTTTACTCGTCAAAAGCTTACCTGGAGTTGTGTAGTTGTTTTCTTTCATTCACACATGTTTAACACACAAACCCTACACATTTTGGTTGAGTTCTGCTCTCCAACTGAAAACGCACCATTCCACCTTGTGATATCATGTGGTAATACAGGAAGTGCCTCTACTAAACTAAAGGTAAAAGGCAGATGTTGAAAACTACTGCTTCATGACATCACAAGGTGGAACAGAACATTTTGAGCTTTACAGATGTAGCCAGACTAATAATAAAGGGTTTCTCATACGTGTGAATGAAACAAAAACTCCATGTACATTTTTTAAAGGCGTTAACATGTTTAACAACATTGTTACGTGGCTTAAACTTCACAACTTCAAATCATTTTTTATAATATAATCTTTAAATAATTAACATTTGATGGTGAAAGTAAACATTTTGAATGCTCTCTGTTATACATTGTTACAAGATTCAAAATTTTCTTGTTCAGTGCTTTTCTGCTTTTCCCACATCCAGTTTATGAATTTCTATTTTCTGGTCCATTTTGTATGTACCAAAATGTCACAAATTTTTTTGTAATCAATCGAAACAAACTACCCTACCGATGTATTGAATGAAATGAACAGTTGTTTTTTTTATGGCTTGAATGATGCAGAATACAAGATTTGGCCCTCTTTTTCCTCATGCATTTTAATAGGGAACATTTTATGGCTAACTATTTGTGGGTTGAGGCGCTGAATAAAAGAAACAGTGTCTTCTCTTTTGTAGGTTTGTGGGATCAAAGCCCTGAATAAAACATGGCCGACAGCATGTCCCTCCTGAAGCTGCTCCTCAGAATACACAGGCAAGTGACAGCAGTTCAGCTTAAAGATCCCATGACATGGTACTTCTTGATGCTTTTATATGGCTCCTTAATGGTTCCCTAATACTGTAAATGAATCCTTCTTCAAAATCAACACTCACACTGCATGAGAAACAGAGATAAGATGAGAAAGAGTCATAAATATCTCTCTCAAACTCTTTATTCTGGGCGTTGTTGCTTGAATGCAAATGAGGAGAAAACAGATGGCCAATAGTAGAGGGTGGGGGCGTGGCCAAAATCTCCGCTCAGAGCTCAGAGCCCACAGCTGATCCATTTCCTTGTTTTTGCACGGTGGAGAGATTTGAAGCGTTCCATTGAAAAATAAACACATTTCCACATAAAATAAAATTAAACCACTGCTGTTCAAAGGTCCAGAGGCTCAGATAAAGGACTTCCGAGCCTAGAAACACTCGGACGTGCCTCCAGGCAAATAAAAAAACGCATTTCGCATTGCCTAGCGCATTCGCAGTCCAAACTCTCTGGGCGTGATTTACAGAGACGCTGAGTACAGACAGACGGGGGTGGAACTGCATTTGCATTTCTTTTTTCGATCTGACGTCAATAAGGTGCCTTGTTCAAAATCGCCCGTTTGAGCTCCGATTTTTTGTAACGCAGAAAAGGATCGCAAATGCTCAGTTTAGAAATTTCGCAACTTTTAACCATGGGGGGGGGGGGGGGGGGGGTAAACAGGGTAGGGGAGCTCACATTAACGTTCAAAAACCTCAGAAAGTGAAAATTTCATGCCATGGGACCTTTAACAAGATATAACATAAACTAAGAAATACAGCTCTGGAAAAAAAAGAGACTACAAATTATCAGTCATTTTTGTTTGAGTCTATAAACTACTGACAACATTTCCCCCAAATTCCAAATAAATATATTATCGTTTAGAGCATTTATTTGCAGAAAATGACAAATGGTCAAAATAACAAAAAAGATACATGTTTTCAGACCTCAAACAATGCAAAGAAACAAGATCAAATTTATTTTAAAACAACATAATACTAATGTTTACACTTAAGAAGAGTTCAGAAATCAATATTTGGTGCAGTAACCCTTATTTTTAATCACAGCTTTCATACGTCTTGGCATGCTCTCCACAAGTCTTTCACATTGTTCTTGGGTGACTTTATTCCACTCCTGCTGCAAGAACTGAAGTAGCTCAGCTTTGTGTTTGTGTTGGAATTCAACAGACGCTGGAATGGAATTGCTGTAATACATGTAGAGATGCTGATTTCAGAAAAAAAAATGCAGTGGTCTCTTATTTTTTTCCAGAGCTGTATGTTGGTAGTTAACAGATCTTACTGCAGTACTAGTACATGTGTTGGATATGACCATACATTATTGGTATACTTACAATAAAGCTGCTACCTGGTTGTCTCCATGGAGATTTGATTGCTTTATCAGGAATGTTACATCAGCATGGCATCTAATATCTATCTTGCAGTTATTCAACTACAGTTTTTTTTTTATTGCTTATTGCGCACTCATTCTGTGTATTGGGTCACTTCTCCACAGATCAGACTTGTACTTGGCATGGTAGGTCACTGACTTGTCTCCACAAAGTCCAAGTTTAATGCCATACTGTACAACATTCTGGGCAAACTAGTCTGTTTCCTTGCACGTATTTGACCTATGACCCTGATTTTTCTGCGTTGACTACTGTGTTAATGGTGATTTTCTTGAAAGCGCATTTTATAGTGTCACATCCCATTGAGAATATTTTCTAGCTTTGACCTGGAGCAGTTGTCAGTTTGACTCACTCGGTAAATGCAATGTAGCATACACAGCCTTTCTGTCATCTCCGTCACATACAATGGAACATTTATATCTTAAAATACCATGGACTAAAATATCTGCTGTTTGAGGCTTCCGTTCAGTGGTGGAACATAATGAAATAGAAGTACTGTATTTAAGTATAACATTTCGGGATCTGTATTTTTCTTAGTGGTGAACTATGTAACTTATTGGTTGGGGGTTCGTCACCTGCTTGTTTCTATGGATATGTCACTGTTCTCTTGGAAGTATGACATTAAACAGCTCTACCTAACATTTATTCAGTCACAGATGGTTTTATTTCTCAAGAATACCTAGAAAAACAGGTATTCTGACTGTAAGCAGGACTGAAAAGTAAAAGTATTTTTTATTATTAAAAAAAAGGCAGAGGTGGCTATTTTTTAACACATTTGTAATTTGAGCAAACAAAAATATACAAAGAAAAACAGCTAGGAAAACAACAACTGTCGATTCTATTGTTTCTGTTGAACAAAATTCAGCATAAATCTACAGCTGTGGAAAAAAAGAGAGCCACTGCAAAATTATCAGTTTTTCTGATTTTACAGGTATGTGTTTGGGCAAAAGGAACATTTTTGTTTGAGTCTATAAACTACTGACAACATTTCCCCCAAATTCCAAATAAAATATTATCGTTTAGAGCATTTATTTGCTGAAAGTGACAAATGGTCAAAATAACAAAAAAGATACATGTTTTCAGACCTCAAACAATGCAAAGAAACTAGATCAAATCAATTTTAAAACAACATAATACTAATGTTTACACTTAAAGGGAAAATTAACTTTTTTTTACAACGGCCTGAAAACCCGATATCCAGCTATAGTTTCATTTGATGACGTCATCAGAGAGGACAGTGCGCATGCGTGAACTCAGCTGTTTTGTAAACACTGCTAGTGAACTTTACCGCTCTGAACTTTACTTTTCTGTTGCGATATCGGGTTTCAGGCCGTTTTGGAGTCTACTAAAAGTCTACCCTGACACAGCAATCTTCTGTGATTTGAAAAGTGCTAAAGTTTGTGTTATTTGGACACCGCAAAGTAATGCCCCGAACACCATGTTAACGGCGCAAATCAGTGCCCCGAGCACTCACGCTAACGGATACGGGATCATTAGTAGAACAGAACGGCTCAACATAACTTCTGCGATACTGCTCCAATTGACACCAAACTGCTATGGGTGAGTAAAACTACTTGTTTTATTGCCGAAAGAAGGCTCAGACTGTAAAAAAACGTTACTTTTCCTTTAAGAAGAGTTCAGAAATCAATATTTGGTGCAATAACCCTTATTTTTAATCACAGCTTTCATGCGTCTTGGCATGCTCTCCACAAGTCTTTCACATTGTTCTTGGGTGACTTTATTCCACTCCTGGTGCAGAACTGAAGTAGCTCAGCTTTGTGTTTGTGTTGGAATTCAACAGACGCTGGAATGGAATGGCTGTAATACATGTAGAGATGCTGGTTTCAGAAAGAAATGCAGTGGTCTCTTATTTTTTCCAGAGCTGTATATCAAAATCACTGTATCTGAAGCTTTACTAGATTTCAATATGTGTGTTATCGCACTGCTTAGAATGTCCCATGGAATGGCATTAAATTAATTAAACTAACTAACTAATATGTCCATGGAGACAAGTAGGTGACATCATCAGGTGAAATTACAAGTCAGATCAGTGGAATGTGCAACTCTGCTTGCAGTAAAAATGCATGTTTTTCTATGTATTCATTCACCACTGCTTCTGTTATAGACCTAAACGACTACTAACGGTGCATGGACCAAATGACTGTGCACATTGTAGTGGTAATATAAATACACTTCAGGACAGTTAGTTCTGTTGCACCATCTGCATGAGTGGCTCACTGCGTTTGTGTCAGATGAGTGCTTCAGACAAAGAGAGATGGGTTGTTACAAACGCCTTTTCAATAGGATCTGAATGTAGTTGTGTGCAAAAATATCAAACTATCGATATATGGTGATACTAAATTTGGTGATGCAATATTGATATTGTGGGCTGCTGTTAGCCTGGGAATTCCCAGGCCGCTTCCGTTCGTTTCGAACTGGAAGGCGGCCTGGAAACTCGGCCAAGCGAGAGTCCCAGATTTAGGGCCCCAATCAGAGAGCGGGGGAGGTGTAGCAAGACGGTGACGCGTACTACATGACAAACGGAAGCTTGTAGTTTGAACTGACAACTGACATGATTGGCTATGGACTTACGTATACGCTCAATGATAGACATTCATAACGCCCAATAAACGGCCGTTGGCAATCGCTAACCACACCTCCGCTACGGGATTTTTCGAAGCGAGTTTCCAGACCCATATCTCACTTGTGATATGGTCAGGTGTTAACCAGACTAGGCTGCTGTATCAATATAGCCCTAAGAATATGTTTTGTTTCTTTTAGCAGTTTTTTTGTGATTGTACTACAATTTTGTTGATTATTTAGTGGAAGGAATCTTGTTGATGCAATACACTTAAAGGAAAATTAACGTTTTTTTTACAATCTGAGCCTTCTTTCAGCAATAAAACAAGTAGTTTTACTCACCCATAGCGGTTTGGTGTCAATTGGAGCAGTATCGCAGAACTTATGTTGAGCCGTTCTGTTCTACCAATGATCCCGTATCCGTTAGCGTGAGTGCTCGGGGCACTGATTTGCGGTGTCCAAATAACACAAACTTTAGCACTTTTCAAATCACAGAAGATCGCTGTGTCAGGGTAGACTTTTAGTGGATTCCAAAACGGCCTGAAACCCGATATCGCAACAGAAAAGTAAAGTTCAGAGTGGTGTTAGCTTCTTTCGGACTAGCTGTGTTTACAAAACAGCTGAGTTCACGCATGCGCACTGTCCTCTCTGATGACGTCATCAAATGAAACTATAGCTGGATTTCGGGTTTCAGGCCCTTTTGGAATCCACTAAAAGTCTACCCTGACACAGCGATCTTCTGTGATTTGAAAAGTGCTAAAGTTTGTGTTATTTGGAGAGCGCAAAGTAATGCCCTGAGCATATGATACGAGCACCATGTTAACGGATACGGGATCATTAGCAGAACAGAACGGCTCCAACATAAGTTCTGCGATACTGCTCCAATTGACAACAAACTGCTATGGGTGAGTAAAACTACTTGTTTTATTGCCGAAAGAAGGCTCAGATTGTAAAAAAAAACAACGTTACTTTTCCTTTAACTTTGCACAATTTGTGGTTTAACAAAGAAATACTGTTACTAAAATATATTTGTTTTTTAAGAAACCAAATCACAGAGTATCATGTACAATATATATAAATTATTGCATCTATTGCCATATCATGACAATATCTCATCCTGAGCCATGTATCATGTCTTGAATCATGAGCAACGCCGTGATTTCCAGCCCATTCTTTGTTTCTGCTTTGCCACTGAGTAAGTTTAACTTGATCTGCCACTGCATTAGAGGCTTGCATAATTCTAATTCTGTCACCAGTACTGTTTCCCCTGCATATTTAGGCTCTATTGTGTGTTCACTCCACATTGTGATGTCATGTGGTGATACAGGAAGTGCTCCACTGTGTTTTTGAACTCCATACACCTTCTCTGGAAACATTTGGATAATTTTAGCCCTGGAATTGCCAACCTCTAAGGTAATTGTTAACTTCTGCTTCTAACTGCTTCAGGACATCACAAGGTGGAATAGATAATTTTGAGTTTTGTAGATGTAGACAGACTAATAATAAAGGAAACAAAACACACCTCCAGGTATATTTGTCAGGAGGTAACAACATTATAACATGGCTTAAACCTCACAAGAATCGTTCTTTTTGTAATATAGTAACTTTAAATAATTAGATATTTGAACCATCTCTGTCTCTGTCTGTTTTTTAAGTTTCAAAATGTCTTGTTCAATGCTTCTTCAGTATCCAGTTTATGAATTTCTATCTTTGGGATCATTTTGTATGCACCAAAATGTCTCTTTTTTGACCAATACTATACTAATATATAAACACACTTCTACCACAGTATTTCCATGTGTCTTTGCCTTTGAGTGAGTTTGACTTGATTTGTGACTGCATTAAAGGTTTGCACACTTCTAACTCTGTCACCTGTTCTATTTCAGCTTATGTAAGAAGTTTGGCCTGTGAAAAGAGCTTTATTCAGCACTGTCAGTTCAGCGAATAAACCACATAGCCATATTTATTTTGCATGTATTAAAGTCTGTGCTGCTACGAATATCGACCATTGCTTTGTGAAAGGTGAATAGTCCTGACAGTCACTGGTTAAACAGGCATGCACTAACTGCCCATAGGCTTTCAAGGGGCTTAACTGTTTTGGACATTTAACTCTGGAAGTGTTGTCCATTGCACTTTTACTGACATAGGGCTGTTCTATTATAAGAGTGGAATATATAGTTATTTTTACTTGTAGAAGAATATACTTATTTTGATTTATTAGCAATGTTTTGTAAGTAAGTAAATAGTTGTTTTTTTTTATTTATATAGCACTTTTCACAGACATATGTCACAAAGATGCTTTACAGAGCATTATTCATTCACTCCATCAGAGGTGGTAAGCTACTCTTGTAGTCATAGCTGCCCTGGGTCAGACTGACAGAGGCTGTTAATCTGTGCCACCAGCCCCTCCGACCACCACCATCACTCATGCACACACCAGTTTCATACTCAGCAATGTGGATGAAGTGCCTTGCCTAAGGACACAACGACAGTTTTTGCTACTGGCGCCTCACTGTGGCACTTGATTTTCCCAGCTGTCTCCCATCCAAGTACTAACCAGGCCTGGCCTTGCTTAGCGTCTGAGATCTGATGAGATCAGGCTTTGACAAGCTGGTATGGCCACATGATTGTGATATTGTCTGAGTATCTTATTAAAGGTGCACTATGTAGCCTTTCTGGTCACATAGTGGGTCCATCACCTGCTTTTTTTCTATGGATATGTCATTGCTCTTCCTGAAATGCTTTACAGTATGACATTAAACAGCACTACCTTACATTTAGTCAATTACAGGTGGTTTTCAAAAATACCCAGAAAAACAGGCATTCTGAACGAGAGCAGGGTCGCCTCTCACAGATTTGACCTGTAATTTGATCTCGTTTGGTCTCTATGAAAATAGAAATGTTTAATGCCATACTGTGAAAAGAAAAGTTACACAAGGCTGCACAATATATCACATAAGTATCAATAACGCAAAATGGACTGAAGCTATCATTTATATAGCAAAGTACTCAATACATCGCAATAACACCAAGGTTCTTCATTTGACAAAAATACACTGTTTTTAAATGAGACTGTTAAATAAAGCTGATTTTTATGAATGAATTCCCTTATTCAAACAAAAATGTGCTTTTATTTAGTCCTAGTTTTGTCTCTGTTAAGGTTTTATTTTGACAGAGTTTCTAAACCAGGACAGAACCAGCATTTTGTTCTCACCATTACAGTAGTGTGGGGCTCATTTGGGAGTGTCTGTTAGTGCACAGCTGTAGGTTTATGCCTGCTCTGAGCCTGCTCTGTGTCAGTGTGTGGAGAGGCGGAGGGCACAGGTGCGTGGACCTGGCAGCCCGCCCTCAGTCTGCCATTAGCCCCATCCTCTGCTGTCTGCTCAGGGAGTGGCTGTCCTCTTCACTGCTCCTCTTGTGTGATTGCTCAGTGATTTATACGTGTTTAGCCAGAAGAAGGTTCCCATGTTGTTAGCTGATTAGTTGTGATTTGGAGCTGTCACTGAGCATGAGTGCAGTGGTGCACAGCTGCTCATGCCTCCAGGGAGCCGAGAGCTGGAAACAAGGGCCAGTCCAAAAGGAAGAAATTATTATGTTTTAAAAAGAGAACGCTGCTCGCTCACCAATTACCTAGAAATACACCAGTTGTCAATGAAATGTCACACTACTGCTATCCCAAGTTGAGTCAGCAGTCTTTTAAGGTCCTATATTACGCAAAATTGAGTCTTGTGACCTTCAAGCCACCTGAAGTTGTGTTTTGTTTCATTCACAAATGTTTGACTCATCCTTTATTATTATTATTCTCAATCATATACATCTCCAATGTTCTAAATGCTCTGTTCCAACTTGTCATGAAGCAGTAGTTTTCAAGATAACAACTATATTTACCTTTGTTCAGTATAGATTCCAGGGCTGAAATTCCTATATTACCACATGACATCACAAGGTAGAACACATTTTTTAATTTTGTATCATTAAAAAGACATAACACACTTTCAGTATTTATTTTCTGAACAGGAACAGACATTTAATCATTGACATTTCTCACAAACAATAGTTTAATTTATTCCCCCAAAGTCAGAACTCTGCTAAGAACAACTTTTCTTGGATTAACTGTAGACCTCTTGACCTAATCATTGAGAAATTGAAATGAATAATCTTGATCCCACTTTGCACATTGCACTTAAAGCTCTTAAAGATCCCATGACATGGTACTTCTTGATGCTTTTATATGGCTCCTTAATGGTTCCCTAATACTGTAAATGAATCCTTCTTCAAAATCAACACTCAGTGCATGAGAAACAGAGATAAGATGAGAAAGAGTCATAAATATCTCTTGTTGTTGCTTGAATGCAAATGAGGAGAAAAGAGCTGGCCTATAGTAGAGGGTGGGGGCGTGGCCAAACTCTCCGCTCTCCGCTCTAGCTCTCAGCTGATCCATTTCCGTGTTTTTGCACGGGGGGAGAGATTTGAAGCGTTCCATTGAAAAATAAACACATTTCCACAGAAAATAAAATTAAACCACTGCTGTTCAAAGGTCCAGAGGCTCAGATAAAGGACTTCTGAGCCTAGAAACACTTGGACGTGCCTCCAGGCAAATAAAAAAACGCATTTCGCATTGCCTAGCGCATTCGCGGTCCAAACTCTCTGGGCGTGATTTACAGAGACGCTGAGTTCAGACAGACGGGAGTGGAACTGCATTTGCATTTCTTTTTTCGATCTGACGTCAATAAGGTGCCTTGTTCAAAATCGCCCGTTTGAGCTCCGATTTTTTGTAACGTAGAAAAGGATCGCAAATGCTCAGTTTAGACATTTCGCAACTTTTAACCATGTACCTGGAGTGTTTTGTTTCATTCACGCATGTCTAACACTCTGTTCCACCTTGTGATGTCACGTGGTAATACAGTAAGAACTCTGCTGTGTATTTAAACTTCATACATCTTCACTAGAATCACTTGGGTGATTTCAGGGGTGGATTGCCAATCTCTACTGTATTAAAGCTGAAACTACCACTACATAATGTCACAAAGTGGAACAGAGCATTTGGAGCTTTGAAGATGTGGACAGACTAATAATAAAGGATTTAAAGGATTAAATTACTCATGTCTGAATGAAACAAAACACATGTACAGATACGTTTTTGATGAGTTAAAAACATTATAACATGGCTTAAAGCTCACAAGAGTCAATTTTGCGTAATATAAGATCTTTAACTTGAACGCCGCATGACCAGAAAATATAGATGATCTGTGACAAATATAATACCTTTATTCAAAAATAGATCAAATAATTAAAAAGCCCATCTAAAATACTCTAGTCATTAGCAGTGTAGATAAAAAGGACTTCAGTGAGTAACTATAAGCCTGTATTGATCCACACCAGAGCCCTGAGCGGTGAAACTGATCTGCCTCTCTTCACACACAGAGACACAGACCCAGCGCCTCCTGATCACTTCTTCTTCACTGAAAACCTCTGTGCTTTGGTCGATAGTCTTCCATTAAGAGGAGCTTGACTGTCAAACCCTCCCGTGGCCTCCTCTCACCCTCTTGGAGCCCACTGTCCCGTCACATCCGTATCAATATGAATTCAAACCCAATGCACCCGTCAGTTGCAATTCCCACAGTCCATTAGTCTCCTATATCTGGTTCTCATTGATTGTACCCTGTGTGTTTTGGACATGTATGTGATCTTAAAAACCATAGATCCACCACAGCAAAGATTTCACTGACCTTTGACCCCCAGACACGCCATATTTCCTTGTATTTTGACCCAGTATTGACTCATGGCAGTGGATTAGTGGTAAGTAGTTATGGAGGTCAGATGTTTTCATCCAAGAGGTTACAACCAAATTACTACAATATGTTTAGATCTTTATTGACACTCACAGCTGTAACATTTAGGGACTCATTAAAAGGTCTGTTCCAGGCCAAAAGATATTTCCAAACTGAACTCATGTGTTTTATAGGGCTCTGACCAATAGCTATGAGACCATTTCAGGACTACAGACTTTAGATAGATTGTATGGTGATGACTGGCTCAAATGTTTTCTTCTAAACTACACAAATTAAATATGTAACATCCATAAATCAAAAATAATCTTAATAAATCATTTAAAAACAATATAGAGCAAAGTTTTAGTTAAAGGTGTACTGTGTAATTTTTCTAGTTCTGTTATTGCTTTGCTTGGTGTTCCAGTATGGCATTAAACATATTTATACAATTACAGGTGTTTTATTGACAAAATATGTGTGTATATGGCTGTATGTGTCACCCCCTACTGCAATATCTGACCAAGACTTGCAATAATCTGGATAACCAATGAGTAGCACCAGCTCGTTGCACTAATTTTCTTTTTTTTTATTTTAATCTTTTGGCAGTTTTTTTCTATACTGTGTTGTAAATATCCTACTTAAATGTCTGCACTGAAGTGAGATGCTTTCAATCTCATTGTGAGTATGTGTAATGTAAATTGTACATCTGAATAGTGACAATAAAACGCATTCTATTCTATTCTATTCTATTCTATTCTATTCTAAAAATATTCCATTCTGTGAAATATTTTACGGAAAACGACATCTCTAAATTGAAGGCTTTAGACCCCGCACATAAACATTTGTGAAGTCCATTTAAATTAAGTTAAAAATCTTTAAAGGTACAGTGCGTAGGATTTGTGGCGCATAGGTGGTGTAGGTACCATGCACTTCCTCTTTTGGCTACGGCAAACCTCGAGGGTCACCCGGGCGCGCCGTAACGCGGACAGCTCGCGTACCCGCGTGCACCCGGCGCTGTGCGACAACTACGGTATAAATTAAACGCAGTCCCGTTTTTCTTTTCGCATGAAAACACACATTCCTGATCATGTACCATGACACTCTACACATCAAATGAAACCTTACAGTCTCCTCTTTTTGACTATGCAATTCATTTCCCGGCACAACAATCAGTCCCCGAGCACATGGGGCTTTTATACGGAAAAGCACAAAACGAGGTTTGTTACTTAGCTTACCTTTGAAGGCTCTGGACAGGTCAAACTCTGTATTTCACCACAAGCTTGGTCTCAATCTGTCCGTAAGGATCCAGCGAATAAAATCCAGTAAAACAATTTAGTCCAAAACACGTGTTAGATCCATTACGACGTGTGATCCGGCAGCATGCTTGTCGTTGTTTATCCAAAACCACGAGCCTTGCCGAAGGCGAAGGCGGAGCCCAAATGTCCTTCTGCGGCTCTCGTATTCAAAATGGCTGCCTCTATATGGGGAAGATCCCCCTTTTATGTGACTGTATCTAAGTCCAAAAGAATACTTTGATTTCATGATGGAAGTGAAAAGGCTTGGAAAACAATGTATTTTTGAATGGGTATCTTCAATTTCGGTAATTAACGGGTAAAAATCTTACATACTGTCCCTTTAATGTAAAATGTGAAATATAGCAGAGTCAGATTTGTCTCACAGCAGCTGGTACTACATCATGCTCAGGTGTGTAGCTGTACCTCTGTCCTGCCACTAGGGGGGCTTTAGACACAACATCCCTGACATGGCTGGCCCTCAGGGAGATGCTGAATGACCTTTGGCTTTATTTATGTCACTGTGGAGCTTTTCATCAGATGGGCTCTTTGTAATCCCTCGGCCCCTTTCACTTTACACAGGCACTCTGTCACTGCAGACCTCTGAAGCCCACCGAACAAGACGATCAATAAGAAGTCTGAAAGGAGACTCGCCCACCGCCATGTCCCTGTGCGCACGGTCATGTTACGCTCACACTGAATGGGCTGTTGTTTCCGCGGTGAAGTGCAGTGTCACAGCCACCTCCAACAAACCACAGTCTTCCCGGAGTTTAGGACCCCACAGGGCATGTAGTCAATGCAGATTTTTGATTTTTGTCATCTTGAATCTTGTATCAGCAATAATTTAACAATAAATGTGTACTAAAAAACTGTCAATTGTAAGTAATCACAAAGGCTTCTATCATTTATGATTTGAAATGTCCTCTGAAAACAAATAACTTCTATGTGAAAAAATAAAACACACACACAAACATTACAAACATATTAACGTGGGTATGTTTACATTTGCTAATGATTTGCAAATCTCAAATCATAATCTTTGTCTGAAAAATTGCAAATCCATAACCTTTAAAGCAATGATTTTATTTCTTCAGTGAGCATATAAATATTTTTTGCTAATTTCACCTTTACAAATTACATTTTAAACTTCTTGATATTAGGGCAGTTTTTTTTACAATATCTATTTTTCTGCCTCAATTCTGCACGATATTGTGGAACATCAAAACAGTCTGCTTTAAAGCTGTGTGGGTTATATTGTTTTCTGGGACCAAAAAGTTGCTCTGCTTAAGGGAAAACACATTTGCAGACTCAAGTTCTATGAAACATAATCTCACTGTAGGATCAAGATACAACAATAGTAGCACTGCTAGAGTCTTTTTGACGGTTAAATTTGTGTCATAAAAAATATATCAAATGGAGCAATGTCTTGATACTATTACTCTAGTTGTGTGATTTTTCATAGTTTCAATATGACATTATTTGTATGTGAGGCACACTAATATAAGTTATAAAGGTGCACTTTGTAACTTTTTGGTTGGAGGTCTGTCACCTTGTTTCTATGGATATGCCATTGCTCTGCTTTCAATGTTCCACACAGCACAGATATATCTTACATTTATTCAATTTCAGGTGGTTTTATAGCTCAAAATACCTAAAAGAAAATCTATGTGCGGGGTTGCTTCTCCACAGATTTGACCTATAACTTGGTCTGATTTAGTCTCCATAAAGATAGAAAGGTTTGAGATATTTCAGACAAAGCAATGGAGAAAAGCATGTAGCGAACCCCTCGTCAGAAAGGTTACACAATGCACCTTTAAGCAGCATTTTTTCCCCAATTGTTTTGGTGAATGCCTCTGAGGTGCTCATACTATAAGCCGGTCCTGGTGGTTAGGGAGGCTGCTGCTGCTGTATATCCCCAGGCTCATCTAACTGTAATTGCCTGTAATTATAATTCCATTTGAAGAGGCACATAGAGGACCTCAGGCTAAACAGGCACTTCACTGCAGTGTAAAATGAATTATGAGGCTTATTAAACAACAGTTGAGGTGTTCAGATCCAGTTACAGACATGAGGTGCTCTGAGTGATGGATAAGGAAAGGCCAGTCAGAGCTGTCAGTGCCAGTGCAGAAGATTACACTAGATCTGACATGTCAGGCCATCACACAAGGAAACTTGATCCTCCGAGACGTGTACTGGTGTTGTCATAGTACTCGAATTTCAAACTTAAATTTAAATTCTCTTACTAGATATGAGCTATGATACTAATTACGATATTTCAGTGTTAATATAAAACGATGGAATGTAATTTTAAACATAAAATTAACCGTTGTGACCTGTTGGGATGTAACAATTTATTTCTCAAACTTTTTTATTTTTTGCTTGCATCTGTTGCACTTCAGTTCTGACTGAAAATACAAAATTTGGAAAGAAATGCCCATTGTTTAATCATTATTGTAATAGTTGTTTATTATAATAAATACTTAGTCACAGAGGCATTTTCCCCTGTCCCACTTGTGGAGCCATTTTTCCTCCATGGACTTCCATTATAACAAAATGTATTGATTTCTATACCTTTTCTCCTTTATCCTTTTACACTGAAATCACACTGAAATCACTTAATTTCCATGTTGAAGAAAGCCACAGTTTCTCCCTGTTTTTCAATGCAGCTCACTGAAGGCGGTGTATTTTGTATATGGGAGGGTCCTGAGTGCATACTTACCTGGGGATGGGTGTAGGTATGTGTGGGGGGACAGTGGGATATGCATAAAATGAACTGTATTTCAACACCCTTCAATTAGACACCTATACGCACTTCCTTCCTTTTGCAACCAGCCACACATACAATCACAAGTAATTGTACCTGCTGAGATTTGACCCCGTTACCCTTTTCTTTGGCGAGCACTCAGTCGACTAAACCACCGTAACCAACTGAGCTCTAAGATATTAATTTCGGTATATAAGCTGTTGTTAGCCAGTTGTACAGACATAGTGGGGTATACTTAATCCCCATCAATTGAGCATTAATGATTTGAACAGTGGCCTGAATTAGGACCAGCTGCTGCTAGCAGAGATGCTCAAACTCTGCACCACTGACGACAGAGTCCAGAGGTGTACACAGCCCAGAATATCTGCAGTTCTTTGTAGAAACTATGCTTTTGGCAGTAAGTCAATTGCAAGTATTAAAAGTATCTATGTAGCCTTAGCCGGTCATTGATAGCTGTAAATGAGTGCATATGGAGGCAGGGCCCGGGGCTTTGTTTTGATCAGGTCTAATGGATTTCTCTAGGCCTCTTGACAGACTGCGGGGGTGCAGGGCTGGAGCGGTCATCTGAACCCTGCGGTCGGACGACAGAGACGAGTGGGACAGAGTCAGGAAGTCTGGAGACGGTAAGCTCCACCCGCCTCCATCGCGGCAAGGCACATGCCAAGCGCACATTCAAAACTGTAGGCCTGGGAATCACAGGGTACTCGATACATGATATGATATTATTACAATATGGCGATACATGTGGTAATCGATATATTGCACCTGATACTCTGATACTATTTGTACAAAGCTAATATAAAATAGATCTATTTTAATCATCAAAACAGAGAATAGGTGTATTGTATATTGCATAAACAAATTTCCTCCCACTAAATATGCAACAAAATTATAGTGTGGTCACAAGAAAATTTATTAAAAGAATAAAAAAAAAATGCTATATTGATACAATGGCTCATGATAATGATTCTGTATCACCAAATTTAGTATCACGATATATCAATATTTCAATATATTTACATCAAACAGACAATTTTAATTAAAATTGAAAATTTTGCCCCAAGTTCTAACAATGCAGTATACTCACACCTACTGTCACTAAACAGTGTTTGGTTAAACTATTTGTATCAAGGTATAAGTGTGTAATGACCTATGGATGCAGACTTTATATTACTGTACTTTAATTTTATATATTTGTATTTTTGGTCTTGTGAAGAACCACCCATTTTAAGTCAGAATTAGAACAATGACTGCTTTTGTTCAAGTGTAAAGCTGCAATCAAACCATCGCCCTAGCTATTAACAATTTAAAACTAAATTTTACCTTGAATGAGGAAAAAAATCCCCCACATGATGAATATAACAGGAAACCTGAAAGCCATATGTCAATTACAGTGCAGTGTCAGGTATTTGAAAGTTCACTGGAGAGAAATTACATCAGTTATTAATATGAGACATTGTAAGCCCTCATTTATCCTGGAGTTGTCCGATGTAGAGGAAGTTTCAGTGGCAGTCATCTGGACACCGTTCCAACTGAAATGGCCTTTGGATGTTAACCTAAATATATAGATAACTACGATACTTGTGAAGCCTTCTCGATCCAAACCTAGAGTTTATATAAAATTAAAAACAATTCAGTTCTCTGATTAAAGTTTTTTGCTGAAGTGCTTATTTGTTGGGATTATAACTATTGTAAATACAAATCAAGAAGCAGTTTGGGGAGAAAAATTGAAAGACATGTTGAAAATTACAGGAAGTAGAGAGTTCAAACATACTGGGAGAATTCTATCCAAAAGTTAGGGACATTTCACACCTAAGAAATACATTTTTTCTGATTCTTTAAACAAAATTTCAGCAAAAATAAAGGTGTTAATTTGTCATATTTTCTGTACATTAAAGGAGTTATGGAATTCCCCAGTGCAATTTCACAATTTCCAACCAAGAAATAAAATTTTGAACCTCAAAAATAGAAAGACAAGCATGAATGTTTTTGCAAAAAATCTTAAATATAAATATAGCTGCAAGCAGCAATGTGGGGCCAAGCAGCGACCCGGCCTAATTCGATGAGATGCGTTGGATCGGTCTTCGCCCGAGGATCCCAGGGATACCAAGTTTCTGAAAATCGGACTTACCGTTTAAAAGTTACAAGCAGAAATGTCCCTCAAATTTTGACCCGTTGGTGGCGCTACAGGATTTGAGCTGAGGCCCTGTCATTTATTTGTGTGGAATCCTGGGACAGACTAGAATACGTGTGAAAAGTTTGAAAATAATCCTATGAAGGGATCCTGACATATGAGCTCACTTCCTGTTTGGCGACTTTTAGGACGCGTTTGATTGGCTGTCACGACAAAACGATAAGAGATATCAAAACATCCAGGCATGTTTCTGATGAGGCTCAGTCCAAAGATGCTATGTACCAAATTAGAGCAAAATTGGTCCAAAATTGAGTGAGGAGAAGCATTTTATTGATTTCCACAAAATCCAAAATGGCGGACATTCTATTCCGGCGAACATGACGTCATGGGGTGGATTTGATTTGACTAGGCCCAAGGATTGTAGGGATACCAAGTTTTTGAAAATCTGACTTACGGTTCAAAAGTTACAAGCAGAAATGTCCCTCAAATTTTGACCTGTTGGTGGCGCTAGAGGGTTTGAGGTGGGGACCTGTAATTTTTTGTGGGGAATCCTGGGAAGGACACAAACATCTGTGAAAAGTTTGAAAATAATCCTATAAACGGTTCCCGAGATATGAGCTCACTTCCTGTTTGGCGACTTTTCGGACACGTTTGATTGGCTGTCACATCAAAACGATAAGAGATATCAAAAAACCGGGTACGTCTCTGATGAGGCTCAGTCCAAAGATGCTATGGACCAAATTTGAGCAAAATTGCTCCAAAATTGAGGGAGGAGAAGCATTTTGAATGTTTTTCATAAAATTCAAAATGGCGGAAAATCTTACCCGCCGAAAATTACGTCACAGAATGCGTTGGATTCGTCTTGCCCCAAGGAGTCCAGGGAGGCCAAGTTTTAGAAAATCGGACGTACGGTTCAAAACTTAGAAGCCGAAATGTACCTGCAACTTTGACCTGCTGGTGGCGCTAGAGGGTTGGGGGTGGGGACGTAAAATTTGTTGAAGGGCATCATGAGACTGTCTAGAATGTGGGTGCACACCATTTGTTGTGGAAATTGCAAGTTAAGTTGTAGAAACAGAAGAATGTTATTGATTTTCACAAAATCCAAGATGGCGGACATTCTATTCCGGCAGACATGACGTCATAGGATGCGTTGGATCAGTCTTCGCCTAAGGATCCCAGGGATACCAATTTTTTGAAAATCGGACTTACGGTTCAAAAGTTACAAGCAGAAATGTCCCTAAAATTTTGACCTGTTGGTGGCGCTAGAGGGTTTGAGGTGGGGACCTGTAATTTTTTGTGGGGAATCCTGGGAAGGACACGAACATCTGTGAAAAGTTTGAAAATAATCCTATAAACGGTTCCCGAGATATGAGCTCACTTCCTGTTTGGCGACGTTTCGGACACGTTTGATTGGCTGTCACGACAAAACGATAAGAGATATCAAAAAACCGGGTACGTCTCTGATGAGGCTCAGTCCAAAGATGCCATGTACCAAATTTGAGCAAAATTGGTCAAAAATTGAGGGAGGAGAAGCATTTTGAGTGTTTTTCATAAAATTCAAAATGGCGGAAAATCTACCCTGACGGAAAATGACGTCACAGGGTGCGTTGGATTCGGCTTGGCCCAAGGAGTCCAGGGATACCAAGTTTTTGAAAATTGGACATACGGTTCAAAAGTTACACGCAGAAATGTACCTGAAAATTCCTGCAACTTTGAGCTGCTGGTGGCGCTAGAGGGTTGGGGGTGGGGGCCTATAAATTGCTGTGGGTAATGAGGAGACTGGCTGGAATGTGCATGCCAAATTTCACAACTTTTTACCAGACGGTTCTAGGGGTTGCCATAGACTCCCTATGGCGGAAGAATATTGTTTAATAATAATAATAATAGGAATCAATAGAAACACTATAGGTGCCTTGCAGCTACCGCTGCCTGGCCCCAATGATCTTAACTGTGTTTTAGTAAAATAAGTAGCCTAAGCCGTCTATTTCCATGAGGAAGGGTGGGGTCGATTTGCAAGCTTCTTGAACAGACATACAGTATTTAGCTTGAGCAGTAGCAGTGAGCAGTGATTGTAAGTTGGTGTAGGAGTATTTGAGTGCACAGGTTAGCAGCATAGGGACCGAGACAGGACAGAGAGGCTCCAGTCTGAAGGGACAAGTGACCTGGAAACCCCCACGCCTTTATAGGAGCAGCCTCTCTTCTCCAACACTGATATGAGCAGCTCCGTACACTCTCCTCTCCTTAAGGACCACACTCAGATGTCCCTTCTCCTCACACTTTTTGGTTTGTGATAAATAATTCACTGCTACAAGGGGCATTTTACTAACATACTTAAATCTTTTAAATTAAATATTATTCAGACATTATAACTTCTTTACAATAATAATCAAATTACAATAATTTAGAATTATGGTTGGTAGGGGAACTAAACTGACAACACGTGAATGTTAGCAACATTTTACATTTGGTGTACCCTGTTTTTCCTTTTCTTTGATTTGGTGGCTGTGCTAGCAAATATATCACAGTCAGGACATAGATTAAGGTTAGGGTTGTGGTTACGGTTGGGATTAGGTTTAGGGACATTTAATCTGATTAGGTTTAGAGTTTTGGGACAGGTTGCGCCTTGGCAAAATTTAGGAACACCCAGGTCCCGCTAGCATAAAATATTAGCATGAACTTCTTGACCCATTACAACTGAGCTTTGAAACAATAATCAAAAGGTCAAAATCGTCCAAAACTGTCCTACAAACTTTACAATATATAATAATATTATATATTGTATATATACTGTATATGTATATGTACTGTATATTATATTATAATATACAGTACAGTATAGTATTCAGAATTCCCACATTAGTGTTTTTCTGTACCACTTTAACTATAAAAACATAAACATAGCTTCAATGTGTGTACCATGCTCTAATCATTAGCATAATTTTTACAAAAATAATTATCCATTTTGATAAGAAGAGCAGATCCACAACCAGAGAGGAAGGACATCTCAGTGCGGTCCTTAGAGTGCGGAGGCTCCTGCCATGTTTTTGTTTGTGCAAAATGTAGAAAAATGTGTGTTCTTACTTTGAGTAAGCTTGCATCTCCACAAACTTGACAAAACCCTAATTTGGGCCTCCTGCTGCTTATCTCCATGTTGTTTTTTTATATTTCACAGTATGGCATACAATGTATCTATGGGCATGGAGAACGTTCTAGTAATTTAAATAATATTTAAGTAATTTTCCATCTCTAGAAGGAGGTGTGAAAACACCCATTATGGCCCTGAATGGCTATACTAACAAGACCCCCCACTCCAAGTGCATATTGAATAGGCTTATTAACTAACAGAAACTGAAAACAAATAGGTGTGATAGTTTCAAGGTAATTTCGTTGTAGTTAACTCCTCCTTGAAGGCAGTTTTTAAGCAGTGTCCCCCAGCACTCTACCCAGAACTGAAGAAGCCGCTTGGATGAGCTGCAAACGTATTAGACCAAATAAACTTTTGTCCAGTTGAAAAAGTGAATTTCTCCTTTTGCCATAGATTCTACATGGACGACTCAGGGATTCTACACATCTCTAGAAAGTTACACGGTGCTGCTTTAAAGCCTGTGGGAAAGGGTTTGAATTTGGAGTGCATACTTCTGTTTTCAACTTATATAGTACTGTAAACAGATATTACATGAATAAAGTCACTTAAGCAATTAAAAACATCATCAAAATGTTAGCCTATTTCATATCACCTTGAGAATGCCCAGTCTTGTATGATCTTTCAATTGGGTTGGTCCTGGTTAATACTGGGATCACTGGGAGCAGGTGCTGTTTGTGGCGGTAGTTATTCTATGCAAATCCAGAGTGTTTGCATACATATATGTTCATGAACATGCATTATACCAAACAAATAAACACATAATACAAGCTGCAGGCACAGCACATCAAAAGTTTGGACGCACTTTTTCATTTATGTTTCTTATTTATTTACAGAATTATTTACATTGTATATTCTCACTGAAGGCATCAAAACTATGAATGATACATGTGTAGTAAACAAAAATAATGTCAGAATAACTCAAAACATGTTTTAGATTTAAAATAAATAAAAAATAACCATCATTTACTTTGAGATCACTGCATTTCTTGACTCTGACATGTCACAGCTGTGAAGTGAAAACCATTTCAGGAGGAGGCTTCATCATGAAGCTCACTGAGAGAAGGCCAAGGGTTTGCAGGCCTGTCAACAAAGCAGAGGGTGGCTACTTTGAGCATTTGAATATGAAATATATATATATAAAAAAAACTATAATATTTACTTCAAAGTATTTGACTTTTTTCTTTACTACGTAATTCCATATATCTTGCATCATATTGTCCTCTGTATAGCAAGTAGCAAAAATAAACAAACAAACAAACAAACAAAACACTGAATGAGAGGGTGTGTCCAAACTTTTGACTGTTTGTGTTTCAGATACTGATACAGACACAGAAACATTCTGTTATTCTCTCAGGTTGTGAAAAATACAATTTTCACTTAACATTTTATAAACCTTTCTTTATAGAACATAGGCTAGGATGGACGACATTCCCCACAGGCTGATGTTCCCACAAATATGAAAACTTTTCTGTATAGCTGATTGTTAATATAGTTATTTATAGGAAAGAAATATTAGTTTTCATACGTGAAGAATCCCTCAGTCGTCCAGGTAGAATCCATGATAAAAGGATCATATCATTAGTTTTCATACATTTTGTTTTTGTTTCTTTGTTCATTTCAAAGCAGAAAGACTTATGTTAAGCAAAAGTAAGTAGTGTGTGTGTGTGTGTGTGTGTGTGTGTGTGTGTGTTGTTCCCCTTCTTTCTTACATAATTTTAAACACACCAGTAGGCAGACATTATATTAAATCCTCTTAACAACTTCATTTAAACAGGCCTGTTAGGATAGTGTGTGTTCTGCATTAACTCAACTGTGTCCTTGTACCAAGTTATGTAAATAACGGCCTAATTCCAAAAGCAATACTGCTATTTATTTTTTTATCATAAAAAATCTTACACTCATATTTTACTCACTATTCATACAAATTAAACACTTAAAAAAGAGAAAGAAAGTAAAAGAAAAAAGATGAACAACGTCAACCTTAACCGCACTGCCGCTTCTGCCCAGCTACATTCAATAATAATAATAATAATAATAATAATAATAATAATAATAATAATAATAATAATAATAATAATAATAATAATGATGATGAATCTTCTATAAAAGTGGCACATGCATTATTTAGAATAAATGCCAAAGAAAAGCCAGGCCTCGAGGCGGAAGGTCAAACGTCCACGGCGGTTGTATCGTCCTGTCCCGGGCATTAGACCTATTCGGTTATAGATCCGCGTCCACGAGCCCATAGCACGCTCCTCCGTGGGTAAAGTACACGTAGGGTGTAGCGTGGTGCCCTGGGTAAGTCATTGGGACGGGTACCGGCAGCAGGCAGCCGCCAAACGCGCGGCTGTCCTTGTAGGCAGTCTGTGCGTGCGCGTGTTTGTCCTCCAGGTCCGAGGAAATCTGCCTCTTGAGTTTGTTCCGTCGGTTTTGGAACCAGATTTTCACCTGTGTCTCTGTGAGCTGGAGGGAGCTCGCCAGGCACGCGCGCTCGGAGCTGCTCAGGTACCGCTTCAGGTCAAACGTGGCCTCCAGCTGAAAGATCTGCCGCTTGGAGAAGATGGTGCGCGTCTTCTTCTTCACTGGAGCTTTGGGCTCCACCGGGGCCCGCTGCTGGCCCCGGGGCCTCTCTGTCCCGGGACTCGAGGCAGTGCACTCCGTCTTTGCTGTATTTGGGCAGAAGGAAAGTACACGTTTGTGCTGTAGCCTAACTAATAAACTGGCCTAATTAAAAAGCACCACCTCATATAAAGTCAATTCTTAAGCACAAGTTTTGAAACGGAATAATAATAATAATAATAATAATAATAATAATAATAATAATAATAATAATAATAATAATAATAATAATAATAATAATAATAATAATAATAATAATAAATTGAAGAGTCACCTTTCTCACTGCTGTCCACTTTCTGAACGTCCTCGTGCCCTGGGTCCGCACACACATTTTTCCTCTCGCGCTGTTTTAAATTGAGGATGTGGTCGATGGTGAACGTGAGCTCTTTGCTCATGTTCCCGGGCATCGCATCAGCACCTGCGTCAGTCCCCGAGCTCCGTGTTGTCCTCGCACTCCGAGCACCATCGCTCCTTGTTTGTGACTATGGAGGCGCACTGCGCGCGCTCCGAACACAACTGTTCCGCGCCTTTTGATTGGTGGGACGTCGGGGACAGAGGAGGGCGGGATGTGGGTTACGATTCATGCTATAACCACAATGCTCCTTAGCGTGCTCATGACGTCACAGGGACAGCCACGCCTTGTTATTTCACCGTAAAGAGGTGCAATACCAATACAGTGGAACAGTAGCCATATTTAAAACGCCTCAAAGCTGTTTGTGCATAGACTTTATTGTCACATCAGTGTACAAAAAGTGAATTATTTTAATTTTTTTGACTATTTCTATGTCCCGACATGCTAATAAAAAGTATAAACATCTCAACCTTTAATACTCCACATCATACAGTAATAAACATCTGAAAATAGAGCTCTACTTGTGAAAAGGACTCATAGCTTATATATATAAAAAAGAAATTATAGAAATCTGGTGCCAACTCTAGATCTGCTTGAGTCCCTTGCCTTCAGATCAGACAAGTCCAGTTTGTGGTGAGATGTAGGACACTGGGGACGTGAAAGGGCTGCTCAGGGGGAAGTGGAAGGCGCTGGGGAAGGCCAGTCCCGCTGACAGCGTGGGGCTGTTGTCGTGGTACAGCACAGGGACTCTGACGATTCTCTGAGTGGAGAAGGGCACTGTGGCACTGGCCTCCATGTCGGCTGCCATCTGTCTCTTCCATTTGTTCCTTCGGTTTTGGAACCAGATTTTGACCTGCATCTCTGTGAGCTGCAGTGTGGCGGCGAGTCCGGCTCGCTCTGCGCTGCTCAGGTACCGCTTCAGGTCAAAGGTCGACTCCAGCTGGAACACCTGGCTACGGCTAAAGACTGTACGTGTCTTCTTCTTCCTCGCCAACTTTACACCACCTACAAGAGAAAGTTTATTATGTTTAAACGTTTATTTTTTACCCAATAGTTTAAGTGTCTGTAATAGCTCAGATGTACATGCAAAAGAAAATTTAATTTAATTCTGTCAACTGAACAAAAGTTTTTGTGAATATGGCCAGTAACCTGTCTGAACTGAAAGACACCTCATGGTGAAATCCACTAGATGTCTATTATCTTAGTTATAATAAAACCTAGTAAGTAAAACAGCATTTCATTGTTACTTAGCAATGATACATTTATTTAATCAACTTCAACTTATCCAGATGAATAATGGCTACAAATAATTCTTGTCATAATAACACAATACCACATGTAAATGCCCTTTGGAATGAAGTGCCTTGTTATGTCCATAATGACTCCAAGGTTGAGTGAAGTGAATGAGTAATGCACCAAATTGTGACCTACAGCCAGGCCTATAGGATGACACCTAATACTTATGGCAATCATTATTTAGCACAAGGTTATCAATAATACACAGGCTAAATACATCATGTTATCACATCATACAGAATACAGGATTTATTAACTTAAGCAATGAAGCTTATCGGGAGTTGTTTTTACATGAAGGTACACCGTTTCTTACCTGTTCTCTCCTCTTCCTCTCGCTCTTTCTCCTCCGGACTGTCGCTGTCCTCCGCGTGGGCCGTACTCGGACTCCCCCCGTCCCCGTCCTCGCTGTCCTGGTATGGAGGAGCTGCGATGGAACACGGAGCAATTACACTTGGAATCTAAAAAGGTCATTTGTTTTTGCAGAGTACATCAGTTGCCAACATGTCACGGATTGTCTCATGGTAAAAGAGTTTTACGCACGACCGGGGAACACTAAAACGTGCTAAACCACGTGGGCAGGCACGCTACTTTGGCTGTGGCTTTAACGCGCACAAAGCGTGGCACTACTGCGTATGTTTCATGTTTTAGAAATATATTCAAATATATCATGCGTTAGTTTTGTTGAATGGGAATACTAGCAGAAGGGGGTTGTAAAGTATAAACTAAACTAAAAGGTCGAACAGGAATAGGTCAGTATGTATCAAAAACAAAAGTCAAATGATTTCTTACTCCCGCGTGCGCTGGGTGATGTCTCGTGCAGCCCCCGTTCATCCAGACTTTGTGCGTCCTTCTCCAGGATGTCTCGTGTTTCTTCACACTTGTGCCCCTCGCGCTTTTCCACTGAAGAACCCAATAAATTTTCAATAAAGAACGATGTTGCTTTCGGTGAAGGACCAAGCTTAGCCCTTGGCACCATGTTCATGTTGTCGAGCATCTTGAGCGCAGTGTCCACGGCGTATACTTTACAAATGTCTGAGGTTTAAAATGCGTAATCCAGTGGCCGTAGTGCCCTCTCCTCTGCACAGAGCATCCCGTCTCCCTGCTACAGCCCCACTTCTCTCTAATCCACACAATAAACCGAGGGGGGTTCAAGTGCAGCCAGGAAGCGATGAGATTTACTTGAGAAAACTAGACGTCGTCTGGTCCTGAGCCGCTCTTGTAGTGTGCTCCGGTGCTCCGGCTGCCTGCGGGAGTGAGGGATGCTGTATTTAGGTCAGGCACACTCCGGCAGCGCGGACACTGTTGTCCTGAGGGCTGCGCTGGATTCGCTTCATGAGGAATAGCACACTACCGCCTATTGGCTACATCTGTTTATGCACACACACTGTTTCTTCTGGAAACGTTCAACCAGACTAGAACACCAACACTTTGGTCAAATAATACAAAATATGGTCATTATATATTATGACAATAACGTAGCCACATGCCCCGCATACTTCTGCTATTATAGAATTGAACACCGTGAAATGCAGTTTAAAGCCTCACTATGTATAACAAAAAAATCAGTTGTACAATTGAAGCATATTTTTGTATTTTTTATATTTCTACTTCCATGGAGGTGGAGGTGACATGCCAGCTCCAAATTAAACAGTGTTGCCCAAAGCCTTTTGACTAGTGGCCCTGAGGGCATGTGAGGTGAAAGCCTGCCTATGATTAACACAAGTAAATGAGTGAAGCGGAAATGTTGGTCACATTTGAACAGTGAAGGAGCCCAGCTCTGCATTTAGAAAAGTAATAGGATTGAAACACTATGAAAAGCTTACTTTCATGCGTAAGAAGCCTTGGAGAAATGGTCTGAACATTCCAGCTGAATATAACTCTCTCTGATGAACTGTAAAATTACAAAAAAGAAAGAAAATGTTTTTTATTTATCTAAGTAATCAATTTAATAATTTTTGTGGGACCTATGGGAGTGTATACAAAAGCCTCTTTGCAATAAAAGTCTAATACTGTGGTTCTTGTTGGTGCAGTGGCTCAAACCTGTTGAATTTGGATTAAAACTCAGTTGTGCACATTTAATTCAGCATTAGTGACAGCTGCTTTATACGTTTGTTCATTCATAGGCCCATAAGAATCCCCTTTTAAATGCTAGGGTGCAAAAAAGCTTGCAAAAAGTGCATTTTGTGTAAAACTCTGCATAAACGAAAAATCTTGGCTACCTGTTATAGCGAAGATGATGCTTTCTTAGCTGTTTTTTCATAAAGAAAGATTCAGACATACATGCTTTTTGAGAAATGAGACGCAGAAATTATCTCATAGATTTTTGGCAATAACAGCAGTCTTACTTACAGGACGTCCCGTATCTAAAGGTGCACCGCTGATCTCCTACTCACTCATGGCATTACTTAAAGGCTCCATACGCCGCAACTGACAGTTTAGTCTCTGCAAGAGATATTTAAGGCATATTTAACATACACACATAATTCTGTGTGGTAATATTTAGGCTACATTTGAAACATATAATCATACTTACATGTTTGTTTATAGTTGTGTAGTATGATGCAAAACATGTATTTGTAGTATTATTATTAATTAATAAATACAAAAAAGAGTTGATATAATATTGCCCTTTTGTGGAATTTTTTAAAACATATTTGTCTCTTGGAAACATAATTATGCACATAACAAACAAACATAGTTCCTCTAATCCAGATTAAGCCTCAATAATGCATATCTTTATCATGTGAAATGTGAGAGCGCACAGGGAATCCTTCACATCACAACAGCTTCAACAGAGCGCCGCAAGCTGCAGAGGTCAAGGCCATGACCCACAATGCAATGGTGTCTACCAGTGTCCTGCATAGGGGCAGCCAACCAGAACGGCCTCTTTTTACGCAACACTGAGCTCAATATTTTCACCAGTCAGTCTGCCTTTCGCCCATGTCTTTGCCACCTCGCCGAGATGGAGTCTGCACAGGGGGATATCCTAGAAGACGATGTCAAGCTGGTCGCCGTGGAACCAGCCTGAAAACTTCAACCGCGGACCATATAAACCCTCTTTCTTAATCTGCATTTTATAGCTGCTTCGTAACAACAAAAAGAACACTCCAGATTACAAGCAATGTGACACATACTTCTGCTGCTTAATCCTCATTAGCCCTCACCCCAGTGCGCCCAGAGGCTGCTTGTGTCAAAAAGAACCAAAAAGTACTATAAGCACATTTAGAAACACTTCACTTACTCACTCATGTTGACAAAGTTGCATTAGTGAGATTTTTTGTTGCTGAAAAGAGCTCAAAAGCATTAGCGTCCATTGTGGAATAAACTATTAATGCCTGTTTGTTTAACCCTTGCACGGCAAATTAACCCCTGTTGGAGCTGGTTTGTCAGATCAGCGCAGAGGGGGCTCATGTCCTTATAACCCTGCTCTCACACCGTTTACCACAAATGCTGTAAAGTTTATTTAATTTTTCACTTCAAGATTTGACTAAAATGGACTAAATCTAAGCTTAAACCAAAATAGCTCTTCATTCTCAAGACAAAACCGGGTCACACACTATATCTAAACATTTGCTTAAAGCACTTTGCTTAAGATGGAAAATAAACAGTTCTATATCTAAAAATGCGTGAAGAGTCCCTCAGTCGTCCAGGTAGAATCCATGATACAAGAAGAAATTCAATTCGTCAGAACTGATGAAGCCTCTCGGATGAGCGGCGAAACGTTTTCGACCAAACAAACTTTGTCCAGTTGACAAATTGAATTTCTTCTTTTATCTTCTATATCTAAATACAATATTAGGTGTGTTTCTTTTGTTTTGTTGAATAAATAGGTCAAAAATTGTCCTAATTAAATCTAAACAAAGAATAGCTGTAAAGAAAAATGACAATTTCAATTAGAGATAAACTTGAACTAAACCAGTCTGCAATATCTCGTTAAGAATTTTAATCTCTAAACTATTATAAAGATGCCTCTGTTTGTGTGTTTGTGTTGTGTGTGTCTCAAGAATCAAAACTGTAAATCAGAACTTTTTCTCAACAGCTCGACAGCTTTTAGGTCTATTTCATGCATAAGAGAAACTTAATTTACTTTAGGATCAAACAAATGATCTGTCAAAAGCAAAAACAAATGCTTCTGAGTAGTACAGATACACAAAAAATGAACCAAGCGTAAGAGCAGACAGTGAAGTAGGCATCAGGTAGACTGCCCCTCACACACAGGAAGCACAGTGGCCCTTGGGGGACCTGAGCAGCTCTGGTGATGGATTACAGGCCCCTGCTCCAGGATGAGGCCTCGGCTTATGGGACATCAGATCAATGCTAAAACATCAGCCTCCCACTAATAACGCTAATGCCTTTAGTCCTTCCTGGAACACGGGTCAGATCTGAGCTCATTACATGTTTTTATCAACTGACTTGAGAGAAGACTTGAGCAATCCATGTTTAGTCTCTACGTGAGCCCAAAATATCCACATATTCTCCATGAGCTGAGATGGTGAAGCAGAAAGAACCAATGGGAACGTGGTGGAATTGCGTGAGAAAGAATCGAAGGAGACGAGAGTTTGTGGCGAGTGCAGTGGCCCCAGGTCAAAGCACTTCTGTCCTATCAGCTAATACACAGTCTCCACCGTACCACTGTACCACAACCTTCAATAAATCATGGGCCCAGAGCGGCGCGTGGGCTCAGAGTGGTCACGCACAGACACGCGCAGGGCTCATAACATCACATACTGTTCTCAAGTCTGATGAGAAGGACTGTTTTAATTAAGTAGAATTTTGTTCTAAATGCTGTCGGGTGCTGCAGCTTGACTGGTACTTAAGGAGACTGCGTACACCTTTAAAAAGTCTATACATTTTAAATAGACAATTCTTTAAAATAACAAAAGCTTCACAGTTGGCGATGGTTGGTAAAACTATTTTATATCAAATGATTTGCCTTTTTATTGTAATCTTGACGTATCCGTAAATGTTTCAGGCCGAGAAACATGAAACAAGAGCGCGCGCGCGTTTGTTGCGGTACACGGTTCGACCACGCACGTGCGCACGGAATGAAGTTATTGTGACAAAGATATTTTCTATTTCAGTTGTTTTAAGCATTAGTGACTTTATGTTAAAAGAAAACAATAAATATTCAGTCTACATAAGATGTTATACCCATAATGTAGCCTGCTCTAAAGCGTAATATACACATTGTGTCTTTTTTAGAATATTCAAACTGGAATATTTTTTAATGTACCCACTTTTAATTATGGTTAGACCCATGCTTGATTTGCAATAAATAATCTGTTTGTGTTCTGGCTTTTCTGAAAAACAGCTGTAAAATATGCGCGGAAAAAGCATCCCTTCAGGCTCAGAAATATGTTAGTAACTTACAATTTGCTTACAATTTGATATTTTTGCCAGTGTTTTTCAACATTACGTCTACCTCATGATATTTTAAAACCACATACATTATTACATTTAATTCAGGGGGAACAGAAATAATGGCCTATAATGTGACCAACAGGGTTTGGCTTGTTCCAGTTTTTACCAATATTTGCACAATGCGTATTAGATAATGACTTATTTTGAAGTTACTTGTAGTCTGTAGGTTATATGCACTTGAATATTTGAAGAAACTTAAATGGCATCAACTCAAGTCAATAAAAATAAGCAAAGTGCACTGTAAATGTTAACCGATTTATCACACTTTAATGTTTCTTGTTAAAACAACGACCCTTATGCTGCCGGTTTCCTAGACGTCTACCCACGCCTCAAAACTCCCTTATTCTTTTTATTTCATCCGGAAAATTAGTGATGGAGTGGTCCATCTCTGAAGCACAGGCCTATTTTATCAAAGAAAGAATATTTTTGTAGTAAAATAATGTGGAAACCCGACAGAAAGCACTTCGATTCTCCGGGCTATTCGTGATAAACGCGACCCTGGACCTCTTAGTCTTAGAGGAGTTTAGTAAAATAATAAAATGACATTCCACTGACGTTTACATTTGATTTGGGCTATTTGATTACGATGTGTAGGCCTGTGTTTTTTTGTTTTGCGCCAGTGTAGGCCTATCAAAAACAATCGAAACGCCACTACTGCTTCATTAAGCTGCAATCTTAAGAGGGAAACAAACACGTGGAGATTGGACAGAAACAACTAAACTTAAACAAAGTAACAGCCACACGATGGCAGCAAATTCATGTGGGCTCATCCACCGGATTTTCCAGTGTACCTGAACAAGAGCCAGCAACCTTGTATTTAATGCGCATACATAGCCTAGTTATTTGTTTTTATTTCAACAGACACGATCAGCAGTAGGCCTATCCAGTAAATAAACACATAGAAAACATATCTGTTGTTCTAAAAAGTTACCTGTGTTAGGTCCACAAGAATATATGTATATATTAAAGGTCCCATGGCATGAAATTTTCACTTTCTGAGGTTTTTGAATGTTAATGTGAGCTCCCCTACCCTGTTTAGACCCCCCCCCCCCCCCCATGGTTAAAAGTTGTGAAATGTCTAAACTGAGCATTTGCGATCCTTTTCTGCGTTACAAAAAATCGGAGCTCAAACGGGCGATTTTGAACAAGGCACCTTATTGACGTCAGATCGAAAAAAGAAATGCAAATGCAGTTCCACCCCCGTCTGTCTGTACTCAGCGTCTCTGTAAATCACGCCCAGAGAGTTTGGACTGTGAATGCGCTAGGCAATGCGAAATGCGTTTTTTTATTTGCCTGGAGGCACGTCCGAGTGTTTCTAGGCTCGGAAGTCCTTTATCTGAGCCTCTGGACCTTTGAACAGCAGTGGTTTGATTTTAGAATCGACTACTGCAATAGCATCCTCTACGGTACACCATCCAAAACCCTCAACAGACTACAGTACATTCAGAACTCCGCTGCCCGGCTCCTCACCCACACCCACTCACGTGAACACATCACCCCTGTCCTCCACAAGCTCCACTGGCTCCCCGTCCCTCAGCGCATCCACTTCAAAATTCTTCTCATCACTTTCAAAGCACTTCACAACCTGGCCCCTCCTTACCTCACAGACCTGCTCCACCACCACACTCCATCTCGCTCCCTCCGCTCCTCCAGCTCCAGCCTCCTGTCCCTGCCCTGTAGGACCAAGCTCCGAACCTGGGGGGACAGAGCCTTCTCCATCGCTGCCCCCACCCTCTGGAACTCACTGCCCAAACCCCTCCATGACTGCTCTGATCTCCCCACCTTCAAAAAAGAACCTCAAAACCCACCTGTTTAAAATTGCTTTTAATGTTTGATTTTATATTGTAAATTTTGTTATATTTTAAATGTTTGATTTTATGTTGTAAATTCTGTGATATTTTATTCTTTTATGATCTGTGAAGCGTCTTTGAGTGTCTTGAAAAGCGCTATATAAATAAAATGTATTATTATTATTATTATTATTATTATTATTTATTTTCTGTGGAAATGTGTTTATTTTTCAATGGAACGCTTCAAATCTCTCCCCCCGCGCAAAAACATGGAAATGGATCAGCTGAGAGCTGACAGCGGAGAGCGGAGAATTTGGCCACCCCCCACCCTCTACTATAGGCCAGCTCTTTTCTCCTCATTTGCATTCAAGCAACAACGCCCAGAATAAAGTGTTTGAGAGAGATATTTATGACTCTTTCTCATCTTATCTCTGTTTCTCATGCACTGAGTGTTGATTTTGAAGAAGGATTCATTTACAGTATTAGGGAACCATTAAGGAGCCATATAAAAGCATCAAGAAGTACCATGTCATGGGATCTTTAATAATTATAGGCTACAATCATTTGACAAAGTATAGGCAATGAAATAGAATGAGAATACTTTGTGGCACCCCTGAGAATAGAGCATAATTGTACAATTTAAACTACATAAAGATGGATTAAATATGGACAATGTTTGTGTCATGTTAGCACAACAAGAGCTTTATACATTTATAAATAATATTATCACTGTAACCTCTTTGTCACTGACTTTTGTTGCATATTAGATCATGTTAATTATAGCCTATTATACTGGGGGAGGTACGTCCAAGTCTTTGGAGGAGTTATTGCTTTGCCTTGAATGTTTCACAGTATGGTATTATGCAGTACATGAATAGAGCCAAGCAACATGACCAGGACAAGCTACAGGTCAGATCTGTGGAGAGCTGACTCCACTCACAGAAAGAATGTATGTTATTTAAGGTATGTTTTAGCAATAAAAACAACTGTGGACAAATGCAAGGCACATAAGTTTAATACAACTGTGGAACATTCCTGTGAAGACAAGGGGTACTCCTCACCAGAAAAGTTACATAACCATTAGGGTCACATTTTGTATTGGTATCATTTTGTCACTGGATGGCAGTGTTTCTCTTTTGTAAACCATTGAAATTGGCCACGTTCAAGTCCTGAGAGACTACAGGTCGTATATTAGACAAAATTATCTCTTGTGAGCGTTAAGCCATGTTAGAGAGTTATTACCTCATCAAAAACTTACCCGGAGTTGTGCTTTGTTTCATTCACACGTTTGAATAACCCATTGTTATCAGTCTGTCTTCAAAGCTCAAAATGCTCTGTTCCAGCTTGTGATGTCATAAAGTGTTAGTTTTCAAGTTAACAGCTACCTTTTACCTTTAGTTCTGGAGAGGCTGTCACTTGCAAAGTTGAAATTATCCAGATGATTCTAGTGAATTGTGTATGGATCTTAAAAATATAATGGAGCACTTCCTGTATTGCCACATGACATCAAAAGGTGGACCCAAGTGTTTTCTGTTTGAGAGAAGAACTCAGCCTAAATTTGCACGTGTTAAACATGTGTGAATGAAACAAAACAAAGCTGCAGGTATGTTTTTGATGATGAAACAATATTATTACATAGCTCTGACAATTGTGTAATATGGGCCCTTCTATGAATACAACAAGATATTGGTTGTATTCCATACTGTTGGACCGTTCACTTTTGCCATACCTTAATGTTGCCTCATAAATTTGAAGGTTTATTCAGTTTTACAGAATTCCTGTCTTTCCTGTTCTTGTCAAAAGTTTGTTTGTCTCGTGTCCATGGTGCTGGTCTCTTTTTGGATTTATCGTTTGCTGAATGGACTACGGACACTGGAGCAGTACTCACGCATGGACGACGTGGTCATCACCGGCATAAAGAGCGGCCGTGGACAGCGAGGAGCCCAATGAGCAGGAGAGGAGCTCGGTGGAGGCCTAGGTGGCATCCTACCTCCAAAGCAGAGGGATAGAGATGGACCTGGAGCACATCGAGGCCTGCCACCCATTGTCCACTCGGATTGGGAGACCAGTAGCCATCATCATGCGGTTTGTCAATCGCAAAAACAAGTTTACACCAATGAGCATCTGACAAGGAAAAATGCTGAAATAGCAAGGCAAGATTGCTGAAGATGGAACACAAAATCCAACACACTGGGGTAACAAAGTGTAAGATCTGCATTAAACTAAACGGGACACCTGAGGAAGCTTTGGTTTTGGTGGTGAAGAATAAAGATCTTGACCAATACTGACAGTGCTCCTAATGTTATTAAGGTAACTTGTGACTCTCTACACATCCCATGCACAATACACCAACTATACAGGCTATCTTAAGGAAAAGTAATGACATGGACATGCTGCAGAGAATTCTCAACCATACACAAATGTAACTGGACACTTTTGCATACAATGAATTTATCACAGCAGCCCCAGCTGGAGAGATAGGCCCTGATGCAAACGTTCGCTCTCCTGTTGTTAAAAAATGTAGTTGTATTGCACAAGAACAGTTTGAAAACAGTGTGAAATTAGAGGGTAAACTGTCACTCATACATTTTAACAGCATGTAAATTTCAACTCTATCAAAGAGTATTTGCAATATTTTGCTCACCTCTTTAGTATTATAGCTATCACTGAGACCTGGCTCAATGACGACAAAGGTATACATTTTGATCTCGAAGATTATGAATTAATATATAAGAATAGAGAAAATAAAACAGGGGGATGGGTTGCTTTTTACATTCATAATTCCATCAACTTTATGGTCTTATCTAATATGTCGCTTGCTATAAATGAAACCATGGAATGTTTAACGGTTGAAATCCAAAATGGAAAAAAGAAAAAGATAATTGTAAGCTATGTTTATTGATCACCTGGTTCAGATGTTGAAATTTTCAATGAATGGATGGAGAAACTATTTTCCACTGTGAACCATAAAACATTTATCTGGAGATTTTAACATTGACCCATAAATCCAGCTAAACTAAAAATAATAGATGACTTCTCAGATACAATGTTCAGTATGGGCCTCTATCTCACGATAACCAAACCAAGTAGAATAACCTCACACAGTGATACAATTATTGATAATATCTTTACCAACATTATGGGGAATCAAATAACCAGTGTCGACCAAGCATATAATAACTTTTTAGATATACAGTATTCCTGACTTTGTATAATAAACATTGCCTACTCATAGAACTCATTGTAAATAGCAAAAAGTACAAACAGCCCTTGGCTAACTAAAGGAATAATTAATGCTTGTAAAAAGAAAAATAATCTGTATAAATTCATAAAGTTAAAAACAAAAGAAGCAGAACAAAGATATAAGAAGTACAAAAATAAATTAATAGACATAACTCAAGTGAGCAAGCAATTATATGATAAGAAAATATTGTATGAAAATTGAAATAAAAGGAACTTGGGAAACGCTGAATAAACTAATCAAACAAGGACCTACAAAGGAAACATATCCTCACTACTTCATTGACAAAAAAAAATATGAAATTCAAAATACAAAAGATGTAGTAAATCATTTCAATTGTTATTTTAATTGTTTTGTAAATGTTGGCCCAGAGTTGGCTGCAAAAATTCCAGATCAGGTAAATTGTCACCAAAATGCTGAAAGAAATCCACATTCTATCCTTATATCTGCCACGAATGTACAGGAGGTGACTAACATCGTTTTCAAGTGTAAAAGGAAACTATCCAAAGATTGTCATGACATAGACATGTTACTAGTTTAAAAGTATTTAAAAACATTGTTAAGCCCTTTAGAGTGAGAACAAACATAATTTCACAAACTACAGGCCAATTTCCCTACTGCCACAGTTTTCAAAAATCCTTGAAAAACTTTTCAATTCAAGTCTCGAAAAGTTTCTTGACAAACATTAAATAATAAATGAAGGACAATACGGGCTTAGGACACAAAGAACCACCTCAATGACAATATTGATGCAATAGAGGGAATTACAAATGCACTAGATAACAAGAAATATGCTGCCAGTATTTTTATTGACCTTAAGAAAGCCTTTGATACTATCAGTCACTCAATATTACTACATAAACTTGAACAATATGGTATTAGAGGGGTAGGAGGGAACTGGTTGAAAAGTTATCTTACAGAAAGGGTGCAATATGTTCAGATGGGGAAGTTTACATCGAAAAACCTTGGCATTGCTTGTGGGGTCCCCCAGGGGGCTGTTTTGGGACCAGAACTGTTCAATATACACATAAATGATATATTTACTGTATCTCAGTCACTAAAACTTATACTCTTTGCAGATAACACCAGCATATTTTATAGTAGTCACAATTATAATTAACTCATAAGTACTCTAAATGAGGAGCTAAACAAAATAAAAAAGTAGAGGGATATTAATAATTTGTCATTAAACTTGACTAAGACCAAGGCAATGATGTTTGGTAATCACAAGATTAAAACAGTTACCAATTCTGGTTGATGTGTCCAAATTGAAAATGTAAATGAGAATAAATTCCTGGAAGTTATAATAGACAGTAAATGATCATGGAAAGCCCACATTAGACATATAAAAACAAAAATTTCCAGAAGTCTTGCTATCATAAACAAAGTGATCAAAACTTGATCAAAATGCCCTTCGTACATTATACTGTTCATTGGTTCTCCCTTATTTCACATATTGTGTTGAAGTGTGGGGGACACTTCCCAGTGTACAGTTAATTTATTGATTATATTATAAAAATGAGCCTTGTGAATCATCCATAAAGTTGGATTTTTAGAACACACCCATAATCTTTTTATTCAATCCAAGCTCCTAAAGATTCCTGACCTTGTCAAATAATATACACCGATCATATTATTTAAAGCATTCAACAATTTACTACCACTACTTTAATCTACAAAACTTGTTCAAAATGAAAGAGAGAACTAATTTAAGAGGGTATGGACATTTCAAATTGCCAAATGTGCGAACTACCCGTAAATGTTTTTGTGTGTCTACATGTGGTGTAAAACTCTGGAACAGTCTGGATACACAACTCAAGCAATGCCAAAATATCCATAAATTCAAGTTGTTATATAAACATATAGTCTGGTCACAGTATATAGAGAGTGGGTATGAATATTAGAACAAACTGCGTTCTGTAGTGCTGGTTTATGCTTGTTGTTTCCTGACCATTGCTGGTATGTTCTGTCCATTACATTACTTGTATCTGCTGTCTGTTACCATTGTTGGCATGCCCAAAGAATGTAAAAGAAATGTAAAAGAAAGCTCATTGTGGTAAAATTAGAAAAGGGGGTGGGATTAAATAAGTTTTCTTCTTCCCACTCCTTTTTGGGCAAATGTTTTGTTCTGTTGTTGTTGTTGTTGTTGTTATTTATTGTTTTGAAAGAATGTAAATTGCTTATGGCCCAAAATTAATAAATAAATAATTTTTTAAAAGTATTGTATTGCACCATCAAAGCTTTTCCAAATGATGCCAGCCTAAATTGTACACCCCATCTGTCGACCTATTGCATGAATCAAGTTATGGCCTCTATTTCCAAACCAAATGATGTTAAGAAAAACAAAGCGTCATGGTAATTTTCACTCCTCTCTCTTCCATGGTGTGTTTGATTACAGTGTTATTGCAGCCCTTAATAGCAAGGCCTGTCACATTAAGTGAAATAGCCCCTAATGATTTTTTGATGTTTTTATTGAGCGGCCATTACTTCCTCATCATGCTACAAACGTCATGTTCCAGCGCTGATAGGCAGGACTATTGCAGTGTGTTCAATTATATGTTTTAGTATATTTTAATGCAGAGAACAAGAGGAAAAAACGTGTCCAGCTATTACTTTGAATTACTTTGTGTCCTATACAAATACATTTTCTTTGCCTTGCCTTATTGAGTAATAATTTACATGTAATGGTGATGGGTAAATATGATTTAAAATAATCAAACTGACTTCCTGTTCTGGTAACATGTACTTTGTATGGCAGGTATGCTTAAAACACCTGTCTGTATGGAAATGTTGTTGCTTTGCCTTGAATGTTACACAGTATGGCATTAATCTTATCTATAGGCTTATCTCCATGGAGTCAAGCAGGTGATTCAACCAAGTCTTTGGTTGCATCACCGTGTGTTTGTGGCCATACATTTTTTGAGATCTTGTCAGATCTCAGAAGCTAAACAAGGCCAGGCCTGGGTAGCAGTGTTGGTGGTGGTCAGAGGGGCTGATGGTGCAGATTGGCACCCTCACTTCCGTCAGTCTGCCCTGGGGCTACAATAGTAGCTTGCCACCACTGAGTGTGGAATGAATGAACAATGAACTGTAAAGCACTTTGTGTGTCTTGAAAGGCGCTATATAAATGCAATAATTTATTAAAATATTTGAGTATTTGAGTTTATTATTAATCTGTCTACATCTCCAAAGCTCACAATGCTCTGTTTCACTTTGTCATGTCATGAAGTGGTTTCAAGTAACAGCTACATTTAGTTCAGTAGAGACTGGCAATCTCAGGGCTGACATTATCCTAATTATTCTAGTGAAGGTGTATGGAGTTTAAAAACACAGTGGAGCACTTCCTGTATTACCACATGACATCACAAGGTGGAACAGAGTTTTTTGTTTGAGGGGCGATGTTATTTTACATATGCAGAATTTGTGCGTTAAAGGGATATGCCACCCCCAGGTCAAATTTGGGCATCTCCCCACAGTCCAGAGACTAAAATAAGTGGTGGAAAGCGTTTTCCTGCTCACCCAGCCATTGTCCGAGTCTGTCGCCACTGACCGCCGCGGTATCTGCAGCTCCTCCGCCTTAGACTGGAGTCTAACGTAGCCAGAGAAAGATTTCGGCCAAAAGGAATTAATTTGCTCGATGCGTTTCCCAATTACTTTGTGTGTAGTGCGCATTCATATCGAGTGCAAATAAATGTGCAAATCAACACGGAGAGCTTGCCTTGGTCATTTTGGGTGGGAACTATTTTCCAGTGCGTAAGAATACAGCCGTATCACGCACCACGTTTTGCAACAGGGGAACTCCCTTCCCGGTGCGTAACAGGGATTCCCCTGGCAGCGTGCTGCGTGATACGGCTGTATTCTTACGCACTGGAAAATAGTTCCCACCCAAAATGACCAAGTCAAGCTCTCCGTGTTGATTTGCACATTTATTTGCACTCAATATGAATGCGCACTACACACAAAGTAATTGGGAAACGCATCGAGCAAATTAATTCCTTTTGGCCGAAATCTTTCTCTGGCTACGTTAGACTCCAGTCTAAGGCGGAGGAGCACCAGATACCGCGGCGGTCAGTGGCGACAGACTCGGACAATGGCTGGGTGAGCAGGAAAATGCTTTCCACCACTTATTTTAGTCTCTGGACTGTGGGGAGATGCCCAAATTTGACCTGGGGGTGGCATATCCCTTTAAGCATGTGTGAATGAAACAAAACAAAAAAACAATCAGGTATGTTTTTTGATGAGGAACCAACATTATAACATAGCTCAGAAAATAGTGTAATATGGGCCCTTTAAATTAAACTCTTTTCATTTATCCAGTCATGGGACAGGCACAGGCTGTACTGACCTTTGACCTTATAGTGGTGGGATCCAAATCTTTATCTTCTCCAAAACATCACTACAGACAGTCTTCAATCTGTTGTCTGGTGAAAAGCACTGATCATTCACAGACTTGTAACTGAGGCAGTACAGATCACACGAGAGCATATGGCACCAGTTCAGCACGGCTCTTCACACTTCATATGTAGACACCAACTGTTTATAACATGCTGACACGCAACATAATGTGTGAATACAACTAAAGACATGTTTTTCATATGTGCAAAATGGAGCTGTATGGTGATACTGTGAATAATAAAACAACAGCATTTTACTGTTCACTATTAAATGTCCTATATTACATAAATTTGACTCTTGTGTGCTTTTAGTCACGATAGAATGTTGTTACCTCATCAAAAAGCATTTTATATGTTTGAGTAACCCTTTATTATTAGTCTCTATACATCTCCAAAGCTCAGAATGCTCTGTTCCACCTTGTGATGTCACGTTAACAGCTACCTTTTCCCCTTTGTTCAGTAGAGATTGGCAATACCATAGCTGAAATTATTCAAATGATTATAGTGAAATTGCATGAAGTTTAAAACACAGTGGAGCATTTCCTGCATTACCACATGACATCACAGAGTGGAACAGCGTGTTTTCTGTTTGAGAGAACAGAACTCCCTAAATGTGCAGGTTTGTGTGTTAAACAAAACACTCTTTTGATGAGAAAACAATATTATAACATAGGTCAGGAAATAGAATAATATGGGCCCTTTAAATATAATTGATTTGATATATTAGTACTTATTACGTCTGTCTAGCCATAGATGAACACAATGCAGTCAGTTTCAGACCTGCATAAACAGACTATTGGGCAGCATCTGATGCGAAAACTCACACCAAATGAACTTGAAGTTTGTTTTTGATGGCTGCTCTAAAAGCATCGCTAGATTCAACAGACTTGGCTTCAGTCGTCACTGGTAAGTATTGTTCACTGTGCAGCCACCAATTGTGTGAGAGAAAAAGGACAGCCCAAATTTCAGAGCTGTCACTGCACACATCACAAAAGACAAAATCTGTCTCAGGATTCATATTTTATTAAGAGACCTGCATTATAAAGTGAAGTTATAATGCAGCTAGTTGTGATTTGGTTCCAGCATTGCCTTCAGCCTCCTTTGTTCACTGCACATCAAAAACACCCCACACACCACAAGCAAACCAGCCTTGAGCTCTTCAGTTAGCAAACATTGTTCTGAACACAGTGAATGTATAGGTATTTAATTTTATATGAAGTCTACAAAGCTTTGAGGATTCTTTTCAGGGTATTTTTAGGACATGAACTGATGAGCTGATAGCAGTGCAATAAGTTGATATAGGTATGTTTTAAGGGCCTATATTACACAAAATGTACTTCTGTGAGCTTTAAGCCATGTTAGAATATCATTACCTCATAAAAAATGTACCTGAAGTTGTGTTATGTTTCATTTACACATATTTGAGTAATCTTGGTTTACGAGTCTGTCTACATCTCCAAAGCTCAAAATGCTCTGTGCCACCTTGTGATGTCATGAAGCGGTAGTTTTTTAGTTAACAGCTACCTTTTACCTTTAGTTCAGTAGAGATGTGCAGTTCCATATCTGCAATTATCCAAATGATTGTTGTGAAGGTATATGGAGTTGGAGCACTTCCTGTATTACCACATGACATCACAAGAGAGTGGAGAGAGCGTTTTCAGCTTCTGTTTTCAGAGAGAATAACTCAGGGTTTCTGTGTTAAACAGGTGTGAATGAAACAAAACACAACTCCAGGTGTTTTCAATAAGGAAACATATCTGGAAACAAATCAGAAAGTAGTGTAATATGAGCCTTCTAATGCCATACTGTAGAATATTCCTGGGATTACAACAACATCCCATGAAGATAAGCAAAAAGTACACCTAATTCTTCACAGCCTGTACCTGCTCTGCTAAAGCCTCTCTGCCTATTGGTATTCACAGCACCATATCTGATCAAAGAGATCCATTGTTTAGTTGACGAAAGCCTGATCTTTCTATTTTTGCACAGACACCTGCCACTCCTCCTCTCTGGTCACAGAGGACTGAAGTGTGGCCGGTGGAGCTGCCTCTGCTTTAATGGATTTTTCCCTGAAATATTGTTTACTGTTTCAGCCAGAGGTGGCCTTGCTTGCTGTGAGGAGGAGAATGGTTTCCGCTAATACCTTGATACATGACTGTTCTGTTAAATACTGCAGTATTTTCTCATATCACTTTTGAGTTGATCACTGCCTTTTTTCTTTAGAGCAAATGTCCTTTACCTGATTTTTTTTTCAAGTATTTGAGCAAAATTGGTCTTGCCCTAATACAAACACATTTTATTAGAAGTACTGAGATAAGAATGCATCAAATTATCAAATGTTTTATTGTCCAATGTGACCATACCGTCTTTTGTGGCCATACCATCTTGTCAAAGCCTGATCCTGGCAGATCTCAGAAGCTAAGCAAGGCTGGGCCTGGTTAGTACTTAGATGGGAGACCGCTGGGAAAATCAGGTGCCACAGTGGGGTGTCAGTCACAAAAACTGTCGTGTGCTTAGGTAAGGAACTTCACCCACTTTGCCTAGTATGAAAGTGTTGCTTGAATGAGTGAGAGATTGGCAGCCTCTCTTTCATCAGTCTGTCCCAGGGCAGCTGTGGCTACAATAGGAGCTTACCACCACTGAGTGTGGAGATAATGAATAATGCTCTAAGCGTCTTTGAGTGTCCAGAAAAGCACGATATAAAACAGATTCATTATTCTTATTAATAATAATCAGGAAGTGCACTGCTAGCATGCTAATTGTTACTAACCTACCAATTGTTGATAACTTTACCATCATAGTGAACTCCATGCTCATCGTGGGGAATAATTAGGATGATCAGTACGTACCAGGTGAATGAGGAATAACTTTGCAAACTGACTTGAACAGAACTAGAACTAGAACATCAGGTACAGCACCTTTAAGTCTTTTAGCCATTACTTTGTGTACTATACAAATAAATGTGCCTTGCCCTACTGAGTAATAATTTATATGTAATGGTGATAATAGGGTTTCAAAATAAGCTAAATGACTTCCTGTCCCAGTGAAATATACTTTGTATGGCAGCAGTGGAGCTCTTTTTTTTGACACAGAGTATGCCATGGCCACTTATCTGTCCCCATAGAGATGCTATTGCTGTGACTTGAATGTTACACAGTATGGCGGTAATGTTAGTAGTAGCTTGGAGTTTTGGCTTGTGGCTTGTGCAACAGTTAGCTCTAACAATATGAAAAGTGATGTAAAAAAAACACAGATTAACTCTTCATTGTGGCACTTCTATTGAATATATAATCTAAGGCTGTAGTAGGCATGACTACTCTATTATTATCACTTTCTCTGCAGTGATTAAAGCCATCTTCATCTTATATTATGGCAGTCATGATTTTCGTACTCCTGTCAGAGCAGTCCTCTCGTTGAGCAAACAAAAGACAGTTGACCTTTGCAGGAAGCACTTAGAGAAGGCTGGATTTGCACTGATAACAGCCAGGGATACAGCAGGTGCTCAAATAATAGCAGCCCTCCAGAGGCTCTGAGTATAAAGGGCTGCCGTCGGCTTCCCCTCACAGCACTCAGCCAGAATGTGTGGTTACCCTCGGAAACGGAGCAGACCTGAAGACTGCAATCTGAACAAAAATAAAGCAGTAAAAGTTGGCACAAGACAGTCCAGGAATGTTTTTAGTTGTGGTCTATAATTAAGCAACAGTATAGAAGGTACTGAGGATTTCTAATCTCATCTTTGAAGTTGTACTTTTGCCATGGGGAGGTTATTTCCTTACATGCCTCAGATGTAACTGCAACTAAATAAATAATAATAAATGCAGATAAGTGTGATGCCTTACTGTGGAACATTTTAGGGAAAGCAATAACATCTCTATGGAGACTAGCGATACTGTTCTATGCAAGTTTCTTTGCCAATCTAGAATATGTCGATCTGTTGGGTGGTGTATTCATTGCCTTATCTTGTGATGTCATGAAGTGGTAGTTTTCAAGTTAACTAACTGTTTGTGTGTTAAACATGTATGAATGAAACAAAACACAATGCCAGGTATGTTTTTGATGAGGAAACAGTATTATACCATAGGTCCAAAAATAGCATAATATGGACCCTTAACGCCCCAGTGTGAAGGATTCGTGGCGCATAGGTGGATGGTGCTATTGCACTTTCTGTTTTAGCTACGGCAGACCTCGAGGTCCGCGCGCCGCTACTGTATAAATAAAACACTTTTTTTTTTCTTTTCTCATGAAAACACACATTCCCGATCATGTACCATGACACTCTACACATCAAATGAAACCTTACAGTCTCCTCTTTTTGACTATGCAATTCATTTCCCTGCAAAACAATCACTCCCCGAGCACATGGGGCTTTTATACGGAAAAGCACAAAACGAGGTTAGCTTACCTTAGAATGCTTTGCACAGGTCAAACTCTGTATTTCATCATAAACTTGCTCTCAATTTGTCCGTAAGGATCCAGCGAATAAAATCTAGTAAAAAAATTTTGTCCAAAACACGTGTTAGATCCATTACGACGTCTGATCCGGCAGCATGCTTGTGTTGTTTACCCAAAACCACGAGCCTTGCCGAAGGCGAAGGCGGAGCCCAAATGTCCTTCTGTGGCTCTCGTATTCAAAATGGCTGCCTCTGCATGGGGAAAATCCCCCTTTTATGTGACTATATCTAAGTCCAAAAGAATACTTTGATTTCATGATGGAAGTGAAAAGGCTTGGAAGACACTGTATTTTTGAATGGGTATCTTCAATTTCAGTAATTAACGGGTAAAAATCTTACACACTGTCCCTTTAATACCAGAATACAATTGTCATATGAATCAGTGATATCTTTTCAATCTAAATTAGGGGGCTAGGGGTGGAATTTAGCTCTGGTGCTACAACCTGGCACAATGCATCTCTCCTGTTAAGGTTAATGTAGATTGGGCACTTCCCCTGTCTCATTAATAAACTAATCCAATCCATATACAAGCGTTTGAATGTAGTTTGTGGCCCATTCACAATCAGATATTAGACTGTTGAACGTGAACTGATCAAAGAGAGAATCTCCATTGACTCAGAATGCAGCCCAATCAACTGATGACTGGAGTTAGTTGGAGCCATTAGCAGCCGTATCGACCCTCTAAATGAAGACAATTCATTTCAGTGAGAGGCAGAAACAATCACGTCCAACGCACAGTGGTAAAACAGACAGAGATGTACAGTATAGAGTCTGAGCCATGGGAGTCCTTTTAGCACGTAATCGGTAACATGATCATTGGTTGAAGGAATTTCCCCTTGTAATGGATGTAGCTGTTCACCGGAGATGAACAGTTATTGTTTGTGGTTTTACTGATGGACTCTTACGGAAACACAACCAGAACTTTTTCTCACTTCAGACGATGATGTTTCTATAATTAAAAACATTACATCAACTGTGTAACTGTAACACACACATTACAATAGCATAATAAACACTCTTGTTCTTGGAATGTATTTTTCTAGACAGAAGCAGTACTGGAAATAGCCAATTGTGGCCATTGATTTTATGATTACAAGACACATTGACCAACGCTAATGGGAGCATTTATATTTGAAATGTTGGAATAGACAAGAGGCATGAATACAAGCTAAGGAATTGATGAAAGGAACTTGGATTATCTAATAGTAATAACGCTTGTATTACAGCTGACCATGTACATTGCCTTGGCAAAGGTTTTACAGTTTTATTGTAGCTAGCTATCGACATTTGAGATGCTACAGGCTGTTCACACCATATGTAGCAGTAAATGTGGCAGAAGACCTTCCAGAAGAAATACTTAATAGACCTTAATAGACCATTTCATCACCGACCGAAACACCAGAGTGGAGAAAGAATGAAGCCCTTCCTGTTGTCTTCACCTGGTTCTCCCTGCTGTGATGTGGCTCACAGTAAGAATGCATGTCTTTACATACTGTGTTACAATATCATCATGGAGACAAGCTGAAAAGTTACACAGTACACCTTTAAATCACCCATCACCCATTAGTAAAGCTTGGGTCTATAAAGAAACAGAGCTTGTTGGTCTTGATTAGGGGACTCATTTCTCTGGGGCGCCAGGTCTGCTAAATTTCAGTCTTTTGACTAATGAAAGAGGCCTGGAGGCGCTCGGTCTTTCGTGCCTTAATTAACAACTGGCTTCCATATGGATTCTAATGGTCCAGGAGTTGTTTCTTTTTATGGGAGACCTCATTGAAATTACAATTTGTCTCTAAGATTCAATGAACGAGGAAGTTCCTGTGTAGGCAAAACTGCTCATGTAATTGTTGCAGGATGTAGGACCAGTTGTTTTAATTAGTAATGTAGTTTTCATTTGATACTTGTATTGATATTTATCTTTTTGTTGTGGCTGATAGTTGAAATCTAGAGCCAGGCCTACACACTTCAGACTTTTCTTTTATATTTGAACCCCACATCTATATATTGTTCTATGCTTCTATGATATGATTTGGAGTATTAGTAGTATTTGAGATAATAGGAGTTGTATTTGACTAATGTATGATAAACTCCACATATCGGTCAGTATTGATATTAGCACCAATATATTTTCCATCCCTAGTTACAATGCTCCTATGATATGATTTGGAGTATTAGTTGTAGTACTTGAAGTAGTTGTAGTATGTGAAATAGTATTTGGAGTAGTAGTAGTAATTGGAAATAGTTGTAGTATTAGAAGTAGCTGTAATATTTGAAATAGAGCTAGTGGTATTATCACAAAGATGATGTATAATAAACCCCACATAGCAGTCAATGTCGATATTAGCACTAATACATTGTCCATCCTTAGTTATAATGCTTCTATCATGAGATAACATTGAGATAAACTAAGTATCCACATCTGCCATTATGATTTTTGACAGACTTTTGTACACTTCACAAGGTCATTTTGAACCTTTCTTTTGTGTCTAATTTCAGCTTGTTCAACACATACAGAGAAATTGTATTGAAATGAAGTCCCACTATAAAAGAGCTTGTGCATTAGCAGTAAATGCATTCTATATTCTAGTGATTCGGTAAACAGTGAAACAGGTGCACCACCAAATCCCGAAGACATCAGTTGTGATTTGCATAAAAATGTGTCCGTGATTTTTGGAACCTTATCTGCAAAATAACAGAATAGACAAGCAAAATATAGGGCACAGTAGATGCATTTTCACATTTGTTTAGTAACAGAGTAAAGAATCCAGGAACAGAATTTGTATCACCACAGCAATAATGTGTCTAAAAACAGTTCAGGCAAGGTGCTCTTGTGATCCCATGTACTACCATGTACTATGGAGGAGTGGGCAGTTTATTCTATATGATGGTAATTAATTAAAGTTCATTTACAAAAAATTTAAAGAGGGAGAGTTCTCCTTAAATATCTAAAAGCATGATACAAAACTGTAGCACTCTGAAGGGGGAGTGACTTAGTGAGAGAGCAAAGGGAGGTGAGAGTCAGAGCATCAAAAACGAAAGTGAAACTTACAAAACATACATTATATAGCCTTTTCAAAAGCATAAAAGGTAACATGATGATCTAAATATGTTATGTGTTATCAGTTAAATGGTAAATGGTCACATCTTTATATAGCACTTTTCCACCTTCAAGGCACCCAAAGCGCTTTACAACAAGGAACCACTCACCCATTCACACACACACACACACACACACACACACACACACACACGCATTAGTGTATGCAGACACTGGGGGCGAGGTGGGTTAAGTGTCTTGCCCAAGGACACAACAGCAGCATTCATCTGTGGGAGCTGGAATCATATCGCCAACCTGTGGGTCAGTGGATCTGACCGCTCAACCAATGATGTTTCTTATGTTCTTATGTTTCTTATGTTATGTTTGAACCGCCAACCTTTGGGTCAGTGGACGCTCTACCAACTGAGCTACTGCCACCCCATAAGTTAATACCCCATAAAACACCCCCTCTTTAAAACATGTGCTTCCTGTTTTGTTCATACGTGTCAAAATCCTATTTCTTCAGTCTTATAATCCAACAATTAAACACAGTTTATGCTCTACTTCAAATATTGTCAAAGTACAAAATAGATCAAATTGAATCCCTTGTACATTTTCACAGCAACAATATAATATGACTAATAGGAAAGACATATAGTGCTATTTAGAGCGTTAATGTATGTAGTCTTCAATGGAGCGCAGCCTTTATAGTTATGACAGTTGTACATTCTCATGGCTCTTAATCGGCTTATTTAGGAACACACAGTACTCTTCAAAAGGTTGAGTGAAGTGTGAAAATCTGTGCTTGGATTCTGTACATTTGTGTGTAATACCAAACATAATAATTGTTGTAAATTCTTGATTTATATTGTTATTTTTGCTTTTCTGCTAGATTCCTCTTTTGTATTATATGCTAAAATGTCTAAACTCTAGATAGATCAAATAATTAGTTTTCTTTTCAAGCCACAAGGTGATGTTTGTGCTTCTCATTTGCCTACGTAGAAATTCTATTAATAGTTTGCAGTGACAGTGGAGAGTTCTACGTGTATCTATATTGGCAAAATGTTCAGCAGTTACCATGGTGACACAATACACACATTAGCAAACACAGTCAAATAGCTTTAAGATAATCTGAAAACTCAAGAAAAAATACAAAATGTGTTCCAACCAAGTCACCTCTTTCTGGTCAGACTGTGTTAAAATAAAACTCAGATTAAAGTTAACAGAGCTTTTGACAGAGCTGTGCTTTCAGTTAGCTTCGCACCCCCAGGGCAAAGATAAACCGTGTCCTTGTATGCACTGAATCATAACATTCAGATTTTCTTTTCCTCATTATAAATGCTGCACCACACTGTCCAACCTTTTAACATGATCCTTGTCCAGTGGCTGTTATCATATAGTTGGATCAATGCCGAGGTAGTTTATGGCGCTGCTCTGAGATAAGATACATAGGAGACCCAGGCCAAGGTGAAAAGAATGCACACAGTCCTGAATGTGTAAAAACGAGTGTGCACTCTGGACTGGGTAATGGACCCACTCTGTTCAGATCTTTTTTTACATTTCCTACACAAAAGAAGAAGAATTTCAGTTCTACCATCATACATTACGATAACCAGCAAGAATAGTGTTCATTTATCCTTAGACAAATCAACTTTTAGTGAAATTTGAAATTCAGTACTTTTAGTGCAATGCTCAAACACAGACTCTTTCCCACTTGCTCCTCCTATTGGCCAGCCATGGTACTGCCATGAATGAATGACAAGTGGAATTAACCAATAACAATGAAGTGTTAAAAGGCCAATATTACTACTACTACTTTCTGTTGTATGTTATGATGTTGTTTTCTCACCACAAAGATACATGAAGTTTTGGCTTCATTCATATACAGTATGTTTAAAGGATTTAAAGTGTACTCATTCCAATTACAGGGCCTCGAAAGAGTCCTGTATTGTTATTTTTCGTCACTACCTCCCCGTGTCGCTGTCTACGGGAAGCTTAGAAGGTAATAAAACTGCACAAAAGGCGAAGTGAACCCGGAACGTTATGTGTACACACTGCGCAGGTTAGGCGAACAGTACCGCGGACCTTTTAGTGAACCGTACTGAGACCACCTCCCAAGATGGTCTCAGTTCGGTTCGTTTTAAAGGGGTCTGAGTGCGCTTAGAGTGTTCACATATAAACCTATAATGCTCAGTTAGCGATCTGAGTTCGCTTTAAACGCTGAAAAGGACCAAGTGTGAAAACACCCCTAGATTTTGGTCTCAGTAAATTCACTCAGAAACTGTATGTTTTAGTATTTTGTACGTGGATGATTTAATATTTGATGGGTGGGACGTAAAACGTCCTCCAATTCTGGAATGACCCATTTAGGCTTCTAAGTTCATCTCTCAAACTGAAAACATTATGTTCCACCTTGTGATGTCATGTGGCAATACAAGAAGTGCTCCACAGTGTTTTTAAACTCCATACACCTTCACTCCAGGTATATTTTTGTTGAGGTAAGAGGATTCTAACATGGCTTAAAGCTCACAAGAGTCAATTTTGTGTAATATAGGAGCTTTAACTTTCAGAACATAGATTTAGTTTTCTCTCAATTAAAGGCATGATAAAGTGAAATTTGGATCACATATTTAAAATTATTATTATTTTGTTTTTGGCATATCCAATAGACTTGTATTCCTTTAGGATCCAAGAAGACATCTGTTTGAACCAGTTTATTTAGACTGAGTTTGTTTGGAGCTCCGCAAATGCCACCAGAGACCATTTGCTGTGCTCTTGGTCTAGTTTGGGTACAAGTAAATGTGGTAAATCCAGTTTGGAGTAGATGGACCAGCCCTGCCATAGCACTGACTGGACTCCCCATGACAGCAGTGATGCTCCAACAAGTGCCCCCTAAAGTGCGAGTTGTTGAGTGTTGAGTGGTACAGCCCCCCGGCGTCAAACAGGAGAAAGGCTAAAGCAGCGGGCCAACCATGGAAAAGCTGTCTGGAGTCTTTTTGCTGGTGAACTCTGTGATAGAGGCATCTGCGCACCATTTAACACACAAACTCATACACAGGAGGGAGAAACTTCTATAATGTCTCCATGGCCCTCTCACAGTCTCATAAAAGTAACAACAGCTAGTTTAGTTGAAATTATAGAATGCATACACTATTAGTCAAATTTTAGACACACCCTCTCATTCAGTGCTTTTTTGTATGTTTACTAAGTTCTACACTTTATATACACACAGAAGACATCAAATATATGAAGTAAGATGTATGGAATTATGCAGCGAAGAAAAGAGGTAAAGGTGCATTGTTTAACTTTTCTGGTGAAGGGTCCGTAAAATGCTTTTCTCCTTGGAGATGCTATTGCTTTATCTGGAATCTTTCACTGTATGGCATTAAACCTGACCAAGACCAACCAAACCAGACCGAGTTACAGGTCAGATCTGTGGAGAAGCAACCCCCGCTCACAATCGGAATGCCTGTTTTTCAATGTACTTTTGAGCTATACTCAACAAAAATATAAACGCAACACTTTTGTTTTTGCTCCCATTTTTCCTGAGATGGACTTAAAGATCTAAAATTCATTCCATATACACAACACTACCATTTCTCTCAAACATTGTTCACAAATCTGTCCAAATGTGTGACAGCGAGCACCTCTGCCCTGCCGAGACAATCCACCCCACCTCACAGGTGCGCCACATCAAGATGCCGATCCGACATCATGACCAGTGCACAGGTGCGCCCCAGACTGCCCACAATAAAAGCCCACTCCGAAATGTGCATTTTTTTTGCTTTATTGGGGGTCTGGGGACTCAGAACCAGTCAGTATCTGGTGTGACCACCATTTGCCTCATGCAGTGCAACACATCTTCTTCGCATAGAGTTGATCAGATTGTCAGTTGTGGCCTGTGGAATGTTGGTCCACTCCTCTTCAAAGGCTGTTATGGACGAAGAACACAGGTGCATTTTATTGATGGCATTTTGAATGCACAGAGATACCGTGATGAGATCCTGAGGCCCATTGTTGTGCCATACATCCATGAACATCACCTCATGTTTCAGCAAGATAATGCACGGCCCCATGTTGCAAGGATCTGGACACAATTCTTGGAAGCTGAAAATGTCCCAGTTCTTGCATGGCCAGCATACTCACCGGACATGTCACCCATTGAGCATGTTTGGGATGTGCTTGACCGGCGTATACGACAGCGTGTACCAGCTCCCACTAATATCCAGCAACTTCGCACAGCCATTGAAGAGGAGTGGACCAACATTCCACAGGCCACAACTGACAATCTGATAAACTCTATGCGAAGAAGATGTGTTGCACTGCATGAGGCAAATGGTGGTCACACCAGATACTGACTGGTTCTGAGTCCCCAGACCCCCAATAAAGCAAAAAAAATGCACATTTCGGGGTGGCCTTTTATTGTGGGCAGTCTGGGGTGCACCTGTGCACTGGTCATGATGTCGGATCGGCATCTTGATGTGGTGCACCTGTGAGGTGGGGTGGATTGTCTCGGCGGGGCAGAGGTGCTCGCTGTCACACATTTGGACAGATTTGTGAACAATGTTTGAGAGAAATGGTAGTGTTGTGTATCTGGAGTGAATTTTTGATCTTTGGGTCCATCTCAGGAAAAATGGGAGCAAAAACAAAAGTGTTGCGTTTATATTTTTGTTGAGTACTACCTGTACTAAACAAGAAGGTAACAGACCCCCTACAGAAAAGTTATACAGTCAACCCTTAAATAACTCTACCATTTTTATTTATTTTACATTTTATATTAAAATCCTCAAAGTAGCCACCCTTTCCTAATATATTTGATGTCTTGTATATGTATCTAACATGTGAAAAGTATTAAAAATAAAGAAAAAATATGAATGAGACAGTGTGTGCAAATGGTACTGTTTAAACATACACTATCAGTCAAAAGTTTGGACACACTCTTTTTTATTTTTACTAATTTCTACATTGTATACACATATGGAAGACATCATATATATGATGCAAGATATATGGAATTATGTAGTTATGTAGTAAAGAAAAAAGTTAAATAAGTAAGTAAATAATAATAAGTAAATAAGTGTTTTCTTCTTTGCTTTGTCATATTGCCTTCATCCCAAGGAAGGTTTGCCTTTTTCAAAACCATGGACATGAACAGTGCTCTTCCTCCTCCTTCTCATCACCTGGTCAGTTATCCTTACATGGACACTGAACTCATCTCTTTGAAAACATTTTATGCTTGACTGACCGCCCTTATTGGATTGTGTTTTTCTTCTTCTTCTTCTTCTGTCTCGAGGAATAAAATAAAAAAATAAAATACAAATAAAATAACCACTGAATCCTTTGTAGGTCACCTCTGCTGTTTTAATCCCTTTAGTTGTCTTGAGCTTTGGATTTAACAGGCAAACTTCTGACCCGTGAACCTTTGAAGAATTTTATTGTCTATCATGGTCATAATTTATTAAGGGAAAATATTTACAGGTGGATGTTATGTTTCTGAATCATGATAGTAGTTTTTATTATATGTGAACAATAACAGTAATGAGTGCGTAGAATTATATACAATATAGTTATACGCTACCAGTGAAAAGTGTGGACTCACTGTCTCACTCAATGTTTTTTTTTCTTGCTGTGTTCTCAATTTTATACACAGAAGACATGAAACATATGGAATTATTCAGTAAAGAAAAAATAAGATAACTCACACTAATTTTTTTCATCAAAGCAAAAGGTGGGTAATTTGAGGATTTAGTTGTATTTTTGTTTTTTTAATTCAGTAGAGTTATTTAAATGTTTTTGTCTTTGCTACATAATTCTACACCTCTTATATATTTGATGTCTTCACAATGTTTCTTCTTTAATGGTGCACTATGTAACTTTTTGGTTGGGGGTTCGTCACCTGCTTGCTTCTATGGATATGTCATTGCTCTGCCTGGAATGTTCCACAGTATGACATTAAATAGCATTAAAATGTATTAAATAATACAAGTAGTTTTGTAATGGAAAAATACCTAGGAAAACAGGCATTCTGACTGTGAGCGGGGTCGCCTCTCCACAGATCTGACCTGTAACTTGGTCTGGTTTGGTCTCCATGAAAATAGAAAAGTTTAATACTGTACATTCCAGTCACAGCAAGAACATCTCCATGGAGAAAAACATGAGAAAAGTTACTCAATTCACCTTCAAATTGGCCCTAGAATAGCACCTTGTGGAATACCAGCCTTCTGTTTTTGAAATGTACCTTTCACTAAGTCCTTTTACAACCTTCACTTCGTCTACATTACTACTACCTTCTTTCACTGTTATTGAGTAGTTGTAACTGTGGGAATCAGATGTAAAGCACACTGAAGCTCATTTTGTCTTGCTGTTGAAAACCTTGAGTTTTTGATTCAGGGCCCTGATCCGAGGTCTGTTTCGGATCTATTGCTGCGTGATAAGGAGGACAAGGATAAAGTGGTGGTTGTTTGCTTGTCTCCAGAACTGTAATAAAAACCAAGTGCCTCTTTGGGCCGGTAAATCTCCTCACAATCTCCCCAAAGCACCCAGGCATTTAATGTGTAATTCATCACTCCAGCAGGGAGGAAGGGTACACATGAAGTCCATATCTGTACAAACTATCAGTGGAAATATATCTTCTTTTATTAGCATATATGCCAAGGATGATACAGTGTCATAACTGATATTGAATGATTTTTAAAGGTACTATATTACACAAAATTCACTCATACAAGCTTTTAGCCTTGTTAAAATATTGATAACTCATCAAAAACAAAGAGTTGAGTTTTGTTTCATTCACACATATTTGAGTAATCCTTTATTAGTCTGTTTATATCTCCAAAAGCTTAACATGGTCTGAGCCACCTTCTGATGTCATGAAATGGTAGTTTTCAAGTGCTGTCAATCGATTAAAATATTTAATCGCGATTAATCTCATGAAGTCAATCTCATAGTTAACTTGTGATTTATCGCAAATTAATCTCACATTTTTGTCCCTTGAATCATCATTTTAATACTCCTATCAACATAGAAAAGTGGATATATACAGCTTTGTGCAAATGTGTTTTTATTGCAAACCATAACAATTGTCAATGAGACAACTTTGTGTTCTACTCCCATGTTCCACTTTCATGAAGTGCTCTGCAACATAGTCAGCGAAGTGCTTCACTTCTGTCTTCATAAGTGACTGAAGTCCCCACGGTGGGTAAAATAATGTGCTGTGACCCTGAGGTAGTTCTTATTACTAAGTGGTGTCCAGTAATCTCCAGTTACCGCGACTGTGTTTGTCTGCATTACGCTTGCTGCACTAGAGGCGCACTCGCACTGGGACTTTTGGGGCCGTGCCGTGCTCGGTTGCCTGTGGTTCTGTGGCCATTAGCCGCGGCGTTCACACCTGCACGGCCGCGGCCGATGGCGTCGTCGCACGGCACTGTTTATTTGCCTGTTGCGGGATGGAGCTGGCGCTTTTGGCAGAGAGGGTCCAGCGGCATGGGGTGTCTATTGAGTGGTGGGACCGATGTGGGTCCTGCAGCGGCGCATGTTCCTCTGTGGGTTTGTGGATGTGGTGGTGGAGTGGGTGAAGCTGCGCGGCTTCTGTCGGATTCGCCAAATGTTTTGGAGCGGAATTTGTTTCGTGTTTTCTTCGTGCGGGTGGCATCAGCTCACGCGCAGTGCTTGAAGTCATGCGTGTCTGCGTGCATGGGCGGTTGTACCATGCTTTGGACCACCTCCTCCAGTCAGGACTTGTTTTCCTTCCTGTTTACAGCTGGATCCTGAAGTTTCTAATGTTACTAGCAATGGCCACAGCTTATGAAAAAAATAGTTCACTAGGTCACAAAGAGCTTAATCAATTAAAGCGATTAAAAAAAATTAACAGCGTTAAAATTGTTTTGCGTTAATGCGTTAATAGCACAATATTTTTGACAGCACTATTTTCAAGTTAACCTTTAGTTCAAGAGATCGGCAATTCCAGGGCTCCAAATGATTCTAGTGAAGGTGTATGGAGTTTAAAAGTACAGTGGAGCACTTCCTGTATTATCACATAACATCACAAGGTGGAGTGTTTATGAACTAAATATGCAGGATTTGTGTATTAAACATGTGTGAATGAAAAAACATAACAAGGCTTTTATATACAGTATATACTATATAACTTCAGATGAGAAAATGGTGTAATATGGGCCCTTTAAATCTTATTTTCACATAACAACTGTGCAGAGCAGAAATACTGATCATGGAAATTGCTGTAACATTTTAACAGGACTCATAGCATGGGTTCCACTGTATGACATTAAGTGTATGCTTTTATTAAATTATGGTGTTTACATTACTCATAAACACCTTAAAAATGTTTGGTCCAATCTTGAATTTCCATTTTCTAGATGTATGTAATAGGTTTGTCTTTATTTCTCAGCCAAAATAGATACAGTATTTGCTATTCAGGCATCCATATTCAAAGGCTCCTTGGACACATTTAATTAATTTATCCTCTTTCCAAAACTACAGGTACATTCCTTCAATTAGCTCTCATCAAAGAAACTATCCAGACTGTAATCACATTAGAACTGACACATCTTACTTTGTCCCTCTCTTCCCTACACCAATAATTATCACCAAATTCACACTGCGCGCTAGGTGATGAGGCTGTCGGCTATAATTATAACGATAATTACATTGGACACTGTAACCATGGTAAAAGACGTGTTACGCAAAAGTGAATTTGTACAGCGCTAACCGGTTTTGGGTCAGACTGGAAAAACTGTGCCCTGCGGCGACGAGAACTCACTGAGGCAAACAAAGCAATAAAAGTGACTTAAAGGGGTGTTATGGAGCTGTCTGCGGTATTGTGTTCTACTAGAAAGCTGCTGTTTTCATTGAAGTGTAATAAATAAAGCCATGTTGGGTTTTATGTGCATTGTTAACAGTGTCAGGTGGCGCTTAGGGACAGGTGTAAAAATGTACTAAAAACATCCTAAATTAATCAACATGAATGAATGATATTTCACTAGCTAGGACCACGCCATCAACATAATGCAGTGAAGATATTTATTATTGAATGATAGTGGATGTCTGAGTGAATAGGCAGTAATGGCTGGGTTGAGACGATGGGTGGGGGCTCCGTCTCAATCTTCGATTGGCCCAGCGGAACAGGACCCCCCCTTTAGGATATGTCTTGTGGCTGAAAGACAAACGAGATAGGGGTGGGAGGGAGGGGTCGAGTTAACCGAGACGAACTGGAATGAAGGGATGAGTGGCTATAAATAGCTCCGGGAAATTAGAGGTGTGGTTATGGTGAACTGTGATTCGCTGGTGAGGAGGAGAAGGTGGTTGAGGCGTGGTCCTGCTCCTGAATTTCAGTTAATCACATTAACTCCATTTATAGTTTGCAGATGATGTCATCAATATTCCCTGGGGATTTGGTGCTAACTGAAAGCACTGCTCTGTGTGAAGCGCTGATACAGAAATTTGATTTAATGTGAGCTTTATTTTAACACAATCTGACCAGAAAGAGCTGACTTAGTTAGAACTACAACAGTTGAGATGATTTGTGCTGTTAAACAAGTCCCTAGTCACATAGCTAGCTAGCATTTGACAGCAGTATTTCAGTTAGCCATTCTCATATTTTTGTTGAAAATCAAACTCCTAACAGGACCATGAACGCTCGTATTGATCACAGGCTGCTGAAAATGTGTAATTTTGTATTTCTTCTTGAGTTTTCAGACTATCTCAAAACTTTTTTGTCTGTGTTTGCTAATGTGAGCCATTCTGTCACCGTGGTAACAGCGGAAACATTCCACCAATAGATGTACATCCTGATGTCACTGGAAAGTATCAATATTAAGGCTGCATGGAAAAAATGGGATGTAGATTTTTCTGACAAGAATTGCGATTATATATGTTTAAAAAGTAAGATTCTGTTCAGAGTAGAGAATGTAAACAACTCCAGGAACTTTTGAGAAAGAAGTGATAAATTACTCTAATAATACAATGAATTTCAGCACAAGAGGTCTCCGCATGAAAACATTTTTCTATTAAAAATCAGGATATTTTGTTCTTTGCAATGGGCATTCTGTTCTCTAAATAATTGCACTCTTTGCAATTACGTATATTGTATAGCCCAAGATTGTGTTTCGACATGACAAACTGCCCTTTTAACGTAAGCAAGTACGTAAGATTTTCAGTTATTTGACACTCTTGCACTGTCAAGTTCGCAGTCAGAGTTGGAAATTGGTTTTAGCCGGAGGTGTTTCATCATTTCTACTTCCTGGTTTGTTGTTTATCTACAGGACGAGAACAGAAGAGTTGTGATCTCAGCTGTGAGATACTTACTGAACACATTGTGCATCCAGAAACTCGTGCTGTGGTTCATGACAGGCTGCACTCCATCACTCACAGGTACATGCATCAAACCAAACACCACATAGAGACTGTGGCTTTTAATCATTGTACTTGTATTGTAGACCTGCCACCACTGAGATCTAGTATGCAAACTAGATAGTCATTTGAGCAGGTATTAACACTGGACCTGTTCTGAATAGTTTTAGTCTTCATTTTTATCAGATGTAGTATAGACCACATAGTAAAATTGTTATTATTACATTGTTAACCATTAACCATTGGATTTATATAGTGCATTTGGAGACACCCAAAGTGCTTTTAATTCAGTCCACATTCAGTGTTTTTTAAGATACTATTGTAGCTACAGCTGCCCTGGGGCAGAGTGATGGAAGTGAGGCTGCCATTCTGTGGTGGTTGAAGGACACAACAACAGTGTTTGCTACAGCGCCCCACTGTGGCACCTGGTGTTTCCAGTGGTCTCCCTTCCAAGTACTACCAGGCCCAGTTTTGCTTAGCCTCTGAGATCTGACGACAGGCTTTTGACAAGCTGGTATTGCTGAAAACTGCAGTTACTTTTTTCAATGTAGTATTGTCAGAATTTTTAAATTTCAATTTAATAGTACTGTCTTCAAAATTATGTCCTTATTTCTTCTATTTCTTTATTAATTTGATAGGGACAGTGCATATTAATGAGCATCTGTAATTACAGTGTAAATATGCCAGATTATGGCAAAAAGGCTCATTCCATCTGTTGTCCCTAGGCATGTGACACAGAAAACAATTACAAAATAAAAACAGATACACAGAGGCATACCACAGAACAGTAAAAGGTCAGATTAAAGTGTTCACAGACCTCTACGTTGTGTTGTGTGATTGTCCTGAAATGCCATTCCTTTTGCACAGCCGTGAAAACACATTTTCCTGTCGGGACAATAAAGTAACTAACAAAATATATAATTTTGCCTTTGATATAGATCCTGAATATTCATCAACTTCGGAAATGTCAATTTTGTCCTATTTATTTTTTAGTGTCTCAATATATATAAATTAGTTTGTGACTGTGAGTATCTATTTTTGACCACTCTATGGGAAAGTGTATTTTATATACTTTTGTGTTGATTATATGTATCATGTTGAGCATTTAAAGATGAATCTATGTAATTTCTAAGGTGGAAGTTTGGCTATCTGCTTGTCTATGGTTATGTTATTTATTTACATAGAATTTTCCACATGGCATTAAACATATCTACCTTTCTTTTATTCAACTACAGGTGTTTTATAGCTCAAATAAATCATTGAAAAACATGAATTCTTACTATGTGCAGGCTTGCTTCTCCATAGATCTGACCACTAACTACTAACAGCATACTGTGGAATAATCAAGGGAGAGCAGTAACACATGGGATATCCAGGAAAGTTATTTTCCTTTGATTTAAATTTTAGTATTGTGACATCTCTGCATCGTCTTCATCACTATAATCAATAACTAATAATGATTTAAATCAGTCTTTTAGGTCATAACCTCACCAGAGCCCACCGTTCCCTCAGAGCCAGCATCAGGTTTTTAGCAGAAAATTGAAGTCATTCAGGTGTGTAGCCGTGCCTCTCCCAGCGCTTTCATCTTTCACAGAAATATATCAGAAATATCCCATGTGGAGTGCCGAGCAGAAGGCTTGAATGGGCTGTTTACCCAGAAATGAGGATGTCAACATCAATTTCAGCAGCAATAAGAGGCAATAGTCAGAAATAGTCAAAGCATTAGACCTGGGACATGACGTAAGATGAGTGGCACGCACATAACACAGCCACTGTTTCGCAACTGATTCATTTAAAGCCTTTGAGATTGTCAGACTGTCAAGGAATAAATGCTTTGTACGGATAAGGATAAACTCTTCTTCATCGTCATCATCAATGTAATTTTTTATTTTATTTTTTACAACCTATTTAAATAGAAAAAAGGTGCACTATGTAGCTTTTCAGATAACATTTTCTTGTCTCAATGGCGATTCTATTGCTTTGTTTTATTGCTTAAAAATGTCTTGTCAAACATGCTTTCTTACTGTGAATAGGCTTGCCTCTCCACAGATATGACTGTAACTCCATCTAAGGATGTCCCCTGCTGGTTTTCATGGAGATATTGTTTAGTTGAAACATTTTTGTAGAGGCCAACAGGTAGCAGACCAACCCGCAGGAAGGTTACATTGTTTCATTATTTCATTACAAGAAAATGTTAGCCTGTTTTTTTTATAATATTGTTAATGTTATAATATTGTTAATGCTATAATATTGTTAATATTAGTGTTAATGTAGTCAGTGTAATGATCATCCACAATCTCCTTCGTTCATGTTGCTTGTAGCCTCATATGTTTTTATTATATTATTTATTTCCTCCATGGGTTTTTACTTTAAAGGTCCTATATTACACAAAATTGACTCTTGTGAGCTTTAAGCCTTGTTATAATGTTGTTACCTCCTCAAAAACATACCTGGAGTTGTGTTTTGTTTCATTCAGATATGTTTGAATAACCCTTTATTATTAATCTGTCAATATCCATAAAGATCAAAATGCTCTGTTCCACCTTGTGATGTCATTAAGTAGTAGTTTTCAAGTTAACAGCAACCTTTAGTTCAGTAGAGATTGGCAATTCCAGACCTGAAATCATCCAAATGATTCTAGTAAAGGTGTATGGAGTTTGAAAACGCAGGGGAGCACTTCCTGTATCACCACATGACATCACAAGGAGAAACAAAATGTTTTCAGCCTAAGTATGCAAGGTTTGTGTGTTAAACATCTGTGAATGAAACAAAACATAACTCCGGGTATGTTTGTGATCAGGAAACAACATTATAACAGAGATTTTAAAAAAGTGTAATATGGACCATTTAAAGTAATGTTCAACCAGTGACACATTGACCTCAATTCCAAGTCCAAGAGAATTTACTCTGTTTTCTCACTTTAGTCTGTAACTGGAGAGATCCCAAACTCTCCACAGTGTAATATCTCTTCACTTTTAAACACTAACTCGCTGCTATTGATTTTGAAAAGCCTAAATAATGTTTGGTTAGTTTATTGGCCAGAGTCAGGAGTTAGGAGCAACCACACTATAAATCTCCAGGAGGTCCTGAGACACGACCTGAATCAACCTGTGCATTTTTTTTCACCTGGAAAAGTTTATCCTTCAAAAACTATTTCATAGTATCTTTAGAGCATTTCTTTAAAGGTCCCATGGCATGAAATTTTCACTTTCTGAGGTTTTTGAACGTTAATGTGAGCTCCCCTACCCTGTTTTGCCCCCCCCATGGTTAAAAGTTGCGAAATGTCTAAACTGAGCATTTGCGATCCTTTTCTGCGTTACAAAAAATCGGAGCTCAAACGGGCGATTTTGAACAAGGCACCTTATTGACGTCAGATCGAAAAAAGAAATGCAAATGCAGTTCCACCCCCGTCTGTCTGTACTCAGCGTCTCTGTAAATCACGCCCAGAGAGTTTGGACTGCGAATGCGCTAGGCAATGCGAAATGCGTTTTTTTATTTGCCTGGAGGCACGTCCGAGTGTTTCTAGGCTCGGAAGTCCTTTATCTGAGCCTCTGGACCTTTGAACAGCAGTGGTTTAATTTTATTTTAAGTGGAAATGTGTTTATTTTTCAATGGAACGCTTCAAATCTCTCCCCCCGTGCAAAAACAAGGAAATGGATCAGCTGAGGGCTCAGAGCGAGAGCGGAGAGTTTGGCCACGCCCCCACCCTCTACTATTGGCCAGCTCTTTTCTTCTCATTTGCATTCAGGCAACAACGCCCATTATGACCTGTTCTGAGAGAGAAAAATACTCTTTCTCATCTTATCTCTGTTTCTCATGCACTGAGTGTTGATTTTGAAGAAGGGAACCATTATTGAGGTGAGGTTATGACAGTATTAGGGAACCATTAAGGAGCCATATAAAAGCATCAAGAAGTACCATGTCATGGGATCTTTAAAGGGCACATATTACGAGTTTTTCTCTCAAACTGAAAACACTCTGTTCCACCTTGTGATGTCACTCCATACACCTTTACTAGAATAATGTGGACATTTTCATTCCTTGAATTTCCAATCTTTACTGAACTAAAGGGTGAAAGGTAGCTGTTCACTTGAAAACTACCTTACATGACATCACAGGGTGGAACAAAGTAATAATAGATTTTATTTATAAAGCACTTTACATTGAAAAACAATCTCAAAGTGCTACAGAGCATTTAAAAACAGGGTAAAAACACAGACAGAATACAAACATAGCAAGATAAAAACACAACATATTATGGGGCCAATTAGCCATAGGCTCTTGTGAACAAGTGAGTCTTTAGTGCACTTTTAAAAGCATCCACCGACTGTGGGGCCCTAAGGTGGTCAGGAAGGGTATTCCACAGACGGGGAGCTGCGGGTTGAAAGGCCCTGTCACCCATGGTCTTTAGCCGTGTCCTGGGTGGAATCAGACAGTGCTGCTGGCCTGACCGGGTCCTGGTAGAGGTCTGAGGTGTGAGTAGTTTAGCTTCGGTGAGGTAGACAGACTAATAAGAAAGAGCCACATAAATATATGAATGAAACAAAACACAATTTAAAGTTAAATCTTTGTGTAAAATATGACCAGAGTAGGAGTAGAGATAAGATAAGATAAGATAAGATAAGATAAGATAAGACTTTATTGATCTCACACAAGAGAAATTTACTTGTCACAGTAGCTCCAGGTAGGGACAGCTACTGTGCAGTGAAGTTTTTAAAAGGTGTATAATATAACATTTCTGCCCGGAATGTTCCATAATATGGCATTAAACTTATCAGTCTTGCATTTATTCAGTTATAAGTGTTTATATTGCTCAAAATATGCATTCTCTGTCTATAGACACCTGCTTGTCTCCATGGAGATGAATACTTTGGAACATTTCAGTCAAAGCAAAATAAGATTAGCAAAGAGACAAGCAGCCATTGGACCCTCCAGCAGAAAATATACATAAATCAAAGTACCACTGAGTTAAGTAAAGTGGATTGATCTACGAACTGCTATTACTGCCACTACTCCAACGCAAACTGACATATTATTAAAAGGGCTGTCACTTCTACTACTGCATACTGTTAAATTTCTACTACCACACTTTGCAGTTTTGGTAAGACAACATATAAACCTTTCAAAAATGAGTAAAAGTATAACAGTATTGATATTGGTGCTATAACATTATTCTGATTACTACAATTTAACAAGCAAGGATTCTCTATGGCTGTAGTTACGTTGTTTGTGAAGATTTCAGATTGCCTCTTCAGCTGAGTGATTTTGTATTTTTGAAAAGCACACACACACACACACACACACACACATACATACATACGCATATACATATACATAAATTACATATTTTGTGACGGAATTTTAAAAACGCAGAGCAGCAGATGGATCCATAACATTTCTCAAGTGTATTATTTTTTCTGGAAAAGTCTTGCGAGTGTACAGTAAACTTCTTTTTTTCTGGAACTATTCAATGTTCCTGCTGTTACCAGCACCTGGAAGCTGTGCATGGAGTTTTGAACTTTTGAACTTTTGTATTATTTTTTCTGTCTAAAAAAAACAAGTGCAGTTTTGGTTTGGGAGTTGAGTTTGCACTTGCACAGGGACTAGATTAGATTATGAGGCAGAAAGTGGTGAACATCAAATCCACTGTCCTTAAAGGTCACAGAGATTCAAAAAACTAATGTTTTTACTTCACTCGACTGCAAAATCATGCTATAACTGCATAGTATAAGAACAGAGCATAACAATAATTCACTATTCTCAGTTAATAAAATGGTACAGGCTCAATTTTAAATCAGATGTCATCTCTAAATCAATCATACATACATTTAAGGCACACACACACACAAACACAAACCTTGGACTAAACTCAGAAGTCTGGTCTGGATTATAGACCAAATCAAGTCTACATCAGGATTTAAAGGTGCATTGTGTAACTTTTCTGGTGGAAGGTCTGTCAAATGCTTTTCTCCATGAAGATGTTGTTGCTTTGTCTCGAATTAATTAATCATTGCATTTATATAGCACCTTTCAAGACACCCAAAGCGCTTTACAGTTCATTGTTCAGTCACTCCACATTCAGTGGTGGTAAGCTAGTAGCCACAGCTGCCCTGGGGCAGATAGACCCAAGGCAGATGGGTGTTTCAAACTAAACGTTTCTATCATTATGGAGACCAAACCAGACCATGCCAGATCTGTAGAGAGGCAACCCTGCTCACAGACATCATGACTGTTTTTCTAGGTATTTTTGAGCTATACAACCACCTGTAATTGAATAAATGTAAGGCAGAGCTGTTTAATGTCATACTGTGGAACATTCCAGGCAAAGCAATGACATATCCATAGAAACAAGCAGGTGATGGACCCCCAACCAAAAATTACATAGTGCAACTTTAATGTGAACTCATATAAGCTTGGGACCTGTGATAGTAGTACAACTATTAACAGCTACAGCGTTAGAAATAAAAGTATTTTTTTTAGAAATAAAAGAAAAAGTGAACATTTTCAAAACCAAATTTTTATTGGAGGAGCATTGGCCCTTTATAATTGTTTAAGGTGCAGACAGTGGACAGGCAGTGGTCAGTCTATTGTAAAACATAAGAACAGACATTAGACTTCCCCTCCAGAGAAAAATACAAAAAAACACCCAGATCAGCATAATATCTCTCAACCCCCACCATCATTTAAGTCAGTAGCTGAATAATTGTTCCATTCAAACAAAAAATGGACTAATTAAAGGTAGCATGGCTTGTTATATGTTTTATGGGCCTATGGACAAATTAACTAAACTGTCGTGGTGCCTAATAGTCTTTATTAAGCTTATGTTTATTTTAGTTTGAAAAGTAGAGCAGATTTTGTCGAGGGGTCAGGGAAGAGTCAAGGATGCGTCTATACATTTGTTGTTGTGTTGTACTGATACAGCACACATTTGGAAACATGTGTCACCAAAGGAATAAATATTCATATACATTAAATGTATACCTTTTTGCTAATTAAAGCTCAATAAAAGAGCCTTCTCTGAGTGGCATTTTGGATGGATTTTGTCATGTTGTTGTACAGTGAATAACTCTTTTTTCCTTTTAGAGAATATCTAGTGTCCAAGACTTTTGCACATACAGTTTAAGTTGCTGTCCCTGATTTTTCAACGTTAAATCATACAAAACACATTTTTGTCATATTATACATTTGCCATTAAAAACAATATGCTGCACTGAAGGAACCACTTGTGAGTCTAATAAAATATAAATACATATTGCACATGGTATAATAGAGCAGGATGGAGTCAATGGGGGCTCATTATGTGATATTTGCCCGGGGGCAGGGAGCAGGCTGATGCGGCCATGGTCCAGAGTTTAATCAATGAGCAGACACGCAGGAATCATTATGGCAGAAATAACAAGTGTGCTGCTTATTAATCTGAAGAGGAGAGTCTATCAGGGCACAGCTGGTGAGAGCTCACCAAACCACAGACTCAAGGACAACAAGATGCTGCTTAACAGGAAACATCAAACACTTCCTTTGGATCATATGGCCTATAGGTCACAGTTAGAATGATTTTTTGCACGACTTGCAGAGGATTTTATGGAAAGCATGTCTGAAGTCTCTGTTGAAAATCGTGTAGATGGCAGGATTGAGGGAACTGTTACAGTAGCCAATCCAAAAGAAGAACTTAAAAAGAGGATCGGGGATCTTGCACCAGTCCCTGCAGAGCCCATACAAACTGTAACTAAAGAAAAAGGGAAACCAGCACACTACAAACACCCCCATGACCACCGCAAGGACAAAAGTGAACCTCTTCTCCCGGGCTTGGTACACTTTCTTCTGCGCCAGGGAGCTCCTGCGGCGCTTCCTCCTGGACATGAACAGGTCCATGGACTTGTTGCTGACCCGGGCGATGCGCGTGCACTGTTTGGATACAGAGTTCTGCCTCACGCTCTTGATAGCACTGGGCTCCAGCGGGGTGATGTTCTGACCTTTGCCCTCTGACGAGGAGCTATCATCCAGCTCCGCGTCCTCGGTCTGTGGCCCCACGGTGACCGTGCGCTGGCTGGGCGTGGGTGTACACTGGCAGTGGCCGTTCTCACCCCGCTCGCCTTTGCTCAGTCCGTTCTCAGTCTGTATCACGCCATCTGGCCTGGGCTTCTTCCCAGACAGGCTCCGGGTCCTGGTTTTGGCCACTTGATAGATCCGCACATAGACCAGAATCATGATGAGGCAAGGCGCGAAGAATGACGCGGTGCTGGAGGAGAGGATGTACCAGGTGTCATCGTTGAGCTCGCACTGAGGCTGGGAGCTGTCGCTGTCGCCGTCCATAGAAATGAGCGGCGGGGACGAGATAAAGGCTGAGATGAGCCACACTATCCCTATGATGCACTTTACGCGCCTTGGAGTCCGCTTCAGGTTGTACTCAACCGCCTGCGTAACGGACCAATATCGGTCGAGGCTGATGGCGCACAGGTGCACGATAGAAGACGTGCAAAACAACACGTCCAAAGCAAGATAAATCCCGCACCAAACTTTCCCGAAATACCAGTAGCCCATGAGCTCGTTAGCCAAAGAGAACGGCATGACCAGAGTGGCCACCAGGATGTCCGCCGTGGCCAGAGACACCAGAAATAGGTTCTGTGGTGCTTTTAGCGCGCGGCTCGTCAGCACTGCTATCACCACCAAAATATTTCCAACAACGGTAAAGAGAATGAGGAAACTCACGAGAGCGGCAATGCTGGCGATAGACGCAGAAGAATATCCACTATCCAGGCTCCAGGACGCGTTGAGCTGGACCACGGTGAACGCGTCTATCCCGCTCCCATTCAGGGAATCCATATTGGCGTTATAATCTCCAGGTCACATCCAACTTTGAAGTGAAAGCAGAGTCCACCTGAAGAGCGCAGTGCGCTGCATCTTGGAGTGGGTAAACTCAGGCACACGGCACATTACGCGCGCCTGCGCTGGGTTCTGTCCACTGCCTTCATCAGCCTCGTGCGCTCTCGCTCCAAATGATGACCCATGTGTTCTCATCCACGAGCCCCACGCGGCCCCGCCTCCGCCTCTTATCACATTATTGCACTCTATTTTTTCAACTATCAAGATTAAAGATAATAATATTACTATCAGGCAATGAAAGACCCAGTTGTGCATTAAGCATAACGACAATCTGACGCACACGGGGTGTGAGGCTGTTTACAAGGTTGTATATTCTTCCTTTAAATATGATGTATCAATGCATAGTTTGAACTAAGTCTGCTCCACATTGCAGGGGATATCAGAGCCTTTTTAGCTGTGAGTTTTCCTTTCCTCCTGGGTGACTCAAGGAAAGTGTGTGGGATTTAGCTAAGCCATAGCTCTCCCAGACGCCTCAGTGTAAATGTGTACAGTGCAGTCTGGGTAGATTTGAGGTGTAATTCCCATCTGCTTCCTACAGTTCCTGTAAGACTCGGGTTCTACGAGGAGAGCTCCATTAATCACCTGGGACGCAAACATTAAAAACACCTTTGTCTTTCATTTTTCTAAGATGGATGAATCAGCAGAGATTTAATGCAGCCTTTAAATAACAGCATTTGTCACAATTTTGTAGCTTGGGGCTGGTTATACAAGATTAACGGATGTCATCAGTCAAAATATTGAGCTATTAAAGCGATTGTTTCCGATCGTGATCATTTATCCTTTGGGTTTTTGGCTTGATTTGTCATCTGTCTTTGACGCTACATTAACGTTTAAAGTGGTTTTGCTAGTTTAGACAATTTCCCATAGTTACAGACCACTAGTGACCAGAAGGTCCAAAATTCACCTGTTCATTGTTTGTCTTATAACTCAGCAATGATGAGGATTTAATGTGAACGTGTAAGGCGAGGCAAGTTTATTTGTAGAACTCAATTAACACACAAAGTAATTGAAAGTGCTTTACAAAAGGGTGCAATAAAATCACAGTACAAACAAATAGACACAAGCATTATGAACCTATTTGAACATTGTCAAAGGAGAGGCTTGTCTTTATATGTGTAGAGCTGATTCTGATTCTCCATGTGTGACTAAAGCAGGACTAAACCAGAACTTAAGCAGGACTAAACCAGGACTAAAGCAGGACTAAACCAGGACTAAAGGAGAACTAAACCAGGACTAAAGGAGGACTAAAGCAGGACTAAAGGAGGACTAAAGCAGGACTTAAAGAGGACTAAAGCAGGACTAAAAGAGGACTAAAGCAGGACTAAAAGAGGACTAAAGCAGGATTAAAGAGGACTAAAGCAGGACTAAAAGAGGACTAAAGCAGGATTAAAGAGGACTAAAGCAGGACTAAAAGAGGTCTAAAGCAGGAATAAACCAGGACTAAAGGAGAACTAAACCAGGACTAAAGGAGGACTAAAGCAGGACTAAGAAAGAAAAGAAAGAAAGAAAGCTATGCCTTTATTAGTACCACAGTGGGGAAATTCCAGTTCTGCATTTAACCCATCCTGTTATTAGGAGCAGTGGGCAGCACATTACTGCGCCCGGGGACCATCTCCATGATCTTGCTTCGGTTTGGTCAGGACCAAAGCTGGAGGATTTACCTATGGTGCATGTTTTGGGTTGGTGGGGGAAACCGGAGTGCCCGGAGGAAACCCACCCAGACACGGGGAGAACATGCAAACGCCACACAGAAAGGCTCGGGTGACCCGGGGATCGAACCCAGACCATGCATGCAAACTCCACACAGAACACACACAGAAAGGTCTGGGCGACCCAGGGATCGAACCCGGAACCTTCTTGCTGTGAAGCATGAGTGCTACCCACTCAGCCACCGTGCCGCCAAAGAGGACTAAAAGAGGACTAAAGCAGGACTAAAGCAGGACTAAACCAGGACTAAAGCAGGACTAAACCAGGACTAAAGGAGGACTAAAGCAGGACTAAAAGAGGACTAAAGCAGGACTAAAAGAGGACTAAAGCAGGAATAAACCAGGACTAAACCAGGAGTATAGCAGAACTAAACCAGCACAAAAGCAGGACTAAACCAGGATTAAACAAGGACTAAACCAGGACTATCAGGAGGCTGGTCCCTGAAGTCCTCATTGTGAGATGGTTCATATGGCTTGTCAGAGATGTACTTTGGTGCTAGGCCATATAGACTTGTAGACAAACAGGCCCGGGTCTACAAGGCTACAAAATTGTGCATTGCAACATCATTTTAAAATGCTTACATACTAATTTTAGGCTATTTTAAGATGTTTAATGGGGAAGCATTGTCTTTGCACCCTTTTGAAGCTCGGTCAGTTTGGCCTGGATCTGCCACTCTACTCAAGCAGTACGCCTATCATGATAACACACTTATAAGCACAATATATTGCTACAGAGATATACAATAAATGAATATGGAAACTACTTTATGCCACTAATACAGTTGCATTAATGCAAGACAATCCCAGTAAACCATTTTTAAATAGACAGTATAATTAAAAGTCCTGAGCTGCATTAACAGAATGTACAAATTATATTTGTTAGTAATTTTCCATAGAAGTGACATATTTGATCTTTTACAGCTCAGATGTAATATTTCAACAAAAATACCCCAATCTCCCCACTTTTATAAAGAAATTGTACACACAATAGATATTGAACCCCTAAATATATTTTTCCATCTTTCATATATTGAACAATAAGTCGATGTAGTAATTATTGTGACAGGCCCAACAAGCAGAGCTGCTTTAAAGGTCCCATGGCATGAAATTTTCACTTTCTGAGGTTTTTGAACGTTAATGTGAGCTCCCCTACCCTGTTTAGCCCCCCCCTCCCCATGGTTAAAAGTTGCGAAATGTCTAAACTGAGCATTTGCGATCCTTTTCTGCGTTACAAAAAATCGGAGGTCAAACGGGCGATTTTGAACAAGGCACCTTATTGACGTCAGATCGAAAAAAGAAATGCAAATGCAGTTCCACCCCCGTCTGTCTGTACTCAGCGTCTCTGTAAATCACGCCCAGAGAGTTTGGACTGCGAATGCGCTAGGCAATGCGAAATGCGTTTTTTTTATTTGCCTGGAGGCACGTCCGAGTGTTTCTAGGCTCGGAAGTCCTTTATCTGAGCCTCTGGACCTTTGAACAGCAGTGGTTTAATTTTATTTTATGTGGAATTGTGTTTATTTTTCAATGGAACGCTTCAAATCTCTCCCCCCCGTGCAAAAACAAGGAAATGGATCAGCTGAGGGCTCAGAGCGAGAGCGGAGAGTTTGGCCACGCCCCCACCCTCTACTATTGGCCAGCTCTTTTCTCCTCATTTGCATTCAAGCAACAACGCCGATTATGGAGTGTTCCAGAGAGAGAAAAATGGTATTAGGGAACCATTAAGGAGCCATATAAAAGCATCAAGAAGTACCATGTCATGGGATCTTTAAAGTCCATTCAGTGAACCACACAATACCACAAAGACCTCTTCACTGGCAGTTCTTAAAGTTGCACTGCGCAACTTTTCTCAATGTTGTTGCTTTGCCTGGAATGTTCCATGGTATGACACTAAACATAAACATTTAATCATTACAAGTTTTTCTATAGCTCAAAAATACAATAATTGCTTCTGTGAATAGTGGCGACTCTCCACATATATGAATTGTAATGTAGAGTGGTAGTAGTGCTGTAACCTGCTTGTCTCCCTCTTCATAGATTAAGGTTTAATCTATGCTGTGGAACATTCTAGACAAAGCATTAAAGGAAAAGTAATGTTTTTTACAATCTGAGCCTTATTTTGGTCATAAAACAAGTTGTTTTACTCACCCATAGCACTTTGGTGTCATATGGAGCACTTCCGGAGATGTTTTAGATTTGCAATCTCCATCATGTGAGTTCTCGGGGCACTTGTTTGCGGTCTCCAAATAACACAAACTTTAGCACTTTTCAAATCATAGAAGCCCGATGTCTTAGCCTACGATTTTGTGTGGTCAAAAGTGGCCTGTAATCCGAGATTTAGCCATAGTTTCGAGTAGATGAGGCCAGTGCGCATGCGCAGGCGGACTGTGCTCTCAGCTCCCGGGACCCAAACATGAAACGCAAAGCTGTAAACTATGGATAAATCTCGGATTACAGGCCACTTTTGCTTCAAACGAAATCGTAGGCTAAGACATCGGGCTTCTATGATTTGAAAAGTGCTAAAGTTTGTGTTATTTGGTATTATATGCTTGGGGAATATATTATATGCCCCGAGCTATGGCTAGAAGTGGCTCTAGGCTAACGCAAATCTTAAGACATCTCTGGAAGTGCTCCATATGACACCAAAGTGCTATGGGTGAGTAAAACAACTTGTTTTATTACCGAAATAAGGTTCAGATTGTAAAAAACGTTACTTTTCCTTTAACATATCTGTGGAAACAAGCAGGTAGCAGACGATCCACTGGAAATGTTACACAGTGCACCTTTAAACAGACATTTTTAATACATCACATGACTAACAGCTGTTTTTTTATGATCTGGCAATATGTTTTCAGTCATAAGGAGACAACTGCAACTATCTGCTCATTATTAGTGAAGCACTATTAGATGTCACATCGTAAACCGTTCATGTTTTATTGATTCTCTGTAAAAAGTTATTTCACTTTCATGATTAGCAAATAAAATGCTTGACAATTATAGCAACGATTCCAGTGGGAGGGTTTAGAATTACTCACCTCTTTACTTCATCTCAAGCGCTTGCTCTCTCTGGAATTGAACCTTTGACCTTTGCGCATAGGCTTTGCTCCGCCACCTTTCCCCTATATTTTTAATGTATTCTTCACATTAAAGATTCCACAAAGTTCAAAAGTGAAAAAGCTCGCCAAGATAGGTCAAGATTTCCATGACTGATAATAAATATTGTATTAAGTGCATAACACTTAGCTACTTAAAGGGCTCATATTACGCTATTTTCTGGTGTATGTTATAATGTTGTTTTCTCATCCAAAACATACCTGGAGTTATGTTTTGTTTCATTTACACATATTTAACACACAAATTCAACATAATTAGACTGAGTTCTTCTCTCAAACAGAAAACACTCTCCATACTCTTTTTTCAAATGCACGGTGTTATAATAGACTATGTAATTTTCATCAGATGGTACTTGCAGGGGTTAAGCTGTGAAGCCCACAGAGAGAAAGACGATCTGACAGCTATCAAACTGCATTTACAAGCCCATTGGAGACGGAGACAACCCTTTCAGCTATAATTACTGCTTTACACTTAAGCCTCAACTGTCAGGGAGGATCTGCACCAAAAGTTTAATTGTTTTTGATATGAGGGGTATGTTGTAACAGCAAGTGGCCTAATATTTGCTTTACATTTTATTGTGCAAACTGGAAACTTGGTTCAAATGATCAATGGTACTTTTGGCCTTATCAAACAGTGGTACACAAAGAAGAGCAAAACTACTTAGCTTTATTTGGCCATTAATATAAAAAATACCATATTATCCAACTATGACTGCTATTAATTAATTCAATGGGGTTCAGGTCAGTGTGGCGTGTTGCTATTCTTAACTAAAACTGTATTGACACATTAGATATTGGAAGGGCATAAAGAACAACTATTCAACAGCAATATGCAAATCACACCACAATGATTGTTTATGATTCCAGAAATAAAAAGCAGGTACTTGGCATGGTTTCAGATTAAAATTGAAGGTGAAATTGAATGATATTTGAATACAAAAGGTTATTTGTAGTAAGGAGGAATTTGGCTATCAATCATAGACTGTATAAAGAGCAGATATAATGGTGAATTTGCCGCCTAGTTCCATATTTGCTTATTTATTTTATTTTATTCTATATTTAAATGCTTGATAAAACTAGACATTAATTACTTAAAGTTGTCATATTACGCTGTGTTCTGATCTATGTTATAATATAATATACAGCTCTGGAAAAAATAAGAGACCACTGCAAAATGATCAGTTTTTCTGATTTTTTTTGGGGCAAAAGGGACATTTTTGTTTGAGTCTATAAACTACTGACAACATTTCCCCCAAATTCAAAATAAAATCTTATCGTTTAGGGCGTTTATTTGCAGAAAATGACAAATGGTCAAAATAACAAAAACAAAAAAAATACATGTTTTCAGACCTCAAACAATGCAAAGAAACAAGATCAAATTCATTTTAAAACAACATAATACTAATGTTTACACTTAAAGGGATATGCCACCCCCAGGTCAAATTTGGGCATCTCCCCACAGTCCAGAGACTAAAATAAGTGGTGGAAAGCGTTTTCCTGCTCACCCAGCCATTGTCCAGGTCTGTCAGCACTGAGCGCCGCGGTATCTGCTGCTCCTCCGCGTTAGACTGGAGTCTAACGTCGCCAGAGAAAGATTTCGGCCAAAAGGAATTAATTTACTCGATGCGTTTCCCAATTACTTTCTGTGTAGTGCGCATTCATATCGAGTGCAAATAAATGTGCAAATCAACACGGAGAGCTTGACTGTGGGGAGATGCCCAAATTTGACCTGGGGGTGGCATATCCCTTTAAGAATAGTACAGAAATCAATATTTGGTGCAGTAACCCTTATTTTTAATCACAGCTTTCATGGGTCTTGGCATGCTGTCCACAAGTCTTTCACATTGTTCTTGGGTGACTTTATTCCACTCCTGGTGCAAGAACTGAAGTAGCTCAGCTTTGTGTTTGTGTTGGAATTCAACAGACGCTGGAATGGAATGGCTGTAATACATGTAGAGATGCTGATTTCAGAAAAAAATGCAGTGGTCTCTTATTTTTTTCCAGAGCTGTATATGTTGTTTTCACTTCACAAACAAACCTGGAGTTGTGTGTTGTTTAATGTTTAATATGTTTTACACATAAATCCTACATATTTAGGCTGAGTTCTTCTCTCAAACAGAAAACTCTTTGTGATGTCATGTGGTAGTAAAGGTAGTGCTCCACTGTGTTTTTAAACTCCATGCAGCATCACTACAATCATGTGGATCATTTCAGTTCTGGAATTGCCAATCTCTACTGAACTAAAAGTAAAATATAATTGATTACTAACTAACTACCTTTTCATGATATCACAAGGTGGAACAGAGCATTTTGTGCTTTGCAGATGTAGAGTAATACGGAAAAAAAAACAACTCGGGGTATGTTTTTGATAAGGTAACAACATTGTAACATGACTTAAAGTTGTTGTTTTTTTTTTTTACATTTTTAACATTTTTAACATTTTAACATTTTACTTTTTTTTCTTCAGCACGGGGAATGGCCGGTCTATTGAACAAAGGGTAAAAGATAGCTGTCAACTTGAAAATTGCCACTTCATGACATCACAGGACGGTTCAGAAGTCAAGTTTGCTTAAAGATCCCATGACATGGTACTTCTTGATGCTTTTATATGGCTCCTTAATGGTTCCCTAATACTGTAAATGAATCCTTCTTCAAAATCAACACTCAGTGCATGAGAAACAGAGATAAGATGAGAAAGAGTCATAAATATCTCTCTCAAACTCTTTATTCTGGGCATTGTTGCTTGAATGCAAATGAGGAGAAAAGAGATGGCCAATAGTAGAGGGTGGGGGCATGGCCAAACTCTCCGCTCAGAGCCCACAGCTGATCCATTTCCTTGTTTTTGCACGGGGGGAGAGATTTGAAGCGTTCCATTGAAAAATAAACACATTTCCACATAAAATAAAATTAAACCACTGCTGTTCAAAGGTCCAGAGGCTCAGATAAAGGACTTCCGAGCCTAGAAACACTTGGACGTGCCTCCAGGCAAATAAAAAAACGCATTTCGCATCGCCTAGCGCATTCGCAGTCCAAACTCTCTGGGCGTGATTTACAGAGACGCTGAGTTCAGACAGACGGGGGTGGAACTGCATTTGCATTTCTTTTTTCGATCTGACGTCAATAAGGTGCCTTGTTCAAAATCGCCCGTTTGAGCTCCGATTTTTTGTAATGCAGAAAAGGATCGCAAATGCTCAGTTTAGACATTTTACAACTTTTAACCATGGGGGGGGGGGGGGGCTAAACAGGGTAGGGGAGCTCACATTAACGTTCAAAAACCTCAGAAAGTGAAAATTTCATGCCATGGGACCTTTAAGATAGGACTTTTAAAATATGTTTTGGTGTCAGACATTGTTTATGAATAGACTACAAATTTGTATTTTTACTTATCCCAAAGTGTCTGCTGCTTTCACCTCTGCCTTATTAAAGGGCATTGTAATAACAGTGGCATCTCTCCTAAATGAGCACAAAGGCACTTGTGAGCTATGACTGGGGAGTGTGTGGGAGTGAGTGAAAGCTCCTGCAGTGTCCTACCATTCTATGGCCTCGTCTCCGCGGACAGCCTGTTTTCAACGTGTCACACTCTGAGGTGCAAAGAAACAATGTTACTGGATACATTCACCATCACCAGTCAGTTTGTATTTTGTTTGTGAAATGTATCATCTGTAGTAATATCCTTCTGGTTTGCTTTTTCTTGAAAAGACATACACAAAAAACTTCAAATTTCACAGTGTTTGTCAGGTGGAATCGCATTGTCATTGGTTATTTCAGCCTGTCTATCTTTTGTCATAGTTTTGTAATATATAAATAGTGTCCAGATTCAGTAGCTTGTCAGGGGAGCACTAAGCTCAGAGATTGCTGATAAAAGTGGCTTTCTTGGTCTCTATCTAGATTTTGTGGCACTGTTTGTTTGGCTGCTGCAAGAACACCTATCTCTACCTCCCATCTACAGACAAACCAATGAGTTACCCAAGGATGATATGACTTTGGTTTCTTTTAAAGGGACAGTGTGTAAGATTTTTACCCGTTAATTACTGAAATTGAAGATACCCATTCAAAAATACATTGTTTTCCAAGCCTTTTCACTTCCATCATGAAATCAAAGTATTCTTTTGGACTTAGATATAGTCACATAAAAGGGGGATCTTCCCCATGCAGAGGCAGCCATTTTGAATACGAGAGCCGCAGAAGGACATTTGGGCTCCTCCTTCGCCTTCGGCAAGGCTCGTGGTTTGGGGTAAACAACACAAGCATGCTGCCGGATCAGACGTCGTAATGGATCTAACACGTGTTTTGGACTAAATTGTTTTACTGGATTTTATTTGCTGGATCCTTACGGACAAATTGAGAGCAAGTTTATGGTGAAATACAGAGTTTGACCTGTGCAAAGCATTCTAAGGTAAGCTAACCTCGTTTTGTGCTTTTCCGTATAAAAGCCCCATGTGCTCGTGGAGTGATTGTTGTGCAGGGAAATGAATTGCATAGTCAAAAAGAGGAGACTGTAAGGTTTCATTTGATGTGTAGAGTGTCATGGTACATGATCGGGAATGTGTGTTTTCTTGAGAAAAGAAAAAAAAAAAATTATTTATACAGTAGCGGCGCGCGGCTCGTGCGCGGGTGACCCTCGAGGTCTGCCGTAGCTAAAACAGAAAGTGCAATTGCACCATCCACCTATGCGCCACGAATCCTACACACTGGGGCTTTAAAGGTCCTATATTATGCAAGAATTTGCCATGTTATAATATCGCTGCCTCCTCAAAAACAGTTGAGTAACCCTTTTATTTGTTATTAATCTGTCTAAATCTCTAAAACTCAAAATGCTTTGTTCCACCTTATGATGTCATGAAGTGAGTTTTCAAGTTAACAGCTACCTTTTACCTTTAGTTCAACAGAGATAGACATTTCCAGGGCTGAAATCATCCAAAAGATTCTAGTAAACGTGCATGGAGTTTAAAAACACAGTGGAGCACTTCCTGTATTATCACACAACATCACAAGATGGAACAGTTTTCAGAGTTTGTGAGAAACATGTGTGAATGAAACAAAAGAAAATTCTAGGTATGTTTGTGAAGAGGAAACAATATTTTAACATAGATCAGAATATGGGACCTTTAAGAAAACAGATTTTCGTAAGTGTCAGCATAACTGTCTTTTACAAACATATGCATAGCACTGTATGTATTATAAAATATCCAGTCTTGCTGAGACAACAAAATCAGTTGTGTCTATTCTTAGCAGTTATAGTAAAGGGTTCATTTTGCACTGTTTCCTGATCTATGTTATAATGTTGTTTGATCAACAGAAACAAACCTGGAGTTGTGTTTTGGTTCATTCACACATGTTAAACACACAAACCCAGCGTATTTAGGCTGAATTCTTCTCATAAGCAGAAAAGACACCATTCCACCTTGTGATGTCATGTGGTAATAAAGGAACTGCTCCACTGTGTTTTAAACTCCATGCACCATCACTAGAATCATGTGGATCATTTCAGTTCTGGAATTGCCAATCTCTACTGAACTAAAAGTAAAATGTAATTGATTACTAACTAACTACCTTTTCATGATATCACAAGGTGGAACAGAGCATTTTGTGCTTTGCAGATGTAGACAGAGTAATACTAAACTAAAGGGTTACTCAAACAACAATTCCGGGTATGTTTTTGATAAGGTAACAACATTGTAACATGACTTAAAGCTTACAAGAGTCAGTTTTGCATAAGATATAATTTATTTTTTTATTTACATTTTTTACATTTTAACATTTTACTTTTTTTTTTCTTGTAAGTAGTATTTTAGTTACAGAATTGGTTAATTATTTATTAGGTTATAATGCGTGAAGAATCCCTCAGTCGTCCAGGTAGAATCCATGATAAAAGGAGAAAGGTTATGATGGATAATAGTGTGACAAAATATGCAAAAGAGAATCATCCAGACCAACTAAACCTATTAACAAACCACATATGGGTACTAGGTTATGCTGTGTCAGTCTGAAGCTTGAAAAATTGAGCTTTTTCACATGAAGCCTATCCAACTTGAACGTTACAAGTGACCAAAAGCAATACAGTGAAAAATTGTAGTGGGTTCATAGTTATAATTTTGTTGTCAAGTTTTTTCATTGAAAGTCTTTATTTTGAAGTTTTGGTGTGCAACATGGTAAGAACTAGGTATCTTTCCTGGTGGAGAGTCTGTCTGCCAACATTTTTATCTTCATGACGATGTAATTGCTTTGGTGGAATGTGTCAGCGTATGGTATTAAACTAAACTTTCTCCATGGAAACAAGAAACAAGCAGGAGGTGCCACCAGATCAAGATACCTAAGATCTGTGCAAATGATGGCCCACTGACTGTAGGTTTGCATGTTCTTTGAGCAATAAAAACACCCATAATTGCCACACTGAAACATTTAGGGCAAAGTAATAGCATCTCGAGGGAAATAAGCAGGTGGCAGATCCAAAAATTTACACAGTGCACCTTTGAGATTTGATTAATATTTTCTGAGAATTTATGTACATGTACGGTAGTTGCTTTAGTAGTTTAAATTATTGCCGGCCTAATGACCTGGCAGTAAACAGTCTTTCAGCTTCCTCTATTGTTATGCTAAACTTTTATATTGTCCACGTTTGACCCTGACACATTAGCAAACTCTAGGTCGAAGTAATATGTTGTCTGCTTCTGTGGCACTGCAGTAACAAATTGTACACCCCCTAACAAAGAGCTCCCTCTCTGTACTTGGAGATTTCTGGCATCTGCTCACAATTTACGGTTTTAATTAGCAGCTAACCTCGGATGTCGTCATTGTTCACATTAAGTGCGCTACAATTCTCCACAATTGAATTTTAAAGATCCCATGACATGGTACTTCTTGATGCTTTTATATGGCTCCTTAATGGTTCCCTAATACTGTAAATTAATCCTTCTTCAAAATCAACACTCGGTGCATGAGAAACAGAGATAAGATGAGAAAGAGTATTTTTTCTCCCTCAGAACAGGTCATAATGGGCGTTGTTACTTGAATGCAAATGAGGAGAAAAGAGCTGGCCAATAGTAGAGGGTGGGGGCGTGGCCAAACTCTCCGCTCTCCCTCAGAGCTCTCAGCTGATCCATTTCCGTGTTTTTGCACAGGGGGAGAGATTTGAAGCGTTCCATTGAAAAATAAACACATTTCCACAGAAAATAAAATTAAACCACTGCTGTTCAAAGGTCCAGAGGCTCAGATAAAGGACTTCCGAGCCTAGAAACACTTGAACGTGCCTCCAGGCAAATAAAAAAACGCATTTCGCATTGCCTAGCTCTCTGGGTGTGATTTACAGAGACGCTGAGTTCAGACAGACGGGGGTGGCACTGCATTTGCATTTCTTTTTTCGATCTGACGTCAATCAGGTGCCTTGTTCAAAATCGCCCGTTTGAGCTCCGATTTTTTGTAACGCAGAAAAGGATCGCAAATGCTCAGTTTAGACATTTCGCAACTTTTAACCATGGGGAGGGGGGGGCTAAACAGGGTAGGGGAGCTCACATTAACGTTCAAAAACCTCAGAAAGTGAAAATTTCATGCCATGGGACCTTTAAGATCTGGTGGTGCGCATAGGGCAGCGTGACAGTCCATCCAGCAGCATAGTGAAATATGCAGTCGTTGTAAGTGACAGAAGAGACAAGAGTCAAAATGGCTGAAGACAGGTTTGTCATCACTCCAGCACAGTGCCAGCCACAATTATCTTCATTAGACCAGGCCCCCCATGTGAACCTGTTCTCCTGCAAGCAATGTGGGCTTAGTCATACCCTGTCACTTTTTATGAAAATAAGGCCCAGACACCACACAAGGGCAGACGATCGTCAGCCACAGCTGCCATAGCACAAAATCTATGTGCAGCTCTGGCTCTGTTTCTCCTCTGGTAACTGCTCAAAGTTGGGTGTGAACTTATAACAGGTCTAATGTGAAAATAACTGACTAGTATGTACAGTACCATTTGTGCAGCCCATAGACTGTAAGAAGTGGACATGACGTCAGTGTATTTGACGTCACCCATAGCTTTCGGCTCCAGTCAAATGAAGCTCACGAGGCTTTAGTTTATTGGAGAGTATTTATGTACAAAATAGCAAAATTAAAAAAAAACACCAGCATCATGTAGAGCAGGTTAATACAAACATTTTAAGATCAAAATGATGAGGTTCACCGCAGCAGTTACAGAGAGAGGGGGGGACAATTTTCCAAGGTTAAGTCAATTGGAAAGCGTCGAAGGAGCCGGAAGCGCCCTTATGCTCACTTCCTATTTGGAACACAGTGTTTAGCAAGTTAGCTGTGTTGTTTTCTAAAGTAAATTGGAAAGTACAAATATATGTGGCAGAGAGAGAAGATTGATGTGAAATCTGGGGCAGGCAGGGAATGCCAGGTGTCCCAGTTTGTGATTTCTCATTCATTTATCTTGTGACATTTTCAGTAAATACCAAAGGACGTCTACAAATATTATACGTTTTTTTCCTAAATTGAACTTGCAAAAACTCTGGGAGTTTCTTTGAGATCCTGACATTCAGCAACTTACAACTGCTAAAGAAAACACAGCTATGGAATCATCATTGTTAATGCAGGGTTCATTCAAAACATACAAGATATACCCTATATTACAGTAGCTACACAAACTCATTTGTCTGAGTGTGTTACTCCTCTAATGTGTTATATTTTGAACAACCCAAATAACCTTTACAATGAATACCACAACTGTGATTAAATAGTCACATTCGACACATTCGACCTCAAATGTCCATACAGTCAGCCAAACTGTTCATACATATCAAGATACTTTCCCATATCACTTACTGTCTAACTGTCTGGTCTCATTCAACCTCAACAGCTTTAAAACCCACCCACTCTCTTTATAAACGCACCATCAAAACTCTCGACCGGAAACCCCACTCTTATAACCACGGTCCAATCCTGCAAAAACACAACCTTCTTACCTGGGAAAACATGTCAAATTTGCTCATCTGTGTCTCACATATAAAATCATCCATGGCTTGTCGTCTCCTCCGCTCACACAGTTTATTCACATCAGGACTTCTGAACACAGCAGAACCAGAGGGGCATCGAGAGGGGGCTGTATCATCCCCCTCAGAAAAAGTATCTTTGACCAAACCACCTTCTCTGTGCAAGCTGCCCATGACTGGAACACCACCCCCACCACAATTAGAAGCCTCCCCACTTACATCTCATTTAAATTACACTTAAAGAAATGGTTACTTGAGAATCAGTCCTGTCACCACTAACATCCACCTCCCGATGCCCCTGTCGCCATCCTGCCTCTTGTGTGTTACTGTTGTGAGACTTGTATGAGTCTGTATGTGTTTGTATGTGACTGCACACAACGGTATGTGGTGTTCGTGGCTGAAAATGAATGTATGTGCCTGAATGTGGCTTTATGACTATATAATTGCATGGAGCTGTATGTGACCGTATGTAAGAATGATTTTAGAGTGTAAATATTAACCCTGTTTTTATTCTTTTGTATTTTACTTCCTGCAGGTTGACATTTTACACCTGTCCAGGGACTACAGATGAAAAATAGCCCTTGGGCTAATTCTGGCATATTTTTACATGTAGATGTTTATTAATGTGCATTGTCCCTGAAATAAATAAATGAATAAAGAAATAGTCTTTACATTCCATTGATTTAAATATGATGATGACGCCATTACACCTCTGTTATATATCCGTTTTCGAGAAGGACTTTTTCACTCTCCAATGTGGTCAGTGTTAATGATCTATTAGGGCCTCACTTATTGTGACGCACTTCCCTGAGCAAAGTGTTGTGGTTCATAAAAGCATGCACAGTATCATGGATACAGTCTGGAGCTAATGCAGTGGGCAGTTTTCTATTACAAACATGTTTGATGAGCGTGATGGTGATACAATGTGTTATGAAATTTTATCATTATCATTGTAATCAACAGATCATTCAAGTTTAGTCTACTTTATGTAGCAAGTTATTTATGATTTGATTAACTATTACAATGAAAATGAGAGTCTGAAAGTTACCAGAGCTACTTCTTATAGGCTATAATAATAATAATAATACATTTTATTTATAAAGCGCTTTTCAAGACACTCAAAGACGCTGTGCACACTATTTTAGCAAAGCAAGGCCCTATAGTGATGGCTGGATTTTCTGAAATACCAATGAAATTTCTTGAGAAACAAAAATCAACTCATCAACTCTTTTTGAAGTAAAGATTAAAGAGTGTGAGGTGGGATAGAGGTAGTGCTTTGATTTTGTCAGTATGGAGGGGGGTCCCAACTGAGTATAGAATCAGAATTTTACAGTATATGTTCTTCTTAATTAAAGTCTTGTTAGATAAACACATTGATCCATCAAAATGTTAAAACCACAAGGACCACATCAAAAATGGCAAATGGTAAATTAAAACTTATGTATTAGATGAAATGAACAATCAAGGGACAAAGAATGCCTGGGTCCAGATAGCAGTGTGGCAAGAGCAGCAGCAGTAGTAGTGTGACAGGTGCAGTGTGGTAGAAGCAGGTAGAAGCAGTGTGGTAGAAGCAGTGTGGTAGAAGCAGTGTGGTAGAAGCAGTGTGGTAGAAGCAGTGTGGTAGAAGCAGTGTGGTAGAAGCAGGTAGAAGTAGTGTGGTAGAAGCAGTGTGGCAGGAGTGATGAAACAGTCAGGTGGATGAAAAAGACTGGACTCACAGTGGGGGTACTGTCACTGTAGTTGATTAGACAGTATTGGAGCCCCCTCCCTCTTGTGCAGTTACACTGAAGAGAGGCCAGGAGGAGAACCATGACCAACCTCACCTGGGCAGTACTGCACTGTGACCCTTTACTAACTTAATAATAAGCATAATTTAGCATGAGTTAAATGCCACAATATCCATGAAGATGGCAAGCCTATGAACTTCATCAGAGCTTTTTTTAGTAATTTGTTGTTTTTATTAATCAATATTATTATTACTTACTCTGAACTTACCTGAAATAATTCCTTCATTACAAAGGACACAGGATTCATGGATCAGTTATGTATTACTTTTTGTATTTTGTTTAATTCACGCACGTCTTGTGTTGTGTCCTAAACTGAAAACATTCTGTTTCACCTTGTTATGTCATGTGGTAATACACCTTCAATATTATCATTTGGATCATTTCAGCCCTCGAATTGCCCATTTTTAATGAACAAAAGGTAAAAGGTAGCGGTTAACTTGAACTACCTCTTCATGACACCACAAAGTGGAACAGAGCATTTTGAGCTTTGGAGATGTAGACAGACTAATACTAAAGGACTACTCAAACATGTGTGAATGAAACAAACCACAATTCCAAATATATATTTGAGGATGTAACAACATTCTAAAGCGACTTAAAGCTCACAAGAATCCATTTTGTGTAATATGGGCCCTTTAAAACAGGCAAGTATCATCAGTTGCGTCGATCAATCACTGTAGCTTCTCAAAAGTGAATCAGATGGACACGTCTGCATTATGAAATCCTCCTTTTCACAAATACATCTGATTGCAGGGCTGTACATTCTTCGCTGCATAAATTACATTGTGTTTTTTTTTCATTGTGTGGACAGTTGCAGACGAGAGCTGACAGGCGCTGACAATGGAATCTGTCGGTGATTTGGAGGAGGGGTCCGGCACATACCTTCCCCATTACTCCAATCTTAATGGTGTCTCCTTTTTATTCACTCTTTGCTCTGGAGTTTGTTTTGTCAAGGTCTGTTGAAAACCTCTCCTGAAGTCAATATTTGGCACCGTGACTCACTTGAAATAAATGAGTTTGCTTATTCCTCATTAGCATAATTATTGAAATATGAGCTGATAGATGTGCACGTGGTTAGAGGTGTCCGTATAAAAGCTCTGATGAGATCATTAGTCCTTTTCACGCCTGCTTTGTTATGATTAATCCTTTTCTCTGAAATATAAATGACATGTCAATATGGCTTTTCAATAGACAATTATGGTCCCTCTTGTCTCAGTTGAGCTACGGATCAAGCTTGGAGTTGTTTGCGTATGCGTGTTTGTTATTCAGCAGATCAAGCAGGCCTGATCTCTATTATGCGTGTCTTTCCTAATTCAATCAAACAGATACAAATTGTCCTTTTCACAGAAGTGTGAGTCAGTGTGAGCAAGAGGCTTCGGGGGGCCCTGGGGCTCCTCGGTTTTATAACTAGCACAATGAGAGAGCTTCCTCTACACAATGTCCATGCGCATTATTCACACTTAAATTAAAATGTATTCAAGCTTCTTTGCAAATAGTTCTATTTGTTGTGAGTATTTCTGAACTTTTGTCCTGTTTTCATATCCACAAATGAAGCCAGGATGATGGAGAGGTTACATTTGTAAGGGCATGCACTCTTTTTTGTTGAGATGTCTCTTGTTATGAGGCAAAGTACTGATGAACAGATTTAATGTTCAAAAAGGAGTGTAATTTTTTTGCTTATTCTGTTTGCTAAGCCTGCACTTAGATTTGTATTAGTTTCTTTTCTCAGTCAATGCCTAAAAAGTTTTTAAGTATGCAACTAAAATGTCTCAAAGCATTCATGAACATGCCAAGGAAAGACGAGATCTTTCTGTACATAGTTTGATTTCCAGGGATGTGCCTAGACTTTTTTCCTCTGTGGTGACCTAAGGGTGCTGCATGTATTTAAAGATACGAGTATGATTCGAGAACTGCTCTTATTACAGCATTTTTAGTAAATAAACTTACAAAGGTTTGAGCGAATCTACAGTATATCCCTGTCCTCATATATGTATCATGTTTGGTGAGTAAAACAAAAATATTTAAATTGTTATACTCAATGTACTGCCTGTAAATTGCAGATTTCAGTGCTACCCTTGGCCATTCCTTAGACATGCTCCTGCTAATACAATAACCATACATACTCCCTATAAATACTGAATTTTGGTAGACCTATATTTATTTATTTATTATTACAAACAAAAAGATGTAAAATTATCACATACACACACGAAAGGGCCTGGACAATTTCAAGGGCTGTTCTGTAATAGTCCTTGTAACGTTATGAGGACAACTTCTTTATGTAATTTTTTGCGAATATATTACTCCATCACATGTAGCATGAATTATGAGCAGTGAGTCCATATTTGGAGTGTGTTCATTTTACCGTCAGCTTCATGCAGATACCAGCTATTACTCAATGTCACTTCTCACCACTGTATCTCTGTGGTGTCGTCCCTCCAAGCGTGAAATCTGAGCTTAACTAAGTGCAATCCCATCATATCAGGCACACATATTATGTACAGCAGAAAAGACAGAGGTCAGGGGTCAAAGTGCAGTCATATGGTTTCATTTAGCCATGAACTTCAGCAGGGGCCAGTATGTAAGTGTGAATAATGTCCATATCAACACAATTAACTGGACAGTGGTCACATTGTTCCGCATACCATTGACAGTTGACCTCATCATAAAGGTCCCATGGCATGAAATTTTCACTTTCTGAGGTTTTTGAACGTTAATGTGAGCTCCCCTACCCTGTTTAGCCCCCCCCCCCCCCATGGTTAAAAGTTGCGAAATGTCTAAACTGAGCATTTGCGATCCTTTTCTGCGTTACAAAAAATCGGAGCTCAAACGGGCGAGTTTGAACAAGGCACCTTATTGACGTCAGATCGAAAAAAGAAATGCAAATGCAGTTCCACCCCCGTCTGTCTGTACTCAGCGTCTCTGTAAATCACGCCCAGAGAGTTTGGACTGCGAATGCGCTAGGCAATGTGAAATGCATTTTTTTATTTGCCTGGAGGCACGTCCGAGTGTTTCTAGGCTCGGAAGTCCTTTATCTGAGCCTCTGGACCTTTGAACAGCAGTGGTTTAATTTTATTTTATGTGGAAATGTGTTTATTTTTCAATGGAACGCTTCAAATCTCTCCCCCGTGCAAAAACAAGGAAATGGATCAGCTGTGGGCTGACAGCGGAGACCGGAGCGTTTGGCCACGCCCCCACCCTCTACTATAGGCCAGCTTTTTTCTCCTCATTTGCATTCAAGCAACAACGCCCAGAATAAAGAGTTTGAGAGAGAGATTTATGACTCTTTCTCATCTTATCTCTGTTTCTCATGCACTGAGTGTTGATTTTGAAGAAGGATTCATTTACAGTATTAGGGAACCATTAAGGAGCCATATAAAAGAATCAAGAAGTACCATGTCATGGGATCTTTAAAGGCTCAAAGTTGCAAATTAATCTGTTGTATGTGAATAAATATTTAAAGGGCTCATAATACTCTATTTTGTGATCTATGTTATAATGTTGTTTTCTCATCAAAAACATACCTGGAGTTGTGTTTTGTTTCATTCACACACATTTTGTTTTATTAACATGTTTAACCCTGCATATTTAGGCTGAGTTCTTCTCTCAAATCCTAACCTAACCCTAACCCTAACCCTAACCCTTGTGATGTCCTGTGCCCTGGAATTGCCAAGCTCTACTGAACTAAAGGTAAAAAGGTAGCTGTTATCTTGAAAACTACCACTTCATGACATCATAAGGTGAAACAGAGCATTTTGAGGTTTGGAGATTTAGACAGACTAGTAATAAAGAGCTACTCAAACATGTGTGAATAAAACAAAATACAACTCGGGGTATGTTGACGAGGTAACAACATTATAACATGGTTTAAAGCTCAGAAGATTCAATTTTGAGTAATGTAGGACTTTTAAATAATGTGATATTTCATTTCGTAATATAGCATTAACATTGTGGAAAAAGTGGTAGAAGCTCTATAATTTTCTATTATTTGGAGAAAGGCAATGTGTGCTCTGATCCGAATGTTGGCAGTTTGAATCCTTCTCCTGAGATAAACATAACTGGTAGAGTGGTTAGAGCCTTTGGCAGCCTGGCGGTGCATACTGTGAAATGCTGTTGTAAACATGTATGTTGCTTTCAAAATTGTCATGTGACACCTTTTTAAACATTTTGACAAGATTTGACTTAAAGGTGCATTGTGTAATTTTTTGGGTGGAGGGTCCCTTACTTGCTTGTTTCTATGTCATTGCTCTGCCTGGGATGTTCCACAGTATGACATTAGTGCAAACTTACATTAATTACAGGTGGTTTCACAGCTCAAAAATCCCTAGAAGAAACAGGTATTCTGGTTGCCTTTCCCCCAGATCTGGCCTGTAACTTGGTCTCCATGAAGATAGAAAGGTTTAATAACAGACTGTGAAACATTCCAAACAAAGCAATAAGATCTCCATGGAGAAAAGCATTTGATGGACCCTCCACCAGAAAAGTTACACAATGCACCTTTAAATGACAGCTGATGTTTGTTTTCCCCTTGTGTGTGTGTGTGTGTGTGTGTGTGTGTGTGTGTGTGTGTGTGTGTGTGTGTGTGTGTGTGTGTGTGTGTGTGTGTGTGTGTGTGTGTGCACGTGCGTGTGTTTGTGTGTATGTCGGGCCTGGGCAGGACTTGGATGGGAATTCCAGGAGCCACAGGGGGCGCCAGTCACAAAAAACGCTGTTGTGTCCTTAGGCACTTCAATCAATCAATCAATCAAACAATATTTATAAGGCGCTTTTCATACAAAATTGTAACACAAAGCGCCTTACAGTGGTCAAGGATTAGAAGATTGACCTTTACCCACATTGCCCAGTATGAAAGTGGTGTGTGCATGAGTGTTGGTGGTGGTTGGAGGGGCCGATGGTGCAGATTGGCAGCCTCGCTTCTGTCAGTTTGCCCCAGGGCAGCTGTGGCTTCAAAGGTAGCTTACCACCACCAAGTGTGGAGTGGACTAAACCAAGTCTAACCCAGGACTGAACCCGGTCCTGGGTTGACTGAACCAGGTCTAGCCCAGGACTGGACCTGTTCAGACCTATGCCTGGCTCCTGGGGCGGCAGTAGCAGCAGTAGGACAAACGCGTTACCAACTGAGGGTTGGTAGCGCATTTGTCCACTAACCCACAGGTTGGCAGTGCAATTCCAGCTCCCACATGCTGTTGTGTCCTTGGGCAATGCACTTCAATTCAATTCAAAGCTTTTTATTGTCATATGCACAGTAAAGAAACCCTGTACAATGAAATTCTTACTTTGCTGCCCACCCTGGATGTCAAGAGCATGCAAAAATTAAAATAGATAAATAAGATAAAGAGAAGCATGTAAAAAAGTATAATCAAATAGAAAAAATCGTTACAGAATATACACTATGAAAAATATAGGCTAGGTGCTATGTACATATTTACAGATAATGTGCAACATTAGTTTTATGTGCAACTGTCAGTAGTAAAAACGGGGTGTAAACATTGTTGATATAGTGCAAACAGGAAGTGTAAACATTCGAGCAGTTACATGTGCAGCTGTAATCTGACAGATTATCTTAACAGTTGGTCAATAATAGTGCAAATTACTCATGTGCAAAGTATAGGTCAGTCAGTGTCCAGGAGGGGGGCTATTGCTCAGCGGTTCAAGAGTCTGATAGCAGTTGAAGTTTTGTGCATTCTGAAGTCCCATTTCCATCTCGAGTGTGGTCTTAAACTCCTCCCACAGGTCGTCCGTGGCCTTCAGCAAGATCTTCTCCATCATCTCCACGGTCACGGACAGGTCTTTGGGGAAAGAGCGCTTGCAATAGACCACAAAACAGTGGCTTTTCTTGGTCAGCCGCTCTTTTGTCCGTGAGAATCTTGGGGATTATCACGACTTGAGCAGACCCCATCATTCTAAACTCCTTCAAACAGAGGTATCTGCCCCGAGGGAGGTGAATAGTGGTCTTTAAAATGTAATGGACATTCTCATCCTCCTCCTCCTTCTCCACCTCCTCTTCTTCCTTGTTCTCTACCTTCTTACTCTCTCCTCTTCCTACTCCATCTCTTCCTCTTCCTTAGCCTGTTCACTTGTAAACATCGCCACTTACAAGTGAACAGGCTAATCATAATAATAGGCGTGCAGTGATACGACTCGAGAGAAAATAGCACCAAGCGATTTAGACTGCTGCCTTTTTCACATGCAACTGTTTTCTGACACAAATACAACACTTTTTGGACAAATATTGTTTTGAGAAGAAAAACAAGCTTCATTAACTGTCCTCGTTACCTTGCTGGACCAACTTTCGTCAGCGCCAGAACCGGGGCAGAGCTTGGCTCAAGAGGACACTGTCAGGGGTTAGCCAGTGTTAATGCACGACACTGCTGAAGGGGATGCCAAACAGATTCACAGAGAAACGAACTATAAAAAAAGCATCTTTTCATTGTGATTGTGATTCTTGCTCCTGTACATGGTCCCTGTCAAATAAATCAAATAAAGAAAGAAAGAAAATGAGGAGGACAATGCTGAGAAGGATGGGGTGAAGGAAGATAAAGAGAAGCAAGTAGAGGAGTAAAGTGAGAACGTCCTCTTCCTCATTTTGAACCACTTTCTGACCACTTTGCGGCACAGACGGAGGTCGAGCAGGTGTCTCCTGGACACTGGGTTCATGGAAATGTGCCCGATCGTCATACCACTTGTTCAGGTTTCTGGTCAGGGCCTCCTTGAAGTTTTGTGCATTCTGAAGTGCCAGTTCCATCTTGAGTGGGGTCTTAAACTCATCCCACAGGTCGTCCGTGGCCTTCAGCAAGATCTTCTCCATCAGCTCCACGGTCACGGACGGGTCTTTGGGGAGAGAGAGCTTGTAACAGATCACAAAACAGCGGCTTTTCTTTGCCATCTGCTCTTTTATCCTGGGGTCTTCCTCAATCATGTCCACGATAATCTTGGGGATTTTCACGACTTGAGCAGACCCCATCTTTCTAAACTCCTTCAAACAGAGGTATCTGCCCCGAGGGAGGTGAATAGTGGTCTTTAAAATGTAATGGACATTGTCATCCTCCTCCTCCTTCTCCACCTCCTCACCCTGGTCCTCTTCCTCTTCTGAGTAGAGGAGAAAGGTGAACTCTTCCTCTTCCTGTTCTGAGTTTTCGGCTGACATTTTGTTGAGCTTTTGTTGAGTAGAGGTAGTGGTGGTATTTGCAGTGGTGGTGGTGGTACCAGCAGTAGTAGTAGTAGTGGTATTAGGAGTAGTAGTAGTGGTACTAGCAGTAGCAGTAGTGGTTCTAGTAGTAGTAGTAGCTGTGTCATTAAACGACCCACACTTATAAACTCTGGTCTGCTTTGAGTCAAAGCCAGATCAAAGTTCCCAAAGTTCAAAGTCTTCTTTGGACTTTTTTGAAGATTTTTGTCTTTGATATGTTGAACACATATGGCCAGAATTGACTATATAAAGCTGACTTTGATCTTGGATATTTAGGGACCGAGCCCGAAGGGGGACGAGGTCCCTATTGTTGCTTCATTTCCGTATTATTATTCTTGTTCAGACACGCTGGGGCAATTTTGAGCATGTTCCCATGCTTCAAAACGAACAAAACTTTGCAGGGGCATCACAAAGGCCAGTACGACCACAAAAAGACCCGTCCCCCGGAGACCCCCAGGAGCTCGATAGCGCCCCCTAGCGCGTTGTCTTTCGGGGCTGGCATACCGTTTAAGATAGGCGCACGAAATTCGGTAGGGACGTGTATCTCAATAAGACGAACAAACGGCTCACTGCAATGTCATGGACACGCCCAACAGGAAGTGAGATAATTGGCCTTTTGTGTGATTTTGGGGTATTTGACATACAATGGAATTTGAAACACTTCTCCTACACCGTACCTCAGATGGGCTTAAATTTTGGTGAACATAATCTTAAGACGTTGGAGATGTTAAATTGCGAAGGATTTTCAAATAGGCGGTAACATGACGATACGGTGGATCGATAAATTTAGGTATTTATTGAATGGGAGTTATGAGTTATGAATGGGAGGTTTTTATTGAATTTGGAGTTCTTCCTCAGACTAAAACTTCACAGGGATCTTGGTAGTCCTCATCTACTTCACAGGGTAATCCCTGTGAAGTAGATGAGGACTACCAAGATTTTCATGCCAAATAACTGGCAGTCTGACATAGCGCCCCCATATGACAGGCCAGTGAACTGTCAAAAATCTACCGCTAGCTGAACCCCTAACAGGAAAAATTGTCCGATATGCCTTACCATTTTTGCCAGGCACACGAAATTTGGTATGGGTGTGCGTCTCAGTAAGACGAACAAACGCAGGTGCGAGGTCCCGACCAACGCCGCTTGCGGCTTTAATTGATCTTTGATCTTCAAAGACAGAGAGAGCTGAAAGCCAGTCAAAGCCAGTTCGTTCAAAGTTCAAAGACCCAAAGTTCAAAGCCTTCTTTGAACTTCGCAAAACAAAAGTTCAAAGCCTTTCATAGCTCTAGAGCAGGGGTCGGCAACCTCTACCACACAAAGAGCCATTTGGACCCGTTTCACACAGTAAAGAGAACATTGGGAGCCATAAAACCCTTTTGAAATTTAAAATGAAATAACACTGCATATAACAGTTTTTTTGCCTTTCTGCCATAGAATTAAAATACATTTTAATCAAATGCAGTGATCTCTTAGCCTGGGAATTCCCAGGCCGCTTCCGTTCGTTTCGAACTGGAAGGCGGCCTGGAAACTCGTCCAAGCGAGAGTCCCAGATTTAGGGCCCCAATCAGAGAGCGGGGGAGGTGTGGCAAGACGGTGACGCGTACTACATGACAAACGGAAGCTTGTAGTTTGAACTGACAACTGACATGATTGGCTATGGACTTACGTATATGCTCAATGATAGACATTCATAACGCCCAATAAACAGCCGTTGGCAATCGCTAACCACACCTCCGCTACGGGATTTTTCGAAGCGAGTTTCCAGACCCATATCTCACTTGTGATATGGTCAGGTGTTAACCAGACTAGTGATCTCTCGCTATATCGCGTTTTATCTTTCGTGGCCTCGCTGTTTCGCAGATTTTTTTATTCCAATCTTTTTATAGTGTATCAATCCGCATTGTGTTCTGCGTCCTGATTGGCTAAGGGACTGGAGACCTTTGTCATTCTCCTGCCGTGTCTCCTGTACAGTATACAATGCGTTCAGTTTGCCAGATTTATATAAATGTTCGATCGCGAGCAGTGTGACTCTGAAGTGCTGTATGTTTGCAAGATTTCTCCCCGACAAAATCCGCAACAGCGGAGTGGCGCCAGGACAGGACGAAGAGGCACGGTCAGAGGAACTGTGAAATACACGCAATATGATCAGGGCAGGGGTGCTCACACTTTTTCAGCATGTGAGCTACTTATAAAATGACCAAGTCAAAATGATCTACCTACAACACAAATGCAAATCATTTATTTATTTATAAATATATTGACCATTCCATTCCTGTTAATGTACCCTGCATAACTTCATGTAGCTACATTCTGTACATTTTTTGTCATTACCTTCTTACCCTTAATCTTACACATTTACCAAACGCATGTCGTGACAAATAGATGCATTTGTGCACTTTTATTACAAAATTCAACCACATGTCGTGGTAGACCAGCTCTGTGCTGTAAGCTTGTTCTGTGTGGACACGGTAACATAAATTCAGATTAGTTTTTGTTTCGCATTTCGTCTTTGCACTTCTAATCAGAGTGCATTGAGGAAGGAGCCTGTGTGCTATACACGGGGAGGAGGGAGTGTGAAAAGGAGAGGCGCGCTGACGTGAGGCACGGACAGGTACAGTAGGATGTTTTAAAAAGTTTAACCTGCTCTGTGATACACGCTGGTACTCAAGGGTACACGCTGTAGCGGACAAGCTGTGTGCGCTGGTAGCGCATGGGCGCACGGGCAGTGAGAAGCCCCTGAAAACAGGTTTGGATCTTTGGTTTCATTCTATAATACTGTGCTTTTTTGTTGAAAATCTACAAAAGTTTGAGTGTTTAAACAAGAGAGAAATGTAAGAAAATGTTAATGGCAGTCTGAGAAAAGTGCAGAATGTCTGTTAGTTTTAGAACGTAACCACCGCGATAATCGAGGGAACACTGTACTGAGCCACATCAGAGGGATCAAAGAGCTGCATGCGGCTCCGGAGCCGCAGGTTGCTCTAGAGCAGGGGTCGGCAACCTTTACCACTCAAAGAGCCATTTGGACCCGTTTCACACAGTAAAGAAAACACTGGGAGCCACAAAACCCTTTTGAAATTTAAAATGAAATAACACTGCATATAACTTTTTTTTTTTTTTTTTTTTTTTTACCTTTGTGCCATAGAATTACATTTTGAATATGAACAAACTAAAATAAAATATATTTGAATTAAATACAGTGGTCCCTCGCTGTTTCGCTGATTTTTTTTAATAGTGAATAGGGAAAATAGTGTATATAGTGTATATAGTGGAAAATAAGTAATGATTATTTAATTACAATGTATATTTTTATTTTAGTTTGTTTATTTTTAAATGTAATTCTAAATTTGTAAGCAATGGTAATATTTTTGTCGCTTGCCGATGACACCTGGCACATATCTGGCAATCCGGATGTAGGATATAATGATGAGGAAAGTACCGGACTTACCTACACCAGCAGCATGATTTATTGAGCTTTTTGACCCCTACTAGGTAAATGATGAATAAATCCAAGAAAAGAAAAGTTTACTGCAACGTGGGTTCATTTACTTTCACGGCTGATAAGACTGATTTACCAGTCTGCTTAATTATATACGCTCCAGTACACGTGGTAAAATGATGATGGAACACGGAAGCAGATGGCATTTTTGGTTTGCAGGTGGATAATTTAAGTTTGGATTTTTATTTCCTACGAGGAGGACTCAAATAGACATTGAGAATTTAATTTCAAAGTGAGCATCAACCAAGTGTTTTTTTTTTTTTTCAAAGTTCAAAATGTTTTTTGTTACATGCAGAAATAAAAATTCTGTGGTCTCTGTAGCATTTCACCGATTTTATAAATACAACACACTATAGTTTTTTTTATATATAGCATACAGGTAAAAAAAAATGATATTGTGTCCTCATTTTATCCACCTGTTAAAGGGGTTTTGTGGCTCCAAGTGTTTTCTTTTCTGTGGGGATACAGTCCAAATGGCTGTTTGAGTATTTAAGGTTGCCGACCACTGCCCTATAGTGACATGATCACTGTTGTTGTGTTGTGTTGTTGTGAGGGACCATCCCCAGCCTTTCACATATGCACTCACTTTATTAAGTAGTTCAGTCACACCAGGTACTCTGGAGAATTTTAGGACTACATATACCAACTGCCAACCATTTTTTTATTGTGTAGCTCAAGGCTTTTTAGCAAGTTCAACAGAGAATACAGAGCATGGCATCAATCCAAAAAGCAGTTTAAGCAGTAAAAGAGTATTTTATGTCTTGCCAGCCAAAGTTGCACAAATTTTCAAAATGGCTTCTATCAGTTTTTAAAAGTTGTTCTCCTACTCTAAATTTTCATTTCTTCTACAAATTTCTTGGATTTTTTTCCCCCCAAATCAGTTTCTTCCTGTAGACTTATGCCAAAAATGTGATCATATTAATTTTTACAAGGCCCTGAATGTTTTGTATTTGAAACATGCTCGTTACTAAGAAGAGGGTTTTTGTCAGCAGTATAGATAATATTATGGTATAAATGTAAACCAATGGGAGCTCTATTCTGTATCTGGTCTTGTAAGTATCTCAGTAACCTTAGTAACCATCTTTTTTTTTCATATTTTCTAATTAGACTTAAAGGTGCATTGTTTAACTTAGTGGAGGGTCCGTCGAATCCTTTTCTCCATGAAAATGTTATTGCTTTGTCTCGAATGTTTCACAGTATGGCATTTCATCATGGAGACCAAACCAGACTAGGTTACAGTTCAAATCTATGGAGAGGCAACTCCGCTCACAGTCAGTATGCCTGTTTTTCTAGGTATTTTTGAGCAATAAAACCACGTGTAATTGAATAAATGTAAGGCAGAGCCGGTTAATGTCATACTGTGGAACATTCCAGGCAAAGCAATGACATATCCATAGAAACAGGCAACCAAAAAGTTACATAGTGCACCTTTAAACACACAGATGTAACTCTAGTTTCATACAAATTACAACTTTCAGGCACCAAATCCAAAAAATAAAAATGAAATACTCTTGGTTTGATAATAGCAACGTCATTTCTGTGGACATTTACAAAGGGCAGTGTAAAGTGGACTACTGTAGCCTCGAGCTGTATGTATGGATCCTCTGAAGCATACAGTATGTGTAAATAATGTGAACAAATTAAATGAATGATTCACGATCATGGCTCAGAGATCAGCTCTGTGTGGATCTCCGGAGGGGTTTTTCTTCCTAAAATGCAGCTCTGAAAACTAAATATAAAACAATGAACCACCTCACACAGGTCTGAGAGAATTTCTCACATGCTTTGAAAAAACGTTACAAAGATGAGTGGATCTGGACCCATATCCCGGTTCCCTGATTTCAGAGAGTGTGACTGACAGGAGGATTAACCAGTCAGAGAGAGGCAAGGCAGTTTGTTTGTGTCAAAAACAAACATGGCTGCTTACATGTAAGAAAGGAGTGAGAAACAGTGCAGATTTTTACAGAATCAACAATGGAAACACCAAACTATTACTTATTTCAGGTAAAAGAAGTTATATATTTTTTTCTGAATGTTACAAAAATTTTCGAGAGGAGATGGCTTCCACATTTGAGGGATTTTTTTCGTGCTCTATGGTCCGGTTCCAGTTCTTTTTGGATTCAAACAGAATGTAGAAGGGACTGGCTGGTCAGGCAATAGAATGTGGAGCCATGCATGAAAGTGACAAGTGCTGTTAGTAAAGACTGCCATTAAAGGAAAAGTAACGTTATTTTACAATCTGAGCCTTCTTTCGGTAATAAAACAAGTCGTTTGACTCACCCATATCACGTTCGTGTCATTTGGAGCTGTTTGAAGAAAGTTATGTTGTAGCGTATCCGTTAGCATTTGTATTCGGGGCATTACTTTGCGGTGTCCAAATAACACAAACTTTAGCACTTTTCAAATCATAGAAGCCCGATGTCTTAATGTAAGATTTCGTTTGAAGCAAAAGTGGCCTGTAATCCGAGATTTATCCATAGTTTTCAGCTTTGCGTTTCATGTTTGGGTCCCGGGAGCTCAGAGCACAGTCCGCGCATGCGCACTGGCGTCCTCATCTACTCGAAACTATGGCTAAATCTCGGATTACAGGCCACTTTTGCTTCAAACGAAATCTTTCATTAAGACATCGGGCTTCTATGATTTGAAAAGTGCTAAAGTTTGTGTTATTTGGACACCGCAAAGTAATGCCCCGAGCATATCATACGAGCACCATGTTAACGGATACGGGATCATTACTAGAACAGAACGGCTCAACATAAGTTCTGCGATACTGCTCCAATTGACAGAAAAATGCTATGGGTGAGTAAAACTACTTGTTTTATTGCCGAAAGAAGGCTCAGATTGTTAAAAAAAAACGTTAATTTGCCTTTAAAGCAGCTGATTTGTTATTGAAAATAATACATATGATCAGAGCATAATTATTAAATTATTCCCATAGCAACTCCTGCTACATTTTTTACATAAAATGTCACAGTTACTACCTTTTTTGTCACTTTTTTCAGGTGAAGGATACATCACAAACATATATCACTGCAGGTGTTATTGCTTTGCCTAAAATGTTCTCACCATTAAATTGACTCTTGTGAGATGTAAACCATATTATGTCTGAGTAACCCTGCGTTATTAGTCTGTCTACATCTGCAAAGCTCAAAATGCTCTGTTCCACCTTGTGATGTCATAGAGATAGTTTTCAGCTACCTTTTACCTTTTGTTCAGATGTTGACAATTCCAGGGGTGAAACTAAAGAATTATTCTAGTGAAGGTGTATGGAGTTTAAAAACACAGTAGAGCACTTCCTGTATTTCCACATGACATCACAAAGTGGAAGGTAGGGTGTTTTCTCTTTGAGAGAAGAACTGAGGAAACAACATTATAACATAGATCAGAAAATACTGTAACATGGACCCTTTAACCACACACATATCTAAAGCATTACTGGATCACTGTATTCGTTTCTCATTCCACTGTATTCTCCAATGAACTGGGTAGTAGTTAGTGACATTTGAAGGTCGCTTATCTTGACATTTCTCTGGCTCCTGATTGGTCATATTCAGCTTTCACCTCTGCCATGTTCTCTGTGTCTCTTTCAATTACACGTGTGCCCTGGGGCCAGACTGAAGCTGCCTCCAGGCTTCAAGTGCACTAAGGACACAGCTCTTGAAATAATGGGAACGACTGGAAAGTGTTTTGGTTGGACAGATTTTCACTGGGGATTGCATGATGGGAATTTATATTAATTAAAGGCTTGAATGTAATGAACAGACCTAATCCTTTTTCTAACATGCAAAATAAATGGACTACGGAGAAAAAATTGTGAAATTTAGACGAGTTTAGGATCTTTCCAGAAGTCTTCATAGGATGCTGGCAAGGCTCTGTCTGTGGTGTGTGCTGTTGTACTTGAACCTCTTTCAAGCCCCCTCGGAGCACGATTTCACATTTTGAATCATGATGTGTGATCGTTGCCAGATTTTGAGGTACATGCCAATACACTGGGTTAATATACTCCTTAAAGGTGCATTGTGCAACTTTTCTAGTGGAGGGTCCGTCACCTGCTTGTTTCTATGGATATGTCATTGCTCTGCCTGGAATGTTCCACAGTATGACATTAAATAGCTCTTCCTTACATTTATTTAGTTACAGGTGCTCAAAAATAGCTGCGTGCACGAGGTCATGTGCAAAGCGCTCTCCCTTTTCCAAACACTCAATGCCGCACTATAGTGACACTCATGGCATCCAATAGCACAGACTGGCACTGCCCATGCTGCGTTAGCGGCATAATTGCAATTGTTAACCATCGTAAACGCCAAAAATGTGCATTGGGCAAGTGAGTTATCGATGAGGTCAATGACGAGCGCGACAATGGACCCCACGGGTGCGTTACTGGACGTGAGCCCTTTCCATTGATATATGTAGTGCCAAGCACTGCGAAGCACTGCAGAGCCCGCGCAGAGCGCGAAGCGCTCTCCCCTTTTTAAGCACCTAGCACTCATGTTAACGACTGGTGCCCGCTGACATAGCCCGGTGGCACTGGCGTGGCCGCGACAGTGGCCAAATTGTAATTGTTCACCCCAAAACTTTGCTGGCCTGCGTGAGCTGAGACAGAGCGCGAGCTACGTTTTTCTAACCACTTTTTTCAGGGTTCGGGTACTTCCCACCGACGAAAACTCACGAAATTTTGCACAAAATTCAAGAACGCCAAAAAAGGAATTTACAAATAATCTGTATTAAAAATCTTTAAAAATGGCTCGACAGCGCCCCCTGGAAAATCAAAATGCACTATACCCGAAAAATGAACTTTGTCATAGACAAACGAAATTTGGGTGGTGGATAAGTCATGTCGTTCCAAACCAAAAAATATATTACACCATTGCTAGGCGACCAACAGGAAGTCGGCCATATTGGACCGAACATGCGAGCCGGCGCCGAAGGCGCATTTTCCTGTCCTCGTATTTTAACAAACTCCTCCTAGGGTTTTGGACCCAGACTCACCAGAATCGATTTCGGGTTAGTTTTTGCAGCTCGCCATCAAACTTCGACGAGCAATAATTCGCACATACTTTGGCCAATTTCACTCAAACTTTAATCGTTGGTGGACACCCCGGCCTTAAACAGATTGATAGAAGAAAATCTGAAATGGACACTATAGCGCCACCTAGGGAGATTGCATGGAAGTGCAAAATTTTACTTTGTCGTAGACATACCAAATTTGGTACACACATTTGTGACAGGGTCTTAATCAAATATCTCAATAATGCCGACATGCCGTCTCCCATCGTGTTGCCATGGTAACAGGCTAAACATGCCATTAGGATCCTCTGCAAAAACTTTGGTGAAGTCAAACCAAATTTTGTACACAGATGCATCATGGGAAGAGGAACAAAAAGTATATTATGTCATTGCTAGGCAACCAACCAGCCATATTGGATAGACCTTGCTGCTGTTGTTCCTGTTGCTGTTGTTGCTATTGCCGTTGTTGCTGCTGCTGTTGCTGCTGCTGTTCCTGTTGCTGCTGTTGCTCCTGTTGTTGCTGTTGTTGTTGCTGCTGCTGTTGTTGTTGCTGCTGCTGCTGCTGTTGTTGTTGCTGTTGTTTCTGTCATTGTTGCTGCTGTTGTTGCTGCTGCTGCTGTTGTTGTTGCTGATGTTCCTGTTGTCGTTGTTGTTGCTGCTGTTCCTGTTGCTGCTGATGTTGTTGTTGCTGCTGTTGTTCTTGCTGCTGTTGTTGTTGCTGTTGTTCTGTCGTCGTTGCCGTTGTTGCTGCTGCTGCTGCTGCTGTTGTTGCTGCTGATGCTGTTGCTGCTGTTGTTGCTGCTGTTCCTGTTATGTGTATGTATATGTGTATATGTATGTATGTGTATGTGTATATGTATGTATGTGTATGTGTGTATGTATGTATGTATATGTGTGTATGTATGTATATGTATATATATATATGTATATATGTATGTATATATATATATGTATATATATATATATGTATGTGTGTATGTGTATGTGTATGTATGTACGTATATATGTATATATATATATATATATGTGTGTGTGTATATGTGTGTATGTATGTATGTGTATGTATATATATATATATATATATATATATATATATATATATATATTTATTTATTTATTTTTATTTTTATTTTTATTTTTATTTTTATTTTTATTTTTATTTTTATTTTATTTTATTTTTATTTTATTTTATTTTATTTATTTATTTTTTATTTATTTTTTTCTCTCCCTGGCGGCACGGTGGCTGAGTGGCTAGCACTCATGCTTCACAGCAAGAAGGTTCGGGTTGCCCGGGCCTTTCTGTGTGGAGACTGCATGTTCTCCCCGTGTTTGGGTGGGTTTCCTCCGGGTACTCCGGTTTCCCCCACCAACCTAAACATGCGCCATAGGTAAAATCCTCCAGCTTAGGGCCTGACCAAAGCATAAATAACAAAACAAAATCATGGGGATGGTCCCCGGGTCAAATATAGAAACAACTTCTCCTGTGCGAGATCAATAAAGGTCAATCTTCTAATCCTTGACCACTGTAAGGCGCTTTGTGCTACAATTTTGTATGAAAAGCGCCTTATAAATGTTTGATTGATTGATTGATTGTGACCTGGTGGCGAAGGTGCCACTTCCTGTCAAACTTCGACGAGTGATAATTCGCTCATACTTTGGTCGATTTCACTCAAACTTTAATCGTTGGTGGACATGCTGGCCCTAAACAGATTGATATAAGAAAATCTGAAATGGCTGTAATAGCACCCCCTAGAGTAATTGCATGGAACAGAAAAATTTTACTTTGCCGTAGACACACCAAATGTGGACCACACATTCGAGACAGGGTCACGATTGTGACACAGTGACACCCCCATGCCATCTCACATCGTGTTGCCATGGTAACAGGCCAAATATCTGTTCCTCCCAATACTACGCTCGACAAAGTTTGGTATAGCCACACCAAATTTGGTACATAGATGCATCATGGGAATAGGAATAAAAAAAAATATGACACTGTTGCTAGGTAACCAACCATACTGGATAGAACATGTGACCTGGTGCCATTTTCTGTCCTCATATTTTTATTTATTCAATTTATTTATTAATGTTTGCATCCAGCATTTAAAAGAACAAAAATACACACAAAAGAAAAAGAAAACAGAACAGTGCAAGAAAGGTAACCCTCATGCATCCAGCTAGAAAAAAGGGGAGGAAAATGGCACGTTAGCGCCACCCTCCTGTGCGAGTGCAAGCGAGGGCCGATCATCACCGCTTGCGGCTATATTTATTATTATTATTATTAATATTAATATTAATATTAATATTAATATTAATATTAATATTAATATTAATATTAATATTAATATTAATATTAATATTATTAATATATATTATTAAACATAGGAACAGCTAAAATGAATATTGCTATTATGCTGTTTTTTGTTATAGAGTGGGTCTAGACAGGTTTTACATTTGGGCATTTACCCTGTTGGATATTTCATGGTAAAGTTGCCCCTAATCTGGGAGAATGACATCATCACATTCTACAAAACTGAAAGCCACCAATTGTCTTTCTTCCTTCTTATAAACACAGACTCATACATGTATATCTTCGATATATAACTCATCACACATAAACAGATCACTGACTTGACTGTAAAGGTAAACTACTCTTTATTGCTTAGGGTTAATACCACTCTCTCTAATGTGAATCTCTCATTGCCCTTGAAGGTGTTTATTTGTGCATGAAAAAGAACAACAGGGAGACGGCAGCCTTGAGTACTGCGGGAGGTCTACGCTGCAGTTTGTAAATCCGATTAAAAGTGACTAAGCTCCATTGGAAGGGCTCACAGGGTTCACAGTCTTTTTGGCTCGGGCCTTGCTGGGACTATTCACACCTTCAAAAACCCTTTCAGAGCAGAGTGGTTCAATTGATAATTAAATACAGCACACAGTTTATACCTTGTTGACATGGTTCAATTTGAGAGCATGACAATCATGAAAGCCCTGTATCTTAAATCTAAATACATTGGTACCTCACCTTACGAATGACCCAACAAACGAAAATTTCAAGTTACGAAACGCCTTCATGGTAAATTTTGGTCTCTAGATACGAAAGAAAATTCAAGTTACGAAACGCGAAATCTCAAAAATTCAAATAATGCGCGCTCAGCCACACACATTATACGCTTTTCTCAGACTGAATTTAAACTTTTCTCACATTTGTCTCTCGTTTAAACACTCAAACTTTCATAGATTTTCAACAAAATTTATTAATAGTGAAGTGTGGGGGGGGGGGGGAGAAAACTGCGCGTGGACACGTGTGATAGCGCAGCATGACCCGGCTGCCAGCAGGTCTAGACCTGGACTAAGCCAGGACTGGACCAGGACTAAACCTGGACTAAACCAGGACTAGACCAGGACTAGACCAGGTGGATTAAAGCGCCGCGTGCGGGTCTATTTCCTGGTTTCGTTTCAAGTCACAGCTGAGGGGAGCAGCGAGGAGGGGACTGCACGCAGTCTGAGCGCATGAACGCATGAACGAGACCCACGAACGCATGCAAGAGCCGCGGTGGTCTAGACTTGCAGGTCTAGAGGAGGTCTAGAGGAGGCACGGTTTGAGCACGGGTCTCGTTCATGCGCTCAGAGTGCGTGCGGTCCCCCTCGCTGCTCGCCTCACCCGTGACTCGAAACGAAACCAGGAAATAGACTCGCGTGCGGCGCTTTAATCCACCTGGTCTAGTCCTGGTTTAGTCCAGGTTTAGTCCTGGTTTAGTCTAGGTTTAGTCCTGGTTTAGTCCAGGTCTAAACCTGCTGGCAGCCCCGCGCCGGGTCATGCTGCGCTATCACACGTGTCCGCGCGCAATTTTCTCCCCCCACACTTCACTATTAATCATTTTGTTGAAAATCTATGAAAGTTTGAGTGTTTAAACTAGAGACAAATGTGAGAAAAGTTTAAATCCAGTCTGAGAAACCAATCAGGACGCAGAACACAATGTTACACTATAAAAAAAGTTACACTATAAACAAAAAAAACTTGGATCGGGGCCTTGGAACGAATCAGGCTTTTTCCATTGAAATAGCTACTCAACTTACGAATTTTTCACGTTACGAAACCACTTCTGGAACGAATTAATTTCGTAAGGTGAGGTACCACTGTATTAATCTTTGAGTTTTAGCAACTTCAGCACTTAGAAGTGCATTCATTTGTGGTAGAAAGAGGGGATGTCAACAGATTTACAAAATAAGTTACTTAAATATTGATATTATATTAAAAGTTAGATGCTAAGTAACATTTTGAAACACAGTAGTTATTTGTGAGTAGTTATTTATGACACGAGCTTGTCTCCATGGAAATGTTATTTTGTTCCCTGGAATGTTCCACAGAATGATATTTAACTTGTCTATCTCCATAGAAATGAGCAGATGGTACCACTAGGCACAGGTCAGTACTATGGAGAGGCGACCCCACTCACCAGTAAGCACGCATGTTTTTCAAGATGTTTATGAGCTTCATGACCTTTAAATGTCCAACATTACACAAAATTGCGAGCTTTTTGTCATGTTATAATGTTGATACCTTCTCAAAAACATACCTGGAGTCGTGTTTTGTTTCAATCACACATGTTTGAGTAACGTTGTGATGTTGTAATGTCATGAAGGGCTAGTTTTCAAGTTAACAGCTACCTTTTACCTTTAGTTTAGTAGAGATTTGCAATTCCAGGACTAAAATTATCCAACTGATTTGAATGAAGATGTATGGAGTTTAAAAACACAGTGGAGCACTCCCTGTATTCACAAGAAGGAACAGAGCATTTTCTGTTGAGAGAACACAGTTTGCATATGCAGGATTTGTGTGTTAAACATGTGTGAATGAAACAAAACACAACTCCAGGAATGTTTTGTATGAGGAAATGATATCATAGGTCAGGAAATAGTGTAATACGGCCCTTTAAAGGAAAAGTAACGTTTTTTTTTTACAATCTGAGCCTTCTTTCGGCAATAAAACAAGTAGTTTTACTCACCCATAGCAGTTTGGTGTCATTTTGAGCAGTTTTGTAGAAGTTATGTTGTAGCGTATCCGTTAACTTGAGTGCTCGGGGCATTACTTTGCGGTCTCCAAATAACACAAACTTTAGCACTTTTCAAATCATAGAAGCCCGATATCTTAATCTACGATTTCGTTTGAAGCAAAAGTGGCCTGTAATCTGAGATTTAGCCATAGTTTTGAGTAGATTAGGACGCCAGTGCGCATGCGCGGACTGTGCTCTCAGCTCCCGGGACCCAAACATGAAACGCAAAGCTGTAAACTATGGATAAATTTCGGATTACAGGCCACTTTTGCTTCAAACGAAATCGTAGACTAAGATATCGGGCTTCTATGATTTGAAAAGTGCTAAAGTTTGTGTTATTTGGAGCCCACACGGGGCATATTACATGCTTGGGGAATATATTATATGCCCCAAGTTATGGCTAGAAGTCGCGCTAGGCTAAATCTAAAACATCTCTGGAAGTATTCCATATGACACCAAAGTGCTATGGGTGAGTAAAACAACTTGTTTTATTACCGAAAGAAGGCTCAGGTTGTAAAAAAAACTTTACTTTTCCTTTAATGCTTAGTCTATGTTATTTGTACTATGGGTTGGTAGTCCTGCTCCATTTGTTCTGGAAAGAATTAACCTGTGAACCTATTTTATAATTTAAACCCTTACCGCAGAGCATCCAGCATTGTTGGTGACCCGAGCCACCCCTACACAGCCTCTTTAGCCTCCTGCCCTCAGGGAGAAGGTACCGGAGTCTCCGGGCCCACTCCCCCAGACTGTGGAGTCTGGCTGTGGAGCCCATAAAAAGACATCACTCTAGACACTTTAAAAACTACTATTGCACATTTATGTTTACCTTATTTTCAATGCACATTCTATTGCACATTTTACTAAATCTGTAAATAGGTATTTATTTATTTATTCTTTGCACTAGTTTTTAGATTTTGTCTTAGATGGTTTTTGTATTGTCTTTATATTCAATTTTGTACACTGTCTTTTTTGCACTGCTTGGCCAGGGAGAAACGGAATTTCGATTCACTGTATGTATGACACATATGGCAGAATTGAAAATAAAGTTTACTTCGAACTTTGAACTTTGAACATGCTTCAAAGTGCTCTTTCTATAGTGATTGTGCATAAATGTAAAATTTTATATTGTAAGATGGTTCTAGAACAAAAGGTAAAAGGAAGCCATTAACTTCGAAACGACCACTACATGACATCCCAAGGTGGAAAAGAACATTTTGAGCTTTGGAGACGTAGACAGGCTAATAACAAATGATTACTTAAACATATGTAAATGAAACAATAAGAATAAGAAACAAAAACAACTCCAGGTATGTTTTTGAGGGGGTTTTAATATGACTTACAGTTCACAGTAGTCATTTTTGTGTAACATAGGACCTTTAAAGGGTACTTAGATGTGATTTCAGGTACAGTATAACATGATTTCTGAAAACTAGCCTGAACCACTCCACACCTGTAATAAACCTTGTCTTTAATAGCTGTATGTTCTGACATTGAAGGAGGAGGGGGCTTTGAAATAGCATTACTATAATTGGGCAATGAAAACAGTTGATGCAGGTCTGTATCAAAACTTTATGTATATTCCCCGTAAATCTGATCTGTACCATATTTTTAAGCCAGAAAAAATTCCTACAATAACAGTCTGTTCTATAATTTCAAAAAGCTGAGATTCCAGTAGTCTCATAAATCTCATGTCCCTCGCTGATCTTTAGATGGTGTTTGGTGTAGTGCCTGTTACTGCAAAGGAAAATGGTTGAGATGAGTCTAAGTGTGAAAGGAAAGCGTGTTGAAGCAGAGAAAAGTCCTCAAGATGTGCCACTCTGTACTCAGGAACAATCTGCTGTTGCCAGTGGCAGTGTTATCTTTATCTTCAAAAACTTTTTCAACTTTGATTTTAGGCTTTAGGAAAATACCGCTGATGTTTTGAAAGTAAACTTAGAGATACAGTTCTGGGAAAAATGTGTTCCACTTGAGAAAGTCTTCAAATTTTAATGAGTAAAACCTAGAAGCAATATGTAAACATTATCTACAACCCTGTAATAAAAAATAAACAATTTAAAGTTGCATTATGTTACTTTTTTGGGACAGTGTACCCCATCTGTACGTCTCCACTGAGATGTATTGCTTTGTCTGTGAAGTTCCACAGTATGGCCTCAACCTTCTCCATGTTGTATTTATTCAGTTGTGTATTTTTATTGTTCAGAAAGTAGTTTGAAAAACATCTGAGCATCTGAGTGACCCTGCTGGTCTCCATTAGAGTCAGAGCGAGAGAGTCAGAGTTAGGTTTATTGTCAATTCTGCCATATGCGCATGACATACAGTGAATCGAAATTGCGTTTATCTCTGGCCAAGCAGAAAAAGTAACGGCACAGACAGGGATCGCTGCGTCCGTGTGCGCCAAGATAAACAGAGATAAACAGGTGACATTTCCTGCTCCAGAAAAGCAGAAAAGTACATAGTGCACCAATCACAAGGGTACCTTCCATAAAAGGCTGCGCCACAGTTTTAGAACCACTGGCTAACATTTGCTTGAATATAACATTTTTATTCACTAAAACACTTGTTAAAGGTCCTATAATGCTGTTACCTGATTAAAAACATACCCGGAGTTGTGTTTTGTTTCGTCGTTTGAGTAATCCTGTATTATTAGGCTGTCTACATTTCCAAAGCTCAAAATGCTCTTGTTCCCCCTTGTAATGTCATGAAGTGGTAGTTTTCAAGTTAATAGTTATCGTTTACCTTTAAATGAGTAGAACTGTTCAATTCCATGGCTGAAGTTATCCAAAATGTATATGGAGTTTACAAACACGGTGAAGAACTTTTACCACATGACATCACAAGGTGGAGCAGATGTTTTCTGTTTTAGAGAAGAACTAAATATTCAGGGTTTGCGTGTTAAACATGTGGGAATGAAACAAAACACAACTCTAGGTATGTTTGTGATGAGAAAAAAAACAACTTAATTATAAGAAAATAGCATACTATGGGACAGTTAATTGAAGACTATGGTTTACTATGACACAACTGCACATAGACTTGGGTCTAAATAATATAATATTCAACAGCATATTTACAAAAATCCACAAAATCATCCATGTGCCCCTGTCACCCTCATGTCAGAACCCACTGCAAACATGTTTATCTAGAATCTACAGGCTCTTTTAGGTTAAGCTGCGGTCAACAGAGGATTCAAAGGTCACTGTTTGAGGAGTGGGTTCTTCTGTGTGTGTCCAGGTTCACCTCTCCACACCCTGGCTCTGTGATGGTGCCCCTGCCCCCTGCTGCTTCAGAGGACCATCCAACTGTCAGATGGAGGACAAATAAAGGGTACTATTAAAGTGTACACACAGAGGAGGCTCCAGGCACATTCACACTTATCTGAAGGGATGCGCTCACTGTTTTTCTTTCATTCATTCATTCTAAAGTCAATATTTTTAGAAGGCAAGGTTGAATTTTTAACATGGAGAACATTGGCCAATCTTTCAACTGAAATGGATGTGAAAGTAAAACCAAACACACATCCTACTGCAAATATGACTTAGAAATCTGCTATTTAGTAGAGTCGTGATTTGAATGAAAACAATGAAGGCTATGTACAAATGATCGGCATTACCTGACTAAATGATTCCCCTGTTGTGAAGACTTTGCAGCAAAGAAATGTTTTTGGAAGAAATAGGATCGTTTGATCAACCTGATGTTTTTATGATTTAAAAAAAAAAGTCTATTTATGACTTGTAAATGTTGACTTATTCTATATTTCATGAATTTTTGATCATGTAAACATCATTGGCCTTGTGTTTTAGGTAACAAACACAGCATTTAAGCAAGCATTGTATCTTGTCTTGAGCCACACATTGCTGTAGCCCAGAGCTTATCATTAACAAGGGAGCAATGGCAACAAATTTAGTTAAAGCCCCAGTGTGTAGGATTCGTGGCGCATAGGTGGATGGTGCTATTGCACTTTCTGTTTTAGCTACGGCAGACCTCGAGGGTCACCCGGGCGCGCGCACAAGCCGCGCGGTCCCGTTTGTTTTTTTTGGGTTTTTTGGTTTTTTTTCTCATGAAAACACACATTCCCGATCATGTACCATGACACTCTACACATCAAATGAAACCTTACAGTCTCCTCTTTTTGACTATGCAATTCATTGCCCTGCACAACAATCACACAACAACCGAGCACATGGGGCTTTTATACGGAAAAGCACAAAACGAGGTTAGCTTACCTTAGAATGCTTTGCACAGGTCAAACTCTGTATTTCACCATAAACTTGCTCTCAATTTGTCCGTAAGGATCCAGCGAATAAAATCCAGTAAAACAATTTAGTCCAAAACACGTGTTAGATCCATTACGACGTCTGATCCGGTAGCATGCTTGTGTTGTTTACCCAAAACCACGAGCCTTGCTGAAGGCGAAGGCGGAGCCCAAATGTCCTTCTGCGGCTCTCGTATTCAAAATGGCTGCCTCTGCATGGGGAAGATCCCCCTTTTATGTGACTATATCTAAGTCCAAAAGAATACTTTGATTTCATGATGGAAGTGAAAAGGCTTGGAAAACAATGTATTTTTGAATGGGTATCTTCAATTTCAGTAATTAACGGGTAAAAATCTTACACACTGTCCCTTTAATGGTCCTAATAATTATGTAAAATTTACTTTTATGATCTTTTAGCCATGATATAATGTTACCTCATTAAAACCTACCAGGAGTTGTGTTTTGTTTCATTCACACATGTTTGAGTAATCCTTTATTATTAGTCTGTCTACATCTAATCTCAAAATGCTCTGTTCCACCTTATGATGTCCTGAAGCAGTAGTTTTCAAGTTAACAGATACCTTTTACTTTTAGTTCAGTACAGACTGGAAATTTCAGGGCTGAATTTATCCAAATGATTCTAGTGAAGGTGTATGGAGTTTAAAGACACGGTGAAGCACTTCCTGTACTACATGACATCACAAGGTGGATGTCATGAAGAGTGTTTTCTGTTTGAGAAAAGAATTCAGCCTAAATATGCAGGGTTTGTGTGTGAATGAAACACAACTCCGGGTATGTCTGTGGTGAGGAAACAACATAACGTAGATCAGAAAATACTGTGATATGGGCCCTTTAATTTGCATTAAAAACATCATTTCTTTTTTGCGTTGAGAATTGTGCTTTCATACATATTCCAGTAAAGAGGCAGTTGAGAGATCGTCTCACCTCAACCTGTATGTCTGAATACTACTGTGCACTGATGAAACGGACTTTGTTAATGCAGATTGAATTGTTTCCATGGCAACGGTTCTTTTAATAAGAAAAGCTCACTCAGTTCAGAACATATGAAATCTGTGAGGTCAAAGCTCAGTATCATTGTGATCAAGAGGCTAAATGCAGCTATACAATTACATAATGTCCCAATGGACTGCTAAACTCACATGTGAACTGTACGCTGCATTAAATATAACTGAGCTTTGTGGTTTCTGAGAGGTTTATTTTAAATATAAAGAGTCATTTTTGTAGACATACCCTATTATTCTACATAAAAGGGTGAATAATTAAAGTTACAGTATAACATTGCAAAATATATTGATTATTACACGGACATTGGGCTTCAGCTTCCTAGTTAAAGGTGACATTTTGAGAACTTTTGACCATTCAAAACAGAGTGTAACTTTTCTGGTGAAGGGTCCGTCGAATGCAAAATTTTCGTCATGGAATTGTTTTTGCTTCGTCTAGACTTTTTCACAGTATGTACAGTATTAAACGTTTCTATCTTCTTCGAGACCAGATCTGTGGAGAGGAAACCCTGCTCACAGTCAGAACCATCTGTAATTGAATAAATGTAAGGTAGAGCTGTTTAATGTCATACTGTGGAACATTCCAGACAGAGCAATGACCCAACCAAAAATACAATAAATTACATAGTGCACCTTTAATTGTTGACAACCGTGGCACTTTTTTTTTTTTTTTAAATCACTTCGTGGACATCTCTTTAAACTGCTTTGAAAATTTAAGATTTACAAGCCCTCTCATCCCTATCAATTAGTCAGGAAGTCTTGGTTTATTGTGTTGCATTTTATGATAATTCAAAAGTGAAAAAATGTTAAAAGGTACAGAAGTATACTTTGATTGAATCTCTGTTAGACTCTGACACACCCCCTAATTTGCACTTGATTCTTGTACCCTTTGGTAAATGTTGATGTTTCTTCTGTTTTAAAGATCCCATGACATGGTACTTCTTGATGCTTTTATATGGCTCCTTAATGGTTCCCTAATACTGTAAATGAATCCTTCTTCAAAACTCAACACTCAGTGCATGAGAAACAGAGATAAGCTGAGAAAGAGTATTTTTTCTCACTCTGAACACTCTATAATGGGCGTTGTTGCTTGAATGCAAATTAGGAGAAAAAAGCTGGCCAATAGTAGAGGGTGGGGGCGTGGCCAAACGCTCCGCTCTATGCTCTGAGCGCTTTCTGATCCATTTCCTTGTTTTTGCACGGGGGGAGAGATTTGAAGCATTCCATTGAAAAATAAACACATTTCCACATAAAATAAAATTAAACCACTGCTGTTCAAAGGTCCAGAGGCTCAGATAAAGGACTTCTGAGCCTAGAAACACTCAGACGTGCCTCCAGGCAAATAAAAAAACGCATTTCGCATTGCCTAGCGCATTCGCAGTCCAAACTCTCTGGGTGTGATTTACAGAGACGCTGAGTTCAGACAGACGGGGGTGGAACTGCATTTGCATTTCTTTTTTTGATCTGACGTCAATAAGGTGCCTTGTTCAAAATCGCCCGTTTGAGCTCTGATTTTTTGTAACGCAGAAAAGGATCGCAAATGCTCAGTTTAGACATTTCGCAACTTTTAACCATGGGGGGGGGGGGCTAAACAGGGTAGGGGAGCTCACATTAACGTTCAAAAACCTCAGAAAGTGAAAATTTCATGCCATGGGACCTTTAATGAAAAAGGACATGAATACGATTTGTCATCAAGTACATTTTTCCAGCTTGTGTTGTTGGATCAGGTCTGCTCTTTACACAATGTAAAAATACTAGAAATTGTGTATCTCTTTGTCTCCATTCTTCTGTGCTTCTGTCACGATGACGCACACATGTCTAATCATAACCTGTGATTAAAAAAAAAAAAAGTCATTCCTAGTTTTTCAAATAGTATCAAGGTAGAAAGAATGACCTTTGACGAATATCTAACATTTTTGCCTTGATGGTACAAAAAGGCTAGAAGAATAAAGTGGAATTTGTAACCATGGACAATAACTTTATAGCCTTCTTTGTGATTTAAATACAGACATAGGCTATATTCTTGATGCTAAAAATAGGTTGATGAATGTGGGGGATGTAACAGGAAGTAGGAGCAAACAAGGGGCTCTATGAAGAACACTGACTGATGTGTTTGAATGGGAATAGGGAGTAGTTTTATTGAATTATTTATTGCCTGGGACCCAGAATACACACTTCTTCAATACTTTATGAAGAAATGAGTCTGGTCACTGGTGAATGTCATCATTTTTAGATAGGCGTGATTGACAGGTGGATTACCTAATCAGGTATACATATGGTCTGTTGTATTGGGAAAAAATAAAGGAAAAAATATCACAGGAGGCTGAAAAACATGGCAGATTTCAAAATTATGGATGCCAATCACTGTAAAACCCAAAAGAAGAAGAATGTAATTAATTATTATAAAATATTTATTGTATTGCTAACATGGATTGGATGGTCTTATGTTAGGCTAAATTTACTCTTGTTGGTTTAAAGGAAAAGTAACGTTTTTTACAATTTGAGCCTTATTTCGGTAATAAAACAAGTTGTTTTACTCACCCATATCACTTTGGTGTCATATGGAGGATTTCCGGAGATGTTTTAGATTAGCGTTAGGCTAACGCCGTTAGCCTAGCGCGACTTATAGCCATAGCTCGGGGGATTCCCCGAGCATGTAATATGCCCCGTGCGGGCTCCAAATAACACAAACTTTAGCACTTTTCAAATCATAGAAGCTCGATGTCTTTAGTCTACGATTTCGTTTGGTCAAAAGTGGCCTGTAATCCGAGATTTAGCCATAGTTTCGAGTAGATGAGGACGCCAGTGCGCATGCGCAGAGTGTGCTCTCAGCTCCCGGGACCCAAACATGGAACGCAAAGCTGTAAACTATGGATAAATCTTGGATTACAGGCCACTTTTGATTCAAACGAAATCGTAGAGTAAGACATCGAGCTTCTATGATTTGAAAAGTGCTAAAGTTTGTGTTATTTGAAGACCGCACGGGGCATATTACATGCTCAGGGAATGCCCCAAGCTATGGCTATAAGTCGCGCTAGGCTAATGGCGTTAGCCTAACGCTAATCTAAAACATCTCCGGAAATCCTCCATATGACACCAAAGTGCTATGGGTGAGTAAAACAACTTGTTTCATTACCGAAATAACGCTCAAATTGTAAATAACATTACTTTTCCTTTAAGCCATGTTATAATGTTGTTACCTCCTCAAAAACATACCTGGAGTTGTGTTTTTTTTTTTTTTTTTTCACACGTGTTTGATTAATACTTTATTATTAGTCTGTCTACATCTCTAAAGCTCAAAATGCTCTGTTCCACCTTGTGATGTCATCATGTGCTGGTAGGTTTCAAATTAACAGCTACCTTTCACCTTTAGTTCACTTAGACTGGCAAATCCAGGGCTGAAGTTATCCAAATAATACGAATGAAGGTGTATGGAGTTTAAAAACACAGTGGAGTACTTCCTGTATTACCATATGACATCACAAGGTGGAACAGAGTGTTTTCTGTTTGAGAGAGGAACTCAGTCTAAATATGCAGGATTTGTGTGTTAAACATGTGAGACTGAAACAAAACACAACTCCAGGTATGTTTGTGATGAGGAAACAACATTATAAAATAGTTCAGAAAATAGAGTAATATGGGCCCTTAGGGTTTAAAGTACACTCCTGCACTCTCTTCTCCCACTTTCGCTAATGTCAGATAGAAATCTATGTCCACCGCATCCAAATATATAATGCTATAGATGTCTCTACCTGAGGAACCCTAATGGATGTTAAATGCATGGCCTATGTTATTCATTGGCCCATAGAACTAATGGCCATGATAAAAGAAAAGTGCATTTGAGTTCACTGTATTTCAGTGTCAGAGGGTAAAAATAGACGCTCTTTGGACAATAATGGACAATAATGGAACAAAATAATAATTCTACCTATATTCATGTTGTGCCATTGGAAGATTGTGATGATGCAAAATGTTATCAGTTTTGTTATCAGTTTGTTAAGCTCAAATGTTTGAACATTTGAGCTTATTCTCCCACATATATATCTTATATCTCTCACTGAGCAGAGCTGTAGGAGCCTGTTGGAGAATAAGCTCAAATGCTCAATAACAAAACTGATAACATTTTGCATCATCACAATCTTCCAATATATGTATATACTCTATATAACTCACCCTTGAGATAAAACAATGTCCTGTCAGTCATTATTTAATCTTTGCACTGTTTCTCCTCACGACTCCATGTATTTAGCTGAGGGATATATTTGTATTCATATATTTCTATATTTTGTATTTTTAATTGTACATATACACATATAATTATGCTTTATTTTACACCAATCTTTTGTTATTTTGCTACATATTTTGAATTTATTATTACCACTTACATTTTTTACTCTTTTTTACTCAACCATACTGTAATTTGCACACTGGGCCAAAACTCCTCTAATGTATGCAGAGATTAGTGTTTGATAAATAAAAATATAACAAAATACCTTCATTTTGTTGAAATAATGTTTAAAGTATTACAAGAAAAATATTTCTTGTGTGTAACCTGTGCCAAAGTTTTGGACAGAATTCTCCTAGTGTCATCATAATAAAACCTAAAATAGAACTACAGTATCTACTTCCTGTAATTTTATACATTTTTAAATTTTTCTTCACCGATTTGTTCTTGATGGCTAAAAAACATATAATTTTTATTTACAAAACGTAGTAAACAACCAAATAAAGTCAATATTAGAAAATCATCAAACCCTGCATTTTAGGTTTTTTTCTGTAGATGATTAATTTACAGTAGGTTACAATTATTATCTTTATATAATTATTAGCATATAATGTATGGAAACAGAAGTGTAAATTACATCTCTAATGAATTATAAGTGTTCAGCATAGAGACATGCATAGACACATGGAGGGAGATGGTAGCAGACTTTCAATGGAGCATCTTAAAGGTGCGCTGGGTAACATTTCTAGTGGAGGGTCCACCACCTTATCTCCATGGAAATGTAACTGCTTTGTCTAGAATGTTCTATTGTATAGTTTAACCCTATCTATCAGATACAGATCTATGGAGAGCTGCCCCTATTTACAGAACGAATTACTGTATTTTTCAGCAAAACACCTGTAATAAATAAATTCTATGTCCTACCATGGAACATTCCAGACAAAGTTTTTACTTTGCCTGGAATGTTCCATGGTATGACATGGAGACAAGTAGGTACGCTCCACCAGAAAAGTTGCACAGTTCATAAAATGCAAAATTATCTTCACATAAAGATCAGACATGAAATGAAGACATGCTGTCTTGAACGTGGACTGTGTTTTGCTTCTCCTTCACACCTGGAACCCATTTGCCTTTTGGCTTTCAAAAGGACTTCATGATAACCCCTTTTTATTACATGGTGTTAACTGCTGGGATCTCCTAAGAGCAGATAATTTGGATCTAAAATGACGCAGTTAAAATAAACAGTCTCCCAGGGTTAACGAACAAAGACAGGAGCACATGTTTTCAACCAAATCATGCCTCTTTTTGAAATAAATTATGAGATTCTTTCCAAAATCAGCAAGCCATTGAAAAGCTCATGGACTCACTCTGTGAAGCTCTCCGCACGCTGGCGTAAACAAAACTAACAAGAAACAAAATGCAAAGTTTGGAGCAAAAAATACTGTGATTTCATATGGGATCAAAGTGGAATATTAAAGAGGGGCAGAGACGGGAACAAATTCAAGTGTATAGCTCAGGGGTCGGCAACCTTTACCACTCAAAGAGCCATTTGGACCAGTTTCAGACAGTAAAGAAAACACTGGGAGCCATAAAACCCTTTTTTTGCCTTTGTGCCATAGAATTACATTTTGAAAATGAACAAACTAAAATAAAAAGCGGCCTCGCTGTTTTGCAGATTTTTTTATTCCAATTTTTTTTATAGTGTATGCTAAGGGATGTAGACCTTTGCCGGTTTGTCAGTCACTCTCCTCCGTGCCGTGTCTCCTGTACAGTACAGAATGGGTTCAGCTTTGCCAGATTTATATAAATGTTTGATCGCGAGCAGTCTGAATCTGTGACTCTGAAGTGTATGTTTGCAAGTTTTCAGCGAAGCAGCTCCAGGACGAAGAGGAGTGTGAGAAAAGTGTATAATGCGTGTGGTGAGGCGTTTACAGCCTTAAAAACATGGAAAAATTGTAAAATATAAAGATGACTACTTCGTGTTATTTTTAGAATGTAACCACTGCGATAAACGAGGGACCACTGTACTGAGCCGCATCATAGGGATCAAAGAGCCGCATGCGGCTCCGGAGCCGCGGGTTGCCGACCCCTGGTATAGCTCATTAAAGGAGCATCTGGTAGAGGGCCTGTTAAATGCTTTTCTCCATGGAGATGTTATTGCTTTGTCTCAAATGTTTCACAGTATGGCATTATTTCTATCTTCATAGAGCTCAAAGCAGATGAAGTTACAGGTCAGATCTATGGAGAGACAACCCCACTCACAGTCAGAATGCCTGTTTATCTAGGTATAGTTGAGTTATAAAACAACCTGTCATTGACTAAATAAGGTAGAGCTGTTTAATGTCATACTTTGGAACATTCCAGGCAGAGCAATGACATATCTAGGAGCAAGCAGGTGATGGACCCCCAACCAAAAAGTTCCATAGTGCACCTTTAAGATAAACTGTTGTGAAGAGCAAAACAATAGAGAGAAAGATTTTTGTTTAATTTTCTGTATTGATTGTGTTGCTCTTTACAATTTATAGCATCACAACTCAACAATGTACAAAGCCATAATAAAAAAAAAAACTTTGTTAATGTGATTTTTTTTCTTGGATGATTACTAGTCAGTTCTAAAAATATAACCAGGGTTGTTCTATTAGTCTTCCTAACAGTGAATTAGTAATTTAAATTTAACAAAAAATGACATAATGAACATTTCTTTTAAAGGTCCTATATTACACAAAATTGACTCTTTAAGCCATGGTATAATCCTGTTACCTCATCAAAAACATACCTGGAGTTGTGGTTTGATTCATTCACACGTGTTTGAGGCACCACCAAAGCTCAAAATGTTGTGTTCCACCCTATGATGTCATGTAGTGTAGTACCTTTTTACCTTTATTTCAGTCAAGATTGGCAGTTCCAGGGCTGGAGGTGTATGGAGTTTAAAAACACAGAGGAGCACTTCTTGTATTACCACACGACAGAAACAGAAAATACTGTTTGAGAGAAGAACAACAGGTTTTGTGTGTTAAACATGTGTGAATGAAACCAAACATAAGGAAACAGCTTTATAACAGAGAACAGGAAATAGTGTAATATGGGTCCTTTAAAAGTTGATTTAAGGCATTGGATAACACATTAATCCATAAATTAATTCTGTGCTCTTGTAGCTAAATAAACACTTGATGCAAAACCTACTCTAGAGTAATAGGTGCCCTGTAGACATTATTTTTCAGCTCAGATTTCATGTGTTTGTGAGTTTGACAAACACAAATTCTTCAGTGTTTTTATATGGATGTGAGTTATGATGGTGCCTCTCCTGAAGTACAAACCTGACACACACAGCCAGATGAGATGAGTGTTTTTAATTATTTGATATGATGAGATTTATTGAAGAGTGGTAAAAACAAAAATGAAGCCTTTATTAAAGAGCTTCCACTAGTTTGTAGATTTGTTCATTCTTCTTGGAAATGTAACAGCGCCTCATCCAAACATTTTTATTGTGAATCATTTGAAGGGACACAAATCATAGTACTCAAGACATGCATTCTCAAACATACAACACTGTTTAAAGTTGCACTATGGAACTTTTCACATGTCATTACGTTGTATTTTCCAGTATGCCATTAAACGTATTTATCTCCATGGAGACAAGCAGGCGATGTCACCAGGCCAAGTTATAGGACAGATCTGTAGAGGTATCCCCCACTCATAATAAGAAATTATGCATGTCCATGTACCATGCTTCATGGTACATTCCAGGCAAAGCATCTCCATCACAGAGAAAGGCTGGTGATAGACACTCCACCAAGAAAATGTACACAGTGCTATCCAATAATACAGCTCTGGAAAAAAATAAGAGAGCCACTGCAAAATTATCCGTTTTTCTGATTTTACTACTTATAGGTATGTGTTTGGGCAAAAGGAACATTTTTGTTTGAGTCTATAAACTACTGACAACATTCCAAATAAAATCTCATCGTTTAGAGCATTTATTTGTAGAAAATGACAAATGGTATATAAGAATAAGAAAAAAATACATGTTTTCAGACCTCAAACTATGCAAAGAAACAAGATCAAATTCATTTTAAAACAACATAATACTAATGTTTACACTTAAGAAGAGTTCAGAAACCAATATTTGGTGCAATAACCCTTATTTTTAATCACAGCTTTCATGTGTCTTGACATGCTCTCCGCAAGTCTATCACATTGTTCTTGGGTGACTTTATTCCACTCCTGGTGCAAGAACTGAAGTACACTACCATAGTCCTAGTCTAGTCCTGGTTTAGACCTGAGTTAGACCTACACTGCGATGAGTGCCCGTTTTTACAGTAATATGCCTTTACACATGATGAAATTTGCTTTAATATATCAATTAATTGATTTGTTGTCAATACGTCTTGTTATCATTATTTATGAAAGCTCAGAAATACACAATCGTCCTAATTCTTTTGTCAGGCAATGTAGCTCAGCTTTGTGTTTGTGTTGGAATTCAACAGACGCTGGAATGGAATGGCTGTAATACATGTAGAGATGTTGATTTCAGAAAAAAAATGCAGTGGTCTCTTATTTTTTTCCAGAGCTGTATTGTAGTATAAAAGAGCCCATATTACTCTATTTTAGGACCTGTTCTAATGTTGTTTCCTCATCACAAACATGCCTCATATATTGTGTTTTGTTCATTCACACATGTTTAACACACAAATCCTCTGTTAGCTGTCAAATTGAAAACTACCACTTCATGACATCACAAGGTGGAACAGAGCACTTTGAGCTTTCAAGATGTAGACAGCTCAAAAATGCAGGATTACAGGTGTGTGAATGAAACAAAGCAGAATGAAACTCCAGGTATGTTTTCGATGAGATCACAACATTTTAACATGGCTTAAAGCTCACAAGAGTAATAATATATGACTTATATAATAACAAGTTAAACACTAAGATGGTTGTTTTCTACTGATGCCAAGTGGGCTGTTGAAGTGGACATTAGACTGTGTAATCATATTGAGCTGAACCAGGCCAACCAGCATGGCCCAATGACCGGTGCAGAAAGGTCACGCTGTGGTTTATTGGGTTGGATTTGGGTTTGGAAATGCTACTGGACCCTGCAGGCTTGGACCCATTCTCAGCAAATCACCTCAGACACATCCAGCTATCAGCAGCTATTTGTGTGAAAGCGTAGCATTTAGTTAACGGCTCAAAAGCGCGTCCAGAAAAGCTAAATGAACATTTGAACACATTTACCCCTGGTGCTTGTACCAGAGTGCACCTAAGGATTCCCTCAAGTAAGTCTTCTACAATGGGTATCTCAGAAGAAAAAAAAAGTAGAAAAACTGAAACTACACATCTATGTAAGTTAAAGGTGCACTATGTACCTTTTTGGTTGAGGGTCCGTCACCTGCTTGTTTCTATTCATTAAAGGAAAATTAACGTTTTTTTTTTTACAATCTGAGCCTTCTTTCGGCAATAAAACATGTAGTTTTACTCACCCATAGCAGTTTGCTGTCAATTGGAGCAGTATCTCAGAACTTATGTTGAGCCGTTCTGTTCTACCAATGATCCCGTATCCGTTAGCGTGAGTGCTCGGGGCACTGATTTGCGGTGTTCAAATAACACAAACTTTAGCACTTTTCAAATCACAGAAGATCGCTGTGTCAGGGTAGACTTTTAGTAGATTCCAAAACGGCCTGAAACCCGATATCGCAACAGAAAAGTAAAGTTCAGAGCGGTGTTAGCTTCTTTCGGACTAGCGGTGTTTACAAAACAGCTGAGTTCACGCATGCGCACTGTCCTCTCTGATGACGTCATCAAATGAAACTATAGCTGGATATCGGGTTTCAGGCCGTTTTGGAATCCACTAAAAGTCTACCCTGACACAGCGATCTTCTGTGATTTGAAAAGTGCTAAAGTTTGTGTTATTTGGACACCGCAAAGTAATGCCCCGAGCACTCACGCTAACGGATACGGGATCATTAGTAGAACAGAACGGCTCAACATAAGTTCTGCGATACCACTCCAATTGACACCAAACTGCTATGGGTGAGTAAAACTACTTGTTTTATTGCCGAAAGAAGGCTCAGATTGTGTAAAAAAAAAAAAAAAAACACGTTAATTTTCCTTTAATTCATTCATTTCTCTGCCTGGAATGTTCCACAGTATGGCATTAAACAACTCTACCTTATATTTATTATTACAGATTATTTTACAGCTAAATAATACTTAGAAAAACAGGCATTCTGGCTGTGAGCGAGGTTGCCTCTCCACAGATCTGACTTGTAACTTGCTCTGGTTTGGCCTCCATGAAGATAGAAATGTTGCAAAGTATCAATACTTCGCAATGACATCGGGACAGCTGAATGAAAAAAAGAAAAACAAAAAAGAATACATACAGAGCTTCAACAACAACAATTGCAATTCAAAAGACCCCTGAAGTAGTCCTCGTACCACCACTTGAGAACCTACGCTTGAAGATAATCTCCATGACGATGTCCTTTATGTCGACTGAGATTCTGTAATATAATCTCGTCATGGGAAATGATTGAGGCAAATGTGAGCAAGAGTGAAAATGAACAACAAAATCATGTTACTGGAAAGACAATTTAGAGGATCGATAGGTGCTGGGAAATCCTACCGTTTGTCCTGACCGTGAATGGGACACAACTCATACATTTAATTAACCCTGGATCAATCAAGCTGGTGCTTTGTGTCTCACTGGACGTGAATTAGAAAGTCTAGTCTAATCTTTAATATTTTGAGATAGACTAGGTTCATGTCTCAGCCTTTTGTAATATTGTTATTTTGTATATTTTATTTGGCTTAATAACAGCCTTAAAGATGTACAATGTAATTTTTCTGGTGGAAGGTCTGCCTCTTCTTGTGTATTTATTGTTTGAAATACTTCACAGCATGGCAGGAAACTTATTTAGCCCCATGGAGACAAGCAGGTGACACCACCAGGTCAAGCTACATGTCAGATTTGTGAAAAGGCAAACTCTTTCACTGTACAAATTCATTTTTTCCATAGTATTTTAAAGCAATAAAACACCATTAATTGAATAACTGCAAGAGAGGTAGGTTTAATACCATACTGTGAAACATTCCAGGCAAAGCATTTTCATGAGTGATGGGCGAGTGGTGTAAAAAGTACTCAATATTGTTGCTTAAGTAAAAGTACAGAGCAAAAAAACAAAGTAAAAGTATCACATGAAAAAATCTACTTCAGTAAAAGCATTAAAGGTTTTGATCTAACAAAAACAACCCCTCAGATTTTTCAGCTGATCTCAGACAGTAATAAAAATACTTTTACATTTCAGTCCAATTTTAAAAATGTAGTATTAAGTATACAGTAAAGTATAGCTACTTGCTCTCAAATGTAGCAAAGTAAAAGTAAAAAGTATCTACTTTAAAATGCACATAATTAAAGTACTGATACGTAAAATTTATGCTAAAGTACAGTATTTTCCTACGTTTAATTTGTTACATTCCACCACCACTGATAGTGACAAACAGGAGAAAAATGAGCTAAATGTGAAGACATAAGTAATTTCACACACAAACCCTTTCTTTTTATAAGATGTGCTATTTAAAACAGAGCAGTAAAAGCTTTAGAAGTTCACACTCCAAATTGATAGGAGCAAAGGCAGAGGAGTGACTTTAAAATATTATAATTCTCACTTTTACAACAGTGGATTAGAACACAGTAATATATGCAGAGTTTGGGATATGTTCATGCACTTAGCAGTTCATCTGTCAAATTGCACTCGCGAGCAAAGAACAGTCTGACCTCTGTAATGAAAGATTGAGCTGAAAATGAAATATTTGAATTTCTAAAGCAACTTTCGATTTTCACAATGGCAGCAAATATTTGAAAGGCCCCATATTACGACCTTTTCTGATCTGTTATGTTGGTTCCTCATCAAAAATATACCTGGACTTGTGTTTTGTTTCACACATGTTTAACACACAAACCCTGCATATTTAGGCATATTAGAGTTCTTCTCTCAAACAGTAAACACTCTGTTCCACCTTGTGATGTCATGTGGTAAAAAAGGAAGTGCTTCACTGTGTTTTTAAACTCCATACACTTCATTAGAATCATTTGGATAATTTTAGCCCTGGAATTGCCAATCTCTACTGTACTAAACATAAAAAACTACAGCTTCATGCAGGGGCGTTCTTTGACGGGGGCCACCTGGGCAATTGCCCCTAGCGCCATTTCGGGGGGGGCGTGGTGGCTCGAAGAGAAAAAAAAAACGGTGCGGAGCGCAGGCGCGGAGCAAGGATCCGCACGGATCCTTGTGCGGGGAGTGGGGGGCTGGTGCTGGCTCGTGAAGACAGAAGACAGTGAAGACAGTTACGTGAAGACAGAAGACAGTGAAGACAGTTACGTGAAGACAGAAGACAGTGAAGACAGTTACGTGAAGACAGAGTAGCGCGAAATGGTTCAGGTATGACAGTCTGACTCTGACCTCTCGCGCTAGGCAACGCTGCGAGCACAGTACAGAGTTTGTTTTAGGGGGAGGGGCCAGGGGGGTAATCATTTGGATTTCGGTCAGTGTCTTGAGGAGGTCACGGTGTACAGTATGACAAAACAGTCGCGGTGATGGACCGAAAAAGATTGAAGCCATCAGGTGCCCAATTTAGAAAGAAACGGAAAGAAGAGGAGGAGAAGCGAGCAAAAGAAAAAGGTATGCTATCGACTAGTCTTCAAGTTTACTTAAGGATGATGATGTTGTATTAGTTAAACTCCCCTGATGTGATTGTTGATGCATGTTTGCCCTTCCCCCAAGCACGAAAATATTGCTATCATCATTGCTTGGGTTAACGAAGGCATAAGCTATATACATGGTCGTTCAAACATTTATCATGTCCTATGGCGCTTAGCTACAGGGAAGAGTTGTTGGCGAATGTCGACGAAATGTTTTTTTTGTTTTTTTTGTTTTTTTGCTGGAGTGCACTTTTGCTTTCTTAAATAGCTGTTGGCCTACATGGCTATAATGTGAAATAATTGCGCCTTTGGTCTTTTTTTTATGTTTTTATGTTATTTAGTTGTTGTGAATTGAGTTTGTATGGACAACGGTCTTGTCTTGGGGGGGCAAGAGTGGCTTTCGCCCAGGGCGCAAATCACTCTAGGAACGCCACTGGCTTCATGACATCACGAGGTGGAACAGAGCATTCTGAGCTTTGTAGAGGCTGACAGTCTAATAAACCAGGATTACTCAAACATGTGTGAATGAAACAAAACACAACTCCTAACCCTAACCTTTATTTCACTGTAAAATGGTTGAACTTTTATTTTAAACCTGAACTGCTTTTTACTCTATATGACAGCAGTGAGGATGGTAGCACATAAAACAGTTTACGATTACAGTAGCCAATTTACATTTACACTTGAAGCACAGACCCATTAATCATGACACCTGCCTTCACCTGAATCTAACTGGTGAATCAAATGCAAAATTGAAAGCACCGTGCGATTCAGTTACAGGCCACTGCTTTTCCATTTGGCCTTTTGTATAGAACTATAATGATTAATGTGCTCCTTCTGATATTTCTACATAAAAATATATACAATTTTTACATAGCAATGTGTAAAATAGGTAAAAGAGAGTTTAAAGAAAGGTCTCACTATAAAAGCATATGTTTATAATAATGAGACATGCTTCACAGTCTATAGCTAAAGAAATGCAGTGTCTTCCCACGACATGACAAATAGCTATAATCTGTACTACTATACTGAACTATATTATACTATTTTCTGATCTATGTTATAATGTTATTTCCTCATCAAATGCATTCCAGGAATTTTGTTTTATTCACACAAGAACCTACAGAACAAAAGGTAAAAAAGGTAGCTGTTACTGTGAAAACTACCACTACATGACATCATGAGGTGGAACAGAGCATTTTGAGCCATAGAGTTGTAGACAGGATTAATAAAGGATAAATGAAACAAAATACAACTGCAGCTATGTTTGTGATGAGGTAACAGCATTATAACAATGTTCCAAATCTATTTTGTGCAATATAGGACCTTTATATTGTGTGGGAAATTATTGAAAAAATTAAAAATGTCTGACCAGTAAATCTACACCTGGTACCTGCCACCAGCTTAGCTCCATGGCGATGCTATTGCTTTGCCTGGAATGTTCCACAGTATTAAGCTAATCTATGTAGCATTGCATTCTGTGAGCAGAGGTGTCCATAGATCGGACTTGTAACTTGGCCTGGTAGTGCCACCTGCTTGTCTTGTGTTTTAAGCCCATGCATACAGTATAGACAAATAACATCTCCATGGAGACAAGTAGGTGGCAGGCCAGAAGAGTTAAACTGTGCTCATTTAACAGTAGAAACATTTGCAGAGCATTGCAAATAGCAGGCCATATACACTACCTGACAAAAGTATTAGGACGATTGTGTATTTCTGAACTCTGGATAAAGCTTCTGGTTCCAACAAGATAATGACCCAAAGCACTCATCCAAACTGTGTAAGGGTCATTTGGAGACGTGTGAACAGCGTCATCAACTGCAGGTTATGACATGACCGCCCCAGTCTCCTGACCTGTCACCCGTCGAAAAAGTGTGGGATTATTTGGATATTAAAGTGCGCTCCAGGAATCCGACTAACGTTAAACACCTGTGGAAATGTCTTCAGGATGAGTGGAAAACTATAGAGGATGGATATCTTGAAAAATTGTTGGACAGAATGTCTTGAATTTGTAAAGCTGTGATTAAAGGAAAAGTAACGTTTTTTTTTTTACAATCTGAGCCTTCTTTCGGCAATAAAACAAGTAGTTTTACTCACCCATAGCAGTTTGGTGTCAATTGGAACAGTATCGCAGAAGTTATGTTGGAGCCGTTCTGTTCTACTAATGATCCCGTATCCGTTAGCGTGAGTGCTCGGGGCATTACTTTGCGGTGTCCAAATAACACAAACTTTAGCACTTTTCAAATCACAGAAGATCGCTGTGTCAGGGTAGACTTTTATTGGATTCCAAAACGGCCTGAAACCCGATATCCAGCTATAGTTTCATTTGATGACGTCATCAGAGAGGACAGTGCGCATGCGTGAACTCAGCTGTTTTGTAAACACCGCTAGTCCGAAAGAAGCTAACACCGCTCTGAACTTTACTTTTCTGTTGCGATATCGGGTTTCAGGCCGTTTTGGAATCTACTAAAAGTCTACGCTGACACAGCGATCTTCTGTGATTTGAAAAGTGCTAAAGTTTGTGTTATTTGGACACCGCAAATCAGTGCCCCGAGCACTCATGCTAACGGATACGGGATCATTAGAAGAATAGAACGGCTCAACATAAGTTCTGCGATACTGCTCCAATTGACACCAAACTGCTATGGGTGAGTAAAACTATTGTTTTATTGCCGAAAGAAGGCTCAGATTGTAAAAAAACGTTACTTTTCCTTTAAGGTCAAAGGTGGTTATTTGGATGAAAAAGCTATTTAACTTGATATTGTTAAATTTTTGCAATAATATGCCTTTACACATGATGAAATTTGCTTTAATATATCAATAAATTGATTTGTTGTCATTACCAATACGTCTTGTTATCATTATGAAAGTTCAGAAATACACAATCGTCCTAATACTTTTGTCAGGCAGTGTACCTCTTGTCATCTGTAACATTTAGAGCAATCATCCATTTTAAAAAAAAAAAGTCTTTTAAAGTCTTTAAAAAGTCTTAAAGTTTTTAAAGTCTTGATCTACAGTTGGTCCAGTTTTAAATTAAAGTGCCCATATTATGCTATGGTATAATGTTGTCATCAAAAACATACCTCAAGTTTTGTTTTGTTTTTATTTAACACACTAATCTGTATATTGAGGCTGAGTTCTTCTCTCAAACAGAAAACACTCCATCTTAATATCATGTGGTAATACAGGAAGTGCTCCACTGTGTTTTTAAACTCCATACACATTAACTAGAATCATTTGGATAATTTAAGCTCTGGAATTGCCAGTCTCTACTGAACTTCAGGTAAAAGGAGCAGAGCATTTTGAGGTTTGAAGATGAAGACAGACTAATAATAAAGGATTACTTGAAGTGTACGTAAATGAAACAAAACACAACTCCAGGTATGTTTTTTATGAGGTAACAACATTATAACATGGCTTAAAACTCACAAGGATCAGTTTTGTGTAATGCAGGACCTTGAAGCAAGACCAGGAAAAATACAACCTCTTGGCTACACATTACCAATACAAACAGTAGTTTAACATTTATTATTTAAGAGGTTTACAAATGCCCCGAGGAAAGTTCCAAAGGTTACTAATCTTACAAACTGAACACACATCAAAAAGTATAAATAATTTACAAAGAAATATTTTGCCGCAGAAGACGAGCATTCTTATTTCTGTACACTGTGTTTTTACATGTCACTTCTCAGACAGTTTATGTACTATTCATAAAACATATGTACAAAATGAATCTAAAAGGGAAAATAAAATGCTAAGAACATAAGAAAACAGAGCGTATATAATATTAGTCATACATGAGAGAATTAAAATGTGCATAAATAGAACAAAATGACTAATGAAACCTTTGAGACGATGCCTATTGAGGACATTATAAATTCCTGTCCCTTGCTGTACATTGTTCATTGTATTGTATCTGGCAGAGGTTTTTGTATTACTAATAATCCATGTAAGTTGCATGAATGAGTCGTTTATGCAGACCTGATTGTAGTCCTCATGTTTATACATTTGGGTCTGATTAGCTCAGTTTGAACAGTATAAGTGAATACAAATGAGAACAACATATTCAGAATTAATGGGGGAACTGTTTACGGAGGTCGTCCATAGACTGTATAAAGAAATGGAATAAGGGAGTGTGACGTCCCCATAGCGTTTGGCTCCAGGCAAATGAAGCTCGGAGCCAGGTCCATATCAGAAATAGGAATTGATTTATGGACACAATAGAGAAATAAAAACACCAGGATCACGTAGAGCGGGTTAATACAAACATTTTAAGACCAGAATGACTCGTGTGACAGCTGCAGTTACAGAGAGAGGCGAGACGTTTACAATACAAAGTGAATTGGAACTTGAGTTGATGGAGCCGGAAGCACGCACATGCTCACTTCCTATTTGGAACGTGTCAACTAGCAGGTTAAAGGAAAATTAACGTTTTTTTTTACAATCTGAGCCTTCTTTCGGCAATAAAACAAGTAGTTTTACTCACCCATAGCAGTTTGGTGTCAATTGGAGTGGTATAGCAGAACTTATGTTGAGCCGTTCTGTTCTACTAATGATCCCGTATCCGTTAGCGTGAGTGCTCGGGGCATTACTTTGCGGTGTCCAAGTAACACAAACTTTAGCACTTTTCAAATCACAGAAGATCGCTGTGCCAGGGTAGACTTTTAGTGGATTCCAAAACGGCCTGAAACCCGATATCCAGCTATAGTTTCATTTGATGATGTCATCAGAGAGGACAGTGCGCATGCGTGAACTCAGCTGTTTTGTAAACACCGCTAGTCCGAAAGAAGCTAACAACGCTCTGAACTTTACTTTTCTGTTGCGATATCGGGTTTCAGGCCGTTTTGGAATCTACTAAAAGTCTACCCTGACACAGCGATCTTCTGTGATTAGAAAAGTTTGTGTTATTTGGACACCACAAATCAGTGCCCCGAGCACTCACGCTAACGGATACGGGATCATTAGTAGAACAGAACGGCTCAACATAAGTTCTGCGATACTGCTCCAATTGACACCAAACTGCTATGGGTGAGTAAAACTACGTGTTTTATTGCCGAAAGAAGGCTCAGATTGTAAAAAAAAACGTTACTTTTCCTTTAAGCATGTCCAGTTAAATATACAGTCTAGGGGTTCATCATAGGTGTAAGAACAGTTGACGTCTCTCAAACTAAAGTACAAAGAATGAGTTGTGAAATAAAATGGTGAATCCTCTTTTAACTGTCCTCCCCTTTCACTTAGGGCCCTACTCCTGGCCCAAACGTGTCTTCTAAGCCCAGACTATTGTTTAAAATTAAAAAATAAAAAATAAAAAGTTTCAAGTTTCTGGCTGTCACAGTTTGAGTGATTGTTAAAGTCAGTGAGGTGTAGCCTTTCGTCTCAGATCCAGAGTGTGCAGCCCCTCCTGCCGCCCCAGTGCATGCTGGGTGCCCACTTTGTGAGCCGTCTCTGTGGCGGCAATGTCGATCTGAGCGTATTTAGTGGAGCACTTTTCTGAGAAGACAGAGAAGAGCGTTAATAATCCAGTGGCGAAACATTTGGTGCTAAATGTTCTCTAGCAATGTCTAATGAGACTTATTAATTTCAGCATTTAAACTATTATATTTTAAAGGTGCACGATGTAACTTTTTGGTTGGGGGTCCGTCACTTGCTTGTTTCTATGAATATGTCATTGCTCTGTCTGGAATGTTCCACAGTATGACATTAAACAGCTCTACCTTACATTTATTCAATTACAGGTGGTTTTATAACTCAAAATTACCAAGGAAAACAGGCATTTTGACTGTGAGCGGGGTTTCCTAAGATAAGATAAGATAATCCTTTATTTGTCCCACAATGGGGAAATTGCAGTGTCACAACGCAAGTTTCAGAAACAGTTGGAAAATATGAGCATGCATCAAAATGAAGATAACTAATAATAATAAGTATGTACAATCAACTAAAAAACACAACACTGTAAGATTAAAAGGCACAGGAACGCTGCACAATAAATGTCTTTGATTCCTCTCCACAGATCTGACCTGTAGATAGAAAGGTTTTACTGTGACACATTCCAGACAAAAATTTTTGAAAAGTTATATATAGTTATATATAAGTATAATGGGCAAAGCTGTAATTGTGCCAAAATGTGAGTCTGGAAGAGCAATTACAATGAAATCTGCATGAATTAGTCTGTTGTCGGTGTGAAGACTAAACATTTCTACCCATTGGACCCAGACACACACATTCTGAATTCCCCAGTTGACTTTTGGCAAAAGGAGAAATTCAATTTGTCAACTGGACAAACGTTTATTTGGTCGAATACATTTCGCAGCTCATCCAAGCTGCTTCTTCAGTTCTGGTCAGATGAACTGAGAAACATATTCGACCAAATAAACGTTTGTCCAGTTGACAAATTGAATTTCTCCTTTTGCCATGGATTCTACCTGGACGACTGAGGGATTCTACACACTAGTTGACTTTTGTTAAAATATTAATTCATTTTAGACAATTTAGACCAGTGGAAAGTGCAGTTTAGCTGTCTGCAGAATTACCCTGTGCAGACAGTCCTGTCAGTGGCCAAACAAGCCCACAGTGTTCAGGGAGAGGGAGAGCCTGCCCTCACTGTCTGATACAGCACCGAGCTCAAACATATGCAAATAATTCATTGGTGGATGTTAACATTCTCCTCATGTGCTCTACACTGGCCCCAGCATAGCGCTATTACCATAATGTAATAGTTTCCTCGCGTGAAACCAAATCACAGTAATATAAGGCGTAAGATCTGCACAAAGCTGCATGTGTAAATGAGAATCACTTAAAGATAATGTCTCAGGTCGTATGTTTCCATGTGCCGTTGTCAGGGAAATGAGCTGCTCTGAAGATGAGAGGCAGCGCTATCAGTCATTCCACAGCTGTGATGAGAGCGACCTTTGACCCCGTGCCTTGCTGAGACGGCCATACCCCCTCCCAGGTGACACTTTAATGAGAGCTCACTGACTTCACTGATTAACCCTTATCTGTATTTTTTTTTTTTCAGAAATTTTCTGAACGCTGTGACGCAAATGGGCACCTCCTCTGTCAATAATGGCTCACATGATCTCACATGACCAGGGCTCAGCTGAGGATAACTGTGAGTGACTCTAATAATTAAATCTGAACGTATAGTCATAGGCCATCAACAAGCTATAATAATACATTATTACATTATTAATTATACATGAAGTATTACTATAGCTATTATATTTTCTGATTGTGTTTAATCAAAGAACCGCTTGATGAACAGAAGAAAATGTTTGGGGTTTTTTGTCTCAAAAGGTTCACCTAATCTTCCATGGGCACGTAAAATGTGGGTGTTTAAAACTTTTATGATTTAAAGTCATTTGTGGAGCTTGTACAATTCATGTGAAATGGGCTTTAGAGAATGTAATGATGTGAGTGTCCTTGAAACAGAATTCATATTTGAATAGTTTCCAGCCTGAAAGTACAGAATGTATCTGTTTGATTGATGTACTCCTCATGGTGAAGCAGCTATAGCACCTCCTGCAGTAGTCCATATGCTGTAGTGCGGCTACTCACTCTGAGCGGGCAGGTGTGGGGCAGTGCCTCGAGGCCCGGGGCCCATCTCCAGCTCCAACTCCATATAGTTGAGCTGCTTCTTAGAGGTGGGACTAACAGGGATGTTCACATATGTCACTGCTTCAGTGCGGAGTCTGTCTGCTCCAGCTGCTTCAGGAGGGAACACAAACACGCACCCTAAAGACCAAATACATGGTACATGTTACATTTTTTAGATTTCAGTTTAGAGCATCTTATACAAACTGTTATAGGATATAGTGCTCTTATCACTTATCCTGCCGTTTCAAATGAAGCTTGTGTTTGTGCTTATCATTTGTCTGTTGGACACCATGTGAACCTGGGCTAATGTGTCTCCCTCCTCCATCACAGGGAAGCTTTTCCTGCCAAACATAAATTACAGCCAGTGTAGTCTTGAAGTGCACCAAGCCTGATTTACAGCAGTGATCGATGGTTAATCTTGTGACAACAGGATTCCCCTGACAGCTTCACCTGTCATAAGTCACCAGTACATGAAACCACTGCCACTTTACTAGCTTTGACAAAATAACTGGGAACCATGAAAGCCCTTTCTCTTACTGACAGATCAAATGAACTAACTGGCTGTCCCAGCCAAGATAACCTTTGTGTGCATGTGCCCAAAAGTGCTTTGAAATCTTCTGTGTGCAGTGAGTGAGGCTGTATTTGGAAAAAGGCATTTCTTGTTTTTGACTGTGTCAGAGTATATAAGTGAGTGTACCCAAACATGGGTCTCAGTGGAGGCTCTTTGGTCAGGGCCATTATAGCTGTCAGACCAGGATCGCCTCTGGCAGTGCCTCTCACCAAACTGAGCCACAGTGTCTGTGGATATGTGTGGACAAACAGTGTCTCATGCTGGGTGGACACACAGACAAAAAAAACAATTTATTCTTAGCTGTTCAGTTGCCCCAAAGTATAGCAAAGACAGAATGCTCTTTTATGCAGGTAAATATGTTAAATCATCCGCTGGAGCCAAGGCTTGACAGACTGACACAAGGCGGGCTGCTTCAGTAAGACCAGGATCAAATACATGGTACTGTATAAATAGCCTGAATGTGAAGTGGCAGTTGAAAGCTGACCTAGTCAGAGCTGCGTGCACAGTAGTTACAGTGATAGTTCTGCTTTGACAGGACACGTCCTGTGGTTGTGAGCACGATGTGAACACTGAAGATGTGGTGAGGGGCAGTATATGAGTGATGGCTCTAGTTCCCTGTGCTGGCAGCAGCTGGGACTCAGAAGGAGGTGTGGGTGAGTCAAGGGTGAGGTAGAGTTCAAACGTCCAATCAACCTCAAGACAACTGTCACATCACAGCAGGGGCAACATCACATCGGAACAATACATGTGGGACAGGAGGTAATCTGATGCATAAAACTTAGATTAAAATGCAATGTTCCTGAATGAAAACCTTTGCCCCCAAGTGTTAATAGGTTTGGATTGAACCATTTTTTCTCTTTCTAATTTATGTGGTCATCTTTGAGCCATAGTCATTATCCAGCCGGTCTATGCATTTGAAAAATGCATTATGTAAATTCAAGAGTCCAATCTAAGAGTGACTATTGAAGTTTCACTAAAGCCATACTAGATGAGAGCAATATGTTATGTTTTATTACAATTACAAGATAGTACAAATTGTAATAATGTTAACTGTTAAAAAAAAACTTACCTTCGGACTCCTGGAAAAACCTCTGATGGCCACAGCTGCCCATTAACTCATACTTGCTTTTCTCTTCTCCCTGACAAAATCAGATGTGCACGCTCAGGTTATCACCACAGAACAGCAATAATTGTATACTCCCATTTCCCAAAATATATTCTATAAATGTTAGGGGGAAATCTACCTCTGAACTCTTGTCCATTGCTCGGACTTCCATGACCTCATAGTCTGTTCTGCGTCTCTCATCTTTACCAGAGAAACGTTTATCTGGTCAAACAATAAAGACAGAGACATGAAACTTCAAACCAAAACACTTAACATCATAATAACAACTGATTCCCTAATTATAGCACCATTGCTGACAAAACTATTGATAATTGAAGTAAGAGTAGTGGACCGGGCACCAGACTTGGGTAGGATATTCTGAAAAACTTAACTTAATGAAATAGATTGTCCATTCTGCATTATTTCTTTCTTTATCTTGATTTGGGTTTTGTTTTTTGACCCCTGTTCTGTTCTTTTTGTATTATTTCATTTTTTTGTTCATGCAGTTACATTTACTTAAAATCTTAAATACGGCTGAAATTACCTCTACTTCAGTAATATTATTCTGAAGTATATTTTTTATCATTTTTGAACAGGTTACCCACTCTGCCAGTCACTATTGTATAACTGTCATTAATGATACTACAAGATAAAGGACAGGAAACAAATCGAAGAGAATGACATGCAAAATGGCCATGCTTTTCTAACACAAAAAGAAGAGCTCTGGAAAAGAATCAGGAGAGTAAACAACACAGCCAGAATGAAAAGCCTGGACTTCAAGAAGCTCCAAGAAAAAGATCTCAGCAGAATGAAGAGAAGATTTATTTCAGAAATAGAAAAGCAGAGATGAATCCGAAGCTAGAGTGCCTCATAAGCCTTACCTTCAGCGCTAGGAGTTGAACGTATGACCTCCTCTGTCTGTGATCCACGACTGGGATCAAGATCATTAACATTGACCGTCTCTTGACTTGTCTTCATTATTGGGGCAGATGGCAAGGTTGTACTGGCTGAGGTCCTGTTTGGATGTATAATGGGGGGACGAGGTCGAGGAGGAGGAGGGCACTGCTCTCCTTCACAACGAATACATTTTTCATAAACGCCAGACGGACGGGCCCTTCTGGATTTGAGTCTTAGTCCAAAAACGGGGCTCATGGATTCATAGGAGTTGACTTTATCGATCTTCCTCGAGTATCCCAAAAGATCAGCAAGGAGACTGACGAACTTGTCTCTCCCTTTCTTTGGTGTGTAAGAATCTTCATTTTTTGTCTTTGAGTCGGCGTTGGTCGATCCACAAGACTGCACTGTTGCGTTTGTAGCCATAGCAACTTCCCTGATACTTCTCAACAGGGACTTGCCAACGTACTCGTCTGATGGATTGAAAATATGTCTACCAGTAATTCCCATTATTACTCTCCGAAATCTTTTACAACTAGATGTGAAAGCTGCAGTGAAAAAGTCAAACATGCATGCATTAAAGGTCCTATATTACGCAAAACTGACTCTTGTAAGTTTTAAGCCATGTTATTATGTTATTACCTCCTGTTTTGTTTCATTCACACAGAGATTAGTACAGAGATTAATGTGTTTGCCTATGGTCCATAAGCTTATCTAAACTACTACTACTCCAAATACTACTAACGTTACTTCAAATACTACAACTATTACAACTACAGTGGTACCTCACCTTACGAATGACCCAACAAACGAAAATTCCAAGTTACGAAACGCCTTCACGGTAAATTTTGGTCTCTAGATACGAAAGAAAATTCAAGTTACGAAACGCGAAATCTCAAAAATTCTAATAATGCGCGCTCAGCCACACACATTATACACTTTTCTCAGACTGGATTTAAACTTTTCTCACATTTGTCTCTCGTTTAAACACTCAAACTTTCATAGATTTTCAACAAAATTATTAATAGTGAAGCGTGGGGGGAAGAGGGAGGGGGGAGAAGACTGCGCTCTGACACGTGTGATAGCGCACATGACCCGGTGTGGAGCTGACAGCAGGTCTAGACCAAGGTCTAAACCTGGACTGGACCAGGACTAAACCAGGACTAAACCAGGACTAGACCAGGTGGATTAAAGCAGCGAGGAGGGGACTGCACACAGTCTGAGCTCATGAACGAGACCCATGCAAGAGCGGTGGTCTAGACCTGACCAGGTCTAGAGGAGGTCTAGAGGAGTCGCGGTGGTCTGGACTAAACCAGGACTAAACCTGGACTAAACCAGGAGGAGCCCGCGGCTCTTGCATGGGTCTCGTTCATGCGTTCATGCGTTCATGCGCTCAGACTGCGTGCAGTCCCCTCCTCGCTGCTTTAATCCACCTGGTCTAGTCCTGGTTTAGTCCTGGTCCAGTCCAGGTTTAGACCTTAGTCTAGACCTGCTATCAGCTCCGCGCCGGGTCATGCTGCGCTATCACACACGTGTCAGAGCGCAGTTTTCTCCCCCCTCCCGCTCCCCCCCCCACACTTCACTGTTAATACATTTTGTTGAAAATCTATGAAAGTTTGAGTGTTTAAACGAGAGACAAATGTGAGAAACACGCAGAACACAATGTTACACTATAAAAAAAGTTACACTATTAAAAAAAATCGGATCGGGGCCTTGGAACGAATCAGGCTTTTTCCATTGAAATAGCTACTCAACTTACGAATTTTTCACGTTACGAAACCACTTCTGGAACGAATTAATTTCGTAAGGTGAGGTACCACTGTACTGCTACAAAATCTCCAAATCATATCAGAGAGATATTATACCTAGTGATGGGCAATATATCAGTATTTGAGTCATGCTTTATTATTAGTCTGTCTACATCTCCAAAGCTCAAAATACTCTGTTCCACCTTGTGATGTCATGAAGTGGTAGTTTTCAAGTTAACAGCTCCTTTTATCTTTAGTTCAGTAGAGATTGGCAAGTCCAGGGCTGAAATATTCAAAAAAATTCAAATGTTTCTAGTGAAGGTGCATGGAGTTTAAACATAGTAGTGCACTTTTTGTATTACCACAAGAACTCATCCTAAATATGCAGGATTTGTGTGTTAAACATTTGTGAATGAAACAAAACACAACTCCAGGTACATTTTTGATGAGGAAACAACATTATAACAGATCAGAAATAAGCGTAATATGGACCCTTTCAAATACTCACAAGGGAATGCATTTAAACTGTGGATGTGACTTACCTGGCACTGGCTGTGGGGCTGTCCCACTTGGAGGAATGCACGGTGACACCTATGAAAACAAAAGAAGAACTCTGTATATTTTGTTCTATGAGATTGGCTACGTACATTGGATATAGGCCAGCGATTTTTCAGATTCAGATTGAGACAGCTTCAGTAATCCACTTGAGGCAATTAGTTTGAGCAGTAAAAAAACATATCATGACAAATGAACATTCAACAACATGGAGCGATTCTGAACAAAGAGGAACTCTGAGGACTAAACACCCAATAGAAATTCTAAGTAGAATTTAAAAGGAGAATGGTAGTAGGAATAAACAATTTCAAATACAGTGGTACCTCACCTTACGAATGACCCAACAAACGAAAATTTCAAGTTACGAAACGCCTTCACGGTAAATTTTTGTCTCTAGATACAAATGAAATTTCAAGTTACGAAACGCGAAATCTCAAAAATTCAAATAATGCGTGCTCAGTCGCACATTATACGCTTTTCTCAGACTGGATTTAAACTTTTCTCACATTTGTCTCTCGTTTAAACACTCAAATTTTCATAGATTTTCAACAAAATTATTAATAGTGAAGCGTGTGGGGGGAAGGAGGAGGGGGGAGAAAACTGCGCGTGGACACGTGTGTGATAGCGCACATGACCCGGCGCGGAGCTGACAGCAGGTCTAGACCAAGGTCTAAACCAGGACTAAACCAGGACTAAACCAGGACTAGCCCAGGACTAGACCAGGTGGATTAAAGCGCCGCGCGTGGGTCTATTTCCTGGTTTTGTTTCGAGTCACAGCTGAGGCGAGCCGCTGCTCGCCTGCAAGAGCCGCAGTCTAGACCTGCTCTCCAGGGCCACTCCAGGCACGGAGCCCCAGACATCCAGGGACCCAGGGGGACACTGCCAGCCCGCCTTAGGAGCTCCCTAAGCGGGCATGGGTCCGGGGATTGTCCCAGTCACCGGCCTGGAGGTCTTGAAGAGGCTGACCTCACGGTTCTATCCAGGCCGCTCTGTGAGCACCTTACCCGGGCAGGTCTAGAGCAGCGGCTCGCCTCAGCTGTGACTCAAAACGAAACCAGGAAATAGAGCCACGCGCTGCGGTTTAATCCACCTGGTCTAGTCCTGGTTTAGTCCTGGTTTAGACCTTGGTCTAGACCTGCTGTCAGCTCCGCTCATGTGCGCTATCACACGTGTCCACGCGCAGGTTTCTCCCCCCTCCTCCTTCCCCCCACACGCTTCACTATTAATAATTTTGTTGAAAATCTATGAAAATTTGAGTGTTTAAACGAGAGACAAATGTGAGAAAAGGACGCAGAACACAATGTTACACTATAAAAAAAGTTACACTATTTAAAAAAAAACTTGGATCGGGGCCTTGGAACGAATCAGGCTTTTTCCATTGAAATAGCTACTCAACTTACGAATTTTTCACGTTACGAAACCACTTCTGGAACGAATTAATTTCGTAAGGTGAGGTACCACTGTACTTAATTAATTCATTTAATTAATTTTTAACAATATAGCAATGACCTGAGGACATTTAAGAAAACTCAATCTTTATGAGCTAAGCTTTTTGTAAAAATGTGTGAGTTACAAAAGGAAGCCAAGTCTCCCTGTGATTTTAGAACAGATTTAACAACAGAACAGTAATTTTAAATAAATAAATAAATACATTTTTGTTCAAGCCAAATGTTTTTAAGATTACGTACCCCACCAGAAGTGGGAGCTGTTGGCACATAACCATTACAGCACAGTCTGGATCTGAAATCGCTCCAACAATGATCTGTTGAGAAGTGCTGAATCTACAGCATGTTTTGGTACCAGATAGAGTCAACTCCACTTTGATACTTACAAAAAGGCTACATACCAGTTTTGATACAACAATGGAAACACTTTATCTAGACAACAGAATAAAATTATCAATACAAGATGATAATAGTTACTTTAATACTACCAAATGGTTTAATACTAGTTCTGATATTCATTCACTATTCAGAAAAAGTCATGTTTAGTCCTGTTTACGTTGTTGTTTTTTCCAGTATCGATACGTTTTCAAATGAGGAGCTAATTTTGATACTAGTTTTAGTCATTCAGTTCACTCGTTACAATTATGCACAATAATGAAATTGATTTTTTTGAAGGATGGCTGAGGAGGTACTATTTTGCAAACAGAACAATTGTAGTACTGTGATTGCAATGAAAATTAAAACAACACAAAATTACTACATGATTACTCAAATACTGTATAAGTATGCAAAGCTCTGACAGCTATATTACTACTACTAGTTATAGAGGTCCTATATTACGCAAAATTGACTCTTGTGAGCTGTAAACCACGTTCTAATGTTGTTACCTTATCAAAAACAAACCTGGAGTCATGTTTTTTTTTTTCATTCACACGTTTGAGTAATTGTTCCAACTTGTGATGTCATATAATGGTACTTGTCAAGTTAACAGCTACCATTTACCTTTAGCTGAATAGAGATTGTCAATTCCAGGGCTCGTAACATCGCAAGGTGGAACGGTTTTCCGTTTGAGAGAAGAACTAAATATGCAGGGTTTGTGCGCTGAAGTGTGAATGAAACTGAACACAACTTCGGGTATGTTTTTGATGAGGAAACAACATTATAACAGATCAGGGCTCTTTAATACTGCAGGTCAGTCCCAGCATAGTTTACAGTGAAGATGTATTTGGCTCTCACAGAAAGGACAGATGCCCGTGGGTCGCTTTGACACTAAACACAGAGCAGCATCATTTCATCCACACATGACAAAGGTCAGACACGAGGAGCTCAGCAGATTATACAGAGACCAGCTAAAGCATGTCTGGGATCTTTGTGCAAACTGAATGATTTAAACAGATGGCCATTTAAACTTTTCTCAAATCAAAATATATTCACATCACAAGTGAGAAGTTTGGATGGAGCCAATGTGTCTCTCACCTTATATCCACCGCATGTGGAGCAGATTGTGACGATGGTTTTGTAGACATGTGTGAAGGAGTTGCAGATGTGACAGGTGTCTGGGTGCAGGCAGTCACTAGAGGGCGCCACTGTCTGTTTCTGACCCTGCTCTGTTTGTTCAGTCACTGTCCGGCTATTATCGGGTTCAGTCTGCTTCTCTGCAGTAGAGTCCTGTGTCTCAGTCTGTTTCTCAGTCTCTGGGGCTCCACTGTGACCTGAGGGCCCACCGTGACCTGAGGGCCCACCGTGACCTGAGGGCCCACCGTGACCTGAGGGCCCACCGTCCTGGCTCGGCTCTGAGGCCTCACTGTCCTGACTCGGGGTCCTGTCCTGCAGTAGGCTTCGGGGCGTATCATAGAGGTACCTGACAGAGTTGGGCACCTGGTACTCGTGCCCTGGCGCAGCAGGGCAGCTGCAGGGGCTCAGATCCTGTGTGAGGTGCGGGGGCAGAGTGAGGACAGAGCCATAGTCCTCAGAGTGGATGTCCAGACTGCCTGTGTAGGAGGAGAAGCTCCCGGAGTACGAGGACGAATGGCTCCCAGTGGCGATGCCGCTGTCAGACGAACTCTGGCGCCCGATTTCCTGCAGCTGGCGCGGGGTCTTCACGAGGGGTCGGGACCCCCCAGGGCTCACACACAGCTTCTCTGTGCTGTGAGGAGCACACATAGAGCTGGGCTGTACAGAGTTTTCAGTGGTGGCTGGGTCATTCCAAATGACCAGCCGACTACCAATACTGCAGTCAGACTGACTGGTGTCTGAGGTGTCAGATGAACCAGAGATACTGCGGTCATCTCCTCCAGCAGAGGGGCAGTATGTGGACGAGACTGGGGACACAAAATATTTTCAGTGTTAAAATTTAATCAAAGAGGTTAGACAAACTAAACAAAGAGTTTCAGCAACTGACTTGTGCTGCTCCTGTGAGAGAGCATGCTGAGACGTTTCTCCAGCTCCTGGGTCTCATGGTTCAACTTCTCTTCTGAACTTGTTTCATTCAGACTGAGATCTGTCAAGAGGAGAAACACTGTCAACATTTATTTAGCTTAGAAGAAACACCCAGTAAGAGATATTACTATTGCTATATGATTAGTTTGTATTCGATTCTTTATATAGTGTGTGTATATATGTATATAAGTATGATTTATACATAAACTGTGACTCAAGAGGCATGTATGTGAAACAGCTCTGAGAAAGGCCTGGGAAAATGCTTTGTTCTGTTATTAATACAGAACAAGAACAGCAGTCTTTGAAAGCCGAGGGAGAGGGTCAGACAGGAGAACACCTGCAGTATGCACCACAACAGAGGTTTTAAATAGCCCTGCCACATGCGTCTGGAACCAAGACGTACTGACATCAAGGTCATTTTACCCAGAATTTTAACAACTGACACCAGTGGCAAAAGGAGAAAAGGAGGTGGAAAGGTAGAAAAGGAGAAATGGATTCTACTTGGACAACTGAGGGATTTTACACACAACTGACCCCCTCCACCTCAACATTTCAGAAACAACAATGTTAGAGTTTGGGTTTTAAGTTTTGCAAGTGGAAAATAGACATACAATACAGACATACAGGATTAAGTGTACATTAAAGGTGCATGATGTTACCTTTCTGGTGAAGGGTCACCACGTACTCATCTCTATGGAGATCTTATTGTTTTGCCAAGAATGTTCTACAGTGGGGCACTAAACCTGTATATCTCCATGGAGACAAGCAAGTGACACCACCAGGCCAGTTACTTGTCGGATCTGTAAAGAGGCGCCTCGTTTACAATAGGAATGTTTTTTCAGTGTTATTTATTATGTAATTATTATTCATTATTATTATTCATTTTCAATTATTATTGTGTTATTTAGCTCTACGCTCTACCTATAATCAAATGAAAGCAAAATACATTTAATATCATACTGTGCAATATTCTGGGGAGTCTAGACTAGAGACAAGAAGGTAGCCACAAAAGTTTCATAATGCACCTTTAAAGAGCAACAGTGTGGCGTCAATGCACAAAACAGAAAAGCGTTAGCAGGTACTTCATTCTGCAAAACACTTTGAACAATGTGAACAGACACTTCTCTATAGTTCAGTTGTCAACACCTCTGATTAAACGCTTTGGTAACAATCAGCCTTGTTAGCGTTCTTTATGGTTTAGTACATCTTTCTATGCTAATTCTAAGGCAAATCAATATTTTCCAAAACACATATGCTGTAACTTTTGGAAATAAAGTTACATAAATGAGAGTTTGATGAGGAGATTTGCAGAGGCCAGTGCGGCGCTACAGAGGGTCCCAAGGGGGAGGGCACTGGAATTCTGGGATGAGGTTTCAGACATGCCCGGAGTGATTAGCGCGTTTTGGCTTCTCTGCTGGTGCGGACGGTGACTTTGACCCCCCCCCGCCCCCCTCCTGACATCCTCCCTGCTATTTATTCTACTACAGGCTGCGATAATAGTGCCATGAGCTCAGCGTGTGATTGGCCAGTGTCATGTGTGGAAACCAGAATATCCACCTCCACAGCACAACTCTGCAGCTACGCATCGCTCTAAGTCGCCAAACGGGTGAGAAAATTTTTCATAGTGGTAGCGTGGGGGGAGATGGTGTTAAAGCAGACAGCAGGAGGAGTAAGTGAATGATTAAAAACAGTTTTGGTTACATTCAAAAGGTTATGAAATACAAGCTCTCTCCTCCAGCTCCTGGAAGCACATCAAATATTTAATAACTAAATCAAAGATATTTTAAAGTTCAGTTTATTAAAGTATTGCTAGGGTCTTGATTTTATTGCATAATGAAATGTATTTGTGGTAGGATTTATTAGGACTTATTATTCCCACTGCCTTCGTAATGACATATTAAAGGTCATAAATTACACAAGCTTTAAGACGTGTTATAATGTCGCTGCCTCATCAAAAGCATACCCTGAGTTGTGTTTTGTTTCATTCACACATGTTTGAGTAATCCTGCATTATTAGTTACATCTCCAAAGCTCAAAATGCTCTGTCCCACCTTGTGATGTCATGAAGGAGTAGTTTTCAAGTTAACAGTTACTTTTTACCTTTAGTTCAGGAGAGATTGGCAATTCCAGGAAAGCACATAAATGATTCTAGTAAAAACACAGTGGAGCACTTTCTGTATACCACATGACATCACCAGGTGGAACAGAGTGTTTTCCGTTTGCACAACACAGCCTATTTTTGTGTTAAACATGTGTGAATGAAACAAAACACAACTCCAGTTATGTTTCTGAGGAGGAAACAACATTATAATAGAGCAATTGACCTAAATTTTGAAACAGCAAAGGATTTTAAGAAAACAAACAAAACAGAATTTACTTTAATAAATGTACCTTTATTATATAACATTTGATATGACTGAAAAGTATATGGTTGGTGCAGCTAATAATCTTATTTTTAGAAATAGACCAGCCACATTGTGTCAGTCTGTGCAATAACAGGACAAAGAGGGTGGACAGGATCCTCATTATTTTGATCGGTTAGACAACTGTTTACCTCTAATTCTGGAGAAAACATACCAGGAAAATGTAATATTTTCTAGTATATTTATTTAC